>CM052807.1:64186760-64402703 GCA_028533885.1 Nasua narica | reverse complement strand
TCCTACCATCTCCACTTCTAGATCCCTACAGATGTATTTGCACTTGTGAGAAACACTGTGTATAAAGTGTTCACTGTGGTATCCTAAGAGCAAAAGATTAGAAATAACCCGTATATCCAGGGTGCCTGGGTGGCTCAGTCAGTTAAGCGTCTGCCTTCAGCTCAGGTCATGATCTCAGGGTCCTGGGATCCAGTACCACGTTGGCCTCCCTGCTCCGTGGGGAGTCTGCTTCTCCCTCTGCCCCTCCTCCCACTCATTCTCTCTCTTTCCCTCTCTCTCTCAAATAAAAATAAAATCTCTTAAGAAATAACCCATATGTCCACCAATAGGGAACTAGTAAAATAAATCTTCATGCATCCATATAATTAAATACTATGTGGCTGTAAAAAGAATGAGAAAGCTCTCCAAAATGTTTTTTTAAATAAAGAAAAGGAAAAGGTTCAGAACAGTACGATTAGCATGATGCCTTTTGCAAGAGAGCAGGAAAAACAAGAATATTCATTAGCATTTGAGTAAAGAAATTCTGAAAGAATACACAAGATACCTATAAAAGTGGTTACTGGTTGGCATGGAGAGACAGAGGCAAAAGTGAGACTTTTCACTGTATACCTTTCAATTTTTTTTAAATTTTTGAACCATGTGAACGCTTACCAAATCAAAAAATTAAGACAATGTCAACACACCTATTTAAATGGCTAATATAAAAAGCCTGAATTTTTCAAGCGTTAGAATGTTGAGCTACTAGAACTCTCACACACTGCTGGTAAGAGTGTAAAGTGGTACAACCACTTTGAAAATAGTATGGCAGGATCCTTAAAAGTTAAACATACACCTAGAACTACCCTATGATTGAGCAATTGCACCACTACGTGTTTACCCAAAGGATACAAAAGTACTAATTTGAAGGGGCACATACACCCTGATGTTTATCGCGGCATTATCAAAATAGCCGAAGTATGGAGAGAGCCCAAATGTCCAACAACTGTTGAATGGATAAAGAAGATGTGGTATATATATACAAAGGAATATTACTCAGCCATAAGAAAGAATGAAATCTTGCCATTTGCAATGACGTGGATGGAACTAGAGAGTATTATGCTAAGCGAAATAAGTCAATCAGAGAAAGACAGATGCTGTATGATTTCACTGGTGTGGAATTTAAGAAACAAAAGAGATGAACAAGGGGGTTAGAGGCAAACCATAAAACAGATTCTTAACTATAGAGAACAAACCTATGGTTGCTGGAGGGGAGGTGGGCAGGGGGATATATCAGAAGGGTGATGGGGATTAAGGGGTATACTTAAAATGAGCAGTGAGTGTTGTACGTAGGTGATGAATCACTGGGTTCTACTCCTGGATATTGCACTATATGATGAGTTACTGGAATTTATTTTTTTAAGATTGATTTATTTTAAAGAGAGAGAGCGTGCACGGGGGGGTGTGGGGGGGTGCAGAGGCAGAGGGAGAGAGAATCTCAAGCAGACACCCTGCTGAGTGTGGAGGCCCCTCAGAGCCCTGAGATCAGACCTGAGCCGAAACCAAGAGTCGGATGCTTAACCAACTGCTCCACCCAGGTGCCCCACTAACTGGAATTTAAATTAAAACTTGAAATAAAAATAAATAAATAAACAAAATTATTTTTTTTAAAGTTAGACATTCACTAACCTAATACCCTATGACCCAGCCATTCCACTCCCATTAACCCAAGAGAAATGACACCATATGAGCACACAAAGATTTACCAGGATATTTATCACAGCTTTATTTGTAACAGTTCCGAACTGGAAATGACACAAATGACCGTCAGTGAGTCAATGGATAAACAAATCATGGTATTGCCATACAATAAAAAGGAATGAACTATAGATCCACACAACATGGATTGTGTCAATTATGCTGAGTGAAAGAAACCTGACCCCCCCCCAAAGAAAGAATGTATACTGTAGGATTCCATTTATATAAAATTTTGGAAAATACAAATTAATCTGTGGTGACAAAAAGCCTGGCGGAGGGAGAGATGGACTCTGGTAAACTTTGGAGAGTGATAGATATGTTCATTATCTTGACTGTGGAAATGGTTTCATGGGTGAATACATATGTCAAAATTTATCAGATTGTACATTTTAAATGTGCAGCTTATTGTGTGTCAGTTATACCTCAATAAAGGTATTTTTAAAAATAATGTTGGAGGGGTGCCTGGGTGGCTCAGTCATTAAACATCTGCCTTGGGCTCAGGTCATGATCCCGGCATCCTGGGATCAAGCCCTGCATTGGGTGGGCTCCCTGCTCAGCAAGAAGCCTGTTTCTCCCTCTCCCACTCCCCCTGCTTGTGTACCCTCTCTCGCTGTGTCTCTCTCTGTCAAATAAATTAATTAATTAAAAATAATAATAAATAATGTTGGAGACGCCTGTGTGGCTCAGTCGGTTAAGCGTCTGCCTTCAGCTCAGGTCATGATCCCAGGATCCTGGGATCGAGTCCCGCATCAGGCTCCTTGCTCAGCAAGAAAAGCTGCTTCTCCCTCTGCCTGCTGCTCCCCCTGCTTGTGTTTGTGCACGCTCTCTCTCTCTCTTTCTCTCTGACAAATAAATAAATAAATTAAATCTTTTAAAAATAATAATAATAATGACGATGTTAGGATGAAGAAATGGGGAAAGCCCAGAATGATGGCTAATGAACCGCTAATGTACCTGGCAAGACAGATGCTGGGAGCAAAATGAGGGCACAACTTGGTAGGTGCTGCAGTAGAAATGGGTAAGCCGTGGCCCGAGAATCACCTTGCTTCCTCCCGCGGGGTCCCTACTCCCAATTAATCAGGCAGGGTAGAGCTTTTTTATGTATCTTTCTTGAACACCTCCTATGTGTTCTGCTCTTGACTCCTGTACCTGGAAGAACAAAACCACTTCCCATTTTCCAACCCAAAGAAGGAGGGCAGAGATTTGTAGAAGAATCCAATCAGGCTCTTTGAAGCAGCCTTTTCATAGCTTTGCCTGGTTTTTTTGTGTAACTAAGGGAACAAGGATTATAAGATATATGACTCAGAAATGGACCCTCCTTTCTTATTCCAGGCCAGCCTTTGTAGGAAAGGCACTAACACTGCTCTGCATAGTAATGCAAAGGGCTAACTCCGACAGGGCAGAGGCAGCCTAGTAAATCCTGGGGCAGTGTCTCTTCTTTTGGGGTTTCGATCGGTTTTTCTCAATGTGAAATCGCAAGCCACCTGCATCAGAGTCATTTCGTGTTCATTGAAAGTGCAAAGTAAAGGGAGTAATACTAACATCGACATTTGCCAGTTTGGGGGTGAGTTTCATTTTCTTCTTCAAGGTGTGCGTTTGTGTTCCAGAGGTCACTCACTTTCCAAAAGACAGAAGAATAGAGCCTCATCTGCATCTCAGTCTGGCCAAGAGACTGGAAGGATTCTGGACTTGGATGCCAGCCTCCGCTAGATGGTTCTGTCGGGTGGACTGTGTGCCAAAGCCCACTGGGACACACGCTCTGTGGCGCCTTTCCCTGTTCCAACACACACACACACACACACACACACACACACACACACACACACACACGCTGTTTACCTCTTCCAGATCGAATTTGTCAGATTTAGGGAAATGGACACTCGGGGTAGCTAAGAACAAGAGGGAGGAAGGGCCTGGGGCTTCCCAGAAAGAAGTAGAGGTTTAAAGGAGGAGTTTGTAGGGAGGGAAGCAGACCTGAAGACAGACACTCAGGTTAGGGTCTGGGCTACATCCATGAAAGGAACAGACCCTTTAATATACGGAGTGAACTTGTTAGCTGTTTTTCATCTGGATGATAGGGAAAATTAAAGGCACATTTTTAAGCTTTCCCTTATTCATTGGAATTCTCTGTAGTTTTCCCCTAACCTTCCAGTAAAGAACACTTTGTGTAGTCATGTTGGGGAGAAGCCACAGCTCTGCCCCACTGTGAATATAGTTGCATTTCATCAGAGGAACCACACCACACAGGCGTGCTAGGCTGCGACCAGCAGCCAAGGGAGTGGCCCAGGACCAGACGGAACAGAAGGTGAAGCAGAAGATTTGGGAGACGGGCATGAAACAAACCTTGCCTTGCATTCCACTTCCCCAAATACACTAGAGAGAGGTGACCCTTAAAATGGAGGGAAATACAAAACAAAAAAGACGAAAATGCTGACACTTGGGGTTTCATATACATAATCTCTGTCAACACTTAAAAAACCTTAGGAGTGAGTGTTATTCCCATTTTACAAATGGGAAACTATGGCTTAAGAAAGCTAACTTGCCCAAGGTTACACAGCTAGTCAGCAGCCATGGTCACATCTGAACGAAGATTGTGGGTCTGATTGGATTACGTCTCCTACTTGCTCCTATGGCAGTCACAGCCACTAACTACCTTGTTTGTGTCCCAGGGACATTTTTTATTCTTCATTCTATAGAACTTTGCCTTATTTGATGTTTTCAAGCCTATACTGCTTCTGTAGTTCACAGAAATAATCAAGATGCAAAAAAAAAAAGGGGAAAATAACACAATCAAAGATTCGTGGAACGCATTGTGAAATGCTTCTATCCCGGGACTGGGGGGCTTTATCAT
This sequence comes from Nasua narica, assembly GCA_028533885.1. Lineage (NCBI taxonomy): Eukaryota > Metazoa > Chordata > Mammalia > Carnivora > Procyonidae > Nasua > Nasua narica. The sequence continues at coordinate 64,398,118 of CM052807.1, read as the reverse complement.
CCAGAGGCATTAGGAAGACAGACTATGAAGAACATGGAGTGTGAAAGAAAATGTAGGCTCTACTCCTGGTCTGCTCCTCACTAGCTGTTTGGCCTTAGACAAGTCACTTAACCTCTCTGAGCCTCAGTTTTCTCATCTTGAATATTACTGCCACCTCGCAGATTTGGTGTGAAGGTCAAATAAGATAAATGAAGAATACTTCTTGAGCTTTAGAATGCAACCAACTCTATCAAATTTGCTGAAGCTGCTCTTTTATTGCAAGGAAGGATAGCCCCTCTGGCCACTTCCTGGGCACAATCCCTATGCAAGCAGGAATCAGGGGCCTTTAGCCAAGTTAAATGAATGGTGGTTGATTCTGCCAATTTATTTCCTACTCCAGGCTTTCTTTCCCTCTTATCTACACATCTGCATGTCAGGAATAAATTTCTTTTCCCTACAATATCATTTTTTGATGGAAACTTCCAGACTTACTCAGATGGGAGAAAGGAGGGGGGAGAACAAAAGACCACATTTCTTCAGCATTTCAATCAACAACCTCATTTTCTTCTAACAGTTGAAGTGAACTTCTTATGAATAATGGATGATGGCCTGATGAATATGCACACAGCCTATTATGCCTGTGAGGTTTGGTAAATAATTTATGAGCTAAAATGTTCCTCACCTTGTTACTGTACAAAAATTATGAAAAAAAAAACCACATATTTACCCTTTGAGCTGGTAGGGCGATCTGTCAGAGTGACAGCAGCCTAGTAATACAGTTCTACCTCATTGCTAAAATTAAAGTAAATAGAATAAAATATACACATTTCAGGGTAGGAGGTCTGTTAAAAAAAAAAATGGAGTATGCACAGCCATACTGTGTCACATACAAGTTTTCAAAAAGTCTGGCTTCTCGAAAAATAAAAAAAATAAAAGAAGAAGAAGAAAGAAAAAAACCCTTCTGGCTTCTCACCTTAAAACATCCCTCATTGTTATCAGTACTCAGGGACCTTCTCCTTCATCACTCATTCTCACAAGGACTTCAGTATGACCAGTCAAGACAGACAACAGCTTCCTTTTCTCGTGAAAATTGGCCGACCACCACATGCTAAAATTGAACACTCCAGAGATTTAAAAAAAAAAAAAAAAGCCTAATAGCTTTCAGAGAGAACGAACAGGTAACACAGAGAGGGGAAGGAACTGGCAGAGAAGCCCTTGGAAATGCATCGCAGTCTTTTTCATCACCTCCCAGTTGAGAGGTTTTTCCTGCTGACCAACCTGACTCCCCGCTGTATCCGCTGTATCCGTATGGGCCTCCAACTCACTCCCACCTGCCCCATCTCATTCCCTTAGCAACAGCAGTGGTGCCTTGAATCTGGTGATTAGAGAGGGGGAGGGGCAAAATTAGCTGTGGACACAAGGAAGGTGTTGGGGAGAATATGCATGAGTCCTGGGGAAATTTGATTGTTCCCTGACAATTTCTGAAGGCCTGGAACTGGGTTAGTTCTCAAGGCAGGGAAGATGGGACACCAGGGATTATGTGTCCAGATTCCCAGAGCTTTCTAGGAATGGAGTACAGTGCCAAGGGTGACTCTGACTGTCAACAGCCTCTTGCTGTCCCCCTAATATGCTAAGTGCTTGAAGGAGATCAGACAATAGAGAAAACGTAAGGCCCTGCCCCACATCTGTTGAGGAAACCAATATATTCTCCAGAAAACGAATGGCTGGCCTATAAACTACAAATTATATAATGAAGTCACTTGGAACAGTGATGTAATTAAAATAATACTAATTAGAACAATGTGGTATCATTCAAGAAGGCTTTTCAGAGGAGATAAACCTTGAGTGGCATCTGCAAAGAAAGAAAGAACCTAATTAAACGGAAAGATTAGAGGTATATATGGGCAGGCCTTCCTGATGCAGGCCCTGCCTATCTTCCCAGCCCCATTTTGTGCAACTCTCAACTGCTGTGTTCCAGCTGTATTGATCCTTTTTCAGGTTCCTGAACGCCAAGTTCTTCCCTGACTCATAGCCTCTGCCCTGCCTCTTTTTCTGCCTTTGCCGTTCCTTCTGCCTCCTGCTTATCCTGTCTTTTACACTTTGCCTTATATTTGACTCCTTGAGAGGTCTGCCCTGCCCTGCCCTGCCTCCCGCCCCCTTACTCTTTTATACCACCTTGTTTTCTTAAACATGTGTAATGTGCAATGATATATTTGTGTTTTATTTTTTTGTTTAATGTCTGTTTCCCTAGTAGTTCCTGATAAATTCCAAGAGAGCGGTCTGTTTTGTTTTCCACTGGACATTTAGCACCCAGCCCAGTGTCTGGCATATAGTAGATAATAACTATTTGTTAAAGAAATGCAGGCTCGGAAGGCATGGGAAGTGGGAGTGCAGGAGAAAAAAATGTGCTGGGCTGAGGATACTTCTGAAGAGTTTTCTTTGGCATGGGAAGCAGAAGGAAGCCACTGGCAACATTTCTACCCATCCATGAAAATATTTATATTGTTGAAGATTTTTTTTTGATTATCAAATATATATTTATTCCAAAAAAGACTGTACTGAAATATTAAAAAAAAAACAACTGTATTACAAGTGTTGGAGGGGATGTGAAACAACTAGAACTTTCATATGTTACTACTAAGGACATAAATTCATTCAAACATTGTTGAAAACTAGCAGACTCTATGAAAGTTAAATATATACTCCAAACCTAGCTATTCCACTCCTCAGTAAAATGAGCGCATATATTCACCAAAAGACTTGCACAAGAATGTTCCTAGCAGTTTTATCCATATAAGGGACAAAAACAGGAATAGCCCAAATGCCCATCAATAGTAGAATGGATAAACTGTGGCATGATTATGCAACGGAATATATACAGCAATAAAGAAAGAACAGTACTGCCGGACACAAAAACATGGGTGAATCTCAGAAACATATGTTGAGTGATAGAAGAGCCACATACTGTCTGATTCCATTTATATGAAGTTCAAGAACCAGCCAAATTAAGCTATAGGGATAGAATTTAGAATAGTGGTAACTGGGAGTTTATTGACTATCAAGGAGCACAGGAGAGTCTTCTTGGAAATTCTTTTTTTTTTTTTTTTTTAAAGTAGGCTCCACGTCCAATGTGGGGTTTGAACTCACAACCCTGACACTGAGTCTCATCCTCTACTGACTGAGCCAGCCAGGTGCCCAGAAATACTCTATATCTTGTTGTGGGTGGTAATTTATAATTATGTAAAAATTCAAGTTGTACGTTTAAGACTTAGGTACTTTTTTTTTTTTAAGATTTTATTTATTTATTTGACAGAGAGACAGCGAGGGAGGGAACACAAGCAGCGGGAGTGGAAGAGGGAGAAGCAGGCTTCCCGCTGAGCAGGGAGCCCCATGTGGGGCTCAATTCCAGGACCCCAGAATCATGGCCTGAGCCAAAGGCAGACACTTAACGGCTGGGCCACCCAGGCACCCCAAGACTTAGGTACTTTATTTACTGTGTGCACATGTTAGACCCGAATAAAAAAATTAAACATACAAAAAAGTTAATATATGCTTATCATCGAAAATTCACGCAATGCAGGGTGCCTGGGTGCCTCAGTTCGTTAAGCAGCTGCCTTCAGCTTAGGTCACCATCCCAGCGTCCTGGGATGCCTGCTCATAGGGGAGTCTGCTGCTTCCTCTCCCCTTGTTTCTCCCCTCTGCTCATGCTCTGTCAAATAAATAAGTAAAATCCTAAAACAAAACAAAACAAAAAACTATCCTTGACATTCACGTCATTCAGAGCATTTGATCTGTGTGTAGCACCAAACCAAGTCCCCTAGACTAAGAGTTCCTGCTTTTGTATGACAACGTTCCATAGCAAGACTGTTCCCCTCCTTTACACAGTGTAGTGGGAAATACAAAAATGATTAAGCCACAGCCTGTGCTCTCGAGGAATTTACAGTCTGAGGGGAAAGACCATAGAGCCTACAGACCAAACAAAACTCCCAAGTGAAATAATACCATGACATGTGTCAGAGTTTCACAAGGTCATTAATATGGATGCAACTGTGGGACACCTGGGTGGCTCAGTTGGCTAAGTGTCTGCCTTTAGCTCAGATCATGATCCCAGGCTTCTGGGGTAGAGTCCCACATGGGGCTCCCCATTAGCAGGGAGCTTGCTTCTCCCTCTCTGCCTGCTGCTCCCCCTGCTTGTGCTCTCTCTCTAAAATACATACATAAATAAAATCTTTTTTAAAAAATGGATGCGACTATCATGCAGGTACCTTAAAACTGTATAGAGCTTATAGTTTTCAAAGTGCTCTTACATACAGCCTATTAAATTTCTTAACCCTATGAAGTAGTGATTATAGCTAAAACCCTCATTTCATAAAGTAATGAAGAAGTTAAATTACTGGTCTAGATTGTGAGTAGAAGAGTTGGGACTCAAACCTAAATATTCTAACTCCTAATCCATTCGTTTCTTTTAATCTATCTCCTGGCCCTCAGGTAGAAACAGCAAAGGGACAGAACCTGAGCCCTGCTGGCCAGGCGAATGATAATGTCAGGCCTCAAGAGGGAACCTTCTGTGAGCAGGACCTCTGGGCTTGAGCGAGCTCCAGGCAACATTCTGGAAAAGTGTGTAGGAGTGATGGTGTGAGGCCACCTGGTGCCGGCTCCCCCCCCCCCACTTCCCCTCCCCTGCAGTGTCTTCCACCAGCGGGCTTAAAGTACAGCCCTGGGAGGGCTGGGGCTCCCCTTGATTCTCCTCACACTATAGAACTCCTCTCCCCGCTCTCCATTAACTACCAGATTGGGAGGTAGGGGGGCTGGCTGGCAGAGGAGGTGCAGCCCAGACCCACAGCAGGCCGCCACAATCACTGAATTTCCAGAACCTCCCTCCTTGATTCTTCTTCCCTCATTCCTTCTCTTCCCATTTGGTCTTCCAGCTCCTTCCTCTTCCACTTGTAAACTACTTCTCCAATCTGCTTTACCCTCGGGCCCCAAACTACATGCTTCGAATCCCTTCCCAGTCCCCTACCTTCCAAAGCCTCCAGGTAAACCAAACCATCCGCACCGTCACCACCAGCAAAGCAGAATCTCCATTCTGCTGAACTGTCATTCTCAGTCTCTCTCTCTCTCTCCCTCCCTGTCTCTCTTTTTTTACATTTTCTTGTCTACTTGGACCAGAAGGCAGGGAAGTTGTCTTTAGACAAGACAGCCCACAACCAACCGCCACTGGGATGAGGGCGGAGGGAGCATTCAGGACCTGGGTCCCCTCCCCGAAATGGAGCCAGGGCACAACCAATTGGAGAAATGGAGCCAGGGCACAACCAATTGGAGGTTCGAAGCTGGCTAGACGCCGTCTAAGCACCCCCCTCCAGTCTCGTGCTGCGGTTCTGGCCTGGGGCTTGGGAATGGACCCGAACTTGACTTTCGACGATAAGGAGCACAGCTGACTAGAGAGCAAAGGTGGCGGTGGCTGGAGTCACCGCCGTCACCGCCCCAACCCTCGGCTGAAGGGAATGGGGCACAGGGGTCCCCATTTCGGACTCCCGTGCTCCTGCTCCCCCTCTCGCACCTTCCAAAATGAAACCACCTCGAGCAGCCCCTCTGAGGGGGCTGCGCCACCCGCCCCACGGACCCTCCACTCCAGTCCGGGAAGAGAGCCCCTGGGGCCTCCCGGCGTGACCAAGGGCTGAGGGTGCCCACCCCACCCCCACCCCTCCACGTTCCCGGCTCCCCAGATCCCCTCCCTTCCTCCACCGCCCGCCCAGCCCGCCGCCCCCGGCGGCTGGCGCGCGCGGTGCAGCATGCGGCAAAGCTCTTTGCATAAATTATGCTCATGACGCAGCAGCTAAAAAAATCCAAGTAGCAGAAGGAGGGGAAAAAAAGGGGGGGGAGGAAAAGGGGGGGGTTGTGGAAGGGGGGAAAGAAGAAAAATATATATACCTGCCCGCCCCCCCCAGCTCCCCCTTCCCGCTTCCCGGCTGCCCCCCCTCCGCCCAGCGCAGCCCGCGGAGTCCCCTTCGGCTCTGCCCAGCCGGGCCTGGGGGCCCGGGGGTGGCGGCGGGTCCCGACCGGCTCCCGGGCCGAGCCGAGCCCAGCCAAGCCGCACTGGCTTCTTTGTCTGCGGGCGGCGGCCGCCCGGCCCCGGCCCCGGCCCCCTGGCCCGAGCTGTGAGATGAATCTCTAATCGGTGGCCGCCGGGCACCCGGGGCGAAGGCGGCTTGGGCTCGGGCTCCGGTAAGTAGCGGGGTCCGGGGCGGGGAGGGGTTTGCACGGAGGGGGAGGGGGCCGGGCAGGGGAGGTTTCGGGTTTGGTTAATATGCAATGCCCGTAATTAGCATAATTTATATATTTATGATAAAGAGAAAAAAATGCCGCGGGGCCGGGGTGCCGGGATGCCGGGCCGGGGCGGCGGGGAGCTCTGGGAATGAGACAGCGCGCAGCCGCCCGCCTGAGGCCGGAGACCCCGGGGGCCGCGCCCTAGCCCGCCCGCCGGCCGGCGGGGACCGGAGGAGGGGAGGGGGCGGCCGCCAGGTGGACCCCGTGGGGAACTTGGACCTGGCCCCTCCCCTGGAGCCCAGATGGGATTCGGACCAGAGCGGACGTTACAGACACAGACCCCGACCCCGTGGCGACCGGGAGCGGGTTCCCGCCCCACCGCAGAACCCGGACGCCTGGGTTCCCAGCGGTGAAGGTCAACAGAGTCGGCCTGGGCGACCTGTCACCATTCTCCCCAGCCACAGCATACGGGGAGGACTGGTGGGACGCGGGGTTAGGAAACCCCAGCCGTTGCTGGATGCGCGGCGGAATGGTGGGAGGGTCACCAACGAGCAGAGCATGAGCACTTCATAAATATTTAATAACAATATTATTATTAATAAATAGTCATAATAATGGGCCCGATTTGTGCTTCCTGGCCATTCTCACCTGGCAAGGCCAAGGGAGCCCCAGGGTGCCTTGTAATCCCCCTTTAGCGTTGGGATCTCCCACTCCACCGTGACTGGAAGCCTGAAACCCCAGGAGAGCCTCAGCTGCAGGGCAAGGGGAACTAAAACACGGACAGGAAGCCTTTCTGGGCAAATGGAAAGAAGTTCTTTGCAGAGATTGTAGCCTCTTCTGCTCTTCCAAATTCCTCCAAAAGTAGAGGCTGGTCGTGAATTGTTGATGGACATATACCCCTCCTCCCCTTATCTTGGTATTCTAAGGCAGCCAACAGGGACAGGCATGGCCTTCTGAGGAAGAAGTCCCGGACTATAAAGCCCTGGTGCCCAGGATGATATTTCTGTGACCTGTTTTTTGTTTGTTTGTTTATTTTTGAGTATGTGTGGGCGAACGTCATTTTGTTCATTGGTCAAACAAAAATACCTAAACAATACAGATAGAACTTACCCTGTCCTGGAGTTTTCAGTTTAGGTGGTGGACTGGTGGGTCAAGGGAAGGCCGATCATAACATGAAAGCTACAAAGTAATACCACAGAGTGATAATGTTTGTGTGTACGTGTGTGAGAGAGATGAGCTATTTCTTCTCTTTTGAAGGTATATCTAGCAACTAAGAAAAAGTGAATCAGAAGAAATTTGCTTCTCTAAGGTTTCTCTTCATTATGAAGGAATATGGGATGAAATCATTATCCCTCTCCCTAAGATTTACTGCCTATAAAATCATAATAGAAATCCTTTCTATTTAACACTTTACAGTTGAAAGCATTTTTATATGCATACTTTACTTCAATTAAAAATAATAATTTTATTTTACTGAGCTTGGGTGGTTCCGTCGGTTAAGCATCCAGCTCTCAATCTCAGCTCAGGTCTTGATCTCAGGGTTGTGAGTTCAAGCCCTGCACTGGGCTGGGCGCAGAGCCTACTTTAAAAATAATAATAACAATGGCAGTAACAGTTACATAGTGTTTGCTGTGTGCCAGGCCCAGTTCTCAGTGCCTTACATAAATGTGATCAATTTAATCCTTAAAGTAACCATGAGGTGGGTACATCATTTAGCTCCATTTTACAAATAAGAAAACTGAGGCTTCGGGAGATTACCTGAGGGGAAGCAGTGCGCAACCTCGGTCTTAAGCCCCAAGCTCTTTCTGTGTCAAAATGAGGGTCAGTGAAGCCAGAGGGAATTGGAGGGAAGCTGGATTGCCACATTAGGAAGGGGTGGTTAGGGTTCTCCAGAACTTAGTGTTACTTCTTTGAAATTATTTTTAACTAGTCCTAGACTGTGAATGGGGGCAAAAAAAAAAAAAAAAATTTGAAATAGGATCTGTGTTTTGAGGGAGAAGGTAGGAAATATGAGAAGGACAAGTGATATGACCTGACTTCTCAATTTATATTTTTGGCTCATAGTAACTGACACCCACCCCCCTTATGTACCCCCTCCCCCCCATTATGTATTCTACTAGGCATTGGGGTATGTTAATAAGTGGATGGGTCTTCTTGGAGCTTACAGTCTAATGGGGGAATATACCTACTTCTTATTTTTCACATTTCATTTGCCCCCTCCCTTCACCTTGCCTGGGATGAATCATGTTTGGGCACAAGGGGAAGGGAACAGGAAGAGAAACTAAATCTAAATGTGTCCTTATTAAACTAGTGTTTACTGTTTGCCTATATTATGTCTGAGATTATACATGAGAGTTTGGAAAGGGGGAATTAAAGTTGTTCGATGCTTTCCTGTCTTTTTCTCCTTCCCTTTTTTCTGGCCCCTGTGAATGCCTAGCTGGTCTGTCAACAGTTTACCAAGCTATTAATGTCTGCTTGTGGAGGCAGGTGGTGGGGGGGAGGTGGAGGGCGTGTCTGGAGGAAAACTGAGGGTTTTCATTTTGCAATGTGTCCTGGTCCTTGGGGGCCAAAATTGGCCTCTTACAATTCCAGAGAGGAAGTTTGGTATTGTGTTAGGAGGATAGGGGTCTGGGACAGGTGGACATTGCGTTGAACTTTGAATCTGCCTTGACTTTCCTGTGCCCTTGGGCAAGCCACCTGACCTTTCTCTACCTCCATTTCCCTGTCAATAAAACTGGGGATCATAATAAGAGCACCATGCTAAGCATTTCACTTATATGATCTCATATCACTGTTATAACAACCCCATAAGATTTTCCCATTTAATCACCGTTTTAAAGATGAGGAAATTAGGGGTGCCTGGGTAGCTCAGTTGGTTAAGCATCTGCCTTGGCTCAGGTCATGATCCCAGTGCCCCAGCTCAGGTTCCCTGCTACGTGGAGAGTCTGCTTCTCCCTCTCCTTCAGCCCTCCATCCCCCTCCCACTCATGCGTGCACGCTCTCTGTCTTGTTCTCTTTCAAATAAATAAAATTTTAAAAAAGAAAAAAAAGATGAGGAAATGAAGCTTCAGAGAGACTAAGTCAGTTGCTCAAGATCCCACAGCTATTTCATGGCCGAACTGGAATCTGAGTCTAGGTTTCCCTCCAAAGTCTATACCATTACCTCTCTTTAATCCTCAACTTTCTATCTATAAAAATGGGAGTAATAATAACTAATTGTTCTTTGTGCTTTATACAATAATTCTGAGGTAAGCTCTCTTATTATTTATCCCTGAGAAAACAGAAGTCACCTGCCCCGCTGTGGAAAGTCACACAGTTGGTCAGGTTTCAGGGTGGATCTGCGCCATGGTCTGGGGGCGCTGGTGTCAGAATTGAATAATAATAGTTAATATACATTGAACCCTTATGCAATTTACTGTCACACTAGCCCCGTTTCAAATATGGTACCTGAGGCATAGAGAGGTTGGGTCCTTGTCCAAGGTCTCACAGCTAAGAAATCTTAAAACTGAGAGATGACTCTAGCTTCGTAATTGCTGCACTAAACTGAAATGAGATAACGTATGTAAATTTGTATAATAGCTATCATTTTCTGAGCCCTTACTGTGTGCCAGGCACCGATCTAAACTTTTACATGCATTAATTTATGCATTATTTAGTCCTCACTATAACCCTATGAAGTCGGTGCTGTTTCTCATTTTTTCAGATGAAGAAACTGAGGCACCAAAGTTAAGGGATTTGTCCCAAGGCCAAGAGCTGGTAAATACCAAAGCCGAGATGATGAACCCAACAGTCTGTCTCCAGAGGGTGCTCTCTATAATACTGTGTATAAAGGGCAGGAATCCCAATAAACTATAAATGAGTATTACTCTTTAGCAGGTGTAAGCAGGGAAATCTGTGTCCTGGGACCAGAAGTGGAGAAGGATGGGAGGGCATGCAGAAAATCCATCAGGCAGTAATGACTTAGAGGTGACAGCCTCTCTGGAGTCTGGCAATTTAAGAAAAGGGCTGATAATACTAGTGTGCAGGGATGTGGTGTTCCTTCACACCAGGTAGGAAAGCTGTGTGGACGGGTGAGGCAGTGTTAAGTGGGGCAATTCTGGGCATATTGGAAGGGAGAGCCAGTGGGATTTGGTGAAAGAGCAAATGTGAGCCATAAGCGAGAAAGCAAGGGTGATGGCAAGGGTTTTGGCCTGCGCATCTATGGGAGGATGAAGCTGCCCATCGGCTGGGACAGGGAAGGCTGCGTGCAGGTGGAACAGGTTTGGGGGCGCCTGGGTGGCATGGTCGGTTACGCATCCGGCTCTTGATCTCAATCCATGTCTTGATCTCAGGGTTGTGAGTTCAAGCCCTGTGTTGGGCTCCACATTGCATATGGAGCCTACTTTAAAAAAAGAAAGAAAAAGAAATCAGGAGTTTCGTTTTGAACACGTTGAGTATGAGATGATATGAACAATCAGTAGGCATTTGGATATCTGAGGCTGAAGTTCCCAGATACGGTCCCAGATTTGGTTCTTGTGTGATTCAGTGAGCCCATCCAGGGAGGAGGTAAAGCATCGATGGCACCAATGAACTCAGCCCTAGTTACCCATCTCCGCCTCACCTGCGTCCCCTCATTGTGGTCTTTCTGAATGGCAGCTTTGCAGGAGGTAAGAGCATATACAATTTAAATACAAAAGTAGCCTGTGGCTGGAGATACTGATGGGGACAAACAACTGAGTCTGAGAGAATTAAGTCCAATTTGTGAAAGGTGACTTCCCACAATAAATGGGGTTTTCTTTCAATTGAGTACAGGTAAAACTAATTTCAGCTTAACCAGCCCCATACCTTAGAGTCCACTAACTTCACAAAGAGGAGCCTCCACCTGCAAGATTGAATGCAGAGTGAGAAGGTATTTTACACCTTGAAAACCTCAACCACGTGAAGTGTTAAGGGAGGGATGAAAACCACAGAAGTGAGTCTGAGTTAAAAAAAAAAAAAAAAAAAGTAGGCATCCCATACGAGAAATTCCATTTTCTTCCATGTGGCATAAGGTCCCGCATACATAAAATTTCATGGCAGAACCACATGCCACCCTGGAATAAGGGGAAAATACCACCCCAAACTGCAGTAGGTATCCCTTCTGTGGATCCTGTAGTCCCTGTTTATCCACCATGACATTTAAACATACTGTATTATAGTTCTCTCTTTGTTTCCTTAACTCCCATGTTAGACTGAAGGCTTCTCGACAAAGCTGGGGAAGGACTTCCCCCCGTTGTATCCCCAACACCCAGCATGTATAGCCACTGAAATATTTGTTGAATAAGTGAAGGATGAAACTTTTAAGGATTTTTCCTAATAGGATCTCAGGCTACTCTAGGGGGCTCGGATGTGTTTGAGATTTCCTTTTTTTTTTTTTTTTTTTTAAGATTTTATTTACTTATTTGACAGAGAGAGAGAGCGAGAGAGAGAGCACGCACAAGCAGGGGCAACAGCAGGCAGAGGGAGAAGCAAACTCCCCGCTGAGCAGGGAGCCCAATGTGGGGCTCGATCCCAGGACCCTGGGATCAGGATGTGACCCAAAGGTAGACGCCCAACCAACTGAGCCATCCAGGCGCCCCATTGGAGATTTCCTAACGCTCTTCATGGGTGCCTTGGAACGTTACCCTAAGCAAGCCCAAAGCAGTTGCCAAAGGAGCACAGATACATAGAACCAGGTCCCCTAACTCAGTCCCCTCCGCTGGAACTCCTGGATGGTCTCAGACCTCTGATTTTCGGACTGTGGGAAAATGCCTCAGCACCCACAGTTCATTCTCCCCTCGAGGTTACCTGTGTTTTCAGATGTTAGCCCAGGAAAGTGAGGGATAAATGAACTGGCTGAGAACCAACGGAGGTGCTTTGCCAGGTTTGAGCCAGGTGTTTTTCACTCGTCTTGCTGGAGAAAGAAGACCAAGGAGGAGGCTCCGGGTGGGCTCTGGCTCCCGTCCCAGCTTTACCCAGAGCAGCTCCGCTGTCCTGTGTGTGGCGTGGAGCTCTGCTGCCAGTGATCACAGGATCCCCTTCTCTTCAAACAGACCGCGGATCGTCTCTCCTCGCTGGCTCTCAGGCTGTGGACACAGCATGGCATCGTGAGCTCAAAGAAGGCTGTTCACCCCAGTCACTGGGGAACTGGTCAAAAAGCAAACTAAAGATGGCTGCCATCTCGTCAGTAAGGCCAAGGCACAGCCTTAGGCTTGAAAAATGTGGAAAGTTCCTGACAGGGGGCTGGGACCAGGTGCAGGGGAAACTGCACAGATGCTGAGCTAGGAAGCACACAGGACAGAGCTCAGTCAAAATGCTGAGAGGCTGCAGATGGAGAGGAGTTTACGTCACATGTGTATCTCTGATAGGAGCCATCTAAAGCCAAGACGAAGGGAGACCATTAAGTTCTGGGGTCTGAGATGAGGAAGGCATTTGTCTCTGTCCTGCCTGCCTTTCTGGTGGGCAGAAGCCTGGCCGGTGGGTCAGAGTGCACCTGTGTGTCGCTGGAGGCTCTGAGCCAGGACTGCCTTTTCCCTCGACATGAGGGACTCAACACTGAGGACCCAGGTCCACATAAGCTCATTGACTTTCGAGGATGGAAGGGATGTTAGAATTACCTGAGCTTCTCTACTGCTTGAATCCCCCGAATAACACAGTCACAAAGTGAACACTTGCTTAACCTGCGAGGGGCTGTAGTTGGAACCAAGGCCGCAAGCCTGGGAGCTGGCTTTAAGCCCCTCTTGAGCAGATGCCCCTTGCCCCACAATGACTGGCTACTGATGCTTCCCATCTGAAGCCTTTGGAATTGGAAAATTCATTCCCCATGAAATGTGTGTATCAAGCTATAATGGACTCTATTTTACTTTGCACACCTTTCCTCTCTGGTTTGTCTCTGCCTTTTACTTGAATTTGCAGATGACTTGCTAATGGACTTCTGTATGTTACAAATTTCATGGCTCATCCCAGTTCCCATCCTGAAGTGGTAGTAAATTGCCAAGTTCTTGGCAAAACTCATAGAAGACTCCCATGTACAAAATCTGGAGGAGGACATCTCCCAGGAATGAGGGTGGAAGGTGCCTACTAGATCTTCCAGCAAATTCCGCCCCTCCTGCCCCGCCTTGTCCTACCTGAAAAGGAAAGCCTTATTTATTCTTTTTTCAAATTGCTAGGTGTCTTGAATTTCTTGCCCTTCCTTTTGTCCCTACTCTATTTAGGGAAGGAAAGGGAGAGAAGGAACCTCATGGTTCTCCTTGCCTCCTTGGCCAGGGAACATTCTGCCAAAGAGTGAAGACCCAAAGAGGTCAGCCAGCAATTACATTCTTAGGTACATACGCCAACGAATTGAAAACAAGCGTTCAAACAAAAACTTGTACAGAAAAATTCATTGAAGCACTGTTCACACAGCCAAAAGGTAGAAACAACCCAAACATCCATCGACTGATGAACGGATAAGCAAAATGTGATATCTCTATCCCATACAGAGGGGTTTTTTTTCAAGACATGAGTTGTTGTTTTTTTTTTTTTTAAAAGATTTTATTTATTTATTTGAAAGACAGAGAAAGTGAGAGAGAGCATGAGAGGAGAGAAAGTCAGAGGAAGAAGCAGACTCCCCGTGGAGCCGGGAGCCCGGGAGCCCATGCGGGACTCGATCCCGGAACTCAAGGATCATGACCTGAGCCGAAGGCAGTCGCTCAACCAACTGAGCCACCCAGGCGCCCTCAAGACATGAGTTTAATTGCCTACTAGACCATCCAGATGGAAGTAGCTGGTAAATGAATGGAAACCAGGGTCACAAAATTAGGAGAGAACCAGGCATTTTTAGACCAGTTTAAGTTTAGACATTCACCAGGTTGGACTTTTTTTTTCTTTAAAATAAAACTTTTTACCATGATAAACAGAACAATATATTAAAACTGACTTCCAGGATTGTCCAAATTATTTTTTAAATCACGATTAAACTTTTTTTCTTTAAATTTCACCTTTTCTTTGACAAATTTATTCAAAATACTAAATTTTCATTTTATAATTTAGTTTCTCTATTAATAGAGTGCCCTACACTGATGGTCATCAGGATACCTTTCTCTAAGCCCTAATGGTTTATATCTTCCCTTTGAAGTGTATAAATATCTTTAAAAAGCATATAAATATCTTTTAATTATGTCATCATTCTCAAAAAAATCCTAGGGGGAAAATTATGAATTAAGCTCCCTAAGTTTTTCTTCATTTCTTTTTTTTAAAGATTTTACTTATTTATTTGACAGAAAGGCAGGCAGAGAGAGGGGGAAGCAGGCTCCCTGCTGAGCAGAGAGCCCGATGTGTGGCTCGATCCCAGGACCCTGGGATCGTGACCCGAGCTGAAGGCAGAGGCTTAACCCACTGAGCCACCCAGGGACCCCAGTTTTTCTTCATTTCTGCTAGAGTGTAGCAATTGGTCGTCTAACCTATGCTGGTCTAGCAACTGAGCAAGGCTGAGTCTTGTTGCCATTTTCAGTTGACTGCCAGTCAAAAAGCAACAGCTGATTATAGCTTCTCCACTCCTTTCCGAGCAACCCCTAACTGACACAAGTCATTCTTTGGTCCATACATTATGCTAGTTTTGGTCCCCAAAAACTTCCTTTCCCTGAACCTGCTTCATCTGGTTTTGCTTGTTCTTCATTTAATCCATGTTTGGGGGAGCCTCCTCACTCACAAAATTGTTTTGGAGACCACCGAGTGACCCAGGAGCAAGTGCATAGATTCACGAGCATCGATATCCTAGAAGGTATTTTATGGAATACATCCTTTCTTCGCATTCATGATCTACGTGTTTGAAAATGTTCTTAAAATTCCTAACAGTTTTCGGGCGCCTGGGTGGCTCAGTTGGTTAAGCGACTGCCTGCAGCTCAGGTCATGATCCCGGAGTCCTGGGATCGAGTCCCACATCGGGCTCCCGGCTCCATGGGGAGTCCGCTTCTCCCTCTGACATTCTCCCCTCTCATGCTCTCTCACTGTCTCTATCTCTAATAAATAAATAAATAATTTAAAAAAAATTCCTAACAGTTTTCTTCTGGCGAAGATAATGGTTTCTTTGAAAAGGTCTGATAGGCTTCTTCATTCTCTACTTTAAGACATTTACCATGCTGTAACGGGGATTAAATGAAGATCTTGTTTTCTTTACTCAATAATTGTTGCACTTAACAAGTTTTTCTCTTGAACTGCTTGTGCAGGGAGGTGCTGGGTCAGCATGGGCCTGGGGAGCGCTCAGTAAAGTCACCACTGAGCTTGATGCCCTTCCCATCTTGGAAATGAAATCTCGGTTTGCCTCTCCCTGAACCGGCGTAGACAGTGCTGAAAGCCCACCGAATATTATTGTTATTCCATAGCTATAAAAAGGATTGAAGTCTTGGTACATGCTACAATGTGGATAAACCTTGGAAAAATTTTGCTAAGTGAAAGAAGGCAGACACAAAGGCCATTTATTATATGATTCCATATATGAACTATGGAGACTTAGACAAATCCATAGAGAAAAAAGCAGATTCATGGCTGCCGGAGGGTGGGGATGGCAGAGAAAGGGAGTAACAGCTAATGGGTGTGGGGTTTCCTTTGGGGATGATGAAAATGTTCTGGAACTAAATCGTGATCATTACACAACATTGTAAATCTATTAAATTCCACTGAGTTTGACACTTTAAAATGGTTACAGTGGTGAATTTTACCTCAATCAATAAAATCACACAAAAAGGAAGACTGATCAACCAATCCAGGGTTGAAAGAGGGGGAAGGGAAAGATCTAGAATCTAGAACATGTCTCTGAGTTTGCTTTTCTCATCTGTACCGGGGTCGTAATAATACCCCCAACCCCCCAGCTAGCATGAGTAATGAGCACAGGTAAGTGTTACATAAACACTTAGCACTGGAGGCTCTCAATGTCAGTGTTAATTGCCTTCTTTTCTATGTAAGTATCTAAACCTGTTTGTCCCCTTTATACCTTTATTTCCTTTTTTTCCCCCAGAGCAATATTCTCTCCTTTTTTTAATTTTATTTTTTTCAGTGTTACAGGATTAATTGTTCATGCACCACACCCAGTGCTCCATGCAATACGTGCCCTCCTCAATACCCACCACCAGGTTCGCCCCAACGTCCCCCTCCGTCTCCTCCAAAACCTTCAGTTTGTTGCTCAGAGTCCACAGTCTCTCATGATTCATCTTCCCTCCGAATTCACCCTTTCTTTCCTTCTCACAATGTCCTCCATGTTTTTCTTTATGCTCCACACGTAAGTGAAACCATATGATAATGACTCTCTGCTTGACTTATTTCACTCAGCATAATCTCTTCCAGTCCCGTCCATGCTGATACAAATTTGGGTATTCATCCTTTCTGATGGAGGTGTAATATTCCATTGTATATATGGACCATATCTTCTTTATCCATTCCTCTGTTGAAGGGCATCTTGACTCTTTCCACAGTTTGGCGATTGTGGCCATTGCTGCTATGAACATTGGGGTACATGTGGCCCTTCTTTGTGCTACATCTGCATCTTTGGGGTAAATACCCAGTATTCAGGGAAAAGAAGGGAGCAGTAAATACCCTTCAATTGAAGGGTCATAGGGTAATTCTATTTTTAATTTCTTGAGGAATCTCCACACTGTTTTCCAAAGTGGCTGCACCAACTTGCATTCCCACCAACAGTGGAAGAGGGTTCCCCTTTCTCCACATCCTCTCCAACATTTGTTGTTTACTGTCTTGTTGATTTTGGGCATTCTAACTAGTGTAAGGTGGTATCTCAATGTGATTTTGATTTGAATCTCCCTAATGGCTCAAGATGATGAACATTTTTTTTCATGTGTCTGTCAGTCATTTTATTCCTTTATTTCTTAGGACCCTACGGTCCTATGATTGGCTCTAGCCTGCCAATCTGTTCTTCACGAGGGCTCCTCCCATTCCCTCTCCCTGCCTTTGGCCCATGCTCCACCATCTGGGAGGTTGTCCTGCCTCTGATGTTAAAGGCCAGTAGGGTCATTAGGCCACTGCCACAGGATCACTTCAGAGCTGATTTTGTAGGACCCACCTGCTGATTCAGACTCTCTGGGGATGCTCACTCACTTCAGGGGAATCTCATGTCTGTATTTTTTTTTTAAAAGATTTTATTTATTTATTTGTCAGAGAGAGAGCACAAGTAGGCAGAGTGGCAGGCAGAGGGAGAAGCAGGCTCCCTCCGGAGCAAGGAGCCCAATGTGGTACTCAATCCCAGGACCCTGGGATCATGACCCGAGCCGAAGGCAGCCACTTAACCAACTGAGCCACCCAGGCGTACCATCATGTCTATATTTTTAATAAGTGCTCTGGTGATGATTGTGCATATTCAAGTGGGGACTACTGTTTTAATTTATCCCTGTCTTCACCATCTCTTCCAGGAAGTCTGCTCAGACTCCTCCTCTGAGAAGCCCTCTGATTAGCCAGAGGGCTCCTTTCTTGTGTCTGAGGTTCTCAATGTCTGGGCCAAAATCAGCTTGGGTTCTGCTGGGTCTGCTCTCTCCCTGCAGTCTAGGGGATTCCCAGGGACAGACGCCTGGCCTTCTCTTTCCTCTGGTCACCCTGGTTCCTCCTGAGTGTAGATTCTCCTGGGATGCTGTAGGAAGTGAGACACTTTAGTTTAAAAGTCCTTAGAATCCTGGTTACTTCTACAGATATTTGAGAGAACTTAGGTTCGCTCTCTTCCTACCATTCTACTCCTGACTTTTCAAGATGATATAGAAATTGTATCACTGTGTCACATCAGCCTTTGCTTTTCCTGTCCCATGTCATCCCACAGATGTGCTAGGTGTGGGCCGGCCCACACCCGACTGTGACAAGTGACCATGGATCCTGGAGTCGGGCCAGAGTCATCTCTGACTGTCAACGAGCAGGTATATGCTGGGGCAGGAAGAGGCGGGGGTGGGGGGGGGTGGGGAGTGAGGGTCATGGCCCCAGGGTGTGCCCAGGGGGAAGGCTCCACAGAACCTGTCAGTATCTGTTTCTTACCAAAATTCATGGTCACTTCACCCATCCAGATGTAGTCACCAGCTAGGATTTCTCAGGGACTGAGTTGGGGGATTTAAGCTGTGACTGACTGACTGACTGACTGACTTATTTGTTTGTTTGTTTGTTTGTTTGATTTTTTCCCAGACAGAGAGAAAGAAAGAGAGAGGGGGTATAAGCTGGGAGGAGGGGCAGAGGGAGAAGCAGACTCCCCACTGAGCAGGGGGCCCAGGTGTGGGACTCAATCCCAGGACCCTAGGGGATCATGACCGGAGCCAAAGACAGACGCTTAACTGACTGAGCCACCCGGGCGCCCCTATGCCGAGGCTTTAAAAAGTAAAATTCAAATATACAAATATGTATGGGGCACCTGGCTGGCTTGGTTGGTAGAGCATGTGACTCTTGATTTTGGGGTTGTGAGTTCAAGCCCCACATTGAGGTAGAGTTTACTTTAAAAAATAAATAAAGATCTAAAAAAATATATACAAATATGTGTATATTTACATAAGGAAAGATTTGGACATCGTGTCATTTATTTTTTCTTATAATATTTTATAATTTTTTGTAGTGAACATATTTATTACATCATTTTTTAAAAGAAAAAAAAAAGACTAACATCTTCTAAAATGTAATTGGACTAAAAAAATAAAATAAAATAAAATAAAATGTAATTGGACTGAAGTCCCTCACAGGTCAAGTTTGTGTCAGAGAGGGAACTGCTTTTGAAAGTGTATTTCCCTCATCCTTCGCTGGTGGGTTGCTTTGTCACTTTTTCTAGCAGTCTCTGGCGGGATTCAGTTTTCAGGCTTCAGGACTGTGTTGTGGGAGTGCCTTCAGGTATAGGCCTAGTGCAGGCTTCTGAGTGCATAGTGTCCCTAACTCTTGAATGGCCCAATTCAAAGCCCGTCAGTGCTGGAGGTAAAGAGCTGAGGAGCGCTGGCTGTTTGAGCAGAAGACAATCAGGGGTTCTGAGGAGGCCCCGGGGGCTGCCTGCACCACTGGGTATGGAAGCTCCCCCTGAGGTGGGAGCATGCCCACAGATGGCACGCAGGCCCACAGGGTCCAAAGCTCCAGGCCAGGGAGGTGGGGCAAGAAGCTGCCTCTCCAGGATTCCTGACCCCCTTTTCAGAAAGTTAGCTCACAGGGAAATCTTGGCCTTTCCTCCCTGGGGTTTGGGAAATAAAGGAACCATGAGCTTAAAAAGCTACTCAACATTGTAGAGCATTCATTTTCCACCCCCTATTACTTTTATACGGTTTCAGGATGCTGTGTTAGGGGCCTTCCTCAGCACACTCCAATATCCTAGCAGCTAAGGGGACGCCTTTGCAAGGCTGTGGGTTAGGCCACTTTCCACTCCCTGAACTGAGTCCAAAAAGGGGGGCAAATAGAAATATCCCCAAGTGGTTTGGCTCTGTGGGGCTTTTTCCAGCCCATGTCAAGCCCGTCCCCTGTCACCAGGCCCCCAGGTCCTCTCAGAAGCTCCTTTCCTGGAATCAGGGAGCTGCGGCCTGCTCCAGCCTGTGGAACTGGCACAGAGCACGCAGACCTCAGGCGGGAGGTCCGAGTCTTATAGTGCCTGCCTTCTCCGCTCCCCCCCAGCTGATCCCAGAGCTCTGCTCCCCAGGAGCTAGACCGGCCGCTCTGCCCGCTCTGCACCAGCGAAGTCCCCTGTGCTGTGTTTGCAGGTCATCGTGATGTCAGGCCATGAGACCATCCGCGTGCTGGAAGTTGGAGTGGATGCCCAGATCTCGGCCGAGGAGGAAGGCAAAGGGCTGGAGGGTGTGGCTGCCGAGGGCTCCCAGAGCAGAGGCCCCGGCGAAGCCAGTGACCCTGCCGGGGAAGCCGGGCCAGACAACACAGACCCCTCTGCAGAGGCAACGGGTACGAGGCCATCGCTCCCATCGGCCATTGCTCCACCTGAGTCCCTCTGTCTGGCTCCTTGGAGAGCCAGCATGAATCCCTGGGGCCTGGGCATGTCCTGTCTGCTGGGCAGCCTCTGGCCACAGCCGTCCATCTGCTTAGCTTCTAGGGCTGTCCTGCCCTCCTTGTCCCTGGAGCTCTAGATCTGGTTTCAATCACTTCCACACCTAACTGGGGATGGGCCCGGGTGAGGTGGGCGGAGAGAGGCAAGGCTCAGTTGAGGGGATTGAATTCACCTCAGAGAGGGAGGGCTCCGGGTCTTAGCCAGACTCGCAGGCCCAATGCAGATAGTACTAGACCTTCAGGATCCTCACAGCTCTTCCAACTCAGTACCTTTGGTGGTGGATCTGGGAGGTCCCAGCAGCTGGGGGTAGGAGGGCATGTTACTTATCCGGGACTGAGGATGTGGGTTAGGCGGGACCTTACAGAATCCCAGCTCCTTATTCCCAGCTGGGCTGCTGTGAGTCAAGCCTGGAGATCCTATTTGTGCTGTCCTCTTTTTTTTTTTTTTTTTTAAGATTTTATTTATTTATTTGACAGAGAGAGACAGCAAGGGAGGGAACACAAGCGGGGAGTGGGAGAGGAAGAAGCAGGCTTCACGTCGAGCAGGGAGCACAACGTGGGGCTGGATCCTAGGACCCTGGGCTCATGACCCGAGCCAAGTGGAAGGCAGAGGCTCACTCAACCTACTGAGCCACCCAGGCGCCCCTGTGCTGCCCTCTAAAATGCAACTTTAGGGCAAGAGTTTGATTCTTTTGTCTGGGGAATGGAGAGAGATGATCCCCCCACACGGGTCTCTCCTAATTACCCTGCAGGGTAGCTGCGACATAGCCAGGGCTGTCCTAGAGGCTGAGACTGGTGCCAGGTGTGGCTCTCTGGCCATGGGCACTTTTGCCTGGACTTTCCTCACGAAACCTTGTAGAGTAGACATTTTTTTTTTTCAGAGTAGACATCTTTTGCTGGCAACCTGGGACCCCCCTAGTCATCCCCAACCCCAGAACTCCCCGATTCATCTCCCCTAGGCTGCTGCTTATCTTCCCTTCCCTAGATATCTGGGCTGATGGGAGTGGGCCAAGAGGAGTAGCCAAGAAGAGAGCAAGTGAGGGCAGGCTTTAGGGAAAGAGCAACTCCTGAATAAAACTGCAAGGCCTCACATCCCTTGCTCTACCCACATTTGGGACCCTAGTAACCCAGGGTTACTTTTTTCTCCTTTTGAATAAAGGGATGGCGAGAGACATGACCATCCTCCCCTATCCTGGAAATGCTCTTGCTGTATGTTGAGGCCAGGGTGGGTGTCGCCTGATCCTGCGGGGCAGTGCCCTGGAGAGCAGGCAGCCAAGACGAGGATATTACATCTGATCCCCCTTCTGATTCCTTTCCATGGTGGGGGTGGGGCCCCTTTTCAGAAAATTTGGGAGGTATCCCAGATTTATCCAAGGTGTCCTGATTTCCCTCTCTACTCTTTTTTTTTTTTTGAGGGGGTAGGGGAGGGGCAGAGGGAGAGAGAGAATCTTAAGCAGGGTCATCCTCAACTTGGAGCCCGATGTGGGGCTCAATCTCAGGACCTGAGTTGGTGACCTGAGCTGAAATCAAGGGTCGAATGCTTAACCGACCGTGCCACCCAGGCTCCCCATCCCTTTTTACTCTGTAATCTGTCTTCCATATCTCATTTCTTCTGGTGCCTTAATTCTGTTCCTTGTCCAAAGCTGCTCTCGGAAATGGATCCTAAATCCACTGTTTACAGCTTAGCATGAGTGTTTAAGGTAACGCGTATCTTCTTCCAGAGGTTTGTATGTTTAGGCCTTTCACAAAAGTCCTGTTCTCTGTAAAGGAAATTTTAGTTATCACCAAGAAGGAAAGGGAGGCATTTTGACAGTACGGCCTAAGAAGCTGCCAACTTAGATGTGGCCTCGCCAGTCTTTCTAGACCCACAATAGTAAGAAGAGTTTCCTCTTTAAACAAAACTAAGTAATGGGAAACTTTTTCAGGATGAAAAAGATCGAGTGATTTGTATCACTCTAAATTACTACCCTGTCCTTGTCACACATATGTATTTTTATAGTTGTGGCCACCAAGGGTAGACTGTAATAGGACTCTTACCACCATATTATTCATAGGCCCATTTCCTTTATTGACATAGATTCACACAACTGATTCTGGGCTTGGCTATTGCCAAACTGTCTGGGTTTTCATTGTCATAACTGGTACTGCACTGAGTGCCTTTGTTCTGGTCCTTTGAAATTTTTTTTTCCTTGAGGTATATAGTCCACTCGAATTCCTTTTTGAAGGGAAATCAAATGTGTACGTAGGAGAAGTCATCCCCTGGGAAAATACAAAATCTACCAATGAGAGTTCAAGTAATTGGCTAGAAGGTACCACATGCCTGTAAAGCCAAAAAAAAGTGATAAAACCTAAACTGGGTGGCACTGTGGAGAAATGGGGACGTTATTGACAGTTCTGTGAATTGGTTCAGTCCTTCTGAAAAGCAGTCTTGCAGGAAGGGACAGAAGCCCTAAATGGATGCAAACCCTTGGATTCTGGGTCCTACTTGGGAAATAAATCCTAATATAAGGAATATGTCCTTTCTTTAGATAGTAAGCTTTTCTTCATGTGCATCACATTCCCATTTTCCCACTTCCCTTTTTTTAATCTTACAATATTTTGTCAAGCAAGATCTTTTTAAAATTTTCATAGAATCAGGGTATCCCTATGCTTTCTGATTTTTTTCAGTGGTTAGAACTGTATTTCTCCTCCACGGTGGAAATAAACCTGCCATTTTGTTTTCTGTTGGAATTTTAGAAGGCTTTCATTGTTGCCCGTTTGTCTCCTTATTTCCTTAAACAATTGGATTTTTTGTCATTATGTACTGTGGACATTACAGTCCCGAGTTAGGTTGCAGCCTTTCCAGATTAAAACAGGGGCTGGGAATGAATGCTGGTATCTAACTCGGTAGTTCCCACTGTGGCTGTGTGCCGTGTCACAAGCGAGCTTAAGAGGAGAGAGAGGAGAGGTTGCTGGCCTCCACTCCCAGGCATTCTGATTCAGGAGGCCGAGATTAGAGCCTAGAAATCTATGCCCAGCCGTTATTAAGAGGCCACCAATCTGGTCTAACTTCCATCACCCTTTCTGTAGTCTCACCGTGTATTAAATAATAACCCCTCTCCTCGTTGTTGGCTTTGAAGAGGTTTCCTGGTGGGGGTCCCCAGTACCTGACTAAGTCATGGGAGCAAGAGGAAGCTATAAGTGGGTGAAAAGCTCCAGTTCAAGCTCAGCGAAGCTTCCCTTCCGGACTTCGGACCTCAGGCACTGGCAGAGAAACACTGCCCAACCTGGAGTGCCCCTGGGCTCTGGAGTCCAGTTTTTGGGGCCAGTCACTTCAAGGACCTCCCCATACAGGAATCCTTGCAGCCTTCCCCCAGGCCAGCACCTAAATCCAAAAAGTAGCGAGAATAACAGTTCCGTTGCCAGATGAGCCAAGGAAAGTTGCTCCCTTCCATTCTAGCTCCTTCCCTCCCTGCCACACGTTCACTGCAGGCCCTTCTACTGATTATGTGATAGGTCACCATGTCCCGAGGAGCCAGGAAATGAGAGACTGAGAGCCAGCTGTGCACAGGCCTGCGTTTGCTCCGACTAGAGGTGGGAAGCGGGTGACCTATCATGCAGGTCGGGTCGAGGGGGCTCGCCGGCCTCCTGTTCTCGCGACCGGCAGCACTGGGGGAAGTGGTCTCTCCGGGGCCAGGGAAGGCCAGTGATTGGCCTGGGGTTATGCAGAAATACAGTGTGAGGCTGAGAGTGGCCACCTCAGGCTGCGACAAGACGCTCTACGCCGGCGGACCCCCCTGCGCGTACCAGGCTCACTCCTTGTCCTTTCTCTCCATGCCACGTGAAGTGAAGTCTCTCCCGGGGATGCCTCCGAGCCCTGCCCCTGCTGTTGCCACCTTCAGCCAAGCCCCGAGCCAGCCGCAGGCATCCCAGACGCTGGCACCCCTCGCTGTACAAGCTGCCCCCCAGGTAAGGGCCACCCAGGGAGCTGAGCAGAGGGCGAAGCATGGGACAGCCAACGTGGGGTGGCCATGGGATCTGGGAATTTCACGAGCAGAACAGGGAAGGGGCTGTGGCTTAGAGGAGGGCATCCCCTACTAGGCACCCCTGGCCTGTCCCCTACCCCAGATCAGGCCCACTGGGAAGATCAGATGTGTGTTTGCCAAGTCATATCCCGGGTCTAGCAAGGACTGTAGGTAGGGATAGCATTAACTCTTCGGTGCTACAGGCATCTCTGTTTATCTCATGACTTAATGAGCAGGTACCCTCTTTAGCCCCTCCAGCGGATGCCTGGAAGAGTTAATGGGTCGTTCGGAGTCCTCATTTAGAGCCAGAGGGCAGCCCCAGCACAGTGAGAAGCTGCCTCCCCCAGCCATGCCAAGCTCCCTGTGCCCTTTCGCTCCAGGCACAGATCTGCTGGGCATCCGACAGGGGTATCTTCCATCAGAGCTTCCCAGAGGCCTTAGTAGGCCCTCTACCACTTGCTTCCACCAGCCCCTACCCCTGCTTCCTGGCCACAAAGCCCTCCCTCCCGTCCTGTGGGCACAGACCCAGGAAAGGCCTAGGAGGTGACAGACCGTGCCTGTGCCATGAGCAGGGCCAGGCCCTGTCTCCAAGCGGGGGGCAGCTTCTCTGAAGGCAGGCTCCTCTGGACCAGGCATCCCCTTAGGGTTGGGCCTCTGACTAGGGCTTGTCTCTTCCCCACCCTCACATGGCCTCCCCGCCCCCCGCCCCGCCCCACACCGCCCTCAGAATGCGTTGTTTGTGCTCAACCGGGTCCAAGAGACCCGGCGTTTGCGCTGTCAATGTTGATTTTTTTATTTTTTCTTTTCTTTTTGAAATCTTGTTTGCTTTTGCAGGTCTTGACTCAGGAAAACTTAGCCACAGTTCTGACAGGAGTTATGGTTCCAGCAGGGGCAGTTACTCAACCTCTTCTTATCCCCATCAGTATTGCAGGTCAAGTGGCTGGTCAGCAGGGGCTGGCCGTGTGGACAATTCCTACAGCAACCGTGGCCGCCCTCCCAGGACTGACAGCTGCTTCTCCCACGGGGGGAATTTTCAAGCCACCTTTAGCCGGTCTGCAAGGTAACGGCCACTCTCCCCAGGACTGCAGCAGGCCCCCCATCACCCTATACTACTCTCCCTGCACGCGCGCTGGCCATGTTGGACTCAGAACCCGCGGCCCGCCGGGGCCCCAGCCCTGGAGTCTGGATCCGGTGTCCCAGGCACCCAGCCACAAGCTGCTGCACCACCTCGGGACTCGAGGCCGTGACACCGTGCTGGCCCAGCGGGCCTAACTTACTTCAGCCAACTGAGACTGCCCCTCTCCCCCCACGCCAGAATTCACCCCATGACCAGCCTCCTGGGAAGGACCACAAGAAGACTCAACTTCTGGTTTTGAACCGCCGCACCTCCAGGCCCAAGGGAGGGGGGATGAGAGATGTTGTCCTGTGCAAGGATCAAGGGAATCGCAGCTGCCTCTCCCCTCTGCCCCACCCCTTCTCATCCTTGTGCCAGATCCCCTGGGATTGGAGCCGCTGGGGCCGCGGCTGGGCATTTGAGCACCCCTGTCTCTGCCTTGCTCCGTAGCAGCTGCCGTGCTGAACGCCGCGCTCCCGACACCCGTCCAAGCTGTCCCGCCACCGCCGCCACCGCCTCCACCCGCACAGGCCTCGTCGCCCACCCAGCCCCGGCCAGCAGCCCCGCCCCAGACGCTGTTCCAGACCCAGCCGCTGCTGCAGACCACGCCTGCCATTCTCCCGCAGCCCCCTGCTGCCACCGCGACTGCCCCCACGCCCAAGCCGGTGGACACCCCCCCACAGATCACCGTCCAGCCTGCGGGCTTCGCGCTGAGCCCGGGAATTGTAAGCTGCTGCCCTCACCCAGGGCTGACCAGGGATGGACCGAATCTCGGGCGAAGGGTGGAACTGGCCCTTCCCACAGGGGAGGAAGGAGGTGGTGGACCGGCCCCCTGAATACGGCTCTTTTCCAACACATCAGCAGAGGTGGCTCCCTCGGAGGCCTTCTCCTTGCCTCCGCCAGCCCGTCCGTCCCAGACAAGAGCAGACAACCTCCGCCAAGAGGGCTGGGCCGATTCTCCAGAACCTGAACCAGTGGATCGGCCGTGGAGGGCGGGATGGCGTCCAGGGATTGCACGCTTGTGAGCTCTGGCTAAGGCAGGGCTGGAGGCTCATGGCCCCCTTGCCAGTGTCTGTCCAGCGTGGCTCCTGGCGTGGCAAGGGAGCTGTTAGATGTGACTAGAATCACATCGGCCCCTCCCGTCTGGACTTTCTGTCCTCCCAGGCCTGGCCTGAGAGATTAGCCAGAGTTGCCCTTCCATGGAGGCAGCCCCTCCCCTCCCTGCCGGCCCCCTGCAGCCCCAGGCCCCCGATACTCTTCAGCTGGTGGACCTGGGCCTGCAGCCCACATTCACATCTGCCCAGCACCTGTATCACCCCAACCCCCCGGCCCTCAGCCTTCTCTCTGCCTTGGGCTCTTTCTTGTCCCTCGGCCTCTGAGCAAGGCTCTTTCTCCACCCACAGATCAGTGCTGCTTCCCTCGGGGGACAGACCCAGATCCTAGGCTCCCTCACTACCACTCCGGTCATTGCCAACGCCATCCCCAGCATGCCGGGGATCAGCAGTCAGATCCTCACCAACGCTCAGGGACAGGCAAGTGGTCAAAGGCAGGGCTGAGGGGTGGGGGCCGCGGAGAAGCTGCCGGTTGGGGGCGGGGGCGCCATGACGCGGGCTAAGGGGCAAAGAAATGCGAACAGGGTGTCAGGCTGCTGTCCCTGTCCCTCATGTGGCAGCGTCTGCTGATGCTGAGCCCAGGCAGGGACATAACCATCCCACCCCCACCCTCTGGGGGTTCCCTCTAGTCGGGGGCTTTCATTTGCGGGGCACACACTCTGTGGCCCGGCTCTGCGTCAGGTGCCTTCTCGTGTGTGACGTCACCTTTTTGAGGACAGGCCTACCAGGTGGAGATTCTCATTCCCCTTTCACAGGGGAGAAGGCTGAGGTCCCAAGACACGAAGCCACCAGAGAAAATGTGGCAGGGCGGGGATTTGCATCCAGGGCTGTATGACTCACGGGCGGACCTCTTCCTGCCCCGCCACAGCTCTGGAGGTGGAATAAAGGCGACAGCTCCTAGAAGATGAATCCTTTTCTTTACTGATGAGGAAACTGGTCTAGAGGGTGAAATGATTCATTTAAGTCCCTTCCTCTGCCAGTGTGGGGGTTTGGGTTGGGGGCGGGACTGGACACTGGCTTCATACCCTGGGGTCCCTGCGTTGTCTCCTCCCAGGTTATTGGAGCCCTGCCGTGGGTAGTGAACTCGGCTAGTGTGGCAGCCCCTGCTCCAGCCCCGAGCCTGCAGGTCCAGGCCGTGACCCCCCAGCTGCTGTTGAATGCCCAGGGCCAGGTGATCGCGACCCTGGCCAGCAGCCCCCTGCCTCCGCCCGTGGCTGTCCGGAAGGCAAGCACGCCTGAGTCCCCTGCTAAGAGTGAGGTACCAGGGCTGGGTTGGGGCAACGGCAGGGGTGGGGGGCGGGCGGCAGGCAGGGCTGTGTGGCACGGGCTGCCTCCCTCAAGACTGCACGGCAGGACAAGGTTGTTTTCTGAGGTCCCTGGGAAATAGGGCCCCTCTCCAAAGTGAGGGGAAATCCCGGAGTAGAAGGCTCAAGCCAGTCCCCACATACTCTGTCAAGGGAAGGAGCACTCCCCCACCCCTCCCGACACACCCAAAACGCGTCTCTGTGCCCTCAGAGGCCAGTGGTGTGCTGCGATGGCCAGGGAGATAGTCAGAGTAAACCGAGCCTTGATTAGCTCCAGGGTAAATGGACCACCAGAAGAGCCCCAGGGGGTTATTCTGCACCCCCCTCCTACTTCACCCCTTCACTCTGCACTGTGGCTTTGATGATTCCTTTATTTGTTCGTTCCAGGAGCAGTTTTTGAATGCCTACTCTAATTCCAGGTGCTGAAGATCTAGAGATGAGTAAGATGCCCTTCCTAGCCTTAGGTAGCCTAGCGCTGGAGACAGTTGCAAGCCAGCGTGACCAGGACTATGATAGGGACCTGATAAGGTGCCGTGAGGACCTGGAGAAGGGAGCTCCTGGCATACTGCGGAGTCCAGCAAGGCTTCATAGAGAAGGGACAGTGAACTAACCTAAAGGGATGAGTAGTGGGCCTACCTTTACGTAATTGCAGGAATGGAAAAGTGCCAGACCGAGCAGGGGTTCCCAAACTCGAGTGGGTATCAGAACCACCCGGAGGGCTTGTTGGAATGCAGATTCCCAGCACGCCCACCCTTGGAGTTTTTATTCAGCAGGGCTGGAGTGGAGCCCAAGAGTTTGCATTTCTAGCGAGTTCTCGGGTGATGTCAAGGGTATGGCCCTCAAATGCGGTGTGCTGCTTCCAAACTTTGTGAATAACCGCTTAGGCTCATCTGGAATATGGAGATTCTTGGAGTTCCAATTCAGGAGGTTATGAATGTTGATGGGGATGTCACACATGAGTCAGTTAACACTCTGGTACACAGGAAACACTGGGAAAATGGTGCTTTTATTTTATCACTGTTATTATGTAGTAGGGAGTCATGGAAGGGTTTTTAGCAGGGAAGGGCTGGATGTGTATTAAACAGAAATTACCCAGGTCTAGGGCAGGGGCTGGGTTGGGGGGCGTGCCTGGGTGGCTCAATCAATTAAGTATCTGACTCTTGGTTTCAGCTCAGGTCTTGATCTCAGGGTCATAAGTTCAAGCCCCACATTGGGATCCATGCTGGGCATGGAGCCTACTTTAAAAAAAAAAAAAAATTAGCTCTTATCCAGGTGGAGCTAAGAACTGAACCGTGGCAAGACTTGAGATCTTGTCACCTGTTAGGAGGCAGCCGAAACAGTTCTAACAAGAAATGAGGAGCCCTGACTGAAGGCTAGTAAGTTTCTAGGGATGAAGAGGGAATGGACTTAAAAGCTGGAGGGAATCCGGGACTAGGCCCCATCCTAGAGAAATTTGCACTTTTCAGGAAGTTTTTTAAAAAAAAAATCCTACTGGGGCGCCTGGCTGGCTCAGTCAGTAGAGCATGTGACTCTTGATCTCTAGGTCATGGGTTCTAGACCCATGTTGGGAGTAGAGTTTACTCAAAAAATCATGAAGAAAATACTAATTTCATATATTTATAGTTTCTCTTCATGATAAATATGATACATGAGTTTCATAAAAATTCTAATATTATGTATAATGGAAAAAAGTAAAAATCCTTTCCAGTTCCACCTCCAGATTTCTGTTGACAACTTGCTTTATATGCCTCCACAGATTTTTTTTCCCCTGGAAACTCATATGTATTTTTATAATTTAGTTACTTATTTATTTACTTTTAAAGGTTTTATTTATTTATTTATTTATTTATTTATTTATTTTTATTTGAGAGAGAGAGAGAGATCACAAGTAGGCAGAGAGGCAGGCAGAGAGAGAGGGGGAAGCGGACTCCCTGCTGAGCAGAGAGCCTGATGCGGGGCTCGATCCCAGAACCCTAAGATCATGACCTGAGCCGAAGGCAGAGGCTTTAGCCCACTGAGCTGCCCAGGTGCCCCTCATATGTATTTTTAATAGGAATTATTCTCTAAAAACTGTTTTCACCTTACATTTTTTCCACTTAGCACTGTGACCCAGAGCTCTTTGCATGTCAGTATTTAAGAGATTTGCTGTACTCTTTTTCACAGCGGCACAGAATCTCACTGTAAGGAAGTCTCAGGAATCACTTGCCAATTCCCTATTAATGGACCTGGGAGGCCCTAGAATCAGGTTTCGGTTTCTGCTGAAAAAATTTGAGAGCAGTGATCTCAAGGGTGGACACGTGCTGGGGCTTTGGCCAAGTGTAATGAACCTTTCTGAGCCTCTGACCTGCCGGTGTCACAGGTGCCTGTGAGGCTCCGACTTGGTCATGATTGTTGGGTGGGTGCTAAAAAGTAGCTTCTAGTCTTGCTTTGTGATGGGGCATAGTTAGGAGTGTGCTGGGTGAGTGAGGACTTCGTGCCCATTTTGCCCTGCCTCTGGTCCTTGCAGGGACTGCGACCCCTGAGCCAGGTAGGTGGGCAGTAGGGACTCATCGGCTCTCTTCTCACAGGTCCAGCCCATCCAGCCCACGCCGGCCGTGCCCCAGCCTGCGGTGGTCATCGCCAGCCCAGCCCCAGCAGCCAAGCCATCTGCCTCTGCTCCCATTCCAATCACCTGCTCGGAGACCCCTACTGTCAGCCAGTTGGTATCCAGTAAGTGGCTCCCGGAAAAGGTTGTAGAGAAGAGGAGAGGAGGGATTTACTCAGATACCCCAGCGCCTTTAGATGCCGCTCTCCTTAATAAACTTTCTAGAGTCCAGAGGGGAAGGGCAAAGTCCTGACACCAGGGATTGGCTTTCCTACTCCCATTCCGGCTGAGCTGGATTCTAGGCATGACGATAGTGGAGGCTGCTTCTTGGAGAAGCCAACCCATTGGCTGTCTCTCCTTTGGTCCCTCACCCAGTATCTGAGGAATGTGGATGGCTAGGGTGTGCTTGGGGCTAGGAGTAGGGAGAATTGGGGAGGGTTGGCCATTAGAGCTAGAAGAACTTGAAAATAGACCCCTACACTTCCAGACGGGTTAGTCCAGGCTCCTTTCCCGCAAGTCTTGTTTACTTTGGGAAAAGGGCTGACGAGGGTAATAAGGGTACATGGGCCTTGTGTCAACTGTCCTCATCCCTCACTACTTTACCAGGCCAGGCCAATAAGCTAGATAAGCGGTGATATCATCTGTCCTACACACTCATCCCAGTCCCTTCCTCTGGCCTAGAGCCACATACCCCAAGTATGGATGAGGATGGCATCAACTTGGAAGAGATCCGGGAG
The DNA here is from genome assembly GCA_028533885.1 of Nasua narica. NCBI lineage: Eukaryota > Metazoa > Chordata > Mammalia > Carnivora > Procyonidae > Nasua > Nasua narica. The sequence goes on along the minus strand of CM052807.1, from coordinate 64,367,037 downwards.
TTTGCCAAGAATTTTAAGATCCGACGGCTGTCCCTGGGCCTCACGCAGACTCAGGTGGGTCAGGCTCTGACTGCCACGGAAGGCCCGGCCTACAGCCAGTCAGCTATCTGCCGGTGAGTAAGTCCTGTTCTGGTACCTGGGACCTAGGTGCATAGCTCCTTTCCATATTCTCCTTTCTCCTGCCTCCTTCCAGACCAAGAAGGCTATTCTGTGTCGGCATGAACCTCTGGGGTAGCCAAAGACCTATCTAGTCCGTCTGAGGGCCCTCTGAAGTTTATCTTCCAATCCTGAGCATTTATGTGGTCTTTTGTTTGGGGAAACCCAGGACCCTAATCCATTCAGGAACTCTACAGGGTACAGCTTATGAAGTTGGTCACAAAAGCGAGGCCTTCAGTACTGACTTAGCTCTCAACCACGTCCTCCCTGCCTTCCTACCCCCCTGTTATGCTCCCTTCTCCCGCTCCTCCAAGGCGTGCCTGTAAAGGGATGGAGCTGATTTTCCTGTGTGCAGAACCGGTTCTGGTGCCAGCATCAAAGCAGGGCAGAGGGTTTCAAACAAGAATGAACGCACGGCTCAGGGATGGCCGGAAGGTGCCTGCCGACTCCCTGGATTAGAGAGTGACCGTTAGAGCAGGCGCCATGTTGGCAGTTCCGTAATCACGTCTGGGTGTGGTCAGGAAGAGTCGTCTGACTTCGGGGGGCTGCTGTGAGGGTGTTTGGAGAGGTGGCACTCGTGACTTCCAGGTGCCATCTCTGAAGGCCTCTCTAGACAACTCCTCAGAGGTCCTCACTCCCTTGGGTGTGAACGTTCTGGAAGAGTTATTCAAAGGGCACTTGCACTGTTATCCTTGCACCACTGAACTGAGGCCATGGGAGTGGTCTCCCTGGTGTGACCTGGGACACAGGACAGTCTGAGGAGTCCGGGCTTGGCTGGGCCAGGGTGGTGTTGCTGGCGCTGGTGAGGGGAACATTTAGCCCGGTGTCACCGGTCCTGAGAGGAGCGGCCCCTTGCGGAGAGTACTCACACCCCAGTGTGGGGAATAAGACATTCTCACCATCCCTTCCCTGGGCTCGGGTCACCCACAGGTTCGAGAAGCTGGACATCACGCCCAAGAGTGCCCAGAAGCTGAAGCCAGTGCTGGAGAAGTGGCTGAATGAAGCTGAACTCCGGAACCAGGAAGGGCAGCAGAACCTGATGGAGTTTGTGGGAGGTGAGCCCTCCAAGAAACGCAAACGCCGCACCTCCTTCACCCCCCAGGCCATAGAGGCTCTGAATGCCTACTTTGAGAAGAACCCACTGCCCACGGGCCAGGAGATCACCGAGATTGCTAAGGAGCTCAACTATGACCGGGAGGTGGTGCGGGTCTGGTTCTGCAATCGGCGCCAGACGCTCAAGAACACCAGCAAGCTGAATGTCTTTCAGATCCCGTAGGGCTCGGCCCCCCAGCCCTGCGTTCCAGCACTTTGTACTTCTCCCTTGGCCCCTGGCTACAGCCGCTGCCGGGACAGCACCCGTCATTCTGCCGCGGGCAGCCGTGCTTGTCCTGGGTCGTGAGACTCCACTGTGTGCATGTGTGTCCGCTGCCTCCCTCCGCTCCTCCGCGTATCTCACAGCATGGGGAGGGCAGAGGGGCCGCTGGAGAGCTCCAGGCTCCGGCCGTCACGCCAAGGGACCCTTCCCTTAAGTGGTTTCACTTAAAGAAGCACTTTGCTAATGTGGTTTTCCAAGGGTGAACTCTGGTTGGGAACCAGACACTCCCCGTCCTTGGGCTATGGCCACCGAAGGACCCCTGGCCAATTAGCTCTTGTTTTTGATGGCATTCTCTCTCCGCCCTCTCATCCCCTCTGCTCCTGTGTGTAAGTGTGTGGAATCACCGCAGCCTCACCTCCCACCCTTTACCTGCAGGCACACCGTCTCCCCGCCCCCTCCCCCCCAAAGGACCCAAGAGGCACAATTCTGAAAAGTGTGATGAGGGGCTCTGAGGGTCAGGCTCAGTGTCTGCCTTGCCTTCAAGGTCAGAAGGTTCCCACAGCCCTGGGGCCAGAACACGTGATCTCCTTTCCCACTCTTCCTGATTCCTTTTGGGGGAAAATTGCACTAAAGCGGAACCTTTTCATTTGTAATCCATGTTGGAAGGAAACAGCTTTGAACTCTAGCTGTCCTGGAGTTACCCTGGGTCTACAGCAGTTTGGGAACTTAATATATAAGCCCATCCTCCCAGATTTTAATCTCATCTCTGCCCTATGGCTGTCTCCCCCACTAAACGGGGAGGGTTAAAGAACTGGCATCCTGGAAAATCCCCTTGCCCAAGCTCACAGCACCCTGGAGAAAAATGAGGGAAGGAATGCTGACTCTCTCTTTCTCTTGTCCTCCCACTCACCCCCAACCCAGTACTGGACCTTCTCAAAGGGGCAAATGAAACACTAAACCAGACATCAAGGCCCCGGGGGGAAAGGCCAACATCCAAGAAGGACTGATAGCAGCTCAGGAAGGTCTCTTGTGGAAGGTGACTTAACTATAATTTGTTTCGAGACTTTGAGCCTTGGATACTGGGGGAGAAATCTTTTGTCCAAACTCTTAGACCACATGTTTGCGCCAACAGTCCCCGCTCCTCCTGTGCTCCTCTGAGTTAAGAGCCCCGAGGCAGTATAGGTGTCACCTGCAGAGAGGACAGCCATGGCACGCTGAGGGCTGGCATCTCATGGGAGCTGCTAAGTGAGTTTCCCAGCCTCACGGTGGCTGGATAGCCCCTGAAACGCTGGCAGGTCAGGAGAGCATGAAGAGGTTGGCTTAGAGGAACCCAGGCTTGCTGTGTAGACCGTCCCCTAAAGGGGCACAAGTCACAGAGCCGGTCCCCAGCAGCTGCCCTCCTCCGCACCTCACATGATGTCCCCTGATGAAGTGGCTGCGAGGCGAGGGCTCACCCCCACCCCCACTGGTTACTGGTGGCAGAGCCACCTTCGTGGTCTAGCTTCCTCCGGCTTGCTGTCGTTTCCTGCCTATGACTGGTCCCTGGCAGGCCCTCCATTGCCAGAGTGGCCACCCCCTTGGTAGCCCTGCCAGTGAGAGGACAATTGTGTGTCAGATTGCCACACACACACACACACACACACACACACACACACACACACTCCCCTGCCCCACTGCGTTCAGACCAACCATACCTTCCCGAGTATGGTGAGAATGAAGAAGAAGGCAGGCTCCTTGCCTGCCCCAGCCTCTCAGGAGAGATTATGTCTCCCAAGGGCCAGGCTCAAGTTTAAGGTTATCTACCCTGTCTGCATGAGATGAGAAGCTCACTTGGGAGAGGCATGCCTAAGAAGTTTACAGTGAGAAGAGTTCAAGTACTGGGGTTGGTAAAGGATTCAGTGATTTACCCTTCAAAGAATTAGAGAGGCAGGTTTTCACCCTCAAACACTTGCTTTCTTTTTTGGGAGAGACAAGTGGGTCACAGCTGGAGCCCTGGGAGTAGCATATAATCCGGGGTGTGTGCGTGGCCGTGGAGGTGCAGGAGGATCCCATCTGTCCTGGTCTGGGAAAGGAAAAAGATAATGAAGTTCTGGTCTAAATTAGGCCTGGCCATGCTTTCTCAGCTCCTCCCTTTTCTAAATCTGTCTTCCCGAAGCTGGGCTAGAATGAAACCATTTTCTCCTCTCCAGGAAGGATGGGTAGGTCTTTCAGAGACAGAATTTTTGCAGGCTGGATTCCCCAGGCAGGGGGGGCGCAGAGTATCCCTGAAATGGCCCAAGGCAGAGCTCAGAGGCTCCCTGTCTCTGCTCCTACTTTCCCACTGTTGGGCCCTCGGGGGCGAGGGGGCAGCTCTCTATACCTGAGGTGGGTCTTCTGCTTTGTTTCTGGTAGCACCAGGCTCTGAAGGGAGTTTATATAACTTTTGTTTCGAAAGCACCTTTCCGGACTGAAGCCAGAGCCTAGGCAGGAGGAGAAAGGGCAGAAATGATTTAACTGTCTGCGTGTGGTATTGTTTGTTTTTGTTTTAAAAGAAAGAAAGACCAGAACTTTCTGTGGCCCGGTGAATCAGCTGGGGTCTTTGACCCTGCACTCTCTACGACGTTTTATCTAGTGAGGGCCCAAGAAAGAATTTGGCCAAGTGGATTGAGGAACACACTTGAATTGGGAATGAGAGGGACCCTGATGTTTTTTTGTGTCCTTGGACCTGCTCACCTTCCTATGCCTAGATTCCCTTCCTGTCTCATAGGCCAGGCTCTGACACTGAGGTTCTGATTGTTCCCCAACAAGGGGCAAAGCCTGCTGAGGGCTGGAGTGAGGGGTGGGGAGGGGAGAATGGGGAAGAAGCACTTGATGTAGTTGTGTGGAATAAACAGTATTTTTCTTTTGTACAGGTCTGCTTGTTGATCCTTCGCCTTTGGGGGTGTGGAGGGGGCGCTAATAGGGAGAAGCCAGGGAGCTACCTGGGAGCTTCCTCTGCTATCAGAGCTTGTAGCCCAGAAAACCCCATTGCAAGAGGACGAGGGTCAGTGCCCTGACCTTTCACTGCAGAAAGGCCTGCCGTGACCCTGCAGCCGAGCTCCTCCCAACTGAAGGCCGGGTCAAGAGGACATGCCCTTTCTCCTTCCAGGACCTCAGAATTCCTTGCAAAGCCCACTTTCTGACCTCTCTTCTCTGGGTCTTGACAGACTGTGTTGTTGGTGTGCACACTCCTAGGCCCAGGAGGTGGCCAAGGGGCAGCTAGCTCTCTGCCAGAGACCTGAGTGCACGGAGCTCGGATACGCAAGCCGGAGTGTTTATATAAATACCCACAAAGCCCCTTGCCGTGGGAGGTGGGGCTGCCAGGGGAAGAGAAGGCAGACTGTAGGCTGGGGACCAAGACAGTGGAACATTCTAACACAGAACTTCAAGGAGAGCTAGAAGTCTAAATTCAAACCTGGCCTTCCAGGTTATTATGAAGGTATGCTTATGATACAAGCTACATCGTTCACAAGTAACTTAGACTTGATACAAATTTAGCCATGTAGTGAGTGGATCTTCATTTGTGTTCTTCCTTAGGCCGGTAAAGGTTAGGGGCAGGCCTGGCACTTGGGCTCAGAGCAGGGAGAGCATGACTGCACTATGAGCCCCTCTCTTTACTTGTCCACCTTCTAGGAGTTGGGTTCATGCCATGTGCCCCTCTCACCTCCCCCTTCCACCTACCTGGTATTGGAGAGGTCTGGGCTCCGTCATCCAAACTGGTGAGAACAAGGCATCACCTTTGATCCCACCCAATCAATATCCCTGAGTCAGGCCCTGTGCTGGATTCTAGATCGTGCTCTACCACTTCACCTCTGCCCAAGGGACAATCGGTGCCTAATATTCTGATGCAAGGCTTAGGGATCCGAGGAGCTTGACAGCATTCGAAATAATGGGGCAGAAGAGTCAAATTAAAGCCAGCGCTTACCTCTGCATAGATCTCACAACCTTATTATTAGCTGTCCATATTAGGCTGGGACTCCTCCATACTGAGGCCAGGGGCACACAGTAGGTGCTTAATAAACATCAGATAGATGATTGATTGCATTTCCTGTCCTCTCCTTCAAGGAAATAATAAGAGCTGAGTCCCTGACTTCACGCTCCCGGGAGAAAGCAGGTACAGGGGATTCTGCTTAGCTATGCAGGGTTTAGACTGTGATATGTGGGAGTGAATGGAATCTGGCCCTCACTCGGGAAGGCAGCTCCCAGCAGCTCCCACCAGGAGAGTTGGTGGAAGCTGATATCTCTGGCTCAGACCAGTTGAATGTGGTTCCTGGCATTTGGCCCAGGACAGCCTGAAAGAAAGAGGGGTGGGTTTGTTGAGGCCTACAGTTTCTATTCCCAGGTCTGAGATGCTCTTTTGGGTTACTGGACCCAATTCCAACGTGTGTGTGGAGGCTTCCCTACACCAACAAGCAATTCTCGGACACCAACAAGGTATCCAAGAATTCAACTCAATTTTGACACTGTCTGCCTGAAGATGGCTTCACATTCCACAGCTAAAAGGCTCAGTCCCACAAGACCACCCTCCACGTCCGAAACCATCACATTCCCAGGTTGTCACCTGTGCTTCTGACTGCCCAGCTACAGACTGGAGGCTCCAACAGTCCGCTTCCAAAAGGATGCCAATTTTGAGTGTAGGTTGTTACCTACACTTCCGACCAACTGGCTATAAATTAGAGGTTTCCATGACCCCTTCTTTGGGTTCAATTAATTTACTAGAATGGCTCACAGAACTCAGGGAAACCCATTTACTCGCTAGATTACTGCTTTATTACAGAAGTTATTAAAGGATACGAAGCAACAGCCCTATGAACAGAAACATACGGCAAGGTCCAGAACCAAGGAGCTTCTGTGTTCATGGAGCTTGGGGCCCTGGCACAATGCCACATGGAACTGTTCTATTTCCCAACAGGAGGCTTCCCTACATAGGCATGGTTGATTATCTAATTGACCATTAGTGACCAATTCAAATTCTAGCCCCTCTCCCCTTCTCAGAAATCAGGGCGTGGGACTGAAAGTTCCAACCCACTATTCATGGTTGGTTTCCCTGGCCACCAGCCCCCACCCTTACGTGCTTTCCAAAAGCTACCTTCCTTAACAAACCCAGCTGTGGTGGAAAGGAGCTTGTTATGAATAACGAGACACCCAGTTCACCTTCATGGCTCCGAAGCATTTTCAGGAACTGAAGACAGAGACCAGATATCACAAAGATGCTCCCGTAACTCCATTGCTCAGGAAACTCCCAGGGTTTTGGGAGGTGCGAGCCAGGAACTGTGGGTGAAGACCAAATATACATGAGACTATATTTTGGTCACCTGGAGATATATATCTGTATATATATATCTCCATCTCTCTCTCTCTCTCTCTCTGTGTGTGTGTGTGTGTGTATAAATCACAATATAAATCACAATATAAATAAATCACAATATCACAGATGTCCACTGTGCTGAGGACTGCTGTGAAGAGGGAACTGATCTTTTATGGGAGGGAGAAGATGTGGGCTGGTTTCTGGATTACAGATAAGAGATGCAGGCTACCGGAAGTTGCCTGGAGCTGCATGGCTGTGAAAGGTTTTGATTTCCTTTTCTCTCAACTACAGAATCCTTCAAAGAAACCAGACTGAGGCTCATAGGCTTGTCTGAGGTGGGGGTGGGGTGAAGATGTGAAGAGTTAAAATTAGGTGGTCAGTTCCTCAACAAAGCCTGCCTAGATAATGGTTTCTTCCTGTATGAGAAGAAAATGCCCATTAATGACTGGGGAAACCAGCAACAGTGATTGACTTCAGTATTTGAGTGAGAAGGGAAGCCTAGGGGATGGATGGGTACTGACCCAGAAGCTTGAGCCCTCAAGGCTCCGAGAGAATTGGTTTGTTTTAAGAAGTAGGCAGGACAGGTGCTAGGGTCCCCTTTTTGTCCATCAAAATAGCTAACCTTGGGCGCCTGGGTGGCTCAGTTGGTTGGGCGACTGCCTTCGGCTCAGGTCATGATACCGGAGTCCTGGGATCGAGTCCCATATCCGAATCCCGGCTCTGCGGAAAGTCTGCTTCTCCCTCTGACCTTCTCCCCTCTCATTCTCAGTCTCTCTCTCTCTCTAATAAATAAATAAAAAAATCTTTAAAAAAAATAGCTAACCTTTACTGGACACTGACTATGTGCTAGGTACTCTTCTAAGTACTTAACACGCATTATGTCAGTTAATTCTCACCATAGTCCTGTAAAGTAAGAATTACTATTTTATAGATAAGGACTTGAGGCACAGAGAAGACAAGGAATCTACTTAGGGTTGCTTCGTTTGTGAGCTGCAGAATCAGGTTTTGAACCCAGGTAAGTTGCCTCTAAAGCCTGCGTGCTTAACCTTACCCCATACAGGATGGGACTTGGGAATTGCTTTTCTGTCCCAATCTTATTGGCAGGATTTCCACATGTTTTTACCACCCAGGATCAGCTCTGCTGTGCGCTGTAGAGGAGAAAGAATTTTTTGTTTACCGTTTTACGTTTTTTTGGTGGGTCTATTAATTACATTGACATAAAACATACTAACGGGAAAAACAAACCTAATTACATATGTACAACAGCCCCATAAGAATATGAGACCCACAGGTGGTCAGGCAATTGAGGCTTATATGCCATCCCGAGCTACGGGGAAGGGGGCTGGGGTCTGAGACTTAAAAGGGAGGAAGGTAATTTACAGGAAGGTGGGAAGGGCAAATGTTTGGTAAGCAAATGTTTGCCATGGCATGCAGAGACAATGGAGCCAGAAAGGAGTCTGAACAAACAGGCCCTATTGAGCTTCCCATAGCTACCACACCGAGCGTATCTTTGTAGTTATCTCTGATGACAGTTCTCTTCCTGGACTAGGCCCTCTATCTAAATCATTTTAGGCAGTTAAAGGGAAGATAAAAGCTCTTCTTTAGCCTTTCAGGCCTTGGTTGACTTCAGCTCAATTAATCCACGAGCCAAAAATGCACATTTTGGGGAGGCTTATTCTGAACCCCTTCAGTTCCATCTAAACAGTGTCTGGTTTCAGGACCTAATCTAGGGAAATAAGCCCTTTCCGGATAAGCCTGAGCTCCACCCAGTGGTCCAGAATACTGAATTTGGAGCTCTGTGCCACAGGTGCTCTAATTAACTAGTCATGTTTATTACATATAATAAGAACCATGATTTTTGTTGTGGGATGAATTTACCCTTACAAAATTTGGTTTATTGATAGGTGGTGCTGGATTTCCAGGGGAATACCTGGTGATCTTTTCTTGGAAGCAGAGCTCCCAGGACTGTCACTGAAATCCCTGTTTCCAACCCTGGCACTCCGGTTTCGCTTTTAGTTACATTGGGAAAGAGAGAAGAAGGGAAAAGTCAACTCACCCCAGTCACAGCATTCCATGGGTAAACAGTCTATAAAATCTTTTCCCCACATGGGGATCTGGGCTCACAGACATAAATCTCAACACCTATCTGGATTCCAGTTGGGAGGGGCCAAGGCTCAGGAATTACTTCTCATCTTACCCCCAGTTTATTTTAGAATTAATAAATGGTAAGGAGGACTTTTGTGGCCTTTATTTTTTTTTTCAAAGATTTTATTTATTTATTTATTTATTTATTTGACAGAGAGAAAGAGAGACAGCGAGAGAGGGAACACAAGCAGAGGCAGAGGGAGAGGGAGAAGCAGGCTGGGATCATGACCTGAGCTAAAGATGGTTAACGACTGAGCCACCCAGGCACCCCTGTGGCCTTTATTTTGGTTCAGAATTTAAACTTAAGCTCAAACATTTCTGGGAAGAAAAAGTCTGTCTTTTTCTAAATATTTTCCAGAGGAAATATTTTCTAAATATTTTCCCTGTCCTCTGGAAGATAATGGCAATTATCTCTTCCAAACATCTAATATGAATATTCCTTATTTTATTGTAAATCCATTCACTTTGAGCCATTTTTCTGCATATTAAAAAATGTTTCAGCCAAGATATCTTCATGTGTGCGGTTTATGATAATTCAATATTCTTACCTCCACAAGCTTCAAGAGCCACCTCTGAAAAGAAGAATAGGTAGGAAGCAGATCTTTTTTTTTTGGTTAAAAACATTCACAGGGACAGAGTAGCATGACGGTTAGACGTCCAGACTGTGAGATTAGTCAGGCTTTGCTACTTGCAAGCTGGGTGATCTTGAACAAACCACTTAATTTTTCTAAGCCTCAGTTTCCTTATCTATGAAATGAATCCAATCATGGTACCTTTCTTACAGGAGTGATGAGAGAATTAAATGAGCTTCTATACATAAAGCATCTAGTCAAGGCTTGGCACTGAGGAAGGGCTCAGTAAGTAGGAGTCTCTTATTATTGCATTAGAGATTTAAAGTTATTTGCCCAGATTATGGATGTAGTGATGAAGCTGTTAATTCAAGGAGGCATGGTTCCACCTAAGAGGAACCATGGATATAATGTTTGTTTTCAAAGATTTTGATTATGGCATCTCTCTTTTGGTTTCTGAGCCCAGGACGAGTTGGTTTCTTTATAGGCACATGTTTTGAGATAAAAGCTGGCTCAAGGGAAGAAGAAATGGCTTGGAGAGATATTGAATGTCCCAGGAATGAACCAAGACTTGGATGCCAGGGCTTATTAAGGTAAGCCTTGAGCCCTCAAAGAGAGAATCTTGTGGCTAAAACTGGGGGCATGCTGTTAACTTCATGTCAACCTCTTTCCTTTCTTAATTCAAAAGCATTTTTTTAAAGTCCTGTCAAATGCAGAAACTATACTAGGGGATATGTAGAACACAAGCTTGAAAAAGATTTATTTTCTATTATTTAGGAAATCGCAGTCTAGTGAAAAAGGCAGATATATACGGCTCAAGATAAATTGTAAAAAGTTCAATAATGGAATACAACAATGAACCAATACTTTAACATATAGGCAATATTTTATAGTAAAAAATATCAGGCTTTGGAATTAGTTCTGAAGTTGGCATGACAATTTAGCTGTGGCAAATTTCAGCCCCTAGACTCCTTTTCCTACTGGTAAAATGAGGATCATCATACTTAGCTTCAGAACTATAATTCTAATTACAAAATTGTCTTGAGGATTACTAATAATGCCATAAAGTTCCTGGTATATAGTTGATGCTCAATAAACAACGAAGAAAGGTGGAGCACGGATGGGTACCTCTGCTTTTCAAAAGAGAAATCGAAATCTCAACGAGATTAAGCGATTATTCGAGAAACACCAAACTAGTAAATGAGGACGCCAGCCCCAATCCTAATCATCAGACCACGACTTTTTAAAAACCACCTTTCACCTATCTCATGTTTTTCTGCTCAAACTCATTAAGGAGAATGCGGATGATGAGGATAACCGGAGTCTTGACCTTCCGAGAGGCGGGTTTAAGGAGAGAGAGTATTCCAGGAGCAAAGAGCACCCACACGGAGCGCGGCGAAAACGGTGCAGACTCCTCCCCGGGCAGGGGTGGGTTCGGTAAGATCAGAGTGAAGGCTCCACCCACGCCCTAGAGTGCGGATTCGGTCCACAGCTGAAGGAAGTCCTCAGGTGGCCACAGAGAAGGCCATTTAAACCGGAGACACCTGACGCACGCCGGGTCCTCTCCCAGACCGCCCAGCCCATCCCCGGGGGCGGGGAGCCGTCACGCAGCTAGCCTATTATCACTGCCGAAGCCCACGAACTCTCTTCCTCATTGGCGAGCCGCAGGGTGACGTCACGTTCTCCGGAGCCGCAAAGGAAGAGGGCGCCATGATTGGTTGGCGCTGGGGCGGCGGGCGGTGGAGGACCCTGAGTCCGGGTTTCCAGCGGGAGCTGGACTTTCCCCTTCCATGTTTCGAGGCCGTGGGGGACTGCAGAGGGAGGGGAGTTGGCTCGGCGGAGACCTGGATTTGGTTCTAAGAGCCTTGGAGTTGAGAAGGGGTGACCGGAAGTGATCGTGGGACTGACCGGAAGCGAGGCCTGGAGGGGAAAGAGAGAGCGGGTCCCGGGAGGGAGGGGGGCTTCCCGCAGAAGGGAACCCGGGGTAAAGGTGCGAAAGCGGCGTAGAAGCGCCTGGTAGGCAGCGGGTCGCTGCTGCTGCTCTGTTTGGAAGGCAGCGAGTGACCACCACGAGCTCAAGGGGAGAGCCCAAGGATTGAGAGTACGGGAGTCCAGGGCTGCCTCGGGGGAATCTGGAATAGTTAAGCAAAGGGGCCCGCGCGCAGCTCCAGAGAGCTGGGTGGGAGGGATTTTGGAAGTCGAGGCAGGAGCTAGGAGCCTTGGGTACGGCAGATTAGTTGTGCGGGCAGTGCGGTTCAGGCTTGGGGTTGGCCAGTGGGAACTGCGTGGGAGATCTTGGTTTGGAGTTTTCGACAGTCTTGGCCCCGTTGGGTAGAATCACACTACTTGCCTTTGTACAAGAAACGGTGTCTCCTGAGGCAAGGAAGGAGCCAGCATGGCCTGGGCTCTGAAGCTGCCTCTGGCCGATGAAGTGATTGAATCTGGGCTGGTGCAGGACTTTGATGCTAGTCTGTCCGGGATCGGCCAGGAACTGGGTGCTGGTGCCTATAGCATGAGGTGAGTGAGATTTTTCCCAGACCCTGCACCTTCTAAATAACAAAAGCAGGAAAGAGAGTAAAGGCGGGGGGAATGGGGGGAGGTATTTAGTTAAATAAGCTGTCTGCGGTTAGGAAACATTGACTTGTTTCTTTGTAGCTTTGAATAGTGACTATTGTGGAAGAAATGGAACAAGAGATTGTAGGCAATGTCAAGTCTGTGCAGGATCAGTGGAAGAAGCAAGAATGGCCCTTGGTTAGAAAAACAGATGAATGTTGAGAGGCTGTTTGTTGTGCCAGTGTGGGAGACTTGGAGACCAGTGGTGTGTGTATGGGGGGGAGGGTCGGTTGGACTGAAGTGTGTGAAGGGGCCACATTGAACATATTAGGGATGTCTGGGGAGTTGGGAGCTGGGGCTTAATGATGAATATTTGTTGATTGCTTATTGGAAGGAAATGTGAGACCTTGGTGAAGAAGTCCACACATCTGTATCTTAGCCAGCCCTTAAGGATTAATTGTGGGACGTCTGCCTTTTGAAACATAAACTATGAAAAGAAAAAGTATCAGAGAACTTTTAGATACTTAGAGACTTTAGTGTATCAAGTCAAATGTTGATAATAAATAAAAATCTCCTATAAAAGTAGCATAACTTCCTATGTAGTTTATTCGCATGTATTAGCTACTTTATTCCCCCCAGTATAGTTTGTTTCACGTATGAGATGCACAAGAATCATATCTGGAAATGTTGAAACATCTGCACCTTAGGGTTACATGGAATGTAATTGGGTTTCCAAATGCATTATAAGGCTCAATCTAAGTAAGTGAGGCAAAAGAGACTTTAGAACGTCAGTTTGAATTTATAAGTTTATAGGGGAAAGATTTTTTTTAATGGGGAAAGTTGACAAATTTTGTATTCTGATAGATCCTTTGAGAGTTACGTAATGTAAAATTCTTTTCTTTATCCCTGCTAAACCAAAATGGATTTTCCTCAGTGAAGTAAAATAATGAGTTAGAACTTAATACTTCATCTTCAGGAATCTTTGCTTACAGTTAGAATAATAAAGGCTATCGTCGTATACACATTTTAGTGATTTTCAGGGAAATTTAAGCGCTGTCATGCAATGCTCTTACTGTTGAGAAATTTCACTCTAGTTTTGCCTGTCCTTGTTTACATAAGGCTGCCTTTAAAAATAGAGATTATCTTGGTCTGAAAGTAAATGTTCCAACCCTGAGTTTGCACAGCAGTAGTTGACATAATATTTGACAATTCATGCTGTTGTTCATGTAAAGACAACACAGCAAAAATTTTGATTTTTTCTGGATTATCAGAGGATGAAGATAGTTAAATATAACTGTACTTGTAAAAAACAGTTGACATTATCAACGAACATTTTGTGCATCTGTTATGTGCTTTCTGTACCAGGCAACCTTACATTTAAAATGTTTTCTATGTCATACCCTCAGTGGTCTTCACTGGTATTAGCACAATTGTTGGTGTATTTACACATTTAGATTTTTTTTCCAACATCAGTTCTACAAAAGTTTTCAAACATCACTTTCTGTTTTCTCTAGAGCACAGTGTGCCAAAATTTGAAGTATTTTTCTTTGTTTTCATCTTACTCTTTTTCATGCATTTTGCTGGTCACTCTTCTCTTGACTCTGACACATATTTAATCATTTGTGTTAACTTGTATTAATTAGATATCAGTTCTCAAACTTTAGTGTTCACGAGAGTCATCCAGAGTATCTATTAAAAATAGTTTCCAGGGGCATCTGGTTGGTTTAGTGGGTTAAGCATCTGCCTTTGGCTCTGTTCGTGATACTGGAGTCCTGGGATCAAGTCCCACATCAGGTTCCCTGCCCTGCCAGGAGCCTGCTTCTCCCTCTGTCTCTGTCTCTGTCTCTCTCTCTCTCATGAATAAATAAATAAAATCTTTAAAAAAAAAAAAAGGTTCCCGGGGCCTCATCTTCAGTGATTTTCTGGGGCACAGGCCAGAAATCTGATTTTTAAAACAAGTTATTAGATTGGTGCAGGTAGTTCAAGGACCACATTTCAAGAAACACTTACTGGAGGAGTTTTCATACACAAAGGCAATGATTCTTTGCTCTTTGTGTTTCTCCCATTAATTAAACCTTATAATCAATTTTCGTACGCCTTTTTAGGGAAAAGGTGCTCTTTGACAAGCTATTTGTTTTATAAAATATATTCCCTAACGTATTGTTTTTACCCTAATTTGTGTCTTTTGCTGCATCTTATAATGGTTTCACTTCATATCTATTGATTTATATTTTATAGATTCATCTTAACTGGATTTCTGTTTTGGACTCTTGATCTGCCATTGTATTCAGTAATGTTTTTTTTCTAAGTGGTTCTTTAATATTCTTACTTTCTCCCTTACATTTTTATACGTGGAACAAATTTTATAGTTAAAATAAAGGAAATTCCCTGAAAACATGCTAAGTGAAAGGAGCCAGTCACAAAAGACCACATAACATATGATTCCATTTTTATGAAATGTCCAGAATAGGCAAACCTATAGAGACAGAAAGTAGACTAGTGGTTGACTAGAGCCCAGAGAAAGAGGTAATGGGGAGTGACTGCTAATGATACTGGGTTTTTGAGGGGGAGGGGGTTCATAAAAACGGTCTAAAATAGTGGTGAGGGGCACCTGGCTGGCTCAGTCGGTAGAGCATGTGACTCTTGAACTTGGGTCATGAGTTTGAGCCCCGTGTTGGATATAGAGAATATTTAAAATGCATACATATATATATGTATATAAATGAATTGTGATAGTTGCACGATTCTGACTACACTAAAGACAAGCAAACTATACATTTTAGATAGGTGAATTGTATAGTATATGAATTATATCAAAATAGAACTGTTAGGGACGCCTGGGTGGCTCAGTTGGTTGAGCAGCTGCCTTTGGCTCAGGTCATGATCCCCGCGTCTTGGGATCGAGTCCCGCATTGGGCTCCTTGCTCCGCAGGGAGCCTGCTCCTCTCTCTGCCTCTGCCTGCCTCTCTGCCTGCTTGTGTTCTCTCTCTGTTAAATGAATAAATAAAATCTTTAAAAAAAAAAAATAGAACTGTTACTAGGGCGCCTGGGTGGCTCAGCGGGTTAGGCCTCTGCCTTCGGCTCAGGTCATGATCTCAGGGTCCTGGATCAAGTCCCACGTTGGGCTCTCTGCTCAGCGGGGAGCCTGCTTCCTCCTCTCTCTTTGCCTGCCTCTCTGCCTACTTCTTCTCTCTCTCTCTCTCATATAAATAAATAAAATCTTAAAAAAATAGAACTGTTATTAAAGAATGGCTCTCTCTTACACTCTGTCTCACATAAACAAAATCTTTTTTAAAAAGTAAAGAGGATTAAATTTTGTAGTTTAGTCTATTTATTTATTTATTTATTTATAGTGGGCAGCAAAGCAAGGTTTATTTAGAGTACAAAGCTCCTGAAGAGGAACGGGACCCCAGAGGTTTGCCTAGATTTTGTAGTTTAAAAAGAATTTTCCATCTTTCCTTTTTTTTAAAGTTGAGGTGGAATTCACATCATAAAAATTAACCTTTTTAAAGTGAACAATTCAGTGTTATTAGTATATTGAAAATGTTGTGCAACTGCCACCTCATCAATCCAAAAGAAAACTCTGTACCTTCTATGCAGTTGCTCCCCATTTCCCCCTCTTCTTTCTCCCTGGCAGTCTGTCTGTAAGGATTTACCTATTCTGGATATTTAATATAAATGGAGTCATATAACATGTGACCTTTTGTGTTTGGCTTCTTTCACTTAGCGTGATGTTTTCAGGGTCCATTCAGGTTGTAGCATGTCTCAGTACTTCTGTATTTCAGGGTCCATTCAGGTTGTAGCATGTCTCAGTACTTCTGTATTTCATTCCTTTTTATGTCTGAATAATCCATCATATGTATATATCACAGCTTGTTTATCTGTTCATCCATTGGTAGATGTAGGGGTTATTTCTACTTTCTGAATGTTATGAATAATGCTAATGTATCATTATGTTTATAAAGGAGATGACCATGAAATGTTTATAAGCATTTGTTTACAAATTTCCGTGTAGATTTCTTTTAATTGAGGTATAATTGATATATAACATTGTATTAGTTTAAGGTGTGGAACATAATGATTAGATATTAATATAAATTGCAAAATGATCAGAACAATAAGTCTAGTTAACATCTTTCATCATACATAGTTAAAAAATTGTTTTCTTGTGATGAGAACTTTTAAGATCTACTCTCTTAGCAATTTTCATATATGCAAGACAATGTCGTTGACTGTAATCACCATGCTGTAGTAGACATATGTTTTCATTTCTCTTGGATATTTCTATTTCTAGGCCTGGAACTGCTGGGTCGTTTGATAATTCTATGTTTAACTTTTTTTTTTTTTAATTTAAGACTTTTAGAGCAGTTTTAAGCTCACAGAAATACTGAGAGGAAGGTACAGAGATTTGCCATATACCCACTGCCTCCATTCATGTATACTCTCCCCTTTTATCAACAGCCTTTACCAGAGTGGTCCACACTCTACCTATATTGAAGAACCTACATTGACATATCGTAATCACCCAGAGTCTGTGGTTTACCTTAGAGTTCACTCTTGGTGGTGTACATTTTATGGTTTTGGACAAATATATAATGACATGTATCCATCATTAAAATATACAGAGTATTTTCACTGCCTTAAAAATCCACTGTGTTCTGCCTACTCATTCCCCCACCCCCACCCAACCCTGACAACCACGATTTTTTTAGTGTTTCCAGTTTTGCTTTTATAGATTCATATAATAGGAATCATGCAATATGTAGCCTTTTCAGATTAGCTTCTTTTACTTGGAAATATGCATTTAACATGCGTCCATGTCTTTTTATGGCTTGATGGCTAATTTCTTTCTTAAGTGCTCAATAGTCTAGTCTGGATGTATCACAGTTTATTCATTCATCTACTGAAGGGTATCTTGTTTCCTTTCAAGTTTTGGCAGTTCCGAATAAAACTGTTAAAAAAACATCCAAAAACAGGGTTTTGTGTAGAGATAGTTTCCTACTCTTTTGGGTAAATAATAGCAAGAAGTGCAAATCTAGATCATATAGTAAGTTTTTTGTGGTTTGTGTGTGTGTGTGTGTGTGTGTGTGTGCGTGTTTCCCCCTGGTATTTCCCAGCTTTATTTATTTTTTTTATTAACATACTGTTATTTGTTTCACAGGTCTATGTCTTACACAATACACAGCACTCAACACAACACATACCCTCCCCAGTATCCATCATCTAGCCACCCCATCCCTCCTACCCACCTCCACTCCAGTATGTTTAGTTTTTGTAAGAACCTGCCAAACTGTCCTCCAAAGTGGCTGTACCATTTTGCATTCTCCCTAGAAATTAGTGAGAACTCCCTTGGCTCCACATCCTTGTCAGTATTTGGTGTGGTCATTGTTCCAGGTTTTGGCCATTCTAATAGGTGGTAGTAGTATATACGAAAGAACTGTCAAGTTCAAGCACTGTCAAGCTGTTCCAGTTTATGTTCCACCAGCAGTGTCTGAGTGGTCCTTTTTCTCTACACTCTTGTCAGCACTTCTTATTTCCTGTTTTCTTTCTGTTGTTGTTCTGATGAAACCCGTCCTAGTGAGGGTGAAGTGGTATGTCATTGTGATTGTGTTTTGCTATATTCCTTAGTGACCATGAAATTGAACATCTTTTCATGTGCTTGCTGGCCATTTGTAGGTATATCTTCTTTGGAGACGTGTCTTTCCAAAGACAAAAGTCTTTGTTTGAAGATATATTTATTTATTTTTAGAGAGCAAGAGAACTAGAGAGCACATGCACGAGATCGAGTGTATGAGGGGAGCAGCAGAGGGGTAGAATCTTCAAGCAGACTCCTGGCTGAGTGTGCAGCGTGTAGTGGGGCTTGATCCCACCACCCATGAAATCGTGACCTGAGCCAAAACCAAGAGTTGGCCACTCAACTGACTGAGCCACCCAGGTTGCCCCTACTTTTTTTTTTTTAAGGATTTAATTCATTTATTTGACAGAGACACAGCGAGAGAGGGAACGCAAGAAGGGGGAGTGGGAGAGGGAGAAGTGGTAGGCTTCCTGTGGAGCAGGGAGCCCAATGCGGGACTTGATCCCAGGACTCGGGGATCATGACCTGAGCCGAAGGCAGACGCTTAACAACTGAGCCATGCAGGTGCTCCACTCCCACTTTTTTGGGAATATTTTATTTTTAAATAATCTCTACACCCAACATGGGGCTCAAACTCGCCACCCTGAGATCAAGAGTCATGTTCTACCAACTAAGCCAGCCACATGCCCTATCAGCATATGGTCTCCAACTTATGATGGTTCGACTTACGATTTTTTTGACTTTAAAATGGTACGAAAGTGATAGGCATTCAGTAGAAACCATACTTCTAATTTTGAATTTTGAACTTTTACTGGGCTGGGGAGATGCAGTACAATACTTTCTCATGATGCTAGGCAGTGGCAGTGAGCCACGCCTCTCAGGCAGCCAGGCGATCACGAAGGTAAACAAATGATATGCTTATAACTATTCTGTATGCATACAACCATTCCAGTTTTTACTTTTAGTATTCGATAAGTTCTATGATATTCAACACTTTATTATAAAATAGGCTTTGTGTAAGATGATTTTACCCTTACCCAACTGTGGGCTAATGTAATTGTTCTGAGTATACTTAAGGCAGTAAGCTCAGCTAAGCTATGATGTTTGGTAGGTTAGATGTATTAAATACATATTTGACTGACAATATTTTCAACTTAGGATGGGTTTATTGGGACATAACCCCATTGTAAGTCAAGAAAGATCTGTACGTGTCTTTCATATCATTGGTTAAATTTACTCATATGTATTTTATTCTTTAGGATGCTATGGTACATGGAATTGTTTTCTTAATTTCCTTTTTTGATTGTTTATTACTGGTATGTAGAAACAAAATCAGTAGAAACACTGATTTTGTGAGTGTGTGTTGAGCTTGTATCCTGCAACTTTGCTGAATTCACTTATTAGCTCTAGTAGTAGTTTTCTGGATCCTATGGGATTTTCTATATGGAGAATCATGTATAGCTTCACTTTCTCTTTTCATGCCTTTATTTTTTATTTTTATTTTTCTTACATAATTGTTCTTGCAAGGACTTCCAGTACCATGTTGAGTAGCAGTGGAGCCTGATGCGGGGCTCGATCCCGGGACCCTAGGATCAAGACCTGAGCCGAAGGCAGATGCTTAACGGCTGAGCCACCCAGGCGCCCCATCTCAGTATTTTCTAATTTCCCTACTAATTTTTTTTCTTTCACTCATTGGTTGTTTGAGAGTGTGTTGCTTAATTACCACATATTTGGAAATTTTACAGTTTTCCTTTTCCTTTTATTGATTCCTAGCCTCATTCCATTGTGGTCAGAGAAAATCGGTATGATTTTGATTTTTTAAAAGTTACCAAGAATTGGTTTATGGCCAAACATGTGGTCTTCCCTGGAGAATGATTTATGTGTACCTGAGAAGAATATCTCTTTCCTGTTGTTGGTTGAAGTGTTCTGCATATGTCTGTTAGGTCTGGTTGATTTATAATTGTTCAAGTTGTTCAAGTCCTTTCTCATTAATCTTCTGTCTAGATGTCCTACTCATTATCTAAAGTGGGAATAGTGAAGTCTCTAACCATTGTGGTAGAAATGTCTCTTTTTACCTTCAGTTATTTCAGTGTTTGCTTCTTATATTTGGGGGTTCAGTTATTTGGGGTGTACATATTTATAATTATATTTTCTTTTTTAAAGATTTTATTTATTTATTTGAGAGAGAGAGAGCGAGAGAGTGCACCCTAGCAGGCAGAATGGCAGACAGAAGCAGGCTTCCAGCTGAGCACAGAGCCCAGTGTGGGGCTTGATTCCAGGACCCTGGGATCATGACCTGAGCCAAAGGCAGACACTTAACCGACTGTGCCACTCAGGCACCCCTATAATTATATTTTCTTGGTAAATTGTCTTTTAAATAAATATAAAAGTCCTTCTTTGTCTCTTGTAACAACTTTTTTTTTTTTTTTAAGATTTTATTTATTTTTTTGACAGAGAGAGATCACAAGTAGGCAGAGAGGCAGAGGTGGGGTGGGGAGCAGGCTCCCAGCTGAGCAGAGAACCCGACTCGGGGCTCTATCCCAAGACCCTGAGATCATGACCTGAGCCAAAGGCAGAGGCTTTAACCCACTGAGCCACCCAGGTGCCCCCTCTTGTAACAACTTTTGACTTAAGTTCTATTTTGTTTGATATTTGATTAGTCAGTGCAGGTCTCTTTTGGTTACTATTTGCATGGAATATCTGCTTCCATTCTTTTACTTTTAGCCTATTTGTGTGTTGTATCCAAAGTGAGTCTTCTCTAAGCAACATGTGGTTGGTCATTTAAAAAAAAAAATCTTTTCTGTCAATCTGTGTCTTTAGTTGGTGAGTTAATCCATTTGTACTTAAAGTGATTACTAATAATGAAGAACTAATTTCTCCCATTGTGCTGTTTTTGGTTTTTTTTTTTTTAAGATTTTATTTACTTTAGAGATAGAGAAAGACTGGCAGACAGAAGTGGGGGAGGAACAGAGGGAGAGCAATAAGCAAACTCCATGCTGAGCACAAAGACTGACACGGAGCTCGATCGCACAACCCTGAAATCATGACCTGAGCGGAAATCAAGAGTTGGACGCTCAACCAACTAAGCCACCCAGGCGTCCCTGTGCTATTTGTTTTCTATACATCATATATTTTTGTTTTGTTGTTGTTCCTCAATTACTCTTCTTTTGTGTTTGATTTTTTTCTAAAGTACCATTTTAAGTCCCTTTTTATTTCCTTTTTTTTCTTTTTAAAGTTATTTTCTTGTGGTTACTGTGGTTATTACAGTTAACATCCTAAGTGTATAGCAATCTAATTTGATTTAATAGCAGCTAGACTTATTGTGGTGATCATTTTGCAATAGATTTAAATATGTATATATATCAAATTATTATGTTGTACACATGAAACTAATATACTCTGGTTTCTTTTCAGATCATATAAATCTTTTGTCTTTTACATCTCAATTTTAAAAAACAGCATACATCAATTCTGTTCCTGTCCAATTCTGTTTCTACTTTTTATGTTGTTATTGTCACAAATTATGTCTTTATACATTGTGTGCCTGTTATCATAGTTTTATAATCATCGTTTTATTTATTTGTCCTTTTTTCTTTTTTAAGTGAGCTCTCCACCCAACAATGGGCTTAAACTTACAACCCCAAGATCAAGAGTCATGTGCTCCACTGAGTGAGCCAATCAGGCACCCTTATGCATTTGTCTTTTAAATCATATAGGAAACAAAGAGGAGTTACATACCAAAAATACAGTATACTAGCTTTTATATTTACTTAATATGACCTGTGTAATGATCTTTTATTTTTCATAGGACGAGTTACCATGTAGTGTTCTTTCATTTCAGACTGAAAGATACCATTTAGCGCATCTTGTAGGGCAGGTTTACTAGTAATGAACTCCTGTAGCTTTTGTTGAAAAATAACATAATTTTTCTGTCATTTTAAAATTCTTGGCTTTTAGTTTTAGTGCTTTGCAAATATCATCCCACTGCCTTCTGGCCTCTGTGGTTTCTGATGAGATATTGGTTGTTAATTTCATTGAGGTTCCCTCAAAATGTGATGAGTCACTTTCTACTGCTTTGAAGATTCTGTTTTCTTTTCTTTTTTAAAAAATATTTTATTTATTTATTTGACAGAGAGAGAGAGAGATCACAAGTAGGCAGAGAGGCAGGCAGAGAGAGGGGGAAAGCAGGCTCCCGGCTGAGCAGAGAGCCCGATGTGAGGCCCGATCCCAGGACCCTGAGATCATGACCTGAGCCGAAGGCAGAGGCTTTAACCTACTAAGCCACCCAGGCGCCCCAGAAAATTCTGTTTTCCAACAGTTTGAATACCATGCACGTTGGTGTGGCTGTCTTTGAATTTATCCTTTTGAAGTTTGATGAGTTCCTTGGTTGTGTAGATTTATGTTTCTCATCAATTTGGAAAGTTTTTTTGTTTTGTTATTTATTTTTAAATAGATTTTATTTATTATATATAGAGAGGGAGCACAAGTGAGAGAAGGGCAGAGGGAGAGAGAAAGAGAAGCAGATTCCCCTCTGAGCAGGGAGCCTGATGTGGGGCTTGATCCCAGGACCCTGGGATCATGACTCCAGCTGAAGGCAGATGCTTATCTGACTGAGCCACCCAGGCATCCCAATTTGGAAAGTTTTTAACTATTATTTCTTCAGAATTTTTCCTGCCTATTCCTCTCCCTCTTCTCCTAGGACTCCTATGATAATGTACATTGTTACACTTGATGGTATATCCTAGGCCTCTTAGTTTCTGTTCATTTTTCTTCATTCATTTTTCTTTCTGCCCCTCAGTCTGAGTAATCACAATTTGCTATTTTCAAGTTTGCTGATTCTTTCTTCTGCTGATCTGATGTGACTCTCTGTAGTGAATTTTTAATTTTAGCTATTGAACTTTTGGTTCCAGATTTTCTATTTGTTTCCTTTCTATAACTTTCATCTTTATTGCTGTTCTTTACTTGTTCATACATTGTTCTCCTGATTTCCTTTAGTTATTTGTCCATATTTCCTTTAGCTCTTTGAGCATATTTAAGGTCTTTGTGTATTAAGTCTAGTATCTAGGCTTGCTCAAGGATAATTTCTGTCAATTTCTCTTTTGTGAATTGGCCATGCTTTCCTTTGTTTTTATATGTTTTGTAATTTTTTTGTTTAGAACTGGACATTTTGAATATTTGTAATATGATGACTCTGGAAATCAGATTCTACTCCCTCCCTAGAGATTACTGTTGTTACTTGATTAAAGCTGAAGTCATCTGTTTAGTAACTTTCCCAAAGTTTTTTTTTTTTTTAAGATTTTATTTATTTGACACAGAGAGATCACAAGTAGGCAGAGAGGCAGGCAGAGAGAGAGGAGGAAGTAGGCTCCCAGCCGGGCAGAGAGCCCGATGTGGGGCTTAATCCCAGGACCCTGAGATCATGACCTGAGCCAGGCGCCCCTTGACAGAAATTTTCTTAAATGCCTGAATCTAATAAGAAAAGAGGGGGAAAGAATGTTGTTTCTTTAAATCCGCTTGTCTGACTCTGCTGAGGAAGCCACCTCAGGCCCAGGGGTTGAAACAATGGCCAGCCTGTGTGGCAGCTCCTCAGCGATCAGAAGCGGTAATCAGAACATATAACCTTGATTTTTGGAGGACAGGGTCCCCACTGGCCACCCTGACACCAGCAGCCTGCAACAGGATCTCAGGCCGTTGTCCGCACAGCTGCCTGCCATGGGCCTGGGAGCTGGGGGCAGATAGATGGTATGCCGATTGCTGAAATTCACTAAAATTTACCAGCTTCTTTCTTCATCAAGCATTCCCTTGGATGCTGCTGGTGTTTGACTAGATTCCAGATTTCCAAAATACTTGGTTCAAACATTTCTTGCCAGAAAATAGTTATTTTTGGTGGAGGGGCCGATTCCTGGAGCTTCCTACTTTGCCATCTTTCATGACCTCTGTCCTTAATCTATAGCAGCCTTTTAATTGGTCCAGTCCTGCTTCCAGCTCTGCACTTGTCACCCCCACAGCCTCTTCTCTAGGCAGAAGCTTTTAGAAGTGTATGTGTATTTTGTTCATAAAAAATAGTAATTTCAGACTGGAAGATTTGCAAAAACACTACAAAGAATTTGTAAATACTCTTCACCAAGATTACTCAAATGTTAACATTTTGCTGTATTTGTTTTATCTTTCTCCCTCCTTCTCTCCAACACCTAGAATTTTTTTTTTCCCTGAACTCTTTAAGGGGTACCTTGGTAGCTTAGTTGGTTAAGTGTCTGACTCTTGATCTCAGTCCAGGTCTCGATCTCAGCATCGTGAGTTTGAGCCCCACATTGCGCTCCATGGGAGCCTACTTGATTAAGAAAATAAACCATTTAAGTTGCAGATGCAGTGCCTCTTAACACCTAAATACTTCAGTGTGTGTGTGTGTGTGTGTGTGTGTGTTAGATTTCATTTATTTGAGAGAGAGCATGTGCGTGCATGGAAGGAGGGGCAGGGAGAGAAGCAGACTCCCCTGCTGAGCAGGGAGCCGGATGTGGGATTCAGTTCCAGGACCCTGAGATCATGACCCAAACCGAAGGCAGATGCTTAACCCACTGAGCCACTGAGGTGCCCCTTCAGTGTGTATTTTTAAAAAAACATAAAATTCTCTTACATAACTATAGTATAGTGATCAAAATTAGGAACTTAGCACACAATGCCGTGATCCATTCTGTGGACTTTATTCAAAATTTTCTAACTGTCCCAATAATGTCCTTTATAGCAGAAAAATAGCCAAGATCATGTATCGATTCAGTTGTCATGTCTTCTGTGTCTTTTAATCTAGAACAGTTCCTGACTCTGTATTTTTTTAAAAACTTTATTTATTTATTTGACAGAGAGAGAGAGAGAGAGACGGAGCACAAGCAAGGGAGCAGTAGGCAGAGGGAAAGGGAGAAGCAGTCTCCCCAGTGAGCAGAGAGCCCCATGATCCCAGGACACTGGGATCATGACCTGAGCTGAAGGCAGATGCTTAACTGACTGAGCCACTCAGGCACCCCTGACTCTATTTTTATGACATTAACAACTTGATGAGGACAGGCCAGTTATTTTGTAGAATCTCTCTCAGTCTGGGTTTGTTTGATATTTGCTCATGATAGATTTAGGTTATCACTTTGGATGGTACCACTTAAGGGATGCTGAGTTCTCTGTGTATTATTTTAGGATGCACATGCTGTTCACTGGTCCCATTACTGGCAGTGTTAATTTTGACTAAGTTAAGGTGGTGTGTGCCAATTTTCTCCACTATAAGTTTATTCTTTTGCCTTTTGTAATCAGTAAGTATCTTGTGGGGATGTATTCCGAAACCGTGAAAATATCCTGTTACTTTCAAATTTCACCTACCAATTTTAGCATTTTTGGATGATTCTTGCCCTAATCACTTTTCTTTATGATGATTGCTAAATGACGATTTTCTAATTATGTCTTTCCTTCTGCATTTATTGGTTGGCTTTCTGCTGTAAGAAGGAACTTTCCCTTTTATTTATTTATGTTTAACAACGTTGCCTCCGAGATTTTTGCTTAATTCAGTATGTTATAATCTTATACTATCACTATATATTTTGGTCAAAGTGTTCCATATTTGGACAAGAGAACCCCTCTAAACTGTCTGTGCAAAGAAGCCTTTTAAAATTAAGGTCTTAAAAAAAAATTAAGATCTTAAGATCTTGTTAATGTGTGTTGTCCTGAGGTGACTACTGATACCCTCGTTCAGTCACCAAAGTGTCCCTGTTTAAGCGATACATTTATGATCATTAAATCATCAATAAGGTGATATGATCACCTTATTTAAAATGTAGTAAAAAAATAAAATGTAGAGCAGATCATTTCACTTTTCCCCTGAAAGCTCTCCAGTGATTTTGCATCTCACTTTGAATTAAAACCTCAGTTCTGGTAGTGACCAACACGGAATGCCCTTCTGATCATCATGTCTGTATGGCCTCTTCTCATGGCCTGCTCTGTCCCAGCCACATCCAGCCATCTTACAATTCCTTAAATGCTATGCGCACTCCCACCTCAGGGCCTTTGCATCTGCTGTTACTCTTCCTGAAACTGCCTCTACATTCCGCACTTCCTTTAGGTTTCTGTTCAGATGTCACTTTATCAGATAGAGGTTCTGTAGCCACCTTCACATCAAACAGCAAGCACCTCCTTCTCACCAGTACTCTGCCTTCTTTCCTCTGCTTTATCTTTTTCTGAACATCTGATGTCTTATTCATTTATTTGCCTCTTTCCCCAACTTGAATAAATGTTCCACGAAGCCAGTATACCGCTAGTGTTTTAGAAGGGCGTACCTAACAAGTAGTTTGTGTGGATTTATTAGGTATGTGACCTGAACTCACTCACTCATTATTTTGTTTTAAAGGCAACTAGTGTAGCAGTTTCTGAGGCAACTATTTCTCTTTATCAAAACTGAGTTTTGTTCTTTTTTGCTATGCTTCTTTTTCACTACTGCTTGCCTTCATTTTTTTCCTCTTCAACTATTATCTGTCTTCTAAATCGCCATCTCTTTTTTGTCTTAGAGTAGGTCAATTGTTAGTGACCATTCCTTTACTTTCTCTTTTATTCTGGGTCTCCTATGATGGACAGTGTATTTAGGTGAGATTCCTCCGTTTGCCACAAAATTTACCACTACTTTGAAAAAATGGCACGACATGAAAATATAAGAAATGTGTAAGGGGCACCTGGGTGGCTCAGTGGGTTAAACATCTACCTTTGGGTCAGATCATGATCCCAGAGTCCTGGGATCGAGCCCTGCATCGGGCTCCCTGCTCAGCGGGTATCTGCTTCTCCCTCTTCCTCTCTCAAGTAAATAAAATCTTAAAAAACAAAATAAACAAACAAAACGAGTAAGAATGTTTAACTCCAGATTCAGGTCACTATTGCCTCTGGGAGTTGGAGGGGGATATAATGGAAGAAGAATACAGACGGCTTCAACTGTTAGTGCTCTATTTCTTAAACTGAGTGGAGTGTACACAGGTATTGGTTATACTTTTGTACCTTCCTGTATGTCTGAAATAGTTCATAATAAATTTAAGGGAAAAGTATCTAGCACATAACAATTGCTGGCTAGCTTTCCTCATTTTTTTAAGTTGTCCTATCATTCATTGCCTTTTTTACCAAAGATCTGTAAATTTTTCTTTGCTTCCTTATGGTTTCTTGCTCTCATATTTCTTAGGAAAGATGACCTCCAGTCAGTGTTGCCACTCCTTCCTTCTCCTACTTTGTTACCTTCTTTCTTTTTTCCACCTTCTCCTGCCCTCCTTCTTTGTCCCCCTTATTGACAGTAATTCCCATTTGTACCTGAGAGTTGGTTCTCCTGGTGCATCATTGAGCTAGAATCTGGGAGAAAAATAGGTTGGGGACTTTGGATACACAGATTGATGTTCTGATTTTCCTTTCACTGCTAGCTCATGCTTTGTATGCACATCGAGTCTTGGTTGATTCAGTCACTCAGCAGATTTTTCTTCATTCCATGAATATTTGAGTGCCTTTTGAATGCTAGGTTTTGTACAGCTTGATTGTGTAGCTTTGAGTCTTTATGATATGCTCCTATATGCAGTTCTCTGTCTAGTGCTATAGGATTAAAAGACCAATCAAGCAGGTTTTTATCTCTCCTTGCTTATAATTTGCTGGAGAAGATAAGGCATGTATATAAATAGTTATGACACAGGCTAGAAACTGATATGCCAAAACATTTATAAAGTGTCGTAGGAGTTCAGAGCATAAAAATACTGCTTTTACCTCCTGAAGGGGCATCTGAAAGAAGAGTAGGGTTTGGCCATGCAAAGATGGAGAAAGAAGATATTCAAGGCAGAGGGATTGTAGGGTTAATGTAATTGCTGGATTATGAAGTTTGTGTATCTTTATACAAAATAATACTAAGTTGTTTTCCCTGATATACTTAGGAGTTTAAGTGTTTATGTTGTCATACATCCTAACCAATACTTCTTTAGTCAGTGTTTTAATTTTTGTTAGTGGATGTGGATTTCACTGTGGTTTTATTTACATTTTTCTGATTTTTGAGTCTGAGCACCTTTTTAATATATTTACTAGCCATTCATGTTTTCTCCTGAGAATAATTATTCAGGGTTTTTTTGGTGGGAAGTGGGGTTGGTCTTTATCATATTAATTTATAGGAATTTTAAATATATTTTTGAGTCCTAATCTTTTGTCAGTTACCTGTATAGCTAGTATTCTCCCTGTTTATGGATTGTCATTTCACTTTGTGTCTTTGGTTCCAAAGTTCTTAATTTAATGTATTATAACTTAATCTTTTCCTTGATGGTGTGTGGTTTTATTTCATCTAAGAAATTCTTCCTACTCTAAGGCCATAGAGTTATTCTCCTATTATTGTCTTCTAAAAGTTTTACATTTCTGGGGTGCCTGGGTGGCTCAGTCTGTAAAGCGTCAGACTCTTGGTTTCAGCCCAGGTCATGATCTCAGGGTCCTGAGATCCAGCCCCAGGTCGGGCTCTGTGTTCAGCATGGAGTCTGCTCAAGATTTTCTCTCTCCCTCCTGCTCAAGATTCTCCCTCTCCCTCCCCCTCTGTGCTCTCTCCCCCCGCAACTTGTGTTCTGTCGTTCTCAAATAAATAAAATCTTTTTTAAAAATTTAAGTTTTACATTTTCATTTTTCATGCTTAAGTCTTTAATCTATTTAGAATTAATTTTTTAAAATAATGATTTTCATCCTGGGTGTTGGTAAGGATCCAGTTCCATTTTTCCTCCCGTATAGATGTTGACTTTTTCCAACATTATTTTTTGAAAAGTCCAAACTTCCTTCACTGATCAGCAATACCATCTCTGTCATAAATCAAGTTTCTCTATGTAGGGTTATTTTATGGGCTCTGTATACTGTTATATAGGTTAATTTGAATCAATTCCATGATGTCTTAATTACTAATGCTTTGAAATAACTCTTGATATCTGACGGGGTAAATCTCTAGGCTTGTTCTTCAAAAATATCTTGGCGGTGGGGCGCCTGGGTTGCTCAGTCGGTTAAGCATCCAACTCTTGGTTTCAGCTCAGGTCATGATCTCAGGCTCATGAGATCAAGTGCCGCTTTGGCCTCCACTTAGCTCTGAGTCTGCTTGTCCTTCTCTCTTTGCTCCTCCCCCCACCCCCTTGGGTGAGCACATCATCTCTCTAAAAAAATAAATCTTAAAGAGTATCTTGGCTTGTCTTGGCTTTGCTCATTGGTACACATATTTTAATTAACTTGTCAAATTGACTCTGTTGATTAGAATTGAATCTATAGATCAATTTGGGGAAAATTGACATCTTTATGATATTTAGTCTTTCAATTCTTGAACATGATGTAGAACTCTATTTGGGTCTCTTATTTGAATATCTTGAATTTGTCCCCTTTGTCTCCCTACTTTGATTCCTGGTTCAGATTCTCATTTCTTACTTGGATTGTTGCATTAACTTTAAACTGATCTCCATATCTTTAGTTTCCTTTTTGCAAGAGACAGACCAGTGTAGTGAGCTCTGGAACCAGATTTAGGAGATTGAATTCTGGTTCCATCAGGATTGGGCAAGTTACTTAACCTCTCTTGCTTTTATTTAAGAGATAATAATAGTACTTACTTCATGGGGTTGTTATGAAGATTAAATGAGTTAATATGTGAAAAATAATTAGGGCTGCATCAAGCAAACAGTAAATGTTCGATCAATGCTAGCTGTTATTACTGCTGTGATTTCAAAAAATTTTGTTAGATTTATTTATTTATTTGAGAGAGAGGTCAAGCCCCACATTGGATGTGGAGCCCAGTTAATTAAATAAGCAAATAAAAATTATTTAAGTAATCTCTGCATCCAACATGGGGCTTGACCTCACAACCCAGGCATCATGTGACTCTTGATCTGAGTGAGCCAGCCAGGAGCCCCTAGTTTGAGCATTTTGATTGGTCATTTTACCATCCAATACAAGACCGGGAAATGTGGCAGGGAGGTAGGCTGAGTAGGAAAATCAAGACTTCTCCTTTGATTCTGGTCCATTTGATATCCCTGAGGGACATCAAGGAGGCAAATTTATGTAGGTATTTAAATATTTAAATATAGAGTTCAAAATAGGAGTCTGGACCTAGTAGGTGTATTTTGGAGTTATCGGAATAAGGTGATTTTTAAATGTATGAGAATTAATGAGCTCACTGGGAGTACAGAAAGAGAATACCAACACCAATTCCTGAGGTTTTATAGAAGAAGAGGGGTTGCCACAAGGGAGTGGGGAGATGCTGCTGGTGAGATGGGAAAAATATCAGGAAATGATGTTCAGAGGCCAGAGAGGAGAGTGTTTCCATGGAAAGGTGGGATGAAAGCCTAACTGTCATGGTTTGAGGAATGAGTCCAAGATGAGGAAGCGGAGACTATGTGTATTGAGACTTTCAGTCATGAAACGTACAAAGAAGTGTAGGAGTAGCTGAAGGGAGATGTGGGAAGACTTTTTTTTTTTTTTAAAGATGGGCAATCCTCAAACATGATTACACTGACTATATTCTAGTAGAGGGAGACTGAATGTTAAAGTATATGCATTGGGACAATTAATGGAATAAAGCTCTGGGGAATTGAGAACAGATGGATTCCAAGTCCATGGATAAGGATCAACCTTTTCTAAGAGGAAGGACTTTGCCTTCATTGTATTAGGAGCAAGAAACCATTTCAGAGGTAGGTAGGTAGGTTCGTAGGTTTGGTAGTGGAAGATACCTAAAAAATGTTGCGTGACAGATTTAATTAGTTAAATTGTATGTGGAGAGACAACTGCAAGTAACATGGAACTTCTGAGGGGTTGTAGATAGCCAAATCCTCAGTGCCGTTTTGATAGTGAATGATAGCAGCACTCCCCACCCTCCTTGGGGGGCAGGATCTCACATGGGATCGTGCATGACCTGCGTCAAAATCATGAGTTGGACACTTAATGGACCGAGCCACCCAGGTGCCCTGTTTCCAGGAAATGTTTTGGACAGGTGCTGCTTTATGCCAGTCATTGAGTAATAATAAAGAAGGACAAAATTTGGATAGAATTTATTTACTGTTTCCCCGCTGCATGAAACAGTGCCAGCCAGGCACATAAGTGCTCACAAAAGTATTTATTAAATGAATGGATGCATAAACTCGGATTTATATCTGCTCTTCATGAGCTGTGTAACCCTGGGCAAATTTTTAACATCTCGTATTACTTGAGTCTCAGTTTCTTCAACTGGCAAATGAAGACAGGGAGGCAGTTATAATATGGGTTAAATGTGAATTTATTTGTAAAAAAAATCTGTGGCGATATCTGAGGAGGGATGGAGGAGAACAAGGGAAAGGAACTGCAGTTTGTTGGCTGGAACTTTTAAAAGGGGACCGGAGACGTGGGATGAATAATGCGAGATGAGACATGAAAAGGTAAACTGGGTCCACTTTGGAAAGACCTTAGAAGCCCAGTCGAGGAGCTAGTGCTTTATCACAATTTCCCTGGGAAGTGATGAAGAGTTGTAAACAGAGTACTGACATTTTAACTTTACATTTTTAAAGGTAACTCTAACTGCAGATGGAGGATGATGATAAAAAGCTAGTTATCATTCCTGAGAAGGGTGAAGCCTAGTGAACTGGGTATCTTCTGCTCTGCGTCTCTTTATTTATTTATTTATTTATTGCTCTGCATCTCTTTAGAAATGCAAATTACTCTCCTTTATCTGCTTTCCATAAAAGAAAGGGAGCAAATAACAGTTCTGCTTTGATTGTATCATCAGACCTAATTTGAGATACCTCCAGGGAGTGCTGGCCATTTTAGAAGACGGGGCTTCCATCAAAAGTATGGTCTGAAGAAAGAGCAACTTTCGCAGGGCTTACCACTGTGGGCCTGAAGGGGAGAGAGATAGCTAAAGCCTTTCTACCATTTCATAGGACTCATGCTCTCGTAGTTTTAGGATTTTCCCAGAAGTCATTGGCAGTTAAAGCCTTAAAAACAAAAAATCCATGCTTATCTTTCACTGTAGGGCAGAACAACGGGAGGTAAGGGAGATTTGGGGGCTTTGAAGCTAGGCTTGGTAGTGGGGATGGAATGAGCAAGGCAGAAGAACCCCAAAGAATAGGTGATGAGTGAGGCTTGTCCCATAAAGAGGAGGGAAGCTGAACTGGAGGGGCAAAAAAAGAACTGGTAGGTATTTGGACCTGAAAAGAAGTTTTGAGGTTCAGCCCCAGGGTCTGGGTCTAAGTGTGGTTTCCCTTGTTCCCTTGTAGCTCATACTATGATGGTTGATAGCAGATTTTGAATACTGAAACGGGAGTCTACTTTTTGTATCAAAACTGTCAGATTCTTGGAATATATAGCTGATGAATATTGTTGCAGGTTGCCATTCGTCACTAATGGGAAGAGTTGGTAATTTCAAATTTAATAAAAGAGCCTGGTACTAATGATGCCACAGGTGATGTTTTCAATTAGCAGTGTCTTAATGAGATTTTATAGGCTGGTAAGAGCTAATCCTGTAATGTAGGAAAAAAACTGAGAAAGCAGGCCTGTATCTGGCAAATCTCCTGAGGTAGGGCTTTGCTGATTCAGATTTCTTTGATTAAAGTTGTAATATCTTACAAGTTTTCTGAAAGTAGATTTGTTTCTGACATTGGTCAGATACTTTTCAGCTTCCAAAATAAGTAAGGCTTGCAGACAGGTTAGTGACTTCCTGAGCTAAAGGAAAATAAAAAGCACATTGCTAATAGAAATAAATAAGTAGTAATTGGCAAATAATTCGGCGGAGTAGAAATAAGATTCAGAGACTGGGGTGGAGGGAGAAATTAGCTTCATTTGGGGGTAAACTTTGAGATACACATCATGAATGACAACTTTCAAACCGCTGTTCTCTCATAACTGTGCTGAAGAAATAGAGTGGTTCATATCTAGAAGTACTTCTTAAAATACTTAAAGAACAGTAAGCTCCAGGACGCCTGGGTGGCTCAGTTGGTTAAGTGACTGCCTTGGGCCCAGGTCATGATCCTGGAGTCCCACATCTGGGCTCCCTGCTCAGCAGGGAGTCTGCTTTTCCCTCTGACCCTCCCCCCTCTCATGCTCTCTCTCATTCTCTCTCCTTAAGAAAAAACAAAAAAAAACCCAAAACAAAACAAAAACAAAAAGAACAGTAAGCCCCATATTAAGATCTAGAAAAAAATTCTAGAAATACTGTTTCTAAAGAAAGACTTGTCAGATGATCAGTCTCTCTATCAGGGGCAGCATCAGCATAAAATCCAGAAGTGGTGTTTTTATCTACTGCTGACTTGGCATTTTAATGTCCTACTTTGCTGGACAGTCTGCATTCCAGGTTTGAAGTTGGAAGGGTGTAATGGAGTTAAGCTACTCAGGGCAGAGTTGTATAAAACACCAGCTAGAGGGGCCCCTGGGTGGCTCAGTTGGTTGAGCAACTGCCTTCGGCTCAGGTCATGATCCTTGAGTTCCGGGATCAAGTGCCACATCGGGCTCCCGGCTCCACGGGGAGTCTGCTTCTTCCTCTAACCTTCTCTCCTCTCATGCTCTCTCTCACTTTCTCTGTCTCTCTAATAAATAAATAAAATATTCAAAACAAAACAAAAAACACCAGCTAGAGGTACACTTAGCGTTTTGGGGTTATATCATTGGGGTTATATCATGAAAAGAATTCATTTATGCTTACTTGAATATTTGTATTACTGTAAGGACAATGATATGGAATGTAGGAAAACAGGTATTTATAGAATAATGCAGTATGATTTATTGCTGTGCAGAGATAGCAATTTAGACAATGATGTAGTACTATATAAGGGGCCTCATCTATAACTTGATTATTGTTCTATCCCTGCCACTTAAAATAGGCCCAGAAGATAGTAGGTGCTCAAAGACTATTTGCTGAATAAATGGAAAAAAAAAAAGAGAGAGAGAAATTGAAGAAATTTAGTGATTCAGTGTCAAGCTGAGTGTTTTCCCCCTAGTAGTTGGATTTGGTGATAAATATGCATAGACTTGAACAAGTCTTTCCCTTAGAGATAATGTTTCAAGATGGCTCACTGAGAACCTCTGAAAAATCAGCTTTTGGTGTAGAGAGGTGATCATCTTAGATGATAGCGATCAAACCAATTACATTGACTTATTTATTAAGACATAGAACTTAGCAATTACGCTGCAATCCCCCCCCCCCCGCCCCCTTCTGATTTAATTGGCCCCGGATCTGGCCTGGAGAGGAGTTTGAACCACCCCCACCCCTGCCTTGGATTGTTAATATTCACACAAGGTTAACAGCCACTGATATTTATACGCCTTCCATACAGACCTGACTCCTTTAATTTAGTAATGCAGTCTACAAGTTTAGACAGAAAATGACTTGAGAACTATTTTACCTCCAAATATTTTCTGATTTAAAAAGAAGGATCGGAGATTACAGTTTTTAAGACAGTCTTCAGTGTGAACTTGCTGGC
This sequence comes from Nasua narica, assembly GCA_028533885.1. NCBI lineage: Eukaryota > Metazoa > Chordata > Mammalia > Carnivora > Procyonidae > Nasua > Nasua narica. The sequence continues at coordinate 64,332,956 of CM052807.1, read as the reverse complement.
CATTAGATTTAGCAGTGCTCTCTGTTGTTTAGCAGTGGAGAGTTACAGGCTATGAGTTTAAAAATGAGAAACCTAAAAGGGAGCTAATGAGAATGAATTGAGAAAGAGTTACTTTTCTGTTGAGTACCATCTGTGTTTACTCTCTGTGTGAGTCTGTATTTGTTTAATTATCTATTAGAGTAGATAATATCCCGGTTCTTAAATAGCTGAATGACAATCTGATCTGGAAGACTTGTCTTTTATGGTGTTAGGTTTTGGGTTTTTTTTTTAAGATTTTTAAATTTAGGGCAACCCTCTCTGGTCCCCTCCCTCCTCAGGAGCTTTGTACTGTCAATTTACTATCGCTCAATAAACCTTGCTTTGCTGTCCACCAAAAAAAAGAGAAAAAGATTTTTTTATTTGAGAGAGCACAAATAAAAGGTGGGGGGGTTGGCAGAGAAGCAGACTCCCTGCTGGGCAGGTACCCAACTCAGGGCCCAATCCCAGGACCCTCAGACCATGACCTGAGCAGACGCTTAACCAACTGAGCCACCCAGGTGCCCCATATTAGTTTTTTGAATACCGATAAAGGGACTGCAAAATAATTTAATGTAGTACAAAGTTGGTTTTGTGGGGTTTTTTTTTAAGATTATTTATGTGACAGAGAAAGAGAGAGAGCGCACAAGCAGGGGGAGAGGTAGAAGGAGAAGCAAAGCTGCCTACTGAGCAGGGAGCTCGATGTGGAGCTCAATTCCTGGACCCTGGGATCATGACCTGAGCTGAAGGCAGACATTTAACCAACTGAGCCACCCAGGCGCCCTTTTAGTGCAAAGGTTTAAGGAAAAGATGAGCAGCAGTGTTTTTCAAACTGCTGGGGGTTGTGGTCAACATTTAAAAAATTGAACTCAAACAGAAAATCCTAGCATTAGTAAGTAGTGTTTTGTGAAACTTGTTTTAGTTCTGTAGACACATGTACTGGCTCTTAATATAAAAATAACTTACCAGGGTGACTCAGTCAGTTAAGTGTCCAACTCTTGATTTCTCCTCAGGTCATGATCTCAGGGTTGTGAGATCGAGCCCCACATCAGGCCTGCTTAAGATTCTCTCTCTCCCTCTCCCTCTGTCCCCCACCCCCAAATGACTTACTTAATGTAAATGGTATTCAGAAAAATTTGAGGGGTCCCTGGGTGGCTCAGTCAGTTAAGCATCTGCCTTCAGCCCAGGTCGTGATCCTGGGGTTCTGGGATCAAGTCCCACAACGGGCTTGTTGCTCAGCAGGGAGCCTGCTTCTCCTTTTGACTCCTTCTCCCCCTGCTTGTGCTCTCTCTCTCTCTCTCTTTATAAAATATATATATATATTTTAAAGATTTTATTTATTTATTTGACAGATCACAGGTAGGCAGAGAGGCAGGCAGAGAGAGAGGGAGAAGCAGGCTCCCTGTTGAGTGGAAAGCCTAATGTGGAGCTCGATCCCAGGACCCTGAGATCATGACCTGAGCTGAAGGCAGAGGCTTTAACCCACTGAGCCACCCAGGGGCTCCTATAAAATATTTTTAAAAAGAAAAAAGAAATCAAAAGCCGTACGACTAGAGCATGTGAAAAAGATGGAGGAAAAGAGGTAGCTGTCCTATCATTCTTATAATGGGACCGGAGTGATTATTATGCACATTTATTTTCTCTCTCTCTCTTTCTGTTTCTCACTTTGTTTTTTTATCCAGTTGCTTATTCTTTGGATCTGACCATATTGTTCAAATTCTTTACTACTATTTCTTTACCAGAAGAGTGAAAATAAGTGTGTTTCATTGGCAGTGTAGTTTTTATAGCATTAACTTGTTTTATTTATTTATTTATTGAATTTTTAAAGTTTGAGTATAATTGACATACAGTATTACATTAGTTTCAGGTGTGCAGCACAGTGATTCAACTCTGGATGTTATGCTGTGCTCTCCACAAGTGTAGCAACCATCTGTCCCCATACAGCACTACTAAAGTATTACTCATTGTATTCCCTATGCTATACCTTTATTCCTATGACTTATTTTTTCCGTAACTGGAAGCCTGTATCTCCCGCTGCCCTTTACCCATTTTGCCCATTCCCTCCCTCCCCCTCTTTCCTCTGGCAACCATCAGTTTGTTCTCTATAGGTCTGATTCTGCTTTTTTGTTGGTTTATTCATTTGTTTTGTAGATTCCAGATATGAGTGAAATCATTCAGGAAGATTCCCCAAAACACAAAAATGAAAGCTGACTATCCTGGGATGCCTGGGTGGCTCAGGCTGTTAAGCGTCCGACTCTTGATTTCTGTGCGGGTCATGATCGCACAGTCTTAAGACTGAGCGCTGGGTCTGGCTCTCAGGCTGCTTGAGATTCTTTCTCTCCCTCTCCCTTCTGCTCACGTGTGTGTGCATGCGCTCTCTCTCGCCAAATAAATACACAAAATCTTAAAAAAGATTCTCTCTCTCTCCCTTCCCCTCTTTTGCCCGGCTTAAAAAAACAAATAAACAACAACAACCCAACAACAACAACAAAAAACAAGGCTACATTTGGATCCTCTAGATTTCATTTATTTTCATTTCTCCCCCAAGCTCTGTGTTCAGCATTTGCACTGCTATAAAAGGAACTGTCTAGCAACTGTTTAGGTGTAAGTTAAGCATAAATGAAAAAGAACTTAGTAAATTGCTTAGGGAGACGTGAGTACAGAATGGGGAGTAGATGATGTCATAAGCTCTGCATTAAAAAAATTGCAAGAACTGAAAGATGTACCATTCATTGCCTATTACTGAAACATGGAAGACCAAAGGAAAGGGGAATAAAAGAAGAAAGAAGGAAAATAATTTCATTTTAAAAAATTGATACATAGTTTTAATACTTAGAATAGTTATCTGGCACTAGTAGCTACTCAATAAATATTTGAATGAATAATTGATGTTTTCTTTTTAAAAAGGGAGTTACCAGTACCGGGAAACTTGTATTTTACTTACCAGCTAGTTCCTACATAGTTTAGAAGAATGCATTTTTATTTTTATTTTTTTTAAGATTTTTATTTATTTATTTGAGAGAGAGAGAAAGCACAAGCACAGGAGGAGCTGCAGAGGGAGAGGGGAAAGGAGAAGCAGACTCCCCGTGGAACAGGGAGCCCAATGCAGGGCTCGATCCCAGGACCCTGGGACCATGACCTGAGCCAAAGGCAGACACTTAACCAACTGAGCCACCCAGGCACCCCAGAATCATCTTTGGCTAAATAAGATGTGGGCTTTTTCTAAGAATTTAAAGCCCTTGTATGTTTTGACTTTGAGAATACCATTTGTTTTTTTAAAGATTTTATTTGTTTGTCAGAGAGAGAGAGCAACAAGCAGGGGGAGTGGCAGGCAGAGGGAGAAGTAGTCTCACTGAGTAAGGAGCCCAATGCCGGGCTTGATCCCAAGACCCTGAGATCATGACCCGAGCCAAAGGCAGATGCTTAATTGACTGAGCCACCCAGGCATCCCGAAAATACCGTTTTTAGAAATTATCTGTTGCTAAAGAAAACTACAGTATGAATCTTTTGGATTTGGTATACAGAAGAGTTTGCGTGCCTAGATGTTATCCATGCTGTTACGATGATTCATTTAGTCCTTGTTTTCTCATGGCAAATACACGAGGGTCAAAATGAAATTAAAAAAACAAAACAAAACAAAACAACCTGTATATACAAGTTTACAAGCCAGTTGGTCTAACCAGTATATAGGCTTGTATAGTTATCATTCGGTGGCTGTCTTCTATAGCAGATGCTATAGAATCTACTTTGGATTATAAGCACAGGGAAATAGTGAGATTTCCTGTCTACTAGAAGCTACTGTGTACCAGTTAGTACTTTGTAATAATCCATAGGATCCCTAAGCTTTTCCCAGTGCAGCTTCTAAAACCCAAACAGCCTCAAAACATTTATTCTTTTTAGAATAATAAAATAATAAAATTGATTTGAAGGACATTTTTTTTTAAAGGTCAACTTGTCCCACCCTGAACTGCTGATTAAATCTCTTTATGGAGCAAACCCAACAAGATTTTGCTTCAGACAAACATCCTCATTTCCTTCACTTACTCTTAAAATGGCATGATACCAGGTCCCCTCCCTTATTCTTTTCTTAGATTTTTAAAGTCCTCTCTCTCTCTTTTTTTTTAGGATTTTATTTTTATTTATGACAGGGAGAGAGAGCAGGGGGAAGAGCGGAAGAGGTACGGCAGGTTCCACGCTAAGTGCGGAGCTCAACTCAGGGCTGGATCGCACAACCCGAAGATCATGACCTGAGACAAAACCAAAAGTCAGACACTTAAGTGACTTAGCCACCCTGGCCTCCTTAAAGTCCTCTTTTTTTAAAGTTTCACACTCAGAACTAAGCACAGTACTCAAGTGTAGTCTGATTTGCATAAAGAAGAATGTCATTCCTTTATCAGACTTTGTTTTTAATGAAACCTGCTATCAGCATTTTTGGCAGCCATGTTATGCCATTTGTCTCATTGAAATAGATTTTTTAAAAACCCTAGTCTGTCTCACGTGCGTTGGCCCTAAGTGCATGACATTATATTTATCCTTATTAAATCTTACCTTGTTAGGTTTAGCCTCCTGTTCCAGCCAGCTAGAATTACTTTTTCTTTTTAAAGACATTTTATTTATTTGAGTTAGAGCGAACAAGAGAGAGGCACGAGCAGGGGCTGGGGCACAGAGGGAGAGGGAGAATCGGACTAAGCGGGGAGCAGGGAGCCCCGTACGGGGCTCTATCCCAGGACCCCGGGATCACAACCCGAGCTGAAGGCAGACATATAACCTACTGGGCCACCCAGGCGCCCCTAGAACTACTTTAAAAGTTTAAAAGATTCTATCATACAGGATATTTGCTTTCTCATCCTATCATTTATATATTTGATCATCATCCTCTTCAGTCTCCTCATCCAAGTCATTTTTTAAAAAAATTTTTTTAAAGATTTTATTTGAGAGAGAGGAAGAGAGAGCACAAGCAGGGAGAGTGGCAGAGGGAGAGGGAGAAGCATGCTCTCCACTGAGCAGGGAGCCTGATGGGATCAGGACCTGAGCTGAAGGCAGACGCCTAACCGACTGAACCACCCAGACGCCCCCCCCCCCCAAGTTATTTTTAAAAATGTTGCAGAGGACAGGTTTCTCTAGGGACCTGTGACGTACCACTAAAGCTTCTACACTAACCTGCACTCTTTAGGTATGGTTATATAGTGATCTATGAAGCCACTTAACTATTACAAAATTCACATTTTTCACCTTGAAAATCCATAAGTATTTATTTTTACAGCATTCCCTGGTCATACTATGTTAAAAAAAAGAAAAAAAGAAAATGAGTTAGTTTGGTTATGGCTCCTGGTGATCCCTGTGTCCTGCCCAAATACTCATAATTAATAGTGTTTTTGTTAGTGTTTTAATCAGTAATACGCTATTTACATCAAAGAGTGGACCTGTGCCGCCTTGATACTTTTTGTAAGTCTCAGCACATTCTGAATTTCAGCTCAAGCATCTTATATGTCAGTGCCACTATTTTTTTAATAGTTTATTTCCTTTTATATGTATTTTCTTGGGCATGTCCTTCTAATTCTGAGCTGACAGTGAGCTTTCCATTTAGTCTCTTTAGGTACCTCCCCACTTTTTCCCCTCTATCTCAGATAATGTGAGATTGGCAACATTTCATTTTTGAGATCCTCAGTCGTTTTGTCTCCCCTTTTATTATCTCAGTCCATGGGCTTGGGTCCTGCTGTCACTGTTTTTTGAAGCGTGTTCTCTTGGAGACTAGGAACCACATCTGGCTATGTTCTTTGTTCTTTTTACCTGTCTGGCTTAGGTGCTTCCTTTTCAGGCTCCCACTAATTCCTCTTTTCTTTTTTTTTTTTTAACAACAAAGATTTTATTTATTTATTTATTTTAGAGAGAGAGAGAGAGCATGAGAGGAGAGAAGGTCAGAAGGAGAGGCAGACTCCCTGCAGAGCTGAGAGCCCGATGTGGGACTCGATCCCGGAACTCCAGGATCATGAACTGAGCCGAAGGCAGTTGCTTAACCAACTGAGCCACCCAGGCACCCTACTTCCTCTTTTCTAATCAGTTTCTTCTTAGCCAAATTCAGTTCAGAATTAAAATTCTACTCATTTTTTCTGCCTTCTGGGTGATAGAATAATTAAGGCAACTAAAAAAAAAAGATGTATTGATTTATTTTGGAGAGAGAGACAGTGCAAGCAGTGGGAGGGGCAGAGGGAGAGAGGGAGGGAGAGAAACAGACTCCCCGCTGAGCCTGGAGCCCAGTGTGGGGCTTGATCTCACAACCCTGAGATCATGACCTGAGCCCAGATCAAGAATAAGCCACTTAACTGATTGAGCCACCCACTTGCTCCAAGGCAGTTTTTTTTTAGAGGGGAGGTAGAGAGAAAAGAATCCCAAGCAGGCTCCATACGCATGGATGCAAAGCCCATTGTGGGGCTCAATCTCATGAAACCAGAAGTCAGACACTTAACCAAGCCACCCAGGGACCCCAGCAAGGCAATTTTTAAAATATATGTTGCTTTTTTAGTTGAATGAGATTTTTCAGATGTTCAAGGTAGTAGGAATCTTTTATTACTTTATGACTTTTTGTGACAGAGGGCTCCTACCAGAAAGTACTCTTATTTATATTTCATTGGAATGAATTAAATACATGAAGCAGGGGTGCCTGGCTGGTTCAGTCAGTGGAACATGCAACTCTTGGTCTTAAGGTCATGAGTTCAAGCCCCACATTGGGTGTAGAGATTACTTAAAAATACATGAAGCAATTGGAAAATATAATAAAATGCTAAATTATACATTGGTACCAACTACTTAGGCTCCACGACTCAGAGTGGGTTTTCCTAATCAAAGCTTAGGTTACCTCTGAGAAGGAGTAGATTTTGTATTTCCAAAATTGTTGCTTATTTAATCCATTACTGTTTTGCTATAGAACTGTGCTCACCAGTGACCTTTAGCCTCTATCTCTGGGAATATGGAACTGAATGGTTCTCTTGCTCCCCCAGCAGAGTAAGTGAAATGCGGTGTAGCAAGAACATGAGTAATTCAATATATATATGAAGTTTTGGGATCTTAAAATCCCTGATGAGAAAATACAGTTTTGTGTATTTGGTGTAGCTGTTTTGAGTTAATTTTCGAGGTAACTTTTAGAATGTGTTTTAGAATTTCAGCATCAAATTGCTTAGTCATGAGAGATTAGATGTGAAGCCACATTATATTGAGAAGACTAGGGACTATTGCTATGTATTAACCTTGCCAGGCAGTAATATTTGAGAAGAAAAGAAAGAAAAACACCCTACATTCTAAAAGGTTGAGCTGTTGCTATGTTGCAAAATCCGAGTTGCTTTGATTCCTGATAATCTTCACTAATCTTTCGAGGAATCATCAGACGTGGGGTATTTGAGAATGGTCTGTATCCAGATACTTGTTGAGAATGATAAGGCAACAAAGTCTCCCAAAGACTAGCATCATGTTTCTGAAGTTTTATAGTGTACCGCCTTATTTTCTGTACTATTTGTTGTGGGAACATTGGTAGCTTCCTGATTTTGAGAAGTGGAAGAACTGGGTTGAAGTACTTTTCTAGAAAACCCAGTGCGTCTACGGTTTTATATAGTCTCCAGGGATCAGTAGTATGTTTCACCTGACATTCAAATAGACAGAAAGAAGGATTCCTCACCTTCTCCACTCAGCTCCAACCCTTTAAGCAAAGCACACATACCTCCAGATCTCAGGGAGAGGAAAGCACCCTTTGTTTTTCTAGCCTTTGAAATACTACTTAGCAATAAGAAACTTGTGTTTCATTAAAACTGCTTTGTATCTCAGGTGCCCAGATTCAACTAATAACATATAGCCTTGCTATTTAGACATCAGCAGAAAGAGAAATTTCTTTTCTCTTCCCTAACCCCCCCTTTTTAAAAGCATTTATGCCATTAAATTTTTACTACTCCTATGTGGATTGTTAGGACAATAATCAGAACATTTTCTGCTTATTTTGTTTGCCAACAAGAATTTATAATGTCTTGAAGATTTATAGGAGTTCAGCCATTTTTCTGTCAATGGTTGCTTTTGCCTGAATGTAATGATTCTGTAATGTTTGGGGAGAATGTTTACTGCTGAGGGTGCATATGAAGAATTGCCATGTAACCCACACACTTAGCGTTCTAGAGAACATTTTTATCTCCCCAGAAAGTTCCCTTGTCTATCTTCCAAGTCAATCTCTGCCCTGCCAAGAAACCACTGTTCTTAGCTTTGTCTATTTTAGAACATCATAGAAATGGAATCGTACATTATATATTCTTTGTATCTAGCTCCTTTTGTTCAGACACTCGGTATTATGTCTGTGAGATGCATCCATGTTGTTGCATTCCTTTGTTTTGCTGACTGGTATTCCATTGTATGAATATACCACAATTTGTGCATTCTGTTCTCTTAATTGTAAACATTTGGATTCTTTCCAGTTTTTGCTTTTATGCTATTAGCATTTATGTACAAGCCTCGAATGGACTTACATTTTCGTTTCTCTTGGATAAATACCTGTGAGTAGAATTGCTAGATCAAAGGGCAGATGGATATTTACTTTTATAAGAAACATCCAATCCTTTTTCTAAATTGGCTGTGTTATTTTACACTCCTACTGGCAAAGAATAGGGAGCTCTGGTTGCTCGACAGCCTTGCCAACATTTGGGTTGTCATTCTTTTTACCTTCAGCTTTTCTAGTGAATACAGGTACAAATTCTATAAGTAAATTAAAATACATTTTATTTTGAGAATTTTGTGGCATGTCTTGGGATAATTGGAAATTTGGTACATTAATTTGGTACATCTCTCTCTTTCTCTCTCTCTCTCTCTTTTTAATTGTTTAACTTTATTACTGTTGTATCATTTATACAATTACATATAATTTCAATGCATCCATTGTACATTTTTTTCTCTCTCTCTCTTTTTTTTAAGAGTTTATTTGAGAGGGAGAATGAGCAAGAGAGAGAGCATGTTGTGGGGGAGAGGAGGAGCAGAGGGCGAGGGAGAAGCAGCCTCCCCGCTAAGCAGGGAGCCTGATGCAGGACTAGATCCCAGAACTCTGGGATCATGACCTGAGCCCAAGGCAGACGCTCAACTGACTGAGCCACCCACGCACCCCTAACTTGGTACATCTCTTAAGATTCTTTTAAAGTTTGGTCTGGGCCAAATGTTGATCATGACAGTAGGTCTCCAGGATAGGGCCAGGATATTCTTTCCCACTAATCAATGACTAGAGTTTATGAGGGAAAAGTATTGTTAGTCTTGTGTACATCAATTTTAGTCACTTGTGGTTTCCAAAATATTTTCTCACATTACTCTAGACAGCAAATGTGATTCACATTTTATAGATGAGGAGTGAAAACTAGAGAGCTCGTCTAAGATTTGCCTAAGGCTTTGAAGGACTGAAACAGCACTTTCAGTTAGTTGTATTTCACAGAATGTAGGCTGACTTTGAAATATATCCTGGTCATTGATTTGTCCTTTTCAAGTAGCTTCTAGGAATTCTGAGTCTTGTTTTAGTCCCTAGAGTAGATCAGCCGATATGGTTCTAGAGATAATGGCAGTTGGTGCCTTTCGAAGAACAAATACATTACAGAGTGTCCTAACTTGACATTTTGGCACTCTGCATATAATTTTCAGAGCCCTTTTAGGAACCCCCGTCCAAACTGTTTTAGCAGCGAATGTCTGTCATTGCCCACATTGTCGTGGGGGGATAGCACAGCAGGTAATCTGAACTGAGTGTTTGGGAAGAGGCCTCATCAAAGTGAGTAATGTTTATAGTTTTCCAAACCAAATTGCAATTAAATTGTTTCAACATAAATCCGCTTCTGTACCACTGTTAGATGTTAACATAAGTTGTTTGCTGTATTTCAGTGATGTTCTTGCGTTGCCCATTTTTAAGCAAGAAGAGTCAAGTTTGCCCCCTGATAATGAGAATAAAATCCTGCCTTTTCAATATGTGCTCTGTGCTGCCACCTCTCCAGCAGTGAAACTCCATGATGAAACCCTGACATATCTCAATCAAGGTCAGCTGCTTCTTTATTTGTTAGTATTATTGAAGATCTGGTGGATTGATGATATTTTATTAGGTTTACTTTTATGTAAAAAGTACATCTTTCTAGTGTGTCAGAGTTGAAACCTTACGTCAGAGATTTTTCACTTCTCTGTCATATTGGGTATATATCAGTGGCTTCTTTTGTGTAGCTGCCTAGTTTTACTTCCCTCTTTCTTTTTAATCCTTACCCAGCTCTAGTTACCAATTGTGTGACCTTGGACAAGTTACTTAAACTCTTTACGTTTCAATTCCTTTATCTGTAAAAATGGGATTGATAATACTCTTGAGAATTGTATCAACTGATGATATAACATATGAAAACACTTAGCACTGTGCCTGGCATATAGTAAAGGGTTATAGTTGTTACTAATACTAATAACATTATACTCTTACATATTCAACCAGCTCAATTTTATTCTTTCTGAATCTTACGAAGTTAATTTACGATGAATATAAAAGATAGTTACTTTTTCTTCCAGGACAGTCTTATGAAATTCGTATGCTAGACAATAGGAAACTTGGAGAACTTCCAGAAATTAATGGCAAGTTGGTGAAGGTAAAAGAAAATGAGTAAATCATTCCTCTGCACAATATCCTTTTACTGACCCTTTTTGGGTCATGTTCTTTTGCTTCCGTAAGGGGCTTGGTGCTATCTCTTAGCTATTGTAGTTTGCTGGCAGGGTGGTAAACTGTTATTTCTTTGGAGTGAGAGTGAGCCCCGTCCATTCACATGGATTTTTCAGAGTTGCAAAGACGGAAGGCTTACTACTCCATGTCACAGTGGTCTCCTGGTTCAGTGAATTTCTTTGGGGTGGAATAGAGTGACCTCCTTCAGATTTTTAGAGAAACTCCAGTGTCTTCTTTGGATATGTGATCTAGTAGCAAGAAAAGCAGAAACTTCTGTTGATGAGTAGCAGTTTTCTTAGTCTAGACTTACAGCATTGAATTCACAGCACAGTTGGAACAGAGGAATTTGGCCAGCAGCTGTAGAAGTTAGTGGGAAGGCTATTAATAACCACCCCCACAAAGTCAGAATAACAAAAGGAAAGTTGATAGATACAACCCCTGCTTACCCTCGGTGCCATATGATGGGTTAACAAGTAGGGAGCTTGGTGAGCTTTTCATAATATGCCTGAAGAGCTGAGCTGAATATTACATGGTAACAGTAGAGACAGGTAGAAATGCTTCCAGTAAGAGTCCTTTATGCCTGTCCATGAGGACTGATATTTAGGCCACGTTTTAAATATGGTACCAGTTACCTATAAAGATTATATCTGAGCACTTACAAAATTTACCCTCAAATAGAGTTTCATATGGTATGGGTTTTAGAGTGAAACAGATCTCAAGAAAAATAATTTTAGATTGTGTCTAGAAACTAACTGGAGGTGACTACTGGTAGTTTTCCTTTATCAGCACTGATTTTTAAAGGATCCTATTATCATTTGATTTCGTTGCTTCCATTTAGAGTATATTCCGTGTAGTGTTCCATGACCGACGGCTACAGTACACTGAACACCAGCAGCTGGAGGGCTGGAGGTGGAACCGACCCGGAGATAGAATTCTTGACATTGGTGAGTTAAGAGAATCTATTGCCCAGGAAATGCCTATAGGTACGGTCTGAGAATCGGTTTTCTTTACTTGAAGTTAATGTTGATTCAAAGTGCCTCAGGGGCTCAATTAGCACAAACCCCGAAATGTTATTGACGAAGCATAAAAAAATTGCCAGGATGATAATACCAAAATGGAAGTCGGAAGTGTAGACACTTCAGTTCCATAGCAGTCACATCTATTACTTTAAGATGATTTTATTTTTGTTTTTGTTTTTTTTAATTTAGTTGTGGTAAATATATAGAACATAAAAGCATTATAAAACATTTTGAAGTAAATAATTCAGTGACGTTAAGTATATTCACATTATGTAGCCATCACTACCATCCATCTCCAGAACTTTTTCATCTTGCAAAACTGCAACTGTACCCATTAAACAATAACTCCCTATTCCCTCTTCTCCCCGGCCCCTGGCCACCATCATTCTACTTTTTGTCCGTGTGAATTAGACTACTCCAGGTGCCTCATGTAAGTGAAGTCATCCAGTGTTTGTCTTTTTGTGATTGGCTTATTCATTTAACCTAATCCTCAAGGTTTAGCCATCTAGTAGTATGCATCAGAATTTTCCTCCTTTTAAAGACTGTATAATATTCCATTGTGTGTACCTCATTCTGTTTATCCATTCATCCTGTAGTAGATACTTGGGTTGATTCTACCTTTTGGTTATTGTGAATAATGCAGCTAATGGACATGGGTATGCAGATATTTATTTCAGTCTCTGCTTTCAGTTCTTTTGGGTATATACCCAGAAATGGGACTGCTAGGTCATGTATGATAATTCTATTTTGAATTTTTGGGGGAACTTCCATACTATTTCCATAGCAGCTGTGTATCATACAGTCTCATCCCAAAGTGAACAAGGGTTCTAGATACTCTACCTCCTTGCTAACATGTGCTTTTTTCAATTTTTTTTTAATGGTAGCCATCTTAATGGATGTGAAGTGGTTATCTCACTGTAGTTTTGATTTATACTTCTCTAATGATTAGTGATGTTGGCCATCTTTTTGTGTGCTTATTGGCCATATATGTATCTTCTTTGAAGAAATGTATATTCAAGTCTTTTCCTCATTTTTTGAATCTGGTTGGTTAGTTTTGTTCTTGTGTAGTTGTGAGTTGTAGGCATTCTTTATGTATTCTGGATATTAACCCCATATCAGATATGTGATATGCAATATTTTCTTCCATTCTGTGTGGGTTGTCTTTTCACCATGTTGATAATGTCCTTTGATGCATAAAAGTTTTACATTTTGATGTAGTCCAGTTTATTTAATAATTTTATTGCCTTGCCTATGCTTTTGGTGTCCTATCTAAGAACATTACAAAACCCAGTGAAGCTTTTCCTGTTATGTTTTCTGCCAAGAGTTTTATAGTTTTAGGTCTTACATTTAGGCGTTTGATCCATTTTTTAGTTAATTTTTGTATTTTTGTATATGTATTTTGTAATTTTTGTATATGGTGTAAGGTAAGAGTTCACCTTCTTTCCTTGTATGTGGATATTCAATTTTCCCAGCACCATTTGTTGAAACAACTATTCTTTCCCCACTGAATGGTCTTGGCAGCTTTGTCAACTCTCATTTGACCGTGTTTGTGAGGACTCATTTCTGGGCTCTCTTTTGTGTTTGTCCGCGTCTCCATCTTTATGCCAACACCACTGTTTTGGTAACTCTTAACTTTGTAGTAAGTTTTGAAATCTGGAAATGTGACACCTTCAACTCTACTTTTCGAGATTGTTTCGGCTATTCAGGGTCTGATATTTTGTTTGGCATGTATGTAAAAGGGGCCAGGTTTTTTCCCCCCAAATGCTGCAAGTTCTTTTGTTTTACTAATACCCGAGAGGCAGATTAGTGGTTTGTTTTACCTAAAGTAAGAGACCTGGGATTAGCCATGTCTCTCAATTTGCAATTTAGGTTTTTCCCCTCCTGCTTTGCTACATAGAGTAGAATTTATTTTTCTTAAATCATAGGGCTTAAGGGAAGTTCCTTTACAAACATACATGCAATCTCTCCTCATGAATGTACTTTTATTCCTGGGATCTTTGTCTTTGATCTCTTATTGGTCATTATCTCCTACGAGCAAACATAATTGTTAAACAAATCTAAGTACCTACTAATTTTACCTGAGAAGACACTGATTCTTGTACAGATATCCTGATATCTGTTTGATAAATTAACCTTAGGATAAATCCAACACAGCTAACATTGTTGGACCCACTATTGGACCCACCTTGTTTGAATTGACAGTAAAACAGTAAGATAGTGATAGCACAGTTATGATCATAAACATCAGCCTAGCTTTCTCTCCCCAGTTTGAATATTAATAGGAGAAGTCAGGAAATGATATTTGAGTATATGCTATGTAGAGTGGAAAGCAAAATTCTGCTAGAGCTCATTCATTTTTGCTTTCCTCTTGAGTATCAGATTTGTTGCTCGGTTACAGGGTTATTTGATGACTTTAAGGCCAGCATCGATCTCTGTGTTAAATTTTTCCACTTTTATCGGTAATACAATGCTTCTGCCTTTATTCAGACACTCTGCTTTATCTTTCTATAGCAGTCTTGTTGGTGTACTTCTGACAGTAACACTAAGCCTAAAACTGTAAGTGAAGCAGATCATTTTACAATTTTCATGATCCCAGAGCTAGTGTGTAGACTAAATCTCTTTTTTTTTTTTTTAGACTAAATCTATCTTTAAGTAGAATTTTGGCAGATTAAAAGGAAACTATTTAAATTGTCTTATTTAAAAAGCCTTTTGAAATGGAAAAAAGATACTCAGAAGGAAAGCACTTAGGTCAGCTTTAGCTCTAATCAAACCTTTTTATTGGCAAAAAGAGGTTTAGGGTGTGATACATAAAAATCTTGGTAACTAGGGACCAATAATAAAACAATTCATGCTCTCTTATTTAAATCCAGTAGCCCTCAGAATTGTTCAGCGATTACCATTTTGTTTCCCAGATATCCCAATGTCTGTTGGTATAATCGATCCTAGAGCTAATCCAACCCAACTGAATACAGTGGAGTTCCTGTGGGACCCGGCAAAGAGGACGTCTGTGTTTATACAGGTAGGGCATTGCAGATGGGGTTCCAGTTATGAAGAGCATCTCTTACTGCCAGTTTGTTTTTTTCTTTTTTTTAAAGATTGATTTATTTAGGAGAGAGAGAGAGAGGGTTAGCGTGAGCAGAGGGAGGGGCAGAGGGAGAGGGGGAGAGAGAGAGAGAGAGAGAGAGAGAGAGAGAGAGAATCCAAGCAGACTCCCCGCTGAGCACAGAGCCTGATACAGGGCTTGATCCCAGGATCCTAAGATCATGACCGGGGCCAAAATCCAGAATCAGGTGGTTAACCTGCTGAGCCACCCT
Source organism: Nasua narica (assembly GCA_028533885.1). Lineage (NCBI taxonomy): Eukaryota > Metazoa > Chordata > Mammalia > Carnivora > Procyonidae > Nasua > Nasua narica. The sequence continues at coordinate 64,317,915 of CM052807.1, read as the reverse complement.
GGCGCCCCTACCAGTTTGTTTCTTGAAGGATAAAACATGTTGAATGTGAAATTTTTACAGGGTTCCAGCCAGACTGTCAAGTCTAGACTCTTCAATACTTGCCTGAGGGCAATAAGGAGTATCTGAATTGCCCTTCTAATTTCCCCAATTTATTTGTATGACAAAACAAAATAAAAAACAGGCAAACCAACCAACCAACCAAAAAAAAAAGCTTGCTAATGACTGTATAATATTCCATTCTTTGGATGCACCATAGCTTCCCTATTATTTAGCATTTAGATTGTTCTAAATTTTTTCTATTATCTGTAAAGTTGTTTTGAACATCTTTATGCTTAAATTTCATTTTACATATCCAATTATGTCTGTTGGGTAGATTCCTTTTAAAATTCTTATTTTTTTTTAAGATTTTATTTACTTATTTATTTGACAGAGGGAGAAATAACAAGTAGGCACAGAGGCAGGCAGAGAGAGAGGGGAAAGCAGGCTCCCTGCTGAGCAGAGAGCCGGATGCGGGGCTTGATCCCAAGACCCTGAGATCATGTTAAAATTCTTATTTGTAATAAAGAAAGCTATAGTTTATTATGTCCCATTAGATAGTCACTCTGTTAAGTAAACAGTTAGTATATATGATTTTATTTAAAACTTTCAGCAGTAATCCTGTAGAGTAGAAATAGTTTTTGAGGCTTAGAGAAATTAACAACTTACCTAAGCTAATATTTGGTCAGTCAAGGTTTCTCTGCTAAGATTAATTAGGGTCTTCACTTTATGCAGTAGCAAGCAAGCCTTTGCAAACCTTTCTTTCCCCACTATTGCCTGTGAGTTTTCATATCTGCTATTTCTAAACTCTACCTTAAAGTCCAGGAAACTTTTACTAACAGAAATCATTTCTCTTTTATATTAACTCTGTATTAATGAATTTAGTTCCTCCCAGTAGCTTTTGTTAGCATTGGATCTGTATATTTACTTTGTTTCTTTTTTTTTTTTTTTAAAGATTTTATTTATTTATTTGACAGAGATCAAGCCAGGGAGCACAAGAAGGGGGAATGGCAGAGGGAGAGGGAGAAGCAGGCTCCCCGCTGAGCAGGGAGCCCAGTGCGGGGCTCGATCCCTGGCCCCTGGGATTGTGATCTGAGCCAAAGGCAGACACTTAACCGGCTGAGCCACACAGGGCACCTACTTTTATTTGTAAATAATTAAGCTTCCTTATTTCCTCCATTAGAATATACATTCTTTAAGATCAAAAAGAAAGTAAAAGGGCTTTTTTCTTAATTTTTAATTTTTTTTTAATTTTATTTATTTATTTAGAGAGAGCAAGAGAGCACATGAACACAAGCAGGGGGAGTGGCAGTGGGAGAGGGAGAGAGAGGATCTCAAGGAGACTCCAAATAGAGTGCAGAGCACAACACAGGGCTTGATCTCACTATCCTGAGATTATGACCTGAGCCGAAAACAATAGTCAGATGCTTAACCGAGGTACCCCTATAGGTTTTTGGGTTTTTTTTTTTTTAAGATTTTATTTATTTATTCATGGGAGACAGAGAGAGGCAGAGGGAGAAGCAGGCTCCCCACAGAGCAGGGAGCCCGATGTGGGACTTGATCCCAGGACCCCAGGATCACGACCTGAGCTAAAGGCAGGTGCTCAACTGACTGAGCCACTCAGGAGCCCCTAAAAGTCTTTTTTTCTTTTTAGATTTTATTTACATAGATGTTTTTAAGTAAACACTATTCCAATGTGGGGCTCGAGTTTATGACCCCGAGATCAAGAGTCCTATGCTCTACCGACTGAGCCAGCCAGGTGCGCCTTGCATAAAAGCTTTTTTTCATACGTGTTCATAGTGTTTTTAAAGGTTTTGCTGTTAGTTGCTCAGAAAATATCGTTGACTGATGTGGCTAGCTAGAAGTACTGAAACATGGATGCTGTATTTCTTGCAGGTACACTGCATTAGCACAGAGTTCACTATGAGGAAGCATGGAGGAGAAAAGGGAGTGCCATTCCGAGTACAAATTGATACCTTCAAGGAAAATGAAAATGGGGAATATACTGAGCACTTACACTCAGCCAGCTGCCAGATCAAAGTTTTCAAGGTATTCCTAGGCCTCCTGCTGTCCCTTGTATAGTTTCCCCTCGTCTTTCAATTTTAACATTAGCTCCCAAGTCAGAAAGTCAACTTGTCTTTTTTCAACAACTATGAAAACCTAGTGTAGGCTAGAGTCCTTAAGATCATTCCCGAGATGCCTGGTAATGAATTCGTATGGGGAGGGGCATGGAAGAAGAGGAGCGTGGAAGGGGATCCAGAGGCTAAAACATGGATTTTCACTGAAAGCTCTTAAAGAATGTTGAAATTACAAGCTCTTGTAAAGGCTCACAAAATTACAAACTGTTGATAGTTTTGATTACATTGGTACTTGGCTTTGTTTTGTTAATTTGGTCTTTATTTGTTTTTATCATATGGATAAATGTATTCTCATCGCAAGAGGTTCATTAATACTGACATATTCAGACCAAAGTCCCCCTTTGCCCCTTTTACCCTGACTTCCCAACCTTTCCTAGAGGTTTCCACTGTTAAAATTTAGCATGTATCCTTCTGGTCCCCTTCTGTGCTTTTATATACACATGTTACTAAGTATACACATATTTTCTTTTCTTCGAAACATCAGTGGGATTGTACTGTATGAATTGTTATGAGGCCTGCCTTTTTTCAATTAGCTTGTGCTTTAGAGAACTTTCCGTGCCCATAGCTGTAGATCTCTTATTCTTTTTCAGCTCCATCACACAGTTAAATTTCCTATTTTCAGGCTTCGATGCAAGGATACATTTTGCTTTTACATCATTTTACATACCTCCTTGTCTCACATGGGACTGTTTAAGCTTTTAGAAATAATACTGTTGGGTCAAAAGTCAGATGATGAGATAAAACATTTCTCTTTCCAGCCCAAAGGTGCAGACAGAAAGCAAAAAACAGATCGGGAGAAAATGGAGAAACGAACACCTCATGAAAAAGAGAAGTACCAGCCTTCCTATGAGACAACTATACTCACAGAGGTGAAAGAATTTCTTTTGGTGATGATTTCAGTCAGTGCTTTGTATTCTTAAAAGAAAATCTCACCATATCACACTACATATGTATACCAAATTGTTATGTTGTACACCTTGAAACTAATACGATGTTGTATGTCTATTATATCACAGTTAAAAAAAGAAAACAAACCACCATAACTTCTGACCTAGTCAATATTTACTTGTCCTGGGTATTTTTCCTCTTCATTATAGGGACCTCCGTGCAATTAAGATATGCTAATCAAGATGTGTTATTCATGTAACAATGTTTTGGTGGGACACTGGGGTCACATGTCCTTTTTCATTGTTTAAGTTGTTCTTTGTTTTTAGTGTTCTCCATGGCCTGAGATCACATATGTCAATAATTCCCCATCACCCGGCTTCAACAGTTCCCACAGCAGTTTTTCTCTTGGGGAAGGGTAAGTGTGGGAAATGAAATTAGATTGTGTTTGTCCTAAATATGTCTTCTTTCATTACCTTCCCATATAGATGCTCTTTCTAAATCAATAAGTTCTTCTATTTGGTCACTCTGATGGATTCATGGATTAACTGAGGTTTGGATTATCTTCAAAAATGACAGAAAAGAATTTTATGCAGTCCTTTTTCCTCCTCTTTTCTCTTCCTGTTAGAAAACAGCATTTAAAGGGCGCCTGGGTGGCTCAGTTGGTTGAGCGACTGCCTTCGGATCAGGTCATGATCCCGGAGTCCCGGGATCGAGTCCCATATCGGACTCCCGGCTCTGCGGGAAGTCTGCTTCTCCTTCTGACCTTCTCCCCTCTCATTCTCAATCTCTCTCTCTCTCTAATAAATAAATAAAACCTTAAAAAAAAAAAAAAGACTAAAAAAAAAAAAAAAAAGAAAACAGCATTTAAAGAAAAAAACCCCAGCATTTATAGTCCGTTTTTAATGGTTCAGAGACTTATTTTCTGGGCTTTTCACTCCTCCCTGTCACTGCTTATCTTGTGGTCATTTCGCTTCCTGTGCATACTTTTACCGGGGTGGTCCTCAGGAACTGAAACACAGTTATACAAACACAAAAATCTGTTTTGTAACTTTTTAAAAAATAATTTCATTTTTTTAAGATTTTATTTATTTGACAGAGAGAGAGGGAGGCAGACTAGGCAGAGGGGCAGGCGGAGGCAGAGGGAGAGGGAGAAGCAGACTCCCGCTGAGCAGAGAGCCTGACGCAGGACTTGATCCAGGACCCTGGGACTGTGACCTGAGCCAAAGGCAGATGCTTAACCAACTGAGCCACCCAGGGGCCCCTGCTTTGTTACTTTTTAAGAATGATCCTAATACCTAATAATTATGGATCTTTGATAATTGGGGAAGAAGATTGATGATGATAGCTAAAATAAAGTTTTAGAATTCTTTATAGGATGCATTTAATCTTGCTTTATTGTCTTTTATCATCAGAGATAATTGAAAGTTAGTACAGTTGCCTATGCCAGTTAAAATAAGTTGTCTTTAGTCTTAGCATTTAACACATATTCCACGTAGGTCGTACTGAAATTTGAAATAAGCTACTGCATGCGTGATTTTTTTTTATTGTAATATTTGTTTTTGAATCTGTGTAGGTTCTGTGTTCAGTCTGCTTCTAAAAGTAATTAAGGTAGCTTCACTATTCAAAATATAACAGTTAAGAATGAAAATAGGTAGAAGTTATAGAGGGAATAGATAATTAGGGCCTGGTGATAAGTTAATTACTAAATTCAAATACTGAATTTGAATTTTGCAGCTAAGGCAAAAAAAGAAAAAGAAGATCTATTTTGAAAGAAAAATATCTTACCATCCATATGGATTATGCAGTCTACTTACAGGCAATTTTATTTTTATTTTTTAAGTTTTTTTAAAGTTTTTTGTTTGTTTGTTTGTTTGTTTGGTTAGTAATCTCTATACCCAACTTGGGACTTGAACTTACAACCCTAAGATCAAGAGTCATATGCTCTTCTGACTGAGCCAGCCAGGCACCCCTAGGCATTTATAAATATTATAGGATTTAAGAATTGTGTTTTAAATTTTTTCTCTTCTCTCTGTCATTACTTTTTTATTAGACTCAAATTTCTCTCCCATAAAAGAAGTAAGCCTTAGGAAATAGGGACAATCCTTAGAAAAAAAGGAAATATAGGGAAAAACAGAGGGTGTAGAGATAGTCTATGGATCATAAATTAGGCAGCACTAATTTTTTTTTTTTTTAAAGATTTTATTTATTCATTTAACAGAGAGAGAACACAAGCAGGCAGAGAGGCAGGCAGAGGCAGAGAGAGGAGCAGGCTCCCTGCGGAGCAAGGAGCCCGATGCGGGACTCGATCCCAAGATGCCGGGATCATGACCTGAGCCAAAGGCAGTTGCTTAACCAACTGAGCCACCCAGGCGTCCCTAGGCAGCACTAATTTTTGAAGCTCCTTTAAAAATAATTATTTTGGTTTTCATTATAAAAGTATATGATCACCTTGCATTGCATAAAGTTTCTTCTGGTATCTTTTCCTGTATATGTTTGTGTGTATATTTATATATTTGATACAATAGTAATATACTGATTACTTTTATGTTCTGATATTTTTGTTTCTGTTATAAATTTCTTATATTAAATATTCTTCATGCCATAATTTATCTGATGAATCCCAATTTACTGAAATTTGATATTTTTTCAATTTTTCCAATAATAAAAAACATTGCAAGTGACAATATCTTCCGCTCTCCCCATAACCTTAATGTTACATTAACAGATAATAGAAGTATTGACTATCAGACTAAGACTACTTTATGAGAGAGCACAGATTCCTTTAAATCTCTAGCTTGAGGGGTGCCTGACTGGCTCAGTCAGCGGAGCACTCGACTCTTGATATCAGAGTTGTAGTTTTGGGCCTAATGTTGGATGTAGAGATTACTTAAAAATAAAATCTTAAAAGAAAAAAATCTCTAGCTGGAGACTTACTATGAGATGATAAACTCTTGTATGTGTCATGGACTCATCCTTTTCATTTTTAATGTTTCCTTAGAAATGGTTCACCAAACCACCAGCCAGAGCCACCCCCTCCAGTCACAGATGTAAGTCTAAAATTAAATGTAAGTCATTTGCAATATCTACTAATACTTTGTTAACTGTGCAGTTCAGTAAATATGCCCAACTTTTAAGGAGTAATATTTATTCATTCATTAAAAGGACATTTATCGAATTTTGACTATGAACTAGATACTATGCTAGGGACCAGAGATGTGAAACAAGCTAATGCAGGACCCCTGCATTTAGAGAGTTCATGGTCTAGTAAGGAAGATAAGGATGGAATTCCATGGGCTTCTTGTGTGGTTAGGGAAAGAAGATTGATGAAGTATAAATAACTTCCAAGCAAACTAGGCCTGTCTGAGTATGGATGTGTTTAGCTCTGTGTTACCTAATGATGTAAGAGATAATCTCTTTAGTTAAAAAAAGAAAGAAAAAGAAAATGCTTGCTTTCTCTTTCAGAACCTCTTGCCAACAACCACACCTCAGGAAGCTCAGCAGTGGTTGCATCGAAATCGTTTTTCTACGTTCACAAGGCTTTTTACAAACTTCTCAGGTTAAATTTATTTGTCCTTTTGTTTTTCCCAACACAGGATATTCCTTTACATTCTGGAGCCTCCTAGTATCCATGTGAGGGTGTGTGTGTGTGTGTGTGTGTGTGTGTGTGTGAGAGAGAGAGAGGGAGGGAGGGAGGGAGGGAGGGAAGAAGAAGGAAGGAGAAATCTTTGTGCATTTTTAGGATTAAGTGAATTTCATAGAACCCTTCAGACTTTCTCACCAGAGGCATCTGTGCTGTGAAATACTTAAAAAGAAAGACTTCTTAGTTTAAATTCACTTTAATTTTAAAATATTTATTCTATACAATACTTTTCAAAATGTATATTCCATACGGTATTTTATCAAGGGCATTTGTATGTAGTCTGAAATTTCTCCCTTGATATCACTGTATTGTATTTTATTTGCACATTCCACTTTTATTTAGCACCTTCTGGGTACCAGATACGGTAGGAATACACAAATGGGTAAGGCATACTTTCTCATCATTTGCCATCTAGTATCAAAAAACAAAACAAAACCCAAAACCAAAAACCCAAATCAAATCAAACTAAAACCCTGAAAAAAATTAGTGAATAGTTGTGATTCAGTCAATAAGTGGTATGAAGCAGGGTACTGGGGAGTGTCTGTGGTTAGGGAACACACGTAATGTGTGGGGTAAATCTTGGGGGATAGGAGGAGTCTGTTGGTCAGATAGTGGAAGGATATTTCAGGGAGGAGGAACAACTTGTTCATTAGACGTCATCAGTATGATGAAAGCATGGGGCTAAATGCATAAGTTAGCTGGGTGGCAAATGAGGTGCGAGAGGAAAGGGGCCAGGTCATGGGGAGGCTTATGTACCATGCAAAAGATTTGGACTGTGAGATAACAGAGCCACTTCAGTGGTCATTAACAAAGACAGCCTTTGCCTTTGCCTTTATCACCCGTTATCTTATATTTATTCCAGGGGCAGATTTATTGAAACTAACTAGAGATGATGTGATCCAAATCTGTGGCCCTGCCGATGGAATCCGACTTTTTAATGCATTAAAAGGCCGGTATGTAATTGGTGTAAAAATATCAGCGAGGTTGAATTTCAAATTTCAAATTTCAAATAGATTCGGATTCGGAGACTCTTGATGGTACTCTGCACAGCTCACTACATCTTGTCAAAACATTCTTTTTTTGAATGCCAGCTATGTACCAAATAAACGAAGATGAAAAATATCATTTACTGCAGTTGATCTAAGGAAATTCCTCATGATATCCCATTTTTCATTTCTAGGTAGTTTTTTCATTTGCTAAATACTCATTATCCCTAATGTGAGTCAGGTACTATTGTAGGCTCTAGGGATACATTGGTGAGCAAAACAAACAAGGGACCCATTATTATGAGTTTGTTTCTAATGGAGAGAAAGATGAAAATATGGACAGTGAATATTTTCGATAGTGATAAGTGCTTTGAAGAAAAACCAAACAAACAAAAACAAAGTTATAACCTGTGGAGTACCCAGAATATGGTCAGGAAAGACCTCTCTCTGAGGCGAGGCTATTTAAACTGAATTATGAGAAGGATGGAAGCTATGGGGTCATATGAAGAAAAAGCACTCAGGCACGAGGAACAACAAGTGCAAAGTCCCATGTCCATTTTAACTAGAGAAGAGGTCATTCTTGAATTGGATAGGAATTATTTAAGTGTCCACTTACAAATTGTAAAACTGAGTAATTTGCAGTCCCTATTTGGGATTTTTCAGTTTCAAATAGGTAATAGTATTAATGGAAAAAACATAGAGGTTAATGCAACAGGACCAAATCAGTGACTAAATAATGAAACAGATCGTGAAGTATTTTGTTCGGGTACATCACAAGAAATGTTGACTCAGGCTGGCTCTAATCTTGGAAAATTTTAAAGAGGAAAAATTCAGAGGTTGATGATTTGGAGAAAAAAGAATTGGTTATTCATTTTTTTAAACATATTATTTAAAGAGCATTTAAGGGGTGCCTAGGTGATGCAGTCGGTTAAGTGTCCCACATCTTGATTTCAGCTCAGGTTATGATCTCACGGTCATGAGATTGAGCCCCTCTCTCCCTCTGCTCCTCCCCCCAGCATCCCCTCCCCCCGCTTATGCATGCACACACTTGCTCTCTCTCTCTTAAAAAATAAAAGAGCATTTAAAAATAGGAGTGGGATGATCAGATCAAGAGGTAATTGAATACCATTCTCTAAGAAGTAAGAAGGGACAGAAGGCTTAGGCTACTTAGGAGAAGGTAATGAGGGAAATAAGATTCTCCATTTTATAGGGGCAAAGGCATATGTTGAACCTAAGGAGAAGGTATATGTTGAACCAGACCCATGCAACAGTGGCCCACACGTTTCGAATATTTCTGTTTACATCAAAGGTCATAAACTCAAATAATACAGAGGCTGCATGTCAACGAGCGACAGTCAAATCTGGAGTATACTGAAGAATGCATGCATCATGCGAAGAGAACAGCTGATTGTTTCCTTGTAAGAGTGAGGGTCTCAGGTTGCCAGATCTGATTTTTCAAGAAAAGCCGAAACTGCAGAGGTTTATATGATGTTCGAACGAATTCAGTTAAAATGCACTTGTGTGTGCGTGCGCAGGTGCGCACACGTACACCCCAGTGGGGAGCTAAGGAGACAGCCCGTGAGCTTCCTTGGCCCACGGACTGCTGGTTTTCAACTCCGCTCTCCAGCGTTAACCTAGACACACAAGTTCTCCCTTAAAATGTGCCTCCCACGAAAACCGTAAGACTAACAGCCTTGTTTTCCTCCTCAGGATGGTGCGCCCAAGGCTAACCATTTATGTTTGTCAGGAATCCTTGCAGCTGAGGGAGCAGCAGCAACAGCAGCAGCAGCAGCAGAAGCATGAGGATGGAGACTCAAACGGTACTTTCTTCGGTAGGTCGTTCTGGACAGGCCAGGACACGTGTTCCGGAAAGGGGAGGAGATGATGGATGAGCCTGTGCAGTGGGAAGTCCTCAGACAGCAGATCCAGCATTTGCTAGAATGGTCATTGCTAACGTTTATGGAGTTCCTCAATGGACTGGGCACTTGCCTCAGCACAATGACCTGCTTTAATTTTTACAACCCGCATCTCTTCTCTGCCGTACATGTATTGTTCTCGCCAACATGTAGATGGAGAATGAGGCTTAGGGACGTTAAGGAACTCACCCCAGTCACACAACCAGCAGGTGGCCGAGCCGGGGTTTGAACTCGGGTAGTCTGTGAGTCCTTTAGAAAGGTGGGCATTCCTCGTGGTCGGGTTACCTTTAAGAGCAGAGAAACCTGTCCTGACTGCCTTTGCTCCGTCCCTTTTGCAGTGTACCATGCCATCTATCTAGAAGAACTGACAGCTGTTGAACTGACAGAAAAAATCGCTCAGCTCTTCAGCATTTCCCCTCGCCAGATCAGCCAGATCTACAAGCAGGGGCCGACAGGAATCCATGTGCTCATCAGCGACGAGGTAGATTCTCAGTACAGCCGAATCACCACATGACGGTTTGTCAGGACACGTGACAGCAGCGAGAGCCGTCCTGGGACACAGGCTGTGTTTACGAGACCAGGGCTTTTCAAATGTTTGTGCTTACTTGCTTTCTAAAGTAATTTTTAAAAAACACGTATCCCCTTGCACATTTTTAGGCTGACTTAAATTTTTTTGTTTTGAGTTTAAAGAGTCGCAAAATATGGGGACGCCTGGGTGGCTCAGTTGGTTAAGCAGCTGCCTTCGGCTCAGGTCATGATCCCAGGGTCCTGGGATCGAGTCCCGCATCGGCCTCCTTGCTCAGCAGGGAGCCTGCTCCTCTCTCTGCCTCTGCCTGCCTCTCTGCCTGCTTGTGTTCTCTCTCTGTTAAAATAAAATAAAATCTTTAAAAAAAAAAAAAAAAAAGAGTCGCAAAATATGTCATTTCTGGGCATATTATATAACCTTTAAAAATGAAATGATTACATCACTATTCTAACTATATGCCATGTAACCGAAACAGAAGAGTGATGTAATGCCACCGTCACTGTCTTAAAAAACACATGAGTATACTTCAACAGAGGTTTTATATCATCTTTGTTTCCTTGAACTCCTATTTCCATTCGCTTCTCCCGTAGAATTTTATCTTACCATAACCTGTTTTTATGCTCAAACATCTTTTTTTTTTTTTTAAGATTTATTTATTTGAGAGAGGGAGAGAGACCACAAGCAGAGGGAACAGCAGGCAGAGGGAGAAGGAGAAGCAGGATCCCCCACTGAGCAGGGAGCCCAATGCAGAACTCCATCCCAGGACCGTGGGATCATGACCTGAGCTGAAGGAAGCCGCTTAATCAACTGAGCCACCCAGGCGTCTCTCAAACATCTTTTATTAATTATCTTACCATATTTCTTTGAAACAAATTTGCTTCAACAAAAGAATTTGTTTCAATAAAAATTTAAAAATTATTGCTTCTGAATAGAATGAGCACCATAATTATATAATCAATAAACATAAATGTATTATATGTTTTGATAAATTTTTAAAAGATTAAGAAAAATGTGTTAGAAGTGTATCTATTAAAGAAATGGATGGGATTTTCTGATTCCTTACCCGCCTTGCCCACATTAATTCATATATAGATGAATACTCTCTACTGATTTCTAGAATGAAATAGAGTTCAGCTCCACTTCCATTCTGCTTTATCCCCCTAGATATAATGCTATGGAATCTGATTCACACAAATTGACAGGAATGGATGGAGTTTTTTATAAAAACCGCACTGGATCTTTTTTTTTTTTTTTTAACTTTGGAGTTAGATGCCAAAAATTAGATAGTGACGTTACAAAGAATTATTTTGAATCTCCAATCATTTGACAGTTTGTGATTAGGTCAGTCTTCAGTTCTGGTACAAGGAAAGAATTAGAAACCACATGACTCACAAAAGACTTCGTTACCCAGTCATTAAGGTTCACCTTGTCACACTTGGGCATCCTGGAGGCTTTTGTACCCTGGGGCGGGGCATCTTGGTAGGATTCCAGGAGGGTAAAACTCATGCCTTTATTTTATAAAATGGGAGAAGGGAGTTTAGAAGAGAAAGTGGGTAGGGAAAACCAAAGAGGTGCTTGGGCAATTTTGGGAAAGTGTACATATGGGAGATGAAGACCTGGGAGTCAGTTCTCCTGAATGGGCCTCCAGTATCTGTGCACCCTTGCAGGGTCTTCGGGTTAATCCAGGAAAATGCATCCTATAATTTTAAGATCACTTGTTTTAGACTGCTTAGATTTTATTTTATCTTATTTTTGCTTATTGATTGATTGATTGTAAGCTCCAGTGCCCAACAGGGGCTTAAACTCACGACCCTGAGATTAAGAGTCACGAGCTGTAGCAACAGCCAGCCAGGCGCCTCTAGACTGCTTAGGTATTAAAACTTAAAAAGTGAATGGGAGAAAACAAAGGATTAATTTTTCCTTAAGTCCAATGTAATAAAAAGTCATGTAGTCTAAATAACTGCAGCAAACCCAAGTTTTTAATAATTAGCAACTTTTCTTGCTTTTCTCAGATGATACAGAATTTTCAGGAAGAAGCCTGTTTTATTCTGGACACAATGAAAGGTAATAAAATAGTAAGACAGATGCGTCTCTCTAAGGAGTTTAAGAAATGTTTTTCATGATTTACTTTGAGGAGAGAGGGAAAGTATCAACTACCATATTTGAGGTAGAGAAAGTGATGTCTTTGGAGATCATTCCTTTATATGAATTGGCTTCTTGCCATTATCAGAACAGATTAAGTGTAACTGATGACTCTGCCACTCTCTCCCACCCTCTGTGGACAAATGAAGATATCAAGGCATGTTGTTTTTATAGTGCATATTCATTCTAAGTATTGTGTGATAATAAGTATGTTGTCCTTTATCCTGTGGGGTTTTTTTTCCTTCTCCAAAGATCCTTACCATATATTTTTTTTCTCCTACTGTGTTTTAGAGGTGACTAAAGATTATTCTCTCTCTCTTTTACAGCAGAAACCAACGATAGCTATCATATCATACTGAAGTAGGTGCCGGGCATTCCATCCTCAACGGCTGCTGCTTCCTTCATCCCTTGGAAGCTTCCCTCCTGAAGGGAGTCGCTCGCTAATGGAGATTGGAAGGTCTGCAGGAACCCGACCCATCTAACTGTGTGTGGGGGAGTCTAGGCCATGGAGGCAGAACCCCAAACATCTCTTGGCCCAAGCTCTTGTGGCACACACAGATTATTGCCCAACATGCATTTCTGCAGCTGTTTCTTAGTTAAAATTTATGGACCCTGTTGTTATTGCATATCATTAGAAACTCCACACCATTTAGGGTGTTCGTAGGGCATAACAATGATGAGAATTGTGTGATGTTTAATGGAAAGATGTTAAATTTTGTGATATGGAGCCATGTAATTTTTTTCTAATATAAAAGTGAACATCTATATTCCTAGGACTAGATCCTCAGTCTCTTTTGCATCATACATACTGGCTTTTGCCACAGTCAGCCCCTGAAAATCTCGCCAAAGAGGAGAAATACAGAGATAGAATAGAATTTTTCTTTTGGTTGCCCTGTGATACCAAGACTAATAGTAATTTTAGCTAACATTTACTGAGCATTTACTTGTGCCTCATAGTGTGATAAATTCTTTAAGTGGATTACCTTGTTTAACTCCTCTTTAATAATCCTCTAGGAAGTAGGTAATAATGATCCCTAATTGAAGGTGAGGCCGTGGAGACATAGTGACTAAGGAGCTTGCCGAGCGACAGGCAGCCAGCAAGTAGTGTCGCTGAAATCCAAACCGGGGCTGTCTGGCTCCTTTGAACCGCCGGCCCACGATGCCGCCCTTACAGCGCGCTGTGCTTGCCGCCGTCCCTGACCGCGGCTTTGCCGATGGATAGGACGGAACGCCGCGCCACAGCTGAGGAATCAACCACTGACAGGGACAAACCACCTAAATGATGACGAACAAATCAAGACCTACAAAAACCGAGAACATACGTGCTTTCGAAGCATCATTAGTTGTCCAAGTCACAGACTGAGGTGGTGAAAATGAGGGGTCTGTAACTCCCCAGATTCACTGTTCTTGAATGAACTTCTCAGACTGTTTATTCATGCATTTGGCCAGCCCCTGCTTTCTGTTTCCCCTCCCTGCATCTCTCCTTGGTATAGGAAGTTCTTTGACTCATGTCGTGTTCTTTTATATAAGCTTTATGAGAAATTCATTCCGATCCCAGTCACACTCTTCCCATTTATTTTAGTTCTTAAAGAGTGTGTGTGTGGGTGTGTATGCGTGTGTGTGTGTATGCGCGCGCACATGTGTAAGACTATGGGGTGTCTTTATTCACATGTAGAGTTTTATCCAGAAATCCCTTTACACATTATGTTGAGGTGAAAAAAGATAATGTTCAAAGATTCTGTAATGGATTTGGATCTGTGTGTGTGTGTGTGTGTGTGTGTTTTTAAAGCATTTGATAAAGTTTAAATGTTTTTATACAGAGAATTTTGTTCATTAAAATCAACCCACAGTATCGTCTGATTTCTTTTGGTTTGAAACAAATGGAGGACTATGAAACTGGAAAATGAAGTCAAGCGACTTTTTAAAAACTGATCTGGGTAACTTGACATATTAGGCCAAAATACTTTTTTTTTTTTTTTAAGGTTTTTTTTTTTTTTTTTTTTAAGATTTTTTATTTATTTATTAGAGAGAGAGAGACTGAGAATGAAAGGGGAGAAGGTCAGAGGGAGAAGCGGACCTCCCGCAGAGCCGGGAGTCCGACATGGGACTCGATCCCGGGACTCCGGGACCATGACCTGAGCGGAAGTCAGTCGCCCAACCAACTGAGCCACCCAGGTGCCCGGCCAAAATACTTTTTAAATGAAAGTGTTGATTACCAGATGTCCCTGTTTCAGAAGGGGGACATTTCTGGTTGTATTATGTTCCAGGGACTATTCTCTGTTTCAGAAAAGACAGTTCTGTCCTCACCAAGACTGCCGTTAGTTTTTTGGTTTGGGTTGGTTTTGTTTTTTCATTATTCTGTCTGAATATTAGGCTGGGAGGGTTGGACTAGATGACTTTTAAGGTTCCTTCTGAATCTGTGACTCTTCTTTACTGCAAATGACATATAGAAATCTATTTACTATATTTGCTACAAATTACATTACCAGATTTACTTAGGGTTATTAGAGTTTTTCAGAGTAGTCTTCAAATTTACGATAGAAAAATATATACATATGTATGGGTTTTTTTTTTTTTTTAGAAATTATAGGGGTGCCTGTGTGGCTCAGTCAGTTGGGCATCCAGCTCTTGATTTTGGCTCAGGTCATGATCTCAGGGTCATGAGATCGAGCCTGGCATCAGCATCAGGCTCCATGCTCAGCAGGGAGTCTGCTTGAGATTCTCTCACTCCTTCTGCCCCTGGCCACCCCAGCTGTGCATGCTCACTCTCTCTCAAATAAATAAATCTTTTTAAAAAAGAAATGAATTTATACAAGTTTGCAATCACGGGTCCTAAATTAACCAGAAAATTGTTTAGACTTTCTTTAGCTCCAAAAAAGTATTTATAGGGTGGGCCAATGCTATACAATTGGTGAGAATTGGTATAGTGATAGAACATTGCAATTATTCAACTTGCTTTTAAGAATCACATCTGCGGGTGCCTGGGTGGCTCAGTTGGTTAAACAACTGCCTTCTGCTCGGGTCATGATCCTGGAGTCCTGGGATCAAGTCCCGCATCGGGCTCTCAGCTCCATGGGGAGTCTGCTTCTCCCTCTGAACTTCTCCCCTCTCATGCTCCCTCTCTCTCTTTCAAATAAATAAAAAATCTTTAAAGAAAAAAAAGAATCACATCTGCTTGGGCACCTGGGTGGCTCAGTGGGTTAAAGCCTCTGCCTTCAGCTCAGGTCATGATCTCAGGGTCCTGGGATTGAGCCACACCTCAGGCTCTCTGCTCAGCAGGGAGCCTGCTTCCCCCTCTCTCTCTGCCTGCCTCTCTGCCTACTTGTGATCTCTCTCCACTCTGTCAAATAAATAAATAAAAATCTCTAAAAAAAAAACAAAACACTAAGGTTTGAAAAAAATCACATCTGCTTACTATTACTGATCCTTTCAATTCAATGAAAATCTTAAACTAGCTTTTATTATGAAAATAATACACAAAATGATAAATTCAAACAATAAAGAGGGGTATAACTTTTTCTACTTACCTTCTAGTCCCACTGCAAAGAGATAATCATTACAAAATATTCCCCTATCCTCCCCCTTCTTCCCTCCCTCCCTCCCTCTTTCTCTCTCTCTCTCTCTCTCTCTCACACACACACACACACATACTTAGATGGGTTCATTTTACACTAATGGTCTATTTGCTTTTTGTATTTAACATAGTTTGAACATCTTTCTATTAGAATTTATAGTTCTACATCATTCTTTTTTAAAGATGGCCATTCCCTATAGATGTTGTTTAGGTTAAGTGCATTTTGAAAATGCATCTTCGTAAGTTTTTTGCATGTGCCTCTAAGATATGTTCCTAGAAGTAAAATTTACTGAATTTTATCTTTTTAACAATGTGCCAGGTGATATTTAAACCGAGTAGATGGTTTAACGGTTTTATTAGAGCGATGGTATTTGAGAAGGAGAACGGTTAGATTTAGACCCTCCTGAGAAGTGGGGTAGGCTCCTGTTTGAGTGTTGTGTGTACTGTTCCCTTCAAGGGGTAGGTGCTATCTAGAAGAATCAGCTACATAAAGACTCAATAGTTAAAAGGGAGTTACTGGGAAATTAAAGGGTAGGTCATTGCAGGACTCCCAAGGATTAAGTCCTAGTCATTACAGAAATGTGGCTATTAAATAATAAGATTGTCCAATATTATGGCCTAGTAATAATGTTTACCCACATAAATGATCTATATTCAGGAAGCTATTTCTTGGGAGGGGAATGATAATGGTCATAGTGGCTGGAAAGAGAGTACCTTACATCAAGTACAAGACAACCAGAACCTGAGAGACTGGAGAAGGTCCACACAGGGCAGATGCTCTGATTCCTGGACGCCAGGCAGAGTCAGGCACTAGGTATGCTGTGAGGAGTAGAGAGTGTCTCACCACTGGGGAAGCTTGGTGAGTGAAGAGGGCCAGGCAAAATGGAACTAGTCCTTTCTAATTTATGCTAATGAGGAGTGTTCTGACAAGTATTCTCAGCAAATCTTTTTTTTTTTCTTTTAAGATTTTATTACTTGTCAGAGAGAGAGCAGAAGCAGGGGGAGCAGCTGACAGAGGCAGAGGGAGACGCAGGCTCCCCGCTGAGCAAGGAGCCTGATGGCAGGGCTCAGTCCCAGGACCCCAAGATCATAACCTGTGGAGAAGGCAGACGCCCAACTGACTGAGCCCCCAGGCGCCCCTCAGCAAATCTTTTGGACAGTGTTGCTGCAGAGATTTGGGCTGTCTTGGAAACTACTATGAAGGATTGAATGAAGGTTCAGCTTATGGTTTTGAGAGTAACAAATTTGGGGTACAAATATTTGAAGTCAAGACTGAACTTATCCCTCTTGACTGTAGCTTTTTTCTCTAACCAATACCTAACAATGCCAGATAGCTTGATCAGAGAGCTGAAGTTAATCTGTATTATCATTTTACTGAATTGTTCTTCTGCTTCTTTGGCTATGATGTTTCCTCTATAGGAATTTGATCTGTTTGTGGCCTCTACTGGTCTCTTTTGAGAACTCCAATCTCAACAGGAATGGCACAAATGCCCCACCTAGCTGCATCATTTATGTACTAATTCATACACAGTATCCTGCATCATTCTTCTGCTTTTCCTTAAAATGATCTATGTTCTCATTTGTAGGCTAAGGCTTTCCCTAAAGCTAGAATATTTATTTTTAGTTTGTGGTTAAATTTTTGTTTCATTATACAAGCTCTAAGGTTTAAATGAGGAAGAATTTACTACCACTGCAAAATGGAATGGGAAAAGATGCCCTATGTGATATCAGCATGTTTTTTTCTCTGAATTGTTAATATTTTATTTCTCCTTCTTGCTTCGTTTAATGACCTTGTATTTTACCTTTGACTTTAACTGTCCATCTATTTCCACTTCCTCCTTTTTTTCTTCACCTTTCCTTTTTACTTCTAGACCTCCTCTGTGTTATTCCTTAAGAACAGAGGCCTAAACGACAAATTGTACCTAAGTCTAGCATTTGCATTCTCAAATTCAGAATTTTAAAAGTTCTATATGGGGGCGCCTGGGTGGCTCAGTGGGTTAAAGCCTCTGCTTTCGGCTCAGGTCCTGATCTCAGGGTCCTGGGATCGAGCCCCGCATTGGGCTCTCTGCTCAGCAGGGACCCTGCTTCCCCCTCTCTCTCTGCCTGCCTCTCTGCCTCCTTGTGATCTCTCTCTGTCAAATAAATAAAATCTTTAAAAGTTCTATATGAATTAAAATTTTCAATTGGATTAATGTAAATTATAAGGAAATTTGCTGCTTAAAAAACTATTGTTTTTTAAAAATGCTATTGTATTTATATTATTGTACTATTTTGTACTGTATGGGCTTTTGGGGGGCATGAGTACTAACCAGTCTCTGTCATGGAATCTGTGTTTTCATATATTTGTATAAGATGAGGTAAACATTCCTCATTTTAATTGCTACAGATTCCTGATTTGTTTTTTTTCCCTGAACTCTGACTGATTTTTTATTTATCTTTCCCTACACATCTTTCAAACTTTGCCTCAGACTTCCATTCACTTCCTTTAGGCTTATTAATAAGCTTGTCCTCGCTAAACTCACCCCTGCACTCTACCCCTTTAAACCTGATTGTTATTTCGCTTTTTTTAAATAGGGTGTGTATTGTGCATATATATAGATCAATTTGTGTGTCCTTTTTGAAATCTTCCTGAAGCATACAGTTTCTTCATTGTTTGTGGTTTTAAATTGCTGTGGCACTTTTCCCCAGATTTGTGCATACTCATCTCTTTTTGTTGTTGTGTAACTAGTCACAAAGAGGTGCCTGCTTCTCTAGATTTGGATTATAATTAAATGTAAATTAGTAATGTAAAATCAACCTCAGGGCTAAATCTACAGGTTAACTCTTTTTCTCTAAGAAGCTGAACACATAGTATCCTCTGGCCTATTAATTTTCATCCTCCCACCCCCTACCCCGCCTTGTTTTGGTGGTAAAGAATAGTTGATACAGTATATACTTTGGTGTCAGATAAGCCTCTGTTGAAATCTCAAATCTTGCTCTTCCCGGATGTGACCTTGGACAAAATATTCTCTTAAACCTCAACTTTCTCATCTTACAAATGAAATCATACTTAATTTATATGATTGGGAGATTAAGAAAGGATATTGAGTATAAAAGTTTTGTGTTTAGTACGCTTATCCAATTGCTCAATAAATTTAGGATACTACGGATTACAAAACCACCTCTCCATGTAGACTTATAACTATGTAACTGCAAGACAGTTTGTAAACTGCCCAGGACATGAAATCTGACCTTTGGTTTCCATCTGTAGCTGCTGTTTTTGGTTGTGTCTTTTCTTCTTGTTCTGCTTTGACATTTTTGTCGCTAAAACAAGCCACCCACTTGTGATTTGTGCATTCTGAGCTGGTTCATACATATGTTGCAGTGTGGTTTGGAACAAAGCAGTAACATTTAGAATAGACACTAAAGGCTATTAGCGTTTCTTTTCACTTTGTTTTTGTAGTTTCTATTCTGCATTTGAGCTTCCTAGTCATTTGCCCTCTACAGGCTCTGCTTAGGCAGGAGCCAGAATTGCAATTACAGGCAAACTGGCATCATTGCAATAACTTAGGTGGTGATTCTACCAAGACAATGAAATGTGACTAAGTGACTCTATGATATGTAGTTGTGATGTTTGTTAAAGGTGCAGGTGATCTTCTGACTGATACAGAGCTTATTGCCAAATTGGTTTCTGCTGTGTTTTCAAAGGGTATGCTAACTTTGGTCTGGGTATCTTCTAATTTGGTTTCATTAACTTAAAAATCGTGGGAATTGAGGCTGATGGTACTTTGATGAATTTCCATGACTCAAATTGTGGATGTGTAGGCATATGAGACACTTTTTTAGCCTATCCAACATGGCCTTTTGGCTATTATTTTGTAACTCTGCTCACAGAGTCCTCTGGGGCTTTCTCTTTTTGTTATCTGTGTGTCCAGGAAAGACAGAACCATGAACATTTATATAGCACTGACTATATTATAAAGATTTTATACTATATTAACTATTTAATCTTTATGAAATCCTATGAGATACAGACTGTTGACACTCTCCATTTTGCAGATGAGGAAGCTAAGGCACAGGGAAGTTACATACCTTGCCAAGGGTTATACTTCTACTGGGTGATGGAGTGGGTTTGCATTCAGGCAGTCTGGCTCTGCATCATGTGGTATATCATACATAAATTTCAGGAGGTAGGGAGAGGTCAGTGCATGGTATGCTAAGGACTGCCTTTTTGTGATTTGCTTTTTCATCTCGCACTGTTGTTTCCTGGCCTCATGGAGCCTCTGATGTCACCTAGGTGAGAGGATTGGAATCTTTGGTATTTTGTCCAAGCTAGCCAAGTTCTCAGTTCTAAAACTGAGATGCCTTGGTAGCCAGCAGATCTGGCTTCATAGTTCTTGGTTGCAGTGAAAAGTGCACTAGGCTTTGGAACCAGCCTAACCTGAGTTTAAGTCATACCATCCATCCAATAAATATCCAGTAAATACCTAGTGAGTTCCTAAATGTCAAATATCAGGCTTTATACGGGGTGCTCATGATACAGTAAAGGCAATTCCTTGCTCTCATGGAATTAAGTCAAGTGAAAGAAGACTGAAAAATACACATCAGGTGGTAAATGCTAAGAAGAAATATAAGCCAAGGGGATAGAGACTAAGGGGAAGCACCATTTTAGGAAAATGGTTAAGGAAAGTCTGATTTGGGGACATTTGAGCAAATAATTAAGGAGTGCGAACGTGGCCTGCTAGGGAAAGTGTTTAGGGAAAGTGTTTCAGGGAAAAGGCCCTGAGGTGAGAGCATGATCGTTGAAGGAACTGCGAGGAGGCCAATGGGCCAATGTAGTTAAAATAGAGTACAGGAGGGGAAAAGTAGAAGGAAACAAGATGGACAACAGGATGGGAAGTGGTGAGGGTGGTAGGGAGAGGGGATATACCTACCTATATGTGGTAGGGCCTTATAAGTCAAAGAGACGTATGCTCGTATTCTGAGACCAGAAGCCAAGGCTGGGTGTCCTTGGCAAATGATGTAACTTACGACTTCCAAGTCTTCGTTTTTCCCATATTAAAAGTGAGTTGCAAAGTTGTGAAGATCAGATCATGTAAAAATATTTTTGATAGAAAACACATCAACCAGTCAATTCGTATTGCAGTAACTCAATACATTGTTATTTTCTTCTCTATCCCTTAGGCAGGCTGCAGCATGTCATGCTGCTTAAGACTAAGCTTCCACGGGCGAGCATAAGGGGGATTATGTTCTTTAGGCAGGGGAGCGTGGTTCTGGCGAAAGGAAAAGGGGAGTTTTACAGGCAGATTCGTTTAGTCATTGAAGATGTGTGGCTGAGGCTGTCCCCCTTCCTGTTCCAAGGGCTGCAGCGGCGCCAAACTCGCTTTCCCAGGCTCCACTGCAGCAGAGACCCCGCCTCTAGAGCCCGGTCTGCAGGCGACTTTCGGCTCTGTGCCGGTCACCGCCTCCAATTCCCGGCATGCCCCGGGAGTGGGGGCTGGCACGTAGACTCCATTTCCCAGCCTGCCCCGGGGCTCGGTCAGGACGTGCCGGCGCCTATAAGAGCCAGAGCGCTGCGGCCGGAGCCTATTGTTAGCCGGAGCCGGGGCGGTTCTGGGCGTCTGCTACCGGGGGCGCCCGAGTTGCTGGAGCCGCCCGCCCTCCGCCGCCTGCCGGCCGATCTGCCCACCCGCCCTCCCTCCCAGCCCTGCCGCCCTGGGAACTCCCCGACCGTCGCCGCGGGCCCGGGACTCGCTATCTCCTCTCTCCTTCCCACCCGGGCTAGGGCGGCGGCGGCGGCGGCAGCGGGGGCGGCAGAGACCATCACGGGAGGAGGCAGCTGCGGCGGGGCCGGTAATGGGCCTGGGGGTGCGGGGCGGAGGGTGCCGCCTCGTCCTTTCTCGGGATCGGCCCTCGGGCGGCTGTGGAGGAGTGGTCAACCCAGAGCTGCACGGATGGAGGGGTCAGAAATGAGGGAGGCTCGGACGGGAGCGGTCGGGGGGCGGGGAGCCAGGGCGCCGCTGGGAAGGGAAAGAGTCGGGAGAGGCGTGGGAGCTAGGGGCACGGAGGACGCGGGCCCAGACTGCGGGGGCAGCTCGGGGGAGACCGATGGGCGGCTTGGAAGCTGGCAGGATTGCGGATGAGGGTTGAGTTCGGAATGGAGTGGAGATGATGTAGGATGGAGGGAAGTGAAGGAAGGGGAGGGCGGATAGAGGAAAATGTGGGAGGAGTGGTTGGGAATTTGTGAGTAGCAGGCAGGAAGGGATGAGGAAGGCTGGGCAGAGGCTGCAGACGATTGGAATGAGCGGGAAGGTTAGCAGGAATCAGAGAAATGGGCCGGGAGCTGAAGGGTTCAGCAGGGGTGTCCATTAAAGGGAACTGATGCCTTGACATGTCCTTTCAGCTCAGGTTCCTGATGTCTCCCATTTTTCTGGCGTTGTGGGGGAAAACGAAAGCATCACTTGCCCTGGCTGCTAGCTTGATCATTTTTCACAGGCCCAAACACGCAGCTGACTGCCGTCCATCCCTTTTAGTGCCATGGTCTTGATTTATCCTCTTAAAGGGGTTAGAGTGGCAGTGTGACACACAAACCGTTCTTCAATATGAAATGTTAGAAGTTATCCCCAAGAGACACAATGTCCTCTTGTCCTGCAGTTTTCAGTTTAAGGTAAATGCATAGTTGATTCAGATTTTCATTTTCTTTTCTGACTTTATATCTTGCTAATCTCCAAAGCCAGGAGGATATTGGTGTGTGCCGTGCCAGGTTATAAATGACTGGATATCCTTGAGAGTTAATGGTTCCCGCAGCATCATGTTCCCGGTCTCCCACAGAGATCTTGTGTCCTCCATATGATGGTAGTTTAGACATGGAAACCCAAATTCTAACCTTGTGTCAGGGAATGGGTAAAAAAACAAAAACAAAAAACAGTGAGGGCTAAAGGTGGGCTTTCTTAAAATACCTAGTTTAAACAGTATGTTTGCACTCAAGCACTTTATAAGTTCATGATGCTGGTAATCACAAGGACACATGGATCCATGAAATTCATAGTATTTGAAAATCAACTGCAATATCTTGTAAAAAGAGAAACAGTTCAGGTCATCTTACTCAGGTTTATCCAAACACTTGGTAGCAAGCCTGCCTTCCCCTAACCCAGCTACAGAAGATGACCCCAACAATCCTACCAGAGATTTTGGTCCCTTGACCTTTAGCAGAAGGTTGGGTTCCAATGGCATGAAGAGGCTTTCTCCTGTGAGATACATCTTGTCTTATTATTTTATACTCAAGAGAGAAGCTTTTGTTACCTAAACTTTGCAAATACATGTTGAATCCACAGAATTTTTTCTGGGCAGTCCCTCTTTTGCTAGTCTCTTATAAGCTGTATTTTTTGTTTTGTTTTGTTTTGTTTGTTTTGGGGAGGTTGTGATAGGAATCCTACCGGCCTGAAAAGGCTTAGATCTAGTACTAAAATGCACATACAGTATAGATCTTTATTTGGTGCTAGCCTCGTATCTTTTGTATACTGTGGATATGCTTTATTTCATATACCTTTGGGAAATGTTCAACTAGAAACACTTGAGAAAAGACCATAAGGCATGTAGCCAGGAAGTGTCAGCTGAGCTTTCATTTCACTGGCATTAAAAAAGCTTTTATGGGGGCTTGCATTATCTTCCCCAAAAGCATTTGTTGTTTGAGTTGGTCATTTTGACAGTTAACTGTCAGTTATGGCCTGCATTTCCAGTCTCACCTTCATTATTTCTGTATGGATTTAAGTGCTTGGAGTGTAACTCACAAGTGTTTCTCTTGAACGCAGGCATCGATCCTCTGCCAATGAATGGTTGAGAGAGGTGGGAATGACTGATTTCAAGTTGTGGTTTGAAAAGAGGTTGATCTGATGAACTGGAAAGTGTGGGACCTATTCTAGTTGTTTCTTTTGCAAAGAGAGGTCTCTTCAGGCCACTCTGGAAGTGGATGGGAGGTTTGTTTCTGGTGCCCAACGAGTATCTTTTCTGACACGTCAAGTTCACACCAGAGTTGGGCAAGGAACGCTGGGTTGAAATTTAAATTTATACTGGTTGTCAGGATAGAATCAATGGATTTTATATATAGTGGAGTGAATGTCAGAGAAAGTGACGCAGAGGGATCCTGGGTAGGGTGAGGAGAGCTCAGTCAGTATGCACATTAGCTACCTACATAGCCAAGGGGTTCAGATGATTCCCCGGCATTTTTTTTTTTTAACATTTTATTTATTTATTAGAGAGAGAGAGAGATCACAAGTAGGCAGAGAGGCAGGCAGAGAGGGGGGGAAGCAGGCTCCCCGCCAAGCAGAGAGCCCGATGCGGGGCTCGATCCCAGGACCCTGAGATCAGGACCCGAGCCGAAGGCAGAGGCTTTAACCCACTGAGCCACCCAGGCGCCGGATCCCCTGGCATTTTAAGGAAAATACCTTTCTCCTATGTTTCACATCTTTTCTTTCTTTTTTTTCCCCTTCTTTCTTACCCCCCTCTTGTCATTGCCCAGAAGCCACCATTCCAGAAGTGGGAGTGGGGAAGACAGAGAGAAAAGGGCGAAGGAGAATGGAACAAAGAGCCAGCAATCTTTGCTGCCCCAGAGGAAGTGATACCCCTGAGGGCAGCTGGGTTAAGACAGTGAGAATTTTAATAATAAAGACAATTTTGGACCAAACCCAACCTCATGCGGGGCTTAAAGAGAAATAGTCAAAGGGAAGCCACACTATCGTTGCTTCCAGCCACAAAGCCCTGCATGCTTCCAGGCTGAGGAAAAAGCTACTGTCCCAGGAGCAACACTAGACATATCAGTGAAAACTAGAGCTGGACTTAGGCCCTTTCTGAGAAAGCAGATTTTCAGTGCAGTCTGAGTTTTCATCTGGTTGATAAGTTTTTTAAATGGGGAGGAAAAATTCAGTTCCGTGGTCAACATTATTCTCTCTTTTTTTTTTTTTATCCCACCCACATGAGTTCTCAATTGTAAAAATTACTGCTCCCCCCATCCTCGAATGGAATGAGAAATTTGTTAGTTAAGAGGTATCTTTAAGCCCAGCCGAAATCTTACCCCCCATTAAAAGGTCCTCGGCTCTCTCCATTTTTATATGTCCTGGGAATGTGACCTCCAGTGGTAAGGTCAGTAACCTGAAGAACAGAACTGACACCTTGGGTTCCTTTTTAAATTTAATTATGGTTCTTAGCAAGTACTTGATTCCCCCCCCCCCCCCATATCCCTGGCCAGATTTATTTCAAGAATGTGCTTGTCGGAGACCTGTGATGGCTGAGGTTTCTTAGGTACGTCTTGTGACTCGAATGCGAATTTTCACGGGATCTGGACAGATAGATCGGGAAGTGTCTTCGCTCGAGTACTTACTAAGTCTGGTCGACTGTGCAGCAGGCATCTGTCGACACCACGGTATATTCTGGGTAGCTGCTCTGCAGTAATGCAGCCCTGTCTTCCTGGGCAGTGTTGTTATTCCTGCTGCATAATTAGCAACTAGTGAGATCATAGTCTGGGGAGTTTCTGGCATTACTGAGGCAAAGCAGGGAGGCTTCGCAGCATCACGTGCGACTCCGGCTCTGACAGCATATCTGTCAAACAGTTTTGTCTTCTTGAGAACTTAAGTCCAAAGACGGAGAAGGAGAAAGCTTTGTCCCCAGGAAATGGACCATCTATGTCTGTGACGTGTCAGACCCCGCCTGCCATGTTGACGACCCCAGAGTCCACTGTCACTTCTTTTGCTGTTTGTTTTCCCCGCACCGGCTTCTTTTCAGGGGGCTCAGATGGTAAAGCTAAGTTTTCCTCGGACAGGGGATGGTGGTTGGCAGCCGAGCTCTGTTTTATGGAGCTGTAGGAGACTGGAAAAGAGTCGGACTTTTGAAGGCAGCACAGATGCTAATCTTCAGCCCATTCTTTAGAACCGAATTTGGCCTTTCTAGCAGCCGGGCGAGAAACTTCACCCTTGTGAAGATCTGGGTATAAGTATGTCCCAGGGCTTACTATGGACTCGAAACCTTAGAGCCTAGAGCAGGATTTCCCAAAGTGCGTTCCAAGAATCACTTGCGCGCCCCTCTCCCTCGTGAGACACTCTGGAAACAAAGGGTTCCATGATCAGGCTTGGGGACCCCTGCGCTGTTTACTCTCACCCTTCACCATGCTCATTAGCATATTAAAAGCCTCCAAGCTGTCCTGTCGTGAGCACTTTTCTAAACTATTTGGACACAGCGGTCCTATTTCCACGTAACGCTATTAATACCCATGGAACTGGTTGATTTAATGTATACACTTTGGGAAAAGCCAGGCTAAATTTTTACTAGGAAAAATAATTGGATCTAGTCTAGGTTTAGGCACAGCCTAATTCTGCCTGTGATTCCCAGTCCCTCGTGCTGGCCCCTTGGAGAGCTCGCCCGTGTGTGCTCAGGAACCGTTCCCGTTATCCCCGGGCTAATGAAACCCAGAGTCCAGCTGGCTTGGAACCAAAGGCCTTCACTCTGCTCGGAAAGGTGCTGCTGTTACTCATCTCATTATTCTAGAGCAGCTGAGACTGGAGGGGCCGAAGGGAAATAAAAGTAGGAGAACATTGGCCAGAATCAGAGAAATGACCTTGTCTCGAGAGACCAGACATAGCGCTAGCTCAGGGACTTTCTTCATCTGGAGAGCTGTGTGTACAAACTTGGGAGGGGTCCGGCTCAGGACAGGAATGCTGATTCCTCTTTTCCCCCCGGGCAGAATCCTAATGCGCCTGGCTAACCGGTGGTGAGCAGGGGCTTTGGGGCCAACGTGGTGGGCTCCACAAGGAAACCCCTTTGAAACCAATGGATGCATTCACGGGCTCGAGTCTCAAGAGGAAGTTTGATGATGTGGATGTGGGCTCATCCGTTTCCAACTCAGATGATGAGATCTCCAGCAGTGACAGTGCTGACAGCTGTGACAGCCTCAATCCTCCTACTGCTGCCAGCTTCACACGTGAGTGAGCCCCTCCACCCCCGGCCTCCACCCACAGCCTCTGAGCATCAGAGCCCATTGCAGTCCTTGAGACAGCTGCTTCTCTCCGGCTGGGGCGGGGGAGAGGGGGGCTTTTCCCTGAATCATGGTCTTTTCCACTCTTAGCCAACCTGACTCTTTGGAGGACTTTATTGCTCTAATATCGTAGACTTAGGTCTGACTTACTCTAGCTGATTTTTCCTGTGCTGTGGTTTATAGGTCCCCAGAATGGGCTGAATTAAATTGAAGTCCAGGATTCTACTCTTAACCCACCAGAATCCCACACATTGTAGCTCTAGCAGGACATAAATGTTGCCTGGACAACTGGGGCGGCTCCGGATTTCTTAACTCTAATGGCTCCATTATTAATTTCTTGGAAAGAACTTCTGATTCTATAGATCAGAGGTTGCCTATGGACCAGATCTGGCCCACCGCCCATTTTTGTAAATAAAGTTTTATTGGCACACAGCCACACACATTGTAGTTGCTTTAATGCTACAGTGGCAGAGTTGAGTAGCTGGAGCAGAGACCTCATGGTGTTTACTAGCCGGCCCTTTAAAGAAGTACACCATCCCCAGCTCTAGATAGCAATGTCCAATAGAATTTTCTGTTATGATACAAATGTTCTATATCTGCACTGCCCAGTATGGTAGCCATTAGCCATATGTAGCTCTGAGCACTTGAAATGTGACTAGTGTAACTGAGGAGCTGAATTTTAGATTTTTTTAAATTATTACTTTAATTTGCCACATGTGGCTAGTAGTTGTCGCATTGGACAGTGAAGTCATATAGATTGTTATAGCCTGAAAAGCTCACCCAGAGATCCTCTTCCCAGCTGATGTCCAAAATTTGCTCTTGGGGTCCTCCGTTTGGGTAAAGTCAGCCTGGAGGCAGTGGTACGGACCAGCTGATGTTCAGGGCCCCTCCCAACCATGCACTTATGACGGGAAGATTAGAAATGTCTCGAGGTACAGAGAGCGCTTTGGGCAACAGTTGAGCGCCTCGGTGGGTGAGAAGGAATGAGGGCCCCAGGCAGCCCATTTTGGGGTTGGTAAAACCGCTCTGTGCTCCCTTCTCAGCCACATCCATCCTAAAGCGGCAGAAGCAGCTGCGGAGGAAGAATGTCCGCTTCGACCAGGTGACCGTATACTACTTTGCCCGGCGCCAGGGTTTCACCAGTGTGCCCAGCCAGGGAGGAAGCTCGCTGGGCATGGCCCAGCGCCATAACTCCGTGCGCAGCTACACGCTCTGTGAGTTTGCTCAGGAGCAGGAGGTGAACCATCGGGAGATTCTTCGTGAGCACCTGAAGGAGGAGAAACTCCATGCCAAGAAGATGAAGGTGCCTAAGGGGCCCGGGGTCTGGGGTCTGGGTACTTAACCATGTGCCAAGATAAAGCGGGAAACCATCTAGGTCTCTTGATGATTTATTTTTAATTTGACAGTTGCCCTTAGCGTGTAGACATTCTAGTGAGAGGTCTCAGATCTGGAATCAAATCTCAGTCTGAGACGCCATTCTTTTTGTCTCTGGTGGGGAGCCCACAGAGGAAAGCAAAATGGCTTCCCTAGAATTCCCTACCCTCGGCCCCTCAGTAAATAGTTGACAAGTTTAAGGTGCGAATACCTGAGAACAGTCAAATCTGCCACCCTGGGAGCCCGAGGAAGCACAGTGTTTCAGTTTCTTGCAGGGGACTGTCTCTTGTCCCGCTGCCCAGAACAGGTTTTCTCCCGTAGGCCCTGCTGTTCCTGTAACGCCCATCCCCTCCAGGTGGAGGTCTCGTGGGTGTCAGCAGCAGCATGACCAAATAGCTGTTTCAGTTTGCACAGTACTGGGCCTGCCATCTGACGCCACACCCGCTCTTCAAGTCTAGGAGGAGAGCGGGGCTGGAGGAAGACCCGTCTCGTCCAGACTGGCTCTTTACGGCTGCCCAGTCGCGCTTGGCACTCCGCAGCCGTCCTTCCCACCAGGCCGCAATAGCTTCCCCCCAAGTTCCGAGTCCCACATTTGGAGAACACTGCTTTCGGCCCGGCCAAGTTTCTTGTGGGCCCAAAGCCTGCGGACCTGTAGTCAAGCAGGTGGCTGTATTATTTCCAGGGTTGTGGGCGAAATCCCCAAGCGTGGTGTGGTTGGAGAACTGAGGGCCGAGGGTGTGGGCCAATGGCATCTCATTCCCTTCTCCCTCTGACGGCTACGTCTCCTTCCCGCAGCCTAGTCCCAGAGCCTTCCACCTGTTTTTCTAACTGGAATGACATTGAGATGTCCCTTTCTTGTGTCTGAGGAATTCCGTCTCTGACCCTATCACCTTCCTGCTGCTATAGCAACGGCAGGGGAAATAAACACTGTTCTCACCATTTGCAGTGAAGGCTTTTCTTCCCTTTCCCTAGAAGAAATCTCTCCTAGATCTGGTAGAGGAATAACCTTGGCAAAGCACGATTCCATCCCACTCTGTGGCCTCCCTTGTCAGAGGTCTAGGGACAAAGCTAGGCAACCTCAAAGCTGATGTAGGATTCCTACTTAGTAGTTGATTTAGTGAATAGCAGCACGAGTGTGGCAACTAATAGATCTTTCTGTGTCAAGAGAAAACCCTTACTTTGCCCTCCCCAGGCCCAGTTTTCTCTTTCGGAAAGTTTCCCCATCTTTAGTACTCTACAGGGGAGACCGTTAATCTAAAAAAAATATATCTTTCACATCTCCCATGTGCTATCTAATATTTGTTTTCCTTTTTAGGCTGTTCTCTCCCCCACCCACCCCACTCCTCAAAAAAGCTCCTGGTACTCTGGAGCTTTAATGATGTGTAATTTTTCTAATCCTTTTTCTTTTCTTTTCTTTTCTTTTTAATTTTGGCCTTTTATTCACGTTAAATTCACTATTTTGGGTAGTATGAATTGGAGATCCAGCTTTACTTATTTATTTTTCAGAAGAATATCCAGCTATCCCAAAACGTGGTCATTTAATGACCAGCGGACTCTCTTTCTCGCTTGATTTGAAATGCCACCTCTATTGTGTTACATGAAACTCTTACATCTATGTGGGTTTCTTCCTGTTGCATCTCTAATCTCTTTCCCTCCAGGGGACAGCAGGAGGGAGGGTGTTTAGGAGGAGGCTGTCCCCAGCAAAACAGGTGGGGGGAGCAGTCCCAAAGTCGGCAGAAGGGCCCCCCACCATGGGCCTGCCTGGTACAGAAATAACAGACCAGGAAACGCCCAGAAGCGCCGCTGTATTTGTGTCCCCCCCCCCCCCACTTCCCCCAAACACACACAACAGGTGTGCAGCTGATTAGCCGGGTCTGTTGCATCATCTCTCTCCCAAGAGCGGTTCCTTTCCTAGCACTCATCTGTGGCTGGGGCTGATGAAATAAACCAGCCCCTCCAGGAGCTTGGCTCTCATCCCGCTAGTAGCTGTCAGAGCTCTGGGAATCGTGCAGTCTCATTTTCTTTCCTTGAATTCTCGAGTGAGTTTTCAGAATTCATCTGGCCAGACTCTTCAGCCTGTCCTTCCATGAAGACTCCCTTTCCTGGTTCTCCGTCTTAGTCCAGAGAACCCAGATTTCTGCCTCTAGAGAGTACCCCAGTATCATATACGCCACCCCACTTCACATGGGGTGAAGCTTTTCTTTGAAATCAAATAAAAAGGATTAGGAAGGAGAATGAATGTATTCTGGGCTGTGGGTTGGAAGTGAGGACTTTCTTTGATAGCCGTCAAATTGGTCGTTTTTTCCCTCTTCCCAGTGAAATGAAGCTCTTCTGTGTATGCAGATAATTCTTCACACTGTGGGGCTTCAGGTTCATTGACAAAGACCTGGTAGCCTCGGACTGCACTTCAGTGTGCTCTTTGTGGTTTTGGGTTCTTGGCGGGGGGGTACGACTGAAGGGTGTCTTGCGAGGTTATCCAAGGAACATCCAGCCATTGGTAGACCTCCTCCCTGTCGTTAGAAGGCAAGTTAGCTGAAGTTACGGGACCCAGGGCTGGGGATGGAGGGGATATTTGTGGGAAAATACTATCTTCTAGGAGGGAAGATGAGACATGGGCTTTGAGAAACTTTGATCCGGAAACGCGATAGCTTCTGTGTTGACCGGGAGGTGTTAGAGCTGCCTGAGGCTTCCTGCCTCCCTGCTCTCGATTTATTCTCCTAAACTATCCAGTGTGGTAGCCACTAGCCACATGTGGCTATTCATTCTCCATTAAAATGAAATTAAAATTAAAATTAAAACGTTCCCCTTCTGCTTTGCACCGGCTGCATGTACAGAGCTGAGTAGCCCCACGTGCTAGGTGCAGCATGGATCTGCCCATCATCGCAGAAAGTTCCTTGGGCTCCACTACTCTTGAGGCTCCGGGCAAGGAGGTGCCTGCCGAGAATACTCGAGGCTGACCTTTTCCTTCCTGTCTCCCGGCAGCTGACCAAGAATGGCACGGTGGAGTCAGTGGAGGCCGATGGTCTGACCCTGGATGATGTCTCGGATGAAGATATCGATGTGGAAAACGTGGAGGTGGACGATTACTTTTTCCTGCAGCCCCTGCCCACCAAACGGCGACGGGCCTTGCTGAGGGCTTCGGGGGTGCACCGCATTGATGCTGAAGAGAAGCAAGAACTTCGAGCCATCCGCCTGTCACGGGAAGAGTGTGGTTGTGACTGTCGCCTGTATTGTGACCCGGAAGCCTGTGCCTGTAGTCAGGCTGGGATTAAATGCCAGGTCAGTCCTAGTTGGCCTGAGATGGCAGATCTAGAGTCCCGGGGGTGTGGTGTGGGGACCAGTGAACATGGGAGGCTGCCCGTCATCCGTGGGTGGATTCCCCAGGAGTGGGAACACGCCCTAGTTCCACAGGCCTCCTCCACCAAGGGAAAAACCAAGCACGGCAGGATTCCTAAGCTGAGGAGATAACAATTATCTTTCCTGTGTTTCTTGCCTCAGAAGTGATAAGCAGCAGCTGTCAGCAGATGGGAGAACATGGGTTACTAAGTTTTATGTTAGTAGCTGTTCCTTAAATATTGACTGATTTCATGAGCTAAAAGGAAGCAGAGACACGAGGTAGGCCTGCAGGTTTTATCTTCTAAACACTTTCAGGATCTCTACTCCAGTTTTGTAAAACTCAAAATAATTCTCAGGTTCCTATGATTCAGGATCGAACTTGGCGTGACAGAGCTTAAGTCCAGGGTCCCAAAAGATGGAAGACATCATCCCCTAGCTGGGGACAAGGGACAGTTTGGAAGGCATATCTCTGTTGAAAACCGCAGTACCGTCCCAAAGGATGAAATTTATTCGCAACTTGTATACTGAGGATGTGGGTGCTGAGTCCTTGTTGAATGTATCCTAATGAACCTTTCCTTTCTTTTTTTTAATTTTATATATCTATATATATTTTAATATCTATATATATGTAGATATAGATATATTTTTTAAATTAACACGTATTGCCCCGGGGGTACAGAACCTTTCCTTTCTTATTTTTAGGTAGGTAATAGCTGTAGCAGATCTGGCCAAATACTGCTTTTCAGACTGAAGTCCCATAATGCGTCAGTCTGTTATGCAGTCCTGAGAATAGTCCTGAGAATTGGACTGCTCCTAAGAACTGGAATGGAGAGTTCTAGAAGTTGGTATCATAGGAAGACATTGTGTATTTGTATATATATTTTCTCACGTTTTTTAATTTTTGGTATGTGTGGGTTTCTTTCCTTTTGGGGGTCCAAAAGGGAGAGAAGGAGGCAGAGAGGATCTCCTTTCCAGATATTCCTGGTCTGTAAGTTACCTTAGTAACTGCTACAGACCTCAACTGGTCCACCACCAGAGAAAGACGAAGCAGGTGGTGAAAAGCTGGCCATTGTTACATTTGAACCATCATGAGAGCACCCTAGCAAAACTAAGGCACTTTTGCTTAGTTTCCCTGGAATATATTGCTTTGGACCAGCTAGATCTTATACTGCCTTTTCCTGTCACTGCAAAGGCAGTAGGCTTGGGCCCCAGCCTTTGTTTTCTCAACAAACTGGGTGAATTCTGGAAAAAGTCTCTGAGGCACAAAAATTTCTACTCTGAGAACTGTCAGCATTCAGAGAGGTATCTCTGGACTTTTTAACTGGGAAGGCCCTTTAACATGATTTTTGGCTATGTTTTATTTGGAAGAGGAAACAAAACCCTGAAGAGATAAAGGACCTTTTTTTTTTTTTTTTAAAGATTTTATTTATTTATTTGACAGACAGCAAGAGAGGGAACACAAGCAGAGGGAGTGGGAGAGGGAGAAGCAGGCTTCCTGCTGAGCAGGGAGCCCGATGTGGGGCTCAATCCAGGGACTCCAGGATCATAACCTTAACAACTGAGCCACCCAGGTGTGTTTTTCCCCCCATGATTTTATTTATTTGAGAGCACAAGAAGGGGGGGTTGAGGAGGGAGAGGGATAAGAAGACCGTGCTGAGCGCAGAGCCTGATGCAGGGCTCGATCCCACGGCCCTGAGATCCTGGCCTGAGACTAAACCAGAGAGTTGGATGCTTAAGGGACCAGGCGCCCCTGAGGTAAGGACCTTCCCGAGGGCATACTGCTTCTTCCTGGCCGTGCTGGAACTGAAACTGCCTCACAGCTACCACGTAGCGCTCTGTCACGTCACGCTGCGCAATACGCTTGTGCCTCGTGGTTCCTCTTTTAAGAAGACCTCACATCCCAGCTGCCCGTGTTTGCGGCCAGCTCACGTCTCCTCTCTCCATCATTAAGTCTGGTGGTCTCATCTTCCCTCAACCTTCTTGTCCTCTCCTCAGGTGGACCGCATGTCCTTCCCGTGCGGCTGCTCGCGGGATGGCTGTGGGAACATGGCTGGGCGCATTGAATTTAATCCGATCCGGGTCCGGACTCATTACCTCCACACCATCATGAAGCTGGAGCTGGAGAGCAAGCGGCAGGTGAGCCGCCCACCGGCCCCAGACGAGGAGCCCTCCCCGCCGGCCAGCGGCAGCCTGACGGGAGCCCAGGGCTCGGAGACACAGGACTTCCAGGAGTTCATTGCTGAGAACGAGACGGCAGTGATGCACCTGCAGAGCGCGGAGGAACTGGAGCGGCTCAAGGCCGAGGAAGATTCCAGCGGCTCTAGCGCCAGCCTGGACTCCAGCATAGAGAGCCTGGGCGTGTGCATCCTGGAGGAGCCCCTGGCTGTTCCCGAAGAGCTGTGCCCGGGCCTGGCGGCCCCCATTCTCATCCAGGCCCAGCTGCCCCCAGGCTCCTCGGTCCTGTGTTTTGCCGAGAACTCCGACCACCCCACTGCGTCAGCAGTGAACAGCCCATCCTACTTGAACAGCGGGCCCCTGGTCTACTATCAGGTGGAGCAGAGGCCAGTCCTGGGGCTGAAAGGAGAGCCCAGCACAGAAGACGTCCCGCCCTCTTTCCCCAAGGAGAAGGATCTGAATGTCTTCTCCCTCCCTGTTACCTCACTGGTGGCTTGTAGCCCCACAGACCCAGCTGCCCTGTGTAAATCAGAAGTGGGGAAAACGTCCACGCTAGAAGCGCTCGTGCCCGGGGATTGTAACCCTGAGGAGCCTGAGAACGAAGACTTCCGGCCCTCGTGGTCCCCCTCGAGCCTCCCCTTCCGCACAGACAATGAAGAGGGCTGTGTGGTGGAGAAAGCCGCACAGCCGAGTGAGGACAGGCCCCCGGAAGATTCTTCCCTAGAACTCCCTCTGGCAGTGTGACGCGGGGATGGAGATTCCGCCTCTTACCCATTCTCTATTTATTCCCTTATTTTATCTAACACCATTTCAAAACAAAACTGTAGAAGCAGCTGCTACTCCCATGTTATTTTATTGGGGTCGGGGGAGGGGGGATGGGTGGGAAAGAATTGTTTGTAAAAGTATTTTTTAAAGGGTAAACAGAACCAAGGAGACCAGTCCCAGCTCGGTCTGGGGAGAGTCTTGGGGCGGCGGCGGCAGCACGCTGCCGCGTACTGAGCCTTCTGGGCCCCCAGAACAAAGATTGAGGACCTCCCAGGAGAAGCTGGGTCATTCAAGCAGCTATTCTTTACGCAGGGACCAGAACACAGTAATTTGAACGGCATGGCAAAGCCCCTTCTCCTTCCCTGAGCTCCGGGTGGGGTACAAGCTCATCTTCTCATCAGTTACCCCGATACCCGACTTTGGTGCATCAGCAGCCGGAGTATCTGGTCAGACCTACAGCAGAGCGGATAGAAGGGTCTCTGCTCCTGTAGAAAACCTTCAGGATTTATAAAAATTTAACCTGCCTTCCCTGGCCCCCCATTTGGTAAATAAGTTAATATCTGACCTGTCTGGTGTTCTCTGGCCTCTTCCCCACACTGGGGATACCCGGTCTGTAACTTGAATTCTTTCTTTCACGTGTTCCTAGGTACTAGAGTTAACTTGTGTATTTATCTTTTTTAACCCCCTCCGTCCTTTTCCCTTGAAGAAAAAGCGAGACTGGCTGGGGATGTGGCCTAAAGAGCCAGCGTCTCCTGTGTCTGAGGCCAGCTCTGTCAGGCCCCTTTAGGCTGGGACTCACACGTCCCATGGGCAGCATATATGGAGCACTATGTCCGAAAGAGGCAGCAGAGACAGGCTGCTGTCTGGATTGAAGACTTCATCTGTGCCACGTTTGCTTTTTCATCCGTGTCTTTCCCCCACTCTGGGAGGTTTGAGCTTTAAAGGAACAGAGGATGTGGTAATCTAAAGTCACCGACCAGTTTTTGTTCTATTTTCTGTATCTACCCTTGTGGTCCTGGGTATACAGGGTTAAAGAGTTCTTATTCCTGTCCATTCCCCCCACAACCCCAAGAACTGCAAATGTTTATCGGATCCCTCCATCCTGATAAGTAAAAACTGGAAGCCAAACTAATTCTTAATGTAGCTCCCAGGTTCCAAAGAATTCAAGTTCTGACTATAACCTTTGAGATCTATAAAGTGAGACTCAAATTCAGTTCTTACCACGATGGGGGGACACGGTTCCTGTTCATCTTATGTCCAGCTTACATTCCAGGATGTGCTCCACTGACCACCACGGAGTTCTTTTTACTAGTAGTTACCTCTGTCTCCCTTTGGAGGCAGGAGGGAGCAGAACACTCTTCTCTAGTACCCTTTATGTC
Organism: Nasua narica; assembly: GCA_028533885.1. Taxonomy (NCBI): domain Eukaryota; kingdom Metazoa; phylum Chordata; class Mammalia; order Carnivora; family Procyonidae; genus Nasua; species Nasua narica. The sequence goes on along the minus strand of CM052807.1, from coordinate 64,282,038 downwards.
ATGCTTCACTTCTGGTATGGTTTATTACGCGGCAAAGAACAAGCAAAAAAACCTTTTTGGTTTTGGTGGGGGAGAGAACTCTTCCCACTTACCTTGCTCACCAAGCCTTTTCTCGTGGGCCGTTAAAGCACCCTTTATGTACGTCCCAGCAGCAGTTCGCCTATCAGATCTCTCAGCCAGGCCTGCAAGGCCCTATACTTAAAAGATGAACTCCGTCTGCCTCTCCGGTTCATTCCCGGTTTTACATTTGGAGGGGAATTCTTAAGTACAGGACCTTGTCTCCCCCCATCCCCAGCCTCACAAAACAGTCTTAAGTACCTGAGATCTAGACACTCTCCCAAGCTGAGCCCCACTCTCCCACCTTTGGCCGGCCCCTTGAATACAAGACTGAAGCTTCATTGCAAATTCGACCCTGGAGAAGAATCTTCCTGACACTTTGTGTTGGAAGGGGAGGGTTGGCGCTATACATTCCCTCCTTAGGAAGGCTCCAGCCTCGCCTAGAAAGTGGGTTCCAGCTGCTCAGTAAGAGACACTTTAGCCTTTGGGATCAAACCAGGAATCTGAATCTAATTATCAAGGTGATTGCCAACCCCCAAGATACTTGGTTTTTCTGAAAACCTAGTTTCTTCATTTGATCTTAGCCTAAAGGCCAAGAAGCGATATCTGAAAAACTAGTTTCTTAATCCAAGTCCATCGCTCCATTAACTCAACAATTCTGACTCGTGCTGATCCCCAAGTTTTTTAATGCTGAATATTAACATTGAGCATTAATCATCTTGTCAAGCAAAGGGCCTTTTCTGCAACCTAGTCCGTCTCGTTTCTGGTGCTACCTGAGCTGGACAGAATTCTAGCTCATGGTTGCTAGAAAAGCCAAGCCTAGGCCTCTGATCACAGAAGCAGATGGCTTTGGTCCCGCTCAGTCTAGGCCTAGATAAAATAAATCTTATTATTGGAACTCATTATTTTCCAGTTTCCTTTCTCACATACTGTACACAGGTAGTATTTTCAATGTGAATCCAAAGCTTGTCTGGGTCTCTGAAAAGAATTTTTTTTTTTTTTTTTTTTTTGCCTTTTAGGTCCTTTACATTGTGATAATGCTGTATTTAAAGAGAATATTTAAATGTAATATTAAAGAAATATTCAAAAGAATGGTGTGTTATTCTTTATCTTGGCAGACCTGTTAATTGTTAGAGAAAGGCTGTTTCTCTAGCATCAGTATAAAACTAATTAGGCCAGTTAGAGATTAATGTTAACAACATTATGGTGGAAAAATAGAACATTCTCTTTGGAGCATCGAGAGCTTGACTTGCCTCATATGCCCTTCACCCCTTCAGCTGCAGCAGGCCTTGATCCTGCCCTGTTGGAGCTTTTCCCTGCCTGTAATCCCTACTCTGGGGGCTCATTTGTTAATTCTAAATTCTCTCTTCCTTGGGACCATCTTAAAATCCAGCAAAGAGCATCGATGTCGAATCAGTTCCCTCAGAGCTTCCATCCCATCAGAAGCTTCTATTTCAACCACCTCCCTCCCCGATTAGTTAGGTTTTGTCAGTCCTGCCAAAGGAGCTTTAGCAAAAAAATTAAGAGTATGCATAAGTCATTTCCAGCAACTGGTTTCAGGCAGTCTTTACTTGGCTTTAAAACAGTGCTTCATGCATTTACAATAAGTTACTACAGGTCAGTGATGTACAGACAAAAGCAAGCTAAACCCAACCTGTTCACAATGCAGGCCTCTCCTGGTCTCCCGGGCAGGGCAGCGACTAGTACCCTAGAGGTTTAATCCATGGCCCAGAGAAGACGGCCGCTGTCATTACAACACAGAGGAGGTAGCAGAGTTGAACATCCTTAGGGGCTGCCCCACAGCCCAGAAACTGAGACAAGGGGGGTGGGTGAAGGCTAGAAACACAGGAAGGGGCAAGAAGCACTTGTATTTCATCTTTTCCATTTGAAAGTTCCCATATATGAATAACTATTTGCTTAAAAAAAAAAAATGTTCAAGGATTTGGAAAGGAAAGGGAGTGGTTAGCCCAGTGAGGGGACCAAAAAGACAAAAAGCCTATTTTTGGTCATCACAAGGATTGAGGGCAGCACGGAAGTGCACGCGCAGATGGAAATGCGCCGAGTTCAACAGTGCCGTTCCCCTCGCCAGCCAGAAACTGGACCGAAAACCCAGCTGTAAGGAATATGGCAGTGGTTACGCCCTCGGCCAGATGAGGATTTCCACCTGGGGCAAACGCTCACTTCCCAGGACCTGAACTTAAAACCTCACAAGGAAAGGCCAGGACGGAGGCCCGGGGCTGCCAGCTCCGGCTGATCCTGGGGAAGTCGGGATGACAGCGCACGAGGGCCACCTCTGGGAAGAGGGTTCCTTGCAGTTCCAGCTCCCAACACGGGCGGCACGCTGGGAAGCCGGAGGCACCGGCTCTCCTGCCTCCCACACGCCCCAGGCCGCACGCAGACCCCCGCCAACCAGTGCTGTCTGGTACCGCGCGGCTGTCCTCTGTGACCGCAGGACAATGCCATCCGCTCCACGTTAACTCAGCGCCCTGTCCCACTGTAGTTGACGGAAAGCAGGACCACGTTGTGTAGCAAGAGGGACAGCTCGGTTTCTGTAAACACCATCAGTGTTAACGGCCTGGCCAGGGAACGGGTAGCCTCTAACTGGCTTGGTGCACCGGGCTGGATACTAGAGGCGGGAAGCCGGGTGCAGAGGTGTGACGTCGAAAAGCTACTGCCCTCAAGGTTCCCCGGCTTCGTTCCAGTCCCTGCATGTATGCTTTCCTTTCCTTCCACCAGACACTCCTTTCTACTCAGCCTCATTTCTTGACTCTTAAGGGGTGGCGGTGCAAAATTCAGAGACGGTAACGCTGCTAAACACCACTGTCACCCTTGGGATTCTTCTGGTAGAAGCTGGTGCTCTGGAAGCATTTCTTGGCTCCACGGAGATTAGTAGGCCCACCCTGATATTCACGGGCTTACAAGACAGCAAGGCCTCGCCAAAGGCTCCAACAAGAGACCCCAGGCCTAATACCCACCCTCGGGTACTTTTTATTTAGCCAGTTGAGTGTTTCTGTTCTGAATTTGAAGGCCTTTAGACTAGTGCTCCTCAACTGGGATAATTCTGTTCTCCTCTCCCCCACTGGACATCTGGCAATATTTGGAGACATTTTTGCGTGTCGGAACCGGTACAGAGGATGCTGCTGGCATCTAGTGGGTAGAGACCAGGGACAGCGCCACAGGTCCTCTGATGCACAGGGCATTAGCATCAATAGTGCTGGGCCTGAGAAACTGCCGCAGGCTGGCACGCGTGCCATCTTGGGCTCCCACAGTCCTCACTACTCCCTCTTGTCTGCCCAGTCCACTTCATTACCTGCTTAGCCCCCGTAGGCAAATGAGTTTATGCCCTTTCAGTCAGATATATATATTAAATAAGGGACTCGCAGAACTCAATAGTCAACTCCAAAATAATCTTAGAATCAAACAGAAAAATCCTTTGGATTTTAGTGGCATAACCACAGGGATGTGTCTTACCTTTCAGGCTGCAGGAAATCTGTAGCCACTCTCCCAGCCAGGCTCGACACCTCTCTTCAGCAATATGGGTAGAATTCAGGCCACGAAGATAACAAGCCTGGATCACTCAGAAGAGGAATAGTCCTCAATAATCACATAGCAAATATGCCATGAACTGTAAACCCACAAATAATGCAAAATCTCCTTTAAATAATTTATAACCCCATGCCCACAAGAAACCTTTCTTCATGGCAGAGAACTACGATAGACAAGAGGGCAGGCAACGAGGCCTATATAACAGAAAAGTAGGCCTAAAGAATAGTGTCCTCAGGGGCGCCTGGGTGACTCAGTTAATTAAGCAGCTGCCTTTAGCTCAGGTCATGATCCCACGGTCCTGGGATCGAGCCCCGCATTGGGCTCCCTGCTCAGCAGGAGCCTGCTTCTCCTGCTCCCTTTGCCTGCTGCTCCCCCTGCTTGTGTACTCTCTTTTTCAAATAGATAAATAAAATCTAAAAAAAAAAAAAAAAAGTGTCCTCGGTTTTTGAAGGGCCAAAAGAAAAGAAACATGAACAGAAATTACTATCGGTAAAACGTAAAAGGAATTAAATTCCTTTTCCACGCGTTAAGTTCACTGCGATAAAAGACACAGAAATGAGGCGAAATAATAAAGAGTTTGGCCTTTGTTCTAACAAGCAAAACAGGGAGCGCTCTGTAAGCTCCCAGCCCCGTGAGCTCAGAAGCCCACCAAGGACTGAGGGTTGATATCCCGTTAAGTTCTTACCGATTTTACCTCCTGAGGAGTCAGCTGGCCAATCCCCAGCTTTGCCAAAGCTTTGTCCAGCTGGTGAATTACGGTGGTATGAGTCTTTAAACGGTGTCTCAACAAGAAAGAAGGCAGATGAGGCGTGAGAAGCATGGCTCGACTCAGGGCTTTCTGTAATATATCAACCCAGGAGGCGAAAGTCAACAGTTACCACCGCACACACAGCCTGAGGCAAGGTGAGGCTGCGGGACACAGAAAGCCTCCAAGTGCTCACCATTTGCAAAGCATGGAGTTGCTTCATGCCCAGAGGATGGTTAGAGAAACACTCTCTCAGAGCCAGGATGTCATGTACTGCTGGGTGGGTACCATGCTGTATCTTGGGAAAGGTGAGAGATTGGTAGAGGTTAGGAAGGTCCTGACTGGCCCTTTTTCCTAGTTTTAGTGCAAACAGGATCTCACAAGAGTCGTGAGTTTGCAGGAAGGGTTAGCTGGAGGAATACCTTGGTGCACAGCTCTGTCATATGCCGCCGGAGTTCTGCGTCAGAAACGAGAGGGATCATCTTTTCTAAATAACAGAGGATTTCTGGGTGGGACCGCTTCCGGAGAGCATGATAGATATCTAAGAAATCAATCTGTTGCTTTGGGGTCCAGAAATGTTGGATCAGGAGCTGCCTAGGAAACAGGTACCTGAAAGGAAAAGGAATCACAATGTCACTTGCTGTAACAGGCATCTTTCAAAGCGATCCAAGAAGGCGTCTGGCGGACATGAATGCTAGGAAGAGGTGGAGACATGATTTCCCTCCTGACCTCACTGCTCTTTTCTGTAAATGAGTCTCAGACCGAGGTTTACAGATACAATTTCAGGCAACGTTACTGAGTGATGTGAAAGGCAGCGGTAGTGGAAGAGCCTCGCATGCAGTAATTAGAGAAAATGACTTCATTTGAACTAAAGCATCTGAAGAGCGTATCTTGGACAGAGTTGGAGAGAGGCACGCACAGAGCCGCCCCTTGTGTGTGCTGCTGACAACCTCAAACTGTGGCACAGTCCGTATGTGTATGTGAAATGCTCAAGGCAAATTCCTTTTTTTAATTCATTTTTCTACATGTGCAGTGGTCTTAAAGCATGGCCGCAAATTCTCTGGCATTCCTTTTATTGAGAAGGTCTATGTCCCCTTACTTTTTAAATCTGGGTGACTGATTCAACCAGTAGAGCAGAGCAGAGTTGAGTGTTTGTGACCTCCGAGGCTAGGTTATAAAAGGCCAAGCAGATTCTTATTTGCAGAAGCTCTCACCCCTCGAGCCCTGAGCTGCCATATTACTCTGAGGCCACCACATTAAAGAGGCCTGTAGGCACTCTACCTCAGAGCTCCAGCCTTCCAGCCTCACCACTAAGGCACCAGACATGAGTGACCTGAGAACATCCAGACTAGTCCCTTCGTCAGCTAAATGCCCCTGAGGGACTTCTGTCAACACCACATGGAAGAAAAAAATCAGTCACCCCCCTGAACTTTGCCCGATTTCCTGACCCACAAAACCATGAAAAGCTACTAAGCTTCGCAGTTATACGGCAACAGATAACTAAACTGACATGCAAGATCGTAGTTTCAAAGTGTCATCTTTGGGGTGCCTGGGTGGCTTAGTCGGTTAAGTGTCTGACTCGTGTTTTCGACTCAGGTCATGATCTCAGGGTGGTGGAACTGAGCTCCCTGTCGGGTTCCATGCTCAGCGAGGAGTCTGCATGAGATTCCCTCTCTGCCCCGCCCCCCGCCCCCCTGGTGCTCACTCATTCTTGTTGTTTCTCTCTCAAAATAAATAAACAAATTTTTAAAAATAACAACAAAACTGGGGCTCCTGGGTGGCTCAGTCGGTTAAGCGTCTGCCTTTGGCTCAGGTCATTATCTCAGGATCATGGGATTGAACCCAACGTCAGGCTCCCTGCTCAGCAGGGTGTCTGCCTCTCCCTCTCTTGTCTTGCTCTCTCTCTCTCTCTGTCATATAAATAAATAAAATCTTTAAAATAAAGAAATAAATAAAATAAAACTGTCATCTTTGGATACAAGGTCAAGTAATAAAGATTTATGTTATCAGAATATGAAATGCATTTCTCTCCTGAAAAAAAAGATTCTCCCAAATTGCTATGCCTCTCAGGTAATGGGCTGCTGCCTCTAAGGAAAAGGTCATAATATTATTTCACAACTCACAGGGGCAGCTAAGAGACAGGAAAAGTCTAAGCTACCTACACCTACAGCTGATCCAGTAATCCAAGTGTTACTGAGTGGCTAATTAGAAGACTGGAGCAGGAAGTATGATAATCTCTGCTACCTCTGAAATGGAAAGTTCTTTAAATGATTTTTAATTTAAAAAAAAAATCTATGTTTCTCCAATATGCTGGGAAGATAGAAATCTGTACTCACATTAGCAAGAAGACCAGGTAGTTGGCAAAGGGTGGAATGGAAATAATACCTAGGAAAAGACACTTGGTGACGTCTCGACGGAACTAAGCAGAAATAAAGACAGATGCAGTTTTAACCCAAGTAAGTTCTTAATACAATGAACAATCCCTCCCCCACATTGTGCAGTAAACTTCTATTAAAGCCCAGAGAAGGATCAAGGTTATTTCTATTTACCTCTAGTTGGTAAATTTCTTGAGGACAGAAGCCCTGATTTGTTCATTTTTGCATCCCAAATAATGTCTAGTACGGGGCCTGACATTACACAAAATCCCTCAACAAATTCTTCCTCATATGCCAAATAGGTCCTAGGTTCTCACTTTTAGCTTCAAAATTACCCATCAAGTCACCACCAAATACAACTTTCCTGCTGCCTTTTGGATCCTTGAAGATTTTTATATATTTAGAAATGAACTGGATTTTAGTGTTTATAACTTTCTTTTGGAAAATATCCCAGAATGTCTATGGAGCTCTATTATAGAGGGCTACAACTCTGAATAAACCCAATTCTGACAAATAACCTGATGCTCTCATTTAGTTCAGTATTTCAATCTCACAGCGGAAGGGAAAAGACTGATCAGGGGTGAACAAGATAGGAAAGAAAAAAGCTTGAGATCTTGGTTAACTTTAATTACCTCACCATGAACTTCTGCATATCTGCCCCTGGCCCATACCTGTCTCAAATGCTCCATCTCTCGGTATGGAAGTTGATGAAACTCTGTATTGTGCTTCCACATATTTGTCTTTATTCTTCTAGCTTTTTTGGCATCAGCCCATAACATCTGCAATCCTGCCTCATTAAAGTAGAGGACAGAGTGTGACGTTATCCCAGTTTGAATCTTACCACAGCTTCCAACTCCATGTTTACCCACAACACACATACTCGGCCCTCCCCCACACTAAATCGGAGCTCTAAACCAGGACACTTGAAACTCTTGTGAGGTCAGCCTGTTATCTCTCTTCTCATTCTTTATCCCCCTAGCACATCACCTCTCTTCCAGCCAAGTTGGCCTTCTGGGATCTACTATGGAATGTTCTCCCTCTTCTGGTTCACTCTACTCATTCCCTCTTTAAAGTAAAATTCAAAGGCTCCCTAACTTCAGAAAATCTTGCTCAATTAACCTTATGTAGTCCCCAACCAGAGATAAACATATCTTCTTTCTAGAACACTTTCAGAAATACTGTAATTCAACATATTTCTATGATTGCATTTTTTGTTCATCTGATGTTAACTCTTTTTTTTTTTTTTAAGATTTTATTTATTTATTTGAGAGAGAGAGAGGAAGACAGCATGAGAGAGAAGACAGGAGAAGCAGACTCCCAGTGGAACTGGGAGCCTGATGCAGGACTCGATCCCAGGACTCCAGAATCATGACCTGAGTTGAAGGCAGATGCTTAAAGACTGAGCCACCCAGGCGCCCCCATCTGATGATAATTCTTACATTTTACCTAAGGCTTTGGTTTTTAAAAATGCTTTCACATTTATGAATGAAATGATATAATGTCTAAGTTGGCTTCGAAATAATACAGAAGGCAAGTGTATAAATGAAGTAAGATTGGTGGCCACAAGTTGATAACTATTGAAGTGAGGCTGAGTACATGAAAATTCATTATATTATTCTATTTTTGTGTATGTTTAAAATTGTCCATAATTAAAAGTTTAAAAACAGGGGTGCCAGGGTGGCTCAGTTGGTTAGGCATTCTGCCTTCAACTCTGGTCATGATCCCAGGGTGCTGGGATCCAGCCCTGTGTCCAGCTCCCTGCTCAGTGGGGAGTCGACTTCTCTCTCTCCCTCTGCCTGCCCCTCTCCCTGCTCGTGCTCTTTTTCTAAAAAATAAATAAAATCTTGGGGGAAAAAAAGCTTAAAAACGAACCAACCAAAATATTTTTCCTAGTTTTAAACCTGGTAGCAGACATAGCAGCCATTCTATTCCTACTTTACATTTTGCAAGTCCATGAAGCTAGTAATAATCATGATAACATTCACAGCTGACAATATGGTAGTTTACTGTAATTACAGTTATGATAAAAGTAGAGTACAATAATATAGATACATTTATTGAGCACATACTATAATCAGGCCATAAGTACTTTACATGTATTGATGTATTATTTATTTAATCTTCTCAGCCACATGTTCAATACTTTTTTTCAATTATTTTCCATATTTTACAGATGAGAAAACCAAGGGACAGAGAGCTTAAGTAACTAAGTCACACAGTAACTTAAGTCACACAGCCAGTGACAAGCTGGGATTTGAACCCAGGCAGTCTGGCACCGGAGTGGACATGTATCATTATATCATCTTCTAGTAACCAGCACAGCTCTGATCTGAACGAAAACATTTAGAAAATAAGTATATGTAGTGCTGTTTCCACAACATGCCATCTAGGACAGATCTCTGATAAGCATTAGACCACATTTTCTTATGCGCCAAGTCAACTGATAAATCACAGGGCAAGGTCTGTGAAGCCATAGATGCCTGGCCTTGTGCATGTCAAAGAATTTCTACAATAGTCAGCTGTGTGTGGTTAAGAAAAATGCAAAAATACCTATATTCCCCCTGGATGTTGTCAGAGGTTTTCATAATACTTTTCTAGAAACATTCTTCAAAAGCGCTAACTTAGAGCTAATTTAATCCTCAAGCTAAATGCTATGAAACAGAGAAACACCGGAGCTCACACCACATAGCAAAACATGCAAGTAATCTTACTTATTCTAAACTCTTTGACATTGCCCATGAATGGACTCGAGGAATTTGTTTTGGTTTTACCTTTCATGAAGATTGTGTACATGACATAGAAGCGGGGGAAATGACGACCCAAGAAACGATGGTATTTCCCATTAATCACTTTTGTCTTGGCCACCACATAAGAGATCAAGCTCTTCACGTCTGCCTTTGGTGAAAGGTGAAGCTTTGAAGACCTACAAGGGAGATCAAAGAGACTGTCTGGGAACCAGTCCTGGAGCCCCTTTACACTAATGTAAAACACCAGTCTCAGAATGGATGCTAAGACTGAATCTTCTGAAATCCGAGGAAGATCTTGGGCACAAGGAGAGATAAGCAATCAGACCAAGAAAAATATCGTGCGGAGAGATCAGCCAGGAAGGAATGTTGGGTGTGGTAGGAGTATGCAAGGAGCCCAAAGCCTGAGGGACCATTTGAACAGCGTGCTAAAGCCATAGAGATGGCATCGAGATAAGAAGCCGTAAAACCTAAGCCCAAAAGGGAGGCTGAAAGATGAGTTCAGGACACGTGGGGAATTCGGAAAATATGGGGCACCGAGAGTTGTGAGGGTCGAAGCCCTATCACTGGTGCGATCCGGGTGCGCGTTCTGAGCACAAGAATAAAAACCCGGGGCCAGGGCGTGGAACGCTGAGAATTAGGAGACAGCATGCAAACAAGGCTGAGACACTGGAAAAGCCTGTACGACAGAAACGCTTTCCTTTCTCCCAGGTCCCTCACCGAGGGGCCCCCCAGGCCAGGCCACAGCGAACAAGTTGCAGCTTCCGGGTGACATGAGGTCCGGTGGTGACCGCCGAACCCCACAGAGCAGCCCGAGCCCAGCACACCCTGGAGAGCGCCATCTTCACAGCGAGGGAGGGGCAGTAGAGAGGAGGTGGCCTTTAGGTCAAAGTTCACCGTACGTCACGTTTGTTCCAGAACGCATGCGTCTTTCCTGAGTGCTGATTGGTGTCCATGGACGGCCTGTCTGGCGCTCCCCAGGCGAGGACCGACGCTAAGACTAAGTGGAGAAAGAAGGACCAGGATTGGACGCAGCCAGTACTTCCTGGTTTAAAGGCGCCGGAAACTGGCTGTCCCCGAGGTAGTGCGGACGTACGGCGGTGGTTGGGTTTGTGATCTTGAGGACGTCCTCTCACTGAGGGTTTGGTGATCCCTCGCGATTCCCTAGGGCTTCCTAGCGCCGCCCTTGCCATCTGTCCGTACCCCGGGCTTCCGGGCCTAAACGCGGTAGGTGCCAGGTGTCAGTGCGGCAGTGCCTGGGGCCGCGGCGCCTCCTAGGGACTGGGGAGACCTGCGGCTCCCTCTAGTGGTGGAGGCCCCACTAGGCCGGGAACTGTCCAGTGCCAGTGAGGTGGCCAGGGTTGGAGACCTGGGAGCGGCCCCCGTGCACACGCAGTACCTTTTTGCTTTCGACGCCGGTTTCCAAACTAGGTTTGTGGGGAAATGCCTTTCCTTAAGCGCCTCCTGAAGACCAAGGTCGAGTTTCAAATGTCACTTTCTGAGAGGCTTTCTCTGACCACCCTATTTAAAGTAATGTCCATAATAAGGATACACATTTCCCCCCATCACCTTCTATATTTTCTTTATAGCACTTACCACTTAACACTGTTTACATATTTGTTTCCTTGCTCGGCCCCCTTCCTGGACTAGACAGGGCAAGCACCTTCTTGCCTTGTTCACTGCTGTACCTTACCCCTAATACTAGGTGCCATTCCTAGAATGTAGTAGGTGCTCAATAAATATATATTTTTAAAAGTAGGGCGCCTGGGTGGCTCAGTTGGTTGAGCAACTGCCTTCGGCTCAGGTCATGATCCCGGAGTCCTGGGATCGAGTCCCATATCGGACTCCCGGCTCTGCGGGAAGTCTGCTTCTCCTTCTGACCTTCTCCCCTCTCATTCTCAGTCTCTCGCTCTCTAATAAATAAATAAAAATCTTTAAAAATATATTTAAAAGTAGGCTCCACGCCCAACACAGCGATTGAACTCACCACCCTGAGATCAAGACCTGAGGCTTGAGATCAAGAGTCCGAGTCTTAACCAACTGCCATCCAGACACCCTAGGTGCTCAATAAATAATTCTTTTTTTTTTTAAAGATTTTATTTATCCATTTGACAGAGAGAGATCACAAGTAGGCAGAGAGGCAGGCAGAGAGAGAGGAGGAAGCAGGCTCCTCGCAGAGGAGAGAGCCCGATGCGGGGCTCGATCCCAGGACCCTGAGATCATGACCCCAGCCGAAGGCAGAGGCTTTAACCCACTGAGCCACCCAGGTGCCCCAAATATTCTTGAAGAAATTAATTAATTATTGAAACTGGGAAGGATTCTTAGAAGGGGCACTTAGCTGCCTCTGAGCGTTTACTGTCTCAAGTACATATAAATATTTACCCTCCATGGAGAATTGTAAAAAGCATCCCATTTGGTAACAAGATCTAGATTCAAATCTTAGCACTGCCATTTCCTTTAGTGTGTGTGACCTTGCACATGTCACTTTAGCTCTAAGTTTATTTCCTCTATAATAGTACTTATTTTATAAGAATTCTGTGAAGATCCAAGAAGAAAATGGTTGTACAAGATCCATATAATGCTTAATGGGTCAGGGAGCTTTATATTAGCATAGGCTGTTTATAACTGTACCACTCATGAAGTCAGAGAAAGTGTTCTGTAATGATGAGCTCTACAAGTGTTGGGGAGATGAGGTGGTTGGGACAAGAAGTTGACTAAAACATGATCTCTGTCTTCAGGCAGTGTCTTAAGTTCTCTCAGCCACTATGTAACTCAAGAATGTTCAGCTCTAAAATTCTAGAACACTCCTGGAAAGAAGGGGACAAGATCAGTCAGAGACAGTTTTGGGAAGTGGAGGAAATGGGAAGGTATTGTGCCTAGAAAGATGGAGTAAAGGGAAGGCATTTCATGCAGTATAACAATATGCGGGATCACAGGAATTCCTTCCCTCCTTCCTTCCTCAAATACATGTCTGTTGTTTAGTGCCTCTCCCTCCATGGCCCCTCACTGCAACATACGCCCAGTGAGTCTTCTTGTTCTGTCTTCTAACTCTCTTTAGTCATCCAGTTTCCTCCTCTCTTCTGTACCACCATCTGCCTCTAATCTGGAAGATTGGATCAACTTCCTTACTGGTTTCCCCGCCATCTATAAAATAGAGGCCAAAGGCCTCTTTCCAACCAGTTTCCCATTCCATAGCCAGAGAAAGCTTTGAAAATTGCAAATCTAAGCTTGTTACTCCCCTTTATAAAACCTTTCATGTTTCCTCACTCTTAGGGTAAAGTTCAGACTCCTTAACCCGACCTACAAAGCTTTGCATTATTGACCTCAGCCTATCTTCCCAGCCTCAACTCATATCTCATGGTATCCTTCCTCCCCTTGGCTTTCCATGCTTAGAAACACTGGCCTTTCAGTTCTACTGTAGGCTAAGCTACTTTATGCTCTGGGCTTTTGCACATGTTGCTCTTTGCTTAGAGTTTTTTCTTTCTTTTGTTCTTTCTTCCTTTCTTTGAAGATTTTATTTATTTGCCTGAGAGAGAGAGCAAGCTCAATAAGGGAGGGGAAGAGGGAGAGAATCTCAAGCAGACTCCATGCTGAGCAGAGAGTTTCATGTGGGACTCGATCCTACGACCCTGGGATCATGACCTGAGTCAAAGGTAGATGCTTAACTGACTGACCCACCTGAGCTCCCCTGCTTGGAGCTTCTCTCCTTCCTCCCAGCTTGTCTTTCAGGTTCCGGCTGAAATGACAACAATGGCTGGCATTTATTAAGCAGGTACCATGGGCCAACATTGTTCTTAATGCTTTATGTGTATTAAGTCATTTAATTTTCAGTATAACTTCATGAGGTAGGTACTATTATTAACTCTACTTTATAAACGAGGCAAGTGAGGTTAAGTAACCCACTCAAGATCTGAGTCAGTATTTGAACCCGGATAGACTGGGTACATGAATTACTGCTGCACTGTATTTAAATAGCTCTGTTGGAGAAATTTATTTTTTAATCCCACAGACTTAGGTTCCTCTGTTACTCCTCTATCTTGTAGCTGGGTATACTTACCCTTAATTGTAATTAAAATGATCATAATTAATTAGCTGTGGCATTATACATTTAATGACTCTTCCCGACGGGATGCTAAGGTCACTGTATCTAGTCCCTAGCACAGTACCTGGCACATAAGAAGTGCTCATTAAATATTTATTAAATGAACAAATGTCATAAATGTCTGAATGTAAGCTTTATTTTTCCTCTCAAAATAATTTTTCAGAAAGGAAGTTGCCTTGTAATTTGTGTTCTTACAGAGTCCCTTATTCTAGTCTGTGATGTCTGTTTTATATATTTTGTTCTGAGTCAAAGGGTTTGGAGAAGATGCATCCTGAAATAACCTCAGTTAATGCTAGCTCTTTTTTTTTTTCCTTTTAAAATTTTATTTATTTATTTGGGAGAGAGAGAGTGATTGAGAGAATGAGTGGGAGGAGGGGCAGAGCAGGGAGCCCGACTAGGAACTCGATCCCAGGGTCCTGGGAAAGCAGGTGCCCAACCGACTGAGCCACCCAGGTGCCCCAGTTGATGCTAGTTCCACAAGCTTAGAGACATCACTGGATGGAATAACTTAAAAACAAAAAACAGGCAAAAAAAATTTAACATAGATTTAAGGAATTATTCTTGGCTTAGGACTTGACAGTTTCAAGTGTTAGATCTTGTGAGTAAGCCTTTTAGAAAGCAACAGGAAGAGGTTATACTGTGGATATCAGGAATATATATGTATAATATGAATTTAGAAAAAAACTGCTCAATTTGGATATACGTGAGGATGGTGTGATCTGCGAATTGAGCTAGTTGATAATAAAAATGGCTTGAATGGGGCGCCTGGGTGGCTCAGTTGGTTGGCCGACTGCCTTTGGCTCAGGTCATGATCCCACATCAGGCTCCCAGCTCCCTGGGGAGTCTGCTTCTCTCTCTGACCTTCTGCTCTCTCAATCTCTCTCTCTCTCTCAAATAAATAAACTAAATCTTAAAAAAAAAAAATGGCTTGAATGATCATGAAGGCACTGATAATTTGAATAGTGTTATAAAGTTTTGAGTGAAAAAGCATTCTCTCTAAATAAATATTTCACATGTAATTTTTAAAAAGTTTTTATTTATTTATTTGACAGAAAGAGAGAGAGAGATCACAAGTAGGCAGAGAGACAGGCAGAGAAAGAGGGGGGAAGCAGGCTCCCTGCTGAGCAGAGAGCCCGATGCGGGGCTCGATCCCAGGACCCTGAGATCATGACCTGAGCTGAAGGCAGAGGCTTTAACCCACTGAGCCACCCAGGCGCCCCTAGACTTATATTTTCACTAACTTAGTAACTACTTAAAGTAGACATTTGACTATTTCATATATATGAAGTTAACCAAAACCCATTTTTTTTTACGTTGTTCTCTTTCGGAAAACAAGGCACTGCCTTATATTTGGGCACATATGTTAAAATTTGCGATACATTTTATTAAGCATTGCTTATTAGGTATTAGCAGACACAAAGATGGGCTGATAGGAGCTTGCTGTATATAGAGAACAAGAAAAAAAAAAACTAGCTGAAACAAATGATTGAATGCTAGGAATAGTTCATCTATTCATTAACCTCACAATTATTGAGAATCTCCCCTAGGCCAGCGATTGTTCTTATTGCTCAGAATAAGTCAGAGGTCAGACAGGTTAAAGATTCCAGCCCTCTATAGTTCATGTTATGAGATGATCGAGACATATGTTTGGAATACTAAAGTGAGGCTGCATTTCTAGGGGCCTCATGTGTGAATACTAGAGATTTGGATTTGATTGGAAAGGATTAGAGAGTCCTACTGCATTTTGCCCAAAGGAATGATAAGATGAAGATGATGTTTTATAAAAATTAATCTGGAGTGGTGTCTGGGATGGATCAGAATGGGAAGGGACTGGAGGTTAAGGGTACCAAAAAGGTTATTATAAGAATCTGGACAAGAGAAAGTGAGGAACCATTAGAATCCCCCCAAATGGTGACCACCTTTAAGTGCTTCAGATTGGCTGTGTGAAAATGGGAATCAGAGTTAAACTCCCAAAACCCATGTCATTTAGTTAGTCACCAGAATTTGGTGTTCATTTTACAAACATTTAAGGTCAATTCTACAGCAGTTCTGCTAGATTCTAGGAAAACAAAGGCAAGTAAGAGGCAGACCTTTCCCTCGAAAAGTTCAGAGGTTTAGTAGAGAAGATTCCATTAAAAACATATTGTACTATCATGTGATAGGTGCTATAACAGAGAAATGCCCAAGGCACTGTGAGAATTAAAAGAAGATGTAGCAATTGATAAATTCTGCTGGTGGGGATGGGGGTGGGGTGGGGGGTGGGGCATCCAGATGAAGAGAAGTCAAGATTGAACTAGATCATGGAAGATAAATTGGAGACGAGCACGGGAAGGAAGGGCTTTGTGAGAAGGAGCAGCATGTCCAAAGACAGGGAAGACTGAAACTTCAGGGAAAGAGAAATCTCTTTTGCTAAGAGAAATTCTAACCGCAGTGATTTGCCAAATTTAGATACTAATTCATTGAGTTTGACAGGCTGCCTTTGGCATGTTTTTCTTCCCAAGGTAATAAAATAAAATAAAATAAATCCCAGGATGAAAGACTTTTAATAACCAGTGCTTAATACAGTTTTATGATACCCTCTCAGAATTCTGAGCAAGATGAAAACTTCTTAATTGCATTTTTTCTTATGTATTAAAAATGTCATTGGAGGGTACCCAGGTGGCTCAGTTAGGTAAGCATCAGCCTTCGGCTCAGGTCATGATCCCAGGGTCTTGGGATCAAGTCCTGCATTGGGCTCCTTGCTCAGTGGGGAGTCTGCTTCTCCCTCTCCCTCTGCTATTCCCCCTGTTTGTGCTTTCTCACTCTATCTGTGTGTCAAATAAATAAATAATCTTTAAAAAATGTTGTTGGGGGGCATGTGGCTGGCTTATTTGGTAAAGCATGTGACCCTTGATCTCAGGGTCGTGAGTTCGAGCCCCACATTGGCTGTAGACATTACTTTAAGAAATAAAATATTAATATATATATATATATACATATTTGTACTTATGTGTACATACTTAATATATCTATATATTAAGTAGACTCCACACCCAACGTGGGGCTTGAACTCATGACCCTGAGATGAAGAATTGTGCACTCCACTGACTAAACCAAGCAGGCATCCCCCCAAATAAAAATAAATAAAATAAAAATGTTGTTGTGGTACTCTTGATTTTGGGGTCATGATTTCAAACCCCACATTGGGTGGAGATTACAAAAAAAATTTTTTGGTAATCTTTTAAAAGAAAGAGAACATAAAATACTATAACATTTATTTAGGTATCTACCACCTAAAGTCCCATTTCATTCCCTTTCTGGGCATCCTCTTTATATCAATACACTTTTAATACTTTGAATATATATATTATAATATATAATTACATATTGAATATATGTTATATATGTATGAACACATGAATATAATATATAATCATATATTGAATATATCTTATATATAATATATATCTTTGAACATATATATTTGCACAAATAGTATATGGACTTTTAAAAAAAATTTTAAAGATTTTTTTTATTTATTTGAGAGAAAGAGAATGAGCAGGGGGAGGAGCAGTTGGGGGGAGAGAGAGAGAGAGAAGCAGACTCCCTGCAGAGCAGGGAGCCTGACTCGGGCTCAATCCCAGGACCCAGAGATCATGACCTAGGCCGAAGGCAGACAATCAACCAACTGAGCCACCCAGGCCCCCCTAATGTTTTATTTTTTAATTTTTATTTTTAAAAATATTTTGTTTATTTATTTGACAGAGAGAGAGATTACAAGTAGGCAGAGAGGCAGGCAGAGAAGCGGGGGTGGGGGGGGCGGGGAGCAGGCTCCCCGCTGAGCAGAGAGCCCGATGCAGGACCCTGAGACCATGACCTGAGCCGAAGGCAGAGGCTTTAACCCACTGAGCCACCCAGGCGGCCCCCCTACTAATGTTTAAAAAATTCATACACAGTTGACCTTGCACAACATGGGTTTGAACTGCACAGGCCCACTTTTTTCCATAAATGCAGCACAGTACTGTAAATGTATTTTCTCTTTATGATTTTCTTAATAACATTTCCTTTTCTCTAGCTTACTTTATTGTAAGAATACAGGCTATAACATATAGAACATACAAAATATGTATTGATTGATTATGTTTTTGGTCAAGCTTCTGACCACTAGTAGGCTATTAGTTAAGTTTTGGGGGAGTCAAAAGTACACATGGAGTTTTGGGGCTTCTGGGTGGCTCATTGACTTTTGATTTCTGGGTCATGAGTTCAAGCCCCATGTTGGGTATGGATCCTACTTAAAAAATATAAATATAGATATAGATGTATTTTTTAAGATAAAGAATAAAAGCGAGGAGTCAGCTTAAGATTTCTCTCCCTGTCCCTCTGCTCCTCCCCTCATGTGCATGTGCTTTCTCTCTCTCTCTCTCTCTCTCTAAAGGTAAAGAAATCTTTTTTAAAAAGTTATGCATCGTTTTTTGTCTGTGTAGGTCTGTCTACCCCCTGTGTTATTCAAAATTCAACTATAATTGGTTTCATGTGCATTTATTTTTTGTCATTTTTATTTAGTTATTTCTTTGCAAGAGATAGCAAAAGAGATAGCAAGAGAGAGCATGAGAGGGTAGGAGAGGGAGAAGCAGGTTTCTCACAGAGCATGGAGCTCGACATGGGGCTCGATCCTAGGACTTTGGATCATGATCTGAGCCAGAGGCAGATGCTTAACTGATTGAGCCACCCAGGCACCCCTTCATGTGGCATTTTTTATTTCCCTCAAATTTGTTCAAAATTCATCTATGTAGACCAAATTCACTAATTTTAGCTGCTGTGTGGTATTCCATCACAGGAATACACTCCAATTTGTTACTCTATTTGTTACTAAAAAGATTTATGTTGTTTTCAATGTTTCATTATTACAAACATGCCTTGTAGGAAACGTCCTTGAACAAATCTCCTTGTCCTTCTGTATGAAAGTTTCTCTTAAGCAGTGTTTTTTTAAACTATAACTCATAGTACAAAATACATTTCATATCAAGACTCCTTTCATATATGAAATAAAAGTTTAGTGAAGTAATATCTACTTAGGTTATATGCACTCTATTTCCTATTCTATTCCATTTTTGTAAACTGCTGGACATGACTCACTAAATTGATTTCATGACCCATTCATGGGTAGAAAACACTGGTCTAAGACAATAGACTTTCTGCATCAAAGGACACGTACATTTTAGACTTGAGTAAATATTACCAAGTTGCTCTCCAACGTGGTTGTGTCAATTTTATAGGATACGCAAATCCTAGCTTCTCCCCAACACTTACAATGGTCAGACTTTTAAATTATTGCTAATCCAGTCGATGGGAAAGGAATCTCATTGTCAGCTTACTTTGCATTTTGGGTACTGGAGAAATGGAATAGATTTTTACATGTATTATTGGTTATTTGAATGTCTTCTGGTAATTACCTACTTAGAGCTTTTGTCCATTTTTCCATTGGGTTGTTTATCTTCCTTTTGTTATTATTGGTTTATAGGAATCCTTTCCAGATGCTAGATACCAATCATTTTCTGATAGGCAGGTATGTTGCAGATACCTTCTCCCTATCTCCCCATCTGTCATTTGTATTTTAACCTTGTTTAGATATCTTTTGAGGGACAGCTGGGTCAGTCATTGGAGCACATGACTCTTCATCTCAGGGTGGTGAGTTCAAGCCCCACATTGGGTGTGAAGCCTACTTTAAAAAAAAGAAGTCTTGGGGTGCCTGCGTGGCTCAGTGGGTTAAAGCCTCTGCCTTCGGCTCAGGTCATCATCTCAGGGTCCTGGGATCGAGCCTCTGCTCGGCAGGAAGCCTGCTTCCCCCTCTCTCTCTGCCCTCTGCCTGCCTCTCTGCCTAATTGTGATCTCTCTCCTCTCTGTCAAATAAATAAATAAAATCTTTAAAAAAATAAAAAGAAGTCTTTTTTTTTAATTTTTTTTTTTAAGATTTTATTTATTTATTAGAGAGAGACTGAGAATGAGAGGGGAGAAGGTCAGAGGGAGAAGCAGACTTCCCGCAGAGCCGGGAGTCCGATATGGGACTTGATCCCGGGACTCTGGGATCATGACCCGAGCCGAAGGCAGTCGCTTAACCAACTGAGCCACCCAGGCGCCCCAAGTCTTTTTTTTTTTAATTATTGTACTCATTTGACAGAGAGACACAGCGTACAGCGAGAGAGAGAACACAAGCAGGGGGAGTGGGAGAGGGAGAAGCAGGCTTCCCGCTGAGCAAGGAGCCTGATGCAGGGCTCGATCCCAGGACCCTGGGATCATAACCGGAGTTGAAGGCAGATGGTCATCCAACTGAGTCACCCAGGCGTCCCCGTAATTTGATCTTTTAAATTCTGTCTTAAGATCATAAAAATATTCTATATTTTTTCAGATAATTTTGAAGGTTTTGTTTTTACAATTTTAGGTCTTTAATTCACCTGGAGTTTATTTTTGCCTGTTCCTTTTCTGTCTTCTGAAACATGTGGGGCTCATCATTTGACTACCACATGTCTCATTTCAGTAATTGTCTCTGGCACCCTAGGCACCTTATCTCCTCCTCCCTCAAAGTCTTTCTCTCAAAAATAACAGAATGGGAATATAAATGATCTCCAGGCTAAGACAAGTAGCTGTTTAAAGGCCTGTGAAGAAGAAGCAAGCAGCAAAAATGAGGTAAAAAGAGTCATCAGGAGGAATCTCTGCAAAAGATGATACACAAGGATGGTTCATCCTTCACAGCAGGAACCTGAGGCTCCTGGAAGAAGAACTGGGTTTGCAGGGAGAAAGAAGAGTGTCTCAGAGAGCTGGCCCTGAAGAAGAGAAACTTCTGACAGAAACTTCCGATCCTTGTGTCCTACTTTTGAAGCCTTTCTACATCTATCTACTCTCTCTCTCTCTCTCTTTTTAAATTTTATTTAGTTATTTGAGAGAGAGAGAGAGTGAGCAAGAGAGAAAGCACATGAGCAGGGGAAAAGGGAGAAGCAGACTCCCCACTGATCAGGGAGGCCAGTCTGGGGTTCAATCCCAGGACCCTGGGATCATGACCTGAGCCAAAGGCAGATGCTTAACCGACTGAGCCACCCAGGCACCCCCCCATCTAGTTTCTTACTTTACCTCTCATCCCTACGTACAAGTCCTGTGAACTTCTTCTGTCTTGCAGTAGAAGTCTGTGAAGCTAAGGCATGTTAAGAGTCACATGGAAGTTGGTGAATCTGAGATTAGAACCCAGGTCTCCTGGCCATCAAACTGGATGTTTCAGCTGAGTCCAGTGGAAACCAGTTTGCAAGAAAAGACTTATAAAGAGAGGAGGTTAGTGTTTCCAGAAGAGCTGCAGTCCAAAATTACAACAGGTAGCCTTTAATTTCTAGTGTAATTTACAGTCATAATCATCATCAAAAAGCCTTTATCAGTGCCTGCTTGTAATGGACAATCAAAGTAGACACTGAACTAAATGTAGAATATATATTTTCATGAACATGGTCTAAGAATTCATACTCTATGAAAATTAATAGAAACAGATAAGCAAAGGATATCCATCTGACAATTAAAAAAAAAAAAGGTAGACCAATCTAGCTACTGTGGACTATAAAGAATTAACATCAAACATTCCAGAAGTCAGGTCAATTCAAGGATAAGGGCATCGCTGGATGAAAAGCAGTGCCAAGTAGGGATTGGTTATAGGGGTTCCAAGTTCAGGAAAACTGTCACTAGTCAATTAGGGAGGGCGGGTCTCTTGCTTTCTGACTTCTCCCACTCCCTTCTACCCTCTCACACAGGCCCCACCCCAAGCTTTTCATCTTCCAGGGGACATAACCATAACCCTTGCTAAGGACTGAGATCAGAGGGATTTTTCCTTTGTGTTAGTCCTTGACTTTGGATAAGGGACCTTTACCCAGCATCAGCAGGAACCACCCTCAGGAGCCACTTTGTGCTGCCTGGCACGTCCACAGCAATTGGAGCAAAAGGACAGAGGTAAGAAAACTAGAGGGAAGTTCTCCCCACCCAGTGTTGGTAGGGTCACCCAGGACCTCTGCCTCCAGTCTTGCTATTCACTGTGGTACATGGGTCATTATCCCCACTAATACCATATACTGAGCTTCCCCGGGGTCCAATTTCTGTTGTATGGTGAGGTTAAACAGAAGAAACCATGAAGTCTTTCTAAACTAATTCTATTCAGCTTTAGAAACTTGGTCGTTCTGAATCTCTGATCCCACCCCTACAGAAGACTCCCACCAATCTCTTTTTCAGTCCGGGTGACTCAGGTAGGGCTGACCACACCCCCTAGCTCTAAGCTCAGCTTGTGTCCCAGGCACCACCCGCCCCGCTCCGGCCCCGTTTTCAGCTCATGATACCTACCCATGCTAGGTTTCAGACAGAGCCGTCCCTGACGTTTTCTGCTGGAACAGTAAGGAGAGAGAGACGCTCATGTGCAAGCTGTGAGGATCACATCAGTCCAGAGCAGATGGTGGCTGTTGTTCCACTGTGCAAGGAGAACCTGCTTGAGAATGAGATCATGCTAGGACTGATGCAGAGCCCAGAGTGAGAGGGAGTTAGAAAGAGACAGGTGGATGGTGGCTTGGTGATATTTGAGTCCTCAGATCCAGCCCAGCTCAAAGCTAGATGTGCCATTGGATTTACCACTCATGTGAGGGATTCGGTTCCCTTTGAGCACAACTGGCCTGAGTGGGTTTTTGGCTGTCACTCACAATCAAAAAACAAGATGAAAATCATGCCTAGTGCACAGTTACTTTTTTTTCCTAGGGCACATTTAACTGTATAATTTATATCACATCATTTGATATCACTTGTTTACTGAAAAACACATGTAGGTTTTTACCTAAAATTTTGGAACATGTTTATACTTCACAAAATAATCTTGTGTGTGTGTATATAAAACTGAAGTTTTAAAAAATATTTTATTTAATTGAGAGAGAGAGGGTGCAGCATGTGCACGATGTGGGGGGAGGGGCAGAGGGAGAGGGAGAAGCAGACTCTCTGCTGAGCAGGGAGCCAGACGTGGAGCTTGATTCCATGACCCAAAGATCACGGCCAGAGTCAAAGCCAGAGGCTTAACCCATTGACCATTCAGGCGCTCCTAGAACCTAATTTTAACACGGTTATGTGAGGTGGGATATATGTTATTCTTTTAGTTGGTCAAATTGAAGCTCAGAGAAATCTAACAGTTCATTCAGCATCACATAGCTAATAAATGTAGGCCTTCTGGCTCTAAATCCTAGGCCTATTCTATAGCTCTTCATCTGCTTCAGTATTTGTAGGGTTTCTGCATGAAGTTATTTTTTTGTCTCTCTTAATACAAGAGACACTTAAGATAGGACTTTGCTGTTTGCCTTGAATCCCTCTTTTACTTCCTCGGGTAGCTTCCTGGTATGAGTGGGACTCTTAGTAGGGGTTGGTTCTCATTGATTGTAAGATTAGGGTTTGCCAGATCTGCTTTCTCTCATTAAGGAGCTTGTATTCAGCTGACTGAAATAATACATACGTATTACAGTGATGTTTTTCCACCTTTTTTGACTGCTATGGTAAGAAACCACACACACATTATTAAAGTTTAATGAAGCAATACCTACCTTAGTATTTGTGACAGTCTTTGATGTTTCCTATTTCATTTTTTAAAAATTCTGATTGTGACCCACTAAATTGATTTCATCATTCAATAAGATGGATTGAAACCCAGTTTGAAAAGCACGGTTATGGGTTACATTTATGTAAGCTCAGATCCAAGCTTAAGTTCAATATGACAAATTTTTATTGAGTGCTAAGAATGTGCTAAGTATATTACTAGGTTCAGTGAATAATATAAAATAAAGTATGTATAGCTATATGATGTTCATAATCTAGTGACAGAAAGTAGAGAATAAACTCAAATAATAAAAGAAAAAATATGAGCCAAAAATCCCCACAAAGATTCAGGACCAGTAGAAGCCACATTCTGTGAGAATCAGGAAAGGCTTGAAAGAGCAGGTAGCATTTGAGTTAGGTCTTGAAAAGTGGATACTAGAACTGTGAGCGAGGTAGCAGAAGGAGCCAGAGCATAGAGTCAGGCAATGTGTTTGGGAAAGAAAGAATACGAAATTCAACTGGAATGAAGGGTCTGCATGGTAGAGAGGTGGAAGATGAGGTGGAAAGAAGGCTGGAACCACGGTGTGAGCGACTTTGAATGTCAGATGAAAAGTCTATTCTGTATTTAAATGTGATAATGTAGGTAAAACATCTTCCACATGGCATGAAGTAGCACTCAGTTAATATGACCTCCCCTTTCCTTCCTATTTCCTTCCAGGCAATAGGAAGTTTCTAAGTGGGGAGGGGAAATGATCAAGTCGATTGGGAGAAATTGAGGCTGTTGAGGTCAGCACTGTGGAGGCCTAAGCAAAAAGGTAGCAGTTGAAATAGAAGGGAACAACTGACCTTGTGAGGTAGGCTACAGTAACCGGCATTATTAGATGTGAGGGAGGATAAGGAATCCATGATGACTTTCAATTTTTAAGTCTCAAATACTGGGAATGTAGGGAAATTGTAAGAACAGCCTGGTTTGAATAGAAAGGAAGATAGTTAGGAATGTTGACTTTCTAGCTAGACAACCAGGGAGAAAGTCCAAGAGGACGTTGTAGCTCAGGGAAAGAAGGTACAGGGAATAATGGGCTTTGGGAATCACTGTCAAGAAGGGAATCACTATCAAGAAGGAAATGGTGCTATGGCTATGAAGGGATGTCACCATACCCTTGGAGTCCTCCCTGAGGATACACTAGTGAACATGACAAAGTCCTGGATCTCAAGGAGAAATGCAAACAGCGAAAGCAATTCAGTGAGATAGGGCTGTGGAAAAGGGAAGAATACAGCATAGAAGACATGCCTCACTGATAGCCCATAGAAGACACTGGGCTCATGGGAGGCTTTTGGAGAAAGAAATATTTAAAGTGAGACCTCAGTCGTGAGTAGGAGTTAGCCAGATGAAGGATGCATAAACCAAGAATGTTCCAACAGAAGCACAGCATGTGAAAAGATGGGTAGGCAAGAAAGAATACTGGTACATTTGGGGAACAAAAAAATAGAGGGAGCATCCTTACAAGGTTGGTATCATACCCAGTTCAGATAAAGAAATGAAACACAAAGATTTAATAACATACCCATGGCTTCCCACATGGATAGACCTGGAATCCAGATCTACCTTACTCTTTTTTTTTTTTTTTTTTTTAAGATTTTATTTATTTGAGAGACAGAGAAAGTGAGAGAGAGCATGAGAGGAGAGAAGGCCAGAGGAAGAAGCAGACTCCCCGTGGAGCTGGGAGCCTGATGTGGGACTCGATCCCAGAACTCAAGGATCATGACCCGAGCCAAAGGCAGCCGCCCAACCAACTGAGCCACCCAGGCGCCCCTCTACGTTACTCTTAAGAGGTTGTTCTTTCCATTATTCCAACCAGTCCCACAAACGTCTCTAATGCTGGGTGGGTCCTGGTACTATTACATTGAAGTTGCAGAGATTAGGTAGAGATAGAGGACTAAGGACTAAGGTAGGATTGTAGGAATGCCTACATTTAAGGAATAGGAGGAAAGAGGAGAAATACAGGAATTGAAGAAAGTCGAGGAAGAGCAAATCCAAATAGGAGAACTAGGGGTGCCTGGCTAATGCATTGGGTTAAGCGACTGACTCTTGGTTTTGGCTCAGGTTGTGATCCTGGGGTTGTGAGATCCAGCCCTGTGTCAGGCTCTGTGCAGAGTCTGCTTGAGGTTCACTCTCCTTCTCTCTCTGCCTCTCCTGCTCCTGCTCTTTTCTTCTCTCTCTCTCTCTCAAATAAATAAATCTTAAAACAAAACAAAACAGAACTACCCGGTGAACAGAGTATGATGGAATCCAAAGAAGGAGCTGAAAGAGCAGGGTACAACATTTCGAATGTGGCAAGAGCTGAAGAGTTTCTGACCATAGATGGCCAATGATGATATCACTTAGCTAACAAGAAAGTAATTTCCAGGGTGGATCACAAAGGGTGGAAAAATAAATGAGTGTTGAGGAAATTGAGTGAGTGCAGACCACTTTTTCAGAAACACTGATTTTTGGGTTAGGGGAAGAATTAAGAAAGAAAGTCAACTTAGATGGAGGCAGCAAATTTATCAGGAAGTGATCTTAAGATCACCACTAAGGGGAAGGGAAGGAAGCAAATCTGCACAGAAGGAGAAGTTGGACTGTGACATAGGACAAAGGCTTCACAAACCTTCAGAGCTATCCCTGGTTAGGGATGAGAAGGTTGAATCATTATACTCCCACATAAATCAGTCATTCAGTGTGGGCTGCCTGAGAAAGGGGCATGACACGACAGCTGAGGGCCATCTGCCAGCAGCATTCTCACTTCAAACAGCTGGGGTCCTAAGTCCTTCATTCTCAAAGGGAGTCCTGCCTGTGCATTCCAGCGTTTATCACTGGAATAGCGTTAGGAGGCTAGCAGAAGTCAAGGGAGGAATATTTTTAGGATAGGTAAGACCCAACTTTAGAAATAGATACACAAATAGAAACAGATATATCCTCATTATTATTCTGTAATGCCCTGTCGGGCAACATGTCAGCTGTAACATATTAAAAAATGGGCTAATACATTTATGAAACTTCCTATGTATCTGGCCTTCATTAGCAGCAGCTGTGCAAAGATAAGATACTCACCCCTATTGGGAAACTTACAATTTAGTGGGAGAAGAAGAATATACAAAAACAATAACCCTGTAAGGGGCTGTGCTTATCTTATTTGTGCTTGTATCTGTACCACCCTATGTAGGCCTGGCACATAGTAGGCTCTCAAATATACACAGAATGAGCCAGTGGTAGAGTAGAATAAGAGGTCCTAGGGAGAAGACAAAATATAAGGCTAATGCTGCCTGGAAGAGTCAGGGGGTATATTTGAAGGGAAGCTTAAATTAATAACATGATGATGATGATGATGATGATGATGATGATAATGCTTTCCAGGTAAGGAAGGGGAGGGTGGGAAAGGTTAAATTCCAGGCATCGTTTCAGGGAAAACAAAAGCATCAAAAAGAATACTTGGAGAGTGAGTACAAGGTAAGCATGGAAAGAAAAGTCTTCTATTTCAATAAAGGGCACACATGAGGCAAATACATATTAACACCTATACAGAAATGATTTGGCTAGGGTGGTAATATGGAATGTTCAGGGAACTTACAATAGGATGTTATGAAAGATCATTTTCGAACTAGAGTTGAATGAAAGGGAATTGTTTTAGGTGTACACAATAGAGGCAATACAGTATGGTAGTTGAGTGCTGGTTCTTGAAGAACAGATTTGTGCTCAAAGCCTGGCTCTTCTAACTAGATGTATGTACTTGGGCAAGAAACCTCCCTAAGACTTGGGTTCCTAAATTGCAAAATATAGTTCCTGCCTTACAAATCTATTGTGAGGATAATTCACATTTGTGACGTAAAATACGGTGTTTGCTATAGATACATAATAAGAATTTCATTAATGGCAGTAGGAACTGCAGCCCCGGAGTGTATATGAGTGGAGTGAATATATTGGGAGAAACTGCTGTGTAAAGGAAAC
The DNA here is from genome assembly GCA_028533885.1 of Nasua narica. Taxonomy (NCBI): domain Eukaryota; kingdom Metazoa; phylum Chordata; class Mammalia; order Carnivora; family Procyonidae; genus Nasua; species Nasua narica. Next base: position 64,254,914 of record CM052807.1, on the reverse strand, counting down.
AGGGGCTATGGTAGAGTCTCACTGTAAAATCCATTCCCATTTTTGGAATTCCTAAACTAAAATAGGGCTTTTTCCTCCAACATTTTAGTCCGTGGATGATTTCATATGTACTTCTTGTGAAGGGGGATAAATTGGTGACCAACCCCATCCAAGGCAGCATTATATTAGGGAACTTGTCTGAGGCAGAACAAGGACAGAGAACAGGTCAAGTTGTAATGATATGACTTTTAGTGCTTGCGTGTATCCTGGAGCAAAGAGATCTTCATCTGGGTCCAGGGTAGGATATCCATAGATCTTTCTACTGACCCTATGGCTATTCTGAGTAGGAAGCAGAACCACTTGCTGGAAGCCTACTTTGACTAATATAAATCTATTACTCTTTTCTTTCTTTTCCATTCTAAGATACTTCTTTCTACTATACTTACTTGCATATATTCCTCCCGGTATTAAGCAGATTTTCTTTGAATCAGGAAACTTCTGAAGGCAGCAACTTCTTTCTCCCAGTATCCCATCTCATTCTCTCCACTGCCGCCCATCTGTCTCCTTTCCACCTGTGCCTCCAGCTGGCCTACTAAACTATTTGCCAGAGGCATCATTTCCTCATTCTTTCAGTTCCGCTCCTCCCAGATTGAGAAATTCTGGACTTGCCCTGGATTTGTTTTTTCTAGTCTTGGGGTTTTTTTTTTCTTTCTTTCTTTTTCTTTTTCTTTTTCTTTTCCATCGGGCACCCCAGTCCTGGGTTTGTGTGATTTTGCGGTCGGCCTACGGATCACTGATTAACCAGACTGATGCCAGCAGGTCCCTCAGATCCCAAGGAATAGGCTGGGCGGTATTTTTACCCACACACTGAGACTCCTCATAATTGCATCAGTGCTGCACACACCTGTGGAAAATACTGGTAGACTGTCGGGCTTGGGGTTAATTGGTTTCAGCTCATACCTTAGGGGAGCAGAGTCCTTGCACACATGCTGGCCTGGTACCAGTGCCCCAACCAGCTTCACACTAAGGGGAGTGGCATCTTGATGGAACGCAATTCCTTTTACTCCACCCCTTTCATCCACTGGCACTCACAGGTTAGCCTTCAGCTTCTGCCAAATGGATCAAAGATGAAATCTTAGACTAAAAGTTTTCAAACTCAATTAATTGTTCATTAATTTCCAGGAGTGGCCAATATATGATGCTTCCTTTTTCATGGCAGGTCAAAGATGAAATGTGATCAGGCTTTGAAGGGTGTGGCTTGCCTCTTGAAACTCCCCGACGGGTCTTTACCAGTGTGGTGTTGCTCAGGGCAGCCCAAAGTGCCCTTATCTAACCCAAGGAGGCGCGCTTGTCTGCATATATAGAGGCAGGAGCCGACACTGGGAAAAGTCTAATCCAGTCTGCACAATGAAGAAGCAACCCAAGATGGAGGAAGCTCCACACTGTGAGCTCAGTAAGTAGCCTGCAACTATGCAAAAAGCCGAAGGAGGTTGCTCAGCTGAGCAGACCTGGCAGGGTGACAAGAATGGCTTTAGCCATTTTACTTTGTAGTTGCAGCAGAGGTTCCCAAAGGAAAGGTTCTGGTCTGGAGGGACTTCATCAAGTCTTGCTGAAACTACCCAGATGTTTTGTTAAGAGATTCTCAGAACTAATTTGTGCATTTTCTTTTTCTCTCCAGGAGAAATTCTGTATGGAAACCAGCCTATATCAGATAACTGACGATGCTCGGCCCACTTTTTTTGTCCCTGAGTTTTTTTTACTTTGAACTTGATTTGGATTTTTCTTTTTGCAGTTCCCTCCCCTATCATCCTCTCTTGGACTCTTTTTTACTATCTAATACATTTTTCTCCTACCAGTTTTTACATGAAGAAAGAAGTCGGAGGGGTTGATGCTTTTCCTTCTAGGTCTACAATTTGGTTAAATAAGCTTGGTTATCTTTAATGTAAGCTGTAGGGGGATGTCGAAGAATGTTTCTGGATGCTCTAAAGGACATTGTCGAAAATGAGGGTGGCTTGTCAGACCATTTTTCTTCCCTCTAAAGCACTACTAGTCTGGCCATTATCTTCAGGGAAGGGCTGGAGTGGGATTGCTTTTAGGTAGATAGAGGTAATGCCTGGGGGAAGAAGCGAGACAGACAGAATGGGAGTAGGGCACCTGATGCGCTGGAACTGGCTGCACTTAGTAGCTGGTGTCTCGCGGTTCCTCCCAGGTGTGGATTGCTTTTGGTGAGGCAGCAGATGCTATGATGTGGCTCCGGGACGAGAGGAAACGGTCCTGCCAGGTTGGCTAAACTTTACATGGTGGAGCCTCACCTCGTAGAGCAATGTCTACAGAAAAAAGGGGCTCGATTGCCGGTACCTACTGTGAGGCAGCGGCTAACTACGGTAGATATGTGTGTGTCCCGAGACCGCCCGCGCCGTGAGAACTTCGGAACCCGCACTCCGCGAGTAGGACGGGCGTAGGCAATGGCTCCGCCCGATGCACCTCCCGCCCGGGCCGCCGTGGCCCCGCCTCCAGCTTGACCCCGGAGCGGGCGGAGCCTCGGGACGCCGTCAGGGGGCCACGCGCACCCGCAACTGCGGGAATACGAGGAATCCAGCCAATAGGAATGTGAAACCGCGGTCCTGTCGGCCAATCGCGGGGCGGGTAGGGGGTTGGTCAGCTTGGCGCTAGCTCCCGGGATATGGAGCGGCCAGCGCGAGAGCGTCTTGTCAGGTGGTTGCGGAGCCGGTAAGGCGACTGGCAGGCGAGGTCAGGGGTCACGCGACCGCGCCGCTTTCCCTAGGGGGGCCGGGAGGGCGCAGGGCGGCCGGAGGGTGGGCCAGGGAACAGGCGCCGGGGCCAGTATGGGGCGCGCGGGGCGCCGTGCGGAACAGCGAGGGGCGGTGCGGGCCCGGAGGGCCTGAGGCGCGGGGGGCCAGACGGAGCCGCATTCTTCCGAGGAAGACGGAGAGCGGGGGGCGGGAAGCGGACGCCTGAGGTTGTGGGGGCCTCGTCCCTTCCCCGCCCAGGCCTAAGAGAAATGGCTGAACCGGCTGGACCTGCGGCCGCGCCGGAACCCGTGACCCAGGGTGCGCTAACCCGCTTCACGCCGCAGAGGAGGCGACGGGCACAGGGCAAGGTCCCGGCAGCCTCCTTATCTGCAGTGCCCGGGCCCGCGCCCGCTCCCGGGGCCTCCCGCCGCTCCTCTCCAACAATAAAGTACACTGTAGTGCAGTCGACATCCGTGGAGCGCTTTCGAGTGCAGGGCCTGGGGAGGCTGCTGAGTACTCGTGTGTAGATTGGTTGTAGGGCTGTTTGTGCGCCTGCCAGGCTCCAGGTACTGTTCCAGGGGGCATTGTGGCACACGGTGTGGATGCTCTCCGACTGTTCGGTTTCCTAGATCCCTGCTTTTAAAGCTGTCGCTTGTATTTTGGTAATTCCGTCTTTGGATTCCTTTCTACTTTTGGTACCCCCCCCCCCCTACCCAATAACCCGCCTCATGCATCTGACGATTTCAAAGAGCATCATTAGGGGAGAAGTTGAGAAACCTGGGCTCGAGTTTGCCTGTGTGTAAAATGAACATATTTTCCTATTGTCTTCAGAGGAGTGCTGTGAAGTTAAAGGAACGTGGCCTATCTTTTAAGTGGAAGACAAAAGGAAATATTCTGTGGAAGGAGAGGCAAGGGCAGATAGGCTTCCAGAAATTTTTGCTGGCCATAATTTTAGTGAATATTGGTGAAACCAGGAGACACTGTTTACCTTGACTCGTGTGAAGTCGAAGGCCCAGCAGTTTGCCCCACTTCTTGGCTGTGAAACCCTTTGATCAAGTTGCTTATTAGCCTGTTTTCTTTTGTTTCCAAGTACTTAAAATGGGGATTGATAGATTGATAATAAGTCTTATAGGGTTGTTGGTGAGGGTCAAGTAACAATACATGTAAGGTGCTTAGAACAGTTTGTTTTGTTTTGTTTAGAACAATTCTTAGCATGTAGGAGTTTTTATTACTTACCTGTGCCTGCCTTCCCCTGAAGATTCCAAACTAAAGAATTCTGACATTACTACTTACTTAATCTTTGCTCAGAATCCTGAGCCTATCCTGAAAGAACCCTTAGACCCTTGTTTTCCATCCATGGCAGTGATGCTGACCTGAAGGTATAGTATAATTCTATATGATTAGAGACTTTCGTTTATTTTTATCATTAAATAAGGTTGGAAACTATCGCTCTACTAGATATTTCTGTGATTGCCGTGTTGGGTAAATGAAATCTCAGAACTTCTTTGGCTGTTTAGTTTTTCACTGGATAATATTTCATTAACAGCCTTAGGCTAGGCACAGTTTGTTTTGTATCCAATACCAGAAAGGCCTTGATTGCAGCATACTTGGTTTCTCATGTTTCTGGGATGCCTGTGGGACTCGGAAGGGGAATTTCTGGGCAGCCTGGCAGCACTTCTTGTTAATGAATGGGGAAGCTTGGTATGAATCTAATCTTTAGTGTTAGGATGTCAGCAGTGGTTCCTTGGATTACTCCATACAGTAACTACTAAGCAGCTTTACTTCAGTTCTGACTCAGGGAAGTAAGGTTAGAGGTTAGAGAATGGTATTCATAAAGAAGCATCTTTTGGGTGGGTGCTGTGGGAGTCAAAGACCTCTATTACTTGAGGTCTCTCCATGTACACAAATGTTTGCTGACAGATTTATACCCTTTCTATGAGCTTAAAAGTCCCAAGTTTTCTTGGTGTTACCTGGAAGGCACTACTGGAAGACTGTGCATGAAAGCTGCTGTTTATACACATAGCATAATCACAAAATGAGAAACTCAGTATTTATGAAAAAGAGCATCGCTTACTACAGCAGTATGCTGGACCAATTTGGGTGAAGTAAGGATGCTATAAGTTTACTTATTTAGCTTTAGAATGAGACAGTTTAGTAGTTCTCTAGGGTTGAAAATTGGATGTTGGTTTGTTGAGAGTAGAGAACAGTGTCTTTTTGGAACCTCTTTACTTGTGCCTGAATAAGGAGGAAGGGGAGTGACATCTTCAAAGACTTGAGTGTTTGAGGCAGAAAGGGAGGCATTTTGCCTTAGTATTGTCATTTTTGTCATCCGAGTCTCTGGTTTGAATAAAATATTTTGGAAAAGAAGGCAGGGAGCATTTGAATGTGCAGAATATAAGAATTTGGAAGACCTTGACCCTTGTCGTCTCACTCGTTAGATGCCATTTATTCTTTTGATAATTTAGCAAGCATAGATTGAACAACTAGCATTTATTGGCCCATGAAGACACAAAGAAGAGCCCTTGAGATATCATCAGGAATATTGTGGATAAAATGCAACATTGTTTGTATTATAAAGTATAATAACATCAGAATGGAATATAAAACATTTGGCCAGGAATGATAAAAATATATTTGTTGTCTAATTCCTCTTCCACTTTTAATTTAAGGCTGAAGTAATTTACATTTTTTAATGTAAGGACCAAAGTTTCCAGTAAAAACTTAAATTGGGAAGTTAGGGTTCTCAGTCTTTCCTTTGTGCTTATTGCTAGTAGGTCTTCTTATATGAGTTATTTTTGTTCGGCTTGGTCCCATTTATCACTAATGATCATGTGTCTGTTAAAACTCCTAGGTAATGAAAGGAGAAGGCTACAAGTTAATTATTAAAATATTAACAGCTCCAAAGAGCAGAAGGAAGCATATATGCAGCCAGAGAATCTTGTAGTGTTGTCTGTACATATAATTTTTCTTTGCTTTAAGAAAAGACATGTCGAGGAAAGTATGTACTCAAATTGTTAAGGTCAGGCTACATCTAAGGGGCCAGTATGTGTCATTGGAATAAATGAGTTGAATGTAGTCCAGTAATAATCATCACATTTGTGAGAGAGAAATTACTCAAACTCGGCAAATGTGAAGGCAAAACATTTTTTCTGAGGCACGAGTGAGTATAAATTGGTTTAATAGATTGTCTTATTTCAATATAAAGGGGTCTTTGAAATTGTTCACAGAGTTTAGAGTTGTGTTCTAGGATCCATGTGTCAGGCCGAGAGGCCAGGTTGGTTCCCCCAAAGGGAAACATGCTGCTCTATACCTCTGGTTAGGAGACAGTCAGAGGAACCTCTCTGAGAACTGAGAGGAACAAAGACCGAGCTATATAGAAGGAAGACCTCAGTGACATATAACCAGTCAAAGAGGTGTGAAAGCTGGTTAAGCCTCAGCAATGGGCAGAGAAAGTTCTGTTTTGTAGGCATCATGCCCTCCTAATTCTGAAGTCTCTGGTAGATGAGTGATATTTTTGTCTAAGAGATCAGTACTTCTTGAAGCCTGGCCACGTTTCTCCCAGCTGTTATCACCTTTGACACCCAGGCAGCCTGTTTCATTATCAACTGTTCTCTTTCTCCCCATATCTGACTCCCTCCCTGTTTGCTGCTTAACATTTTCTTTTTCTTTTTTTTAATCATTAGATGTTCTCAATGTCAGGTTTTTCTTTGAACTCTAAAACATAGATTCTCAGAAGTCCAGCTCGGGTGAGAAACCACAGACTTGATGTTGAGTTGAAATTGTGGTCTCTGGTAAACTAAGCGAGATTCTCCAATTTTGAGATTATTAGTCAGTATACAAAGTCAGTAAAACAAAGAACAGCCTAAGCTGGTATCTTAATAGCCATTGTGCCAGAGTGAGAAAGCCACACACATACAGAAACCCTGATGCGTATTAAGCACATGCTACAATAGGAGTACTGTTTGTACTTACGAACTGGGTGTGTTTGTGTGACTTTTGACTGAAAACATTCTAATATGAAGACATTCTCTACTTAGATAGTGAGGATTAGAATTTTGAGATCTTTTTCTTAAACTGACACCACAGGGACTTTTCACTTTGTTCCTTCACAGAAGTAGGTGTAATCAGTCCTCAGCCTATCTTTTCTTCATTTTATCACTTTATATCAAATTCACTTTCATAAGAGAAAAATAGGTTACACTTACACCTAACTTTTAAAAATTCTAGGCTTTACATCCTCAAGAATAATTTAGAAATTCACACGTTTTTTTTTTTTAATGTTTTTTATTTATTTATTTGACAGAGAGGAGAGAGATCACAAGTAGACAGAGAGGCAGGCAGAGAGAGAAGGGGAAGCAGGCTCCCTGCTGAGCAGAGAGCCCGATGCGGGGCTCGATCCCAGGGCCCTGAGATCATGACCCGTGCCGAAGGCAGAGGCTTTAACCCACTGAGCCACCCAGGCGCCTCTTCACATGGTTTTTAAAAAAATTATTATAGTTGACATACAACGTTACCTTAGTGGCATGTGTACAACAGTGATTTGACAATTCTGTACATACAATTCTGTACATAAGTATAGGATACTTACCACTGGTAAATAGAGTTACCATTTGTCACCATATAATGTTATTATAATATTATTATTATTATTTTTATTTTTAAAGATTTTATTTATTTATTTGACAGAGAGAGAGATCACAAGTAGGCAGAGAGGCAGGCAGAGAGAGAAGGGGAAGCAGGCTCCCTGCTGAGCAGAGAGCCTGATGTGGGGCTTGATCCCAGGACCCCAAGATCATGACCTGAGCTGAAGGCAGAGGCATTAACCACTGAGCCACCCAGGCGCCCCTGTTATTATAATATTATTGACTATATTCCCTATGCTGTACTTTTCATCTCCATGACTTACTTATTTTATAACTGGAAGTTTGCACCTCTTAATCCCTTTTCACCTATTTTGCCTATCTTCCCTCCCACCTCCACTCTGATAACCATCAGTTTGTTGTCTATATTTAAGAATTTGTTCATTTGTTTGTTCTGCTTTTTAGATTCCACATATAAGTGAAATTATATGGTATTTGTCTTTCCCTGTCTCTTATTTCTCTAGGTCCCTCTAGGGTCCATCTGGGTTGTCACAAATGGCAAGATGTCATTCTTTTACGTCTAAGTAATAGTCTAGTGTGTGTGTGTGTGTGTGTGTGTATTCATCACTTTTTCATTATCCTTTCATCTATCTATACACACTTGGGTTGCTTCCATATCTTGGCTATTGTAAATAATTGTGCAATAAACCTAGGGGTGCATATATCTTTTTGAATTAGTGTTTTCATTTTATTTGGGTAAATGCCCAGTAGTGGAAATACGAGATCATATGGTATTTCTATTTTTAATTTTTTGAGGAATCACCATATTGTTTTCTACCGTGGTTATATCAGTTCATATTCCCACTAACAGTGCACAAGGGTTCTCTTTTCTCCACATCATCATAAACACTTGTTTCTTGTCTTTGATACTTGCCATTCTCACTGGTATGAGGTGATATCTCATTGTAGCTTTGATTTGCATTTCACTGATGTTTAGTGATATTGAGCATCTTTTCATGTGTCTGTTGGTCATCTGTACTTGGAAAAATGTCTATTCAGATTCTCTGTCCATTTTAAATCAGATTATCTTTATCTTTAGTTTTAGAAGTCCTTTATATATTTTGGATATTAACCCCTTATCAGATATATCATTTGTAAATATCTTATCCCTTTCTATAGGTTGCTTTTTTTTTTTTTAAAGATTTTATTTATTTATTTATTAGGGGAGAGAGAGAGAGTGAGAGAGAGCATGAGAAGGGAGAAGGTCAGAGTGAGAAGCGGACTCCCCATGGAGCTGGGAGCCCGATGTGGGACTCGATCCTGGGACTCCGGGATCATGACCTGAGCCGAAGGCAGTCGCTCAACCAACTGTGCCACCCAGGGGCCCTATAGGTTGCTTTTTTTGTTGATGTTTTCCTTTGCTGTGCAAAAGCTTTTTACTTTGGTATAGTCCATATATATATATATATATATATATATATATATATGGACCTATAACCCTGTATATATATATCTATATAGGGATCTCTAGTTTATTTTGCTTTTGCTTCCCTTGCCTGAGTTATATCTGTAACTATGTTGCTAAGGCCAGATATCCAAGAGATTACTTCCTATATTTTCTTTTAGGAGGTTTATGGTTCAGATCTCACATTTAGGTCTTTAAATCATTTTGAGTTTATTTTTGTATATAGTGTAAGAGTGGTCCAGTTTCATTCTTTTGCATGTTGGCTGTCCAGTTTTCCCAATGCTATTCGTTGAAGAGATGGTCTTTTTTTCCATTGGATATTCTTTACTGTTTTGTTGAAGATTAATTGACCATATACTTATGGGTTCATTTCTGGATTTTTCCATTCTGTTCCACTGAACTGTGTGTCTATTTTTGTGCCAATACCATCATCAGGGAAATACAAATCAAAACTACAAGGACATATCACCTCACACCAGTCAGAATGGCTAAAATTAACAATACAGGAAACAACAGGTGTTGGTGAGGATGTGGAGAAAGGGGAACCCTCTTACACTGTTGGTGGGAATGCAAACTGGTGTGACCACTCTGGAAACAGTATGGAGTTTTCTCAAAAAGTTAAAAATAGGGGCGCCTGGGTGGCTCAGTTGGTTGAGCAACTGCCTTCGGCTCAGGTCATGATCCTTGAGTTTCAGGATCGAGTCCCACATCGGGCTCCCAGCTCCACGGGGAGTCTGCTTCTTCCTCTAACCTTCTCTCATCTCATGCTCTCTCTCACTTTCTAAAAAAAAAAAAAAAAGTTAAAAATAGAACTACTTTATGATCCAGCTATTGCACTACTAAGTATTTATCCAAAGGATACAAAAATACAGAATCAAAGGGCTAGGTTAGGGATTTCATTGAATCTGTAGACTGCTTTGAGTAGTATGGGTATTTTAACAATATTAATTCTTCCAATCCATGAGCATTGGTGAATCTTTCCACTTCTTTGTGTCATCTTCAGTTTGTTTTATCAGTGTCTTATAGTTTTCAGAGTACAGGTCTTTCACATCATTGTTTAAATTTATTCCTAGGTATTTTATTCTTTTTGGTGCAATTTTAAGTGAGATTGTTTTCTTTTTTTTTTTTTTAAAGATTTTATTTATTCATTTAACAGAGAGAGAACACAAGCAGGCAGAGAGGCAGGCAGAGGCAGAGAGAGGAGCAGGCTCCCTGCGGAGCAAGGAGCCCGATGCGGGACTCGATCCCAAGACGCTGGGATCATGACCTGAGCGAAAGGCAGTTGCTTAACCAACTGAGCCACCCAGGTGTCCCAGTGGGATTGTTTTCTTAATTTCCCTTTCTGTTACTTCATTATTAGTGTATAGAAACACAATAGATTTCTGTGTATTAATTTTGTATCCTGTGACTTTACTGAATTCATTTCTTTTTCTTTAAGATCTTATTTATTTATTTGACAGAGAGAGATCACAAGTAGGCAGAGAGGCAGGCAGAGGGAGAGGGGGAAGCAGGCTCCCTGCTGAGCAGAGAGCCCGATGTGGGGCTCGATCCCAGGATCCTGAGATCATGACCTGAGCCGAAGGCGGAGGCTTTAACCCACTGAGCCACCCAGGTGCCCCTGGACATCCTTGTCTTGTTCCTGATCTTAGGGGAAAGGCTTTTAGCTTTTCACGATTGAGTATGATGTTAGCTGTGGATTTATCACATATGGCCTTTATTATATTTTGAGATATGTTCATTCTATACTCACTTTGTTGAGTTTTTATGATGACCAGATGTCATATTTTATCAAATGCTTTTTCTGCATCTATTGAGATGATTGTATGGGTTTATCCTTCTTTTTGTTAATATGGTACAGCACATTGATTTGCAGATATCAAACCACCTTTGTACCCCTGAAATAAATCCCACTTGATCATGATGAATGATCTCATTAATGTATTGTTGAATTTGGTTTGCTGATATTTTGTTGAGGGTTTTTGCATCTCTATTCATCAGGGATGTTGGCCTGTAGTTTTTTGTTTTGTTTTTATTTAAGATTTATTTATTTGAGGGTGGGTAGGGGCAGAGGGAGAGGGAGACAGTGAGAATCTCAAGCAGACTGCCCACTGAGCACAACGTGGTGCTTGATCTCATGACCCTGATATCTTGACATGAGCCAAAATCAAGAATTAGATGCTTAACTGACTGAGCCCGGGTGCCCCTCAAGTGTTTTGTTTTATAGTATCTTTGGTATCATAGGGTTATGCTGATCTTGTAGAATGAAATTAGAAGTTTTCCTTTCTCTTCTATTTTTTGGGATAGTTTGAAAAAAAATAAGTATTAACTGTTCTTTAAATGTTTGGTAGAATACACCTGTGAACGCATCTGGTCCTGGACTTTTGTTTGTTGTGAGTTTTGATTACCATTTCAGTTCCGTTACCAGCAATTGGTTAACATGGCTTTTCTAAGTTGTTTCTTTCCCCCTCATTCCCAGTGGGGGTAAATTGAGTTTTGGAACTAATTAGATGGATAACCTCAATGGAATGACTCAGAAAATGGTACTTCTTTGTTGACATAGAATGAAAAACAACTAAAGCAATGATCTATTTAAAAAAAAAAAAAGTAATCTTCCTTATTAAGATACATAGGGTTCAGAAAACACCTAGCTCTGTTCAAACCACTTGAATATTTCAGAGTTTTGTTGACTCCCAGTCATCCAGGACAGAAAAGGATTTTAGAAGGATCCAGAAATTTTTACATTTTCTTCAGGACAAATGGAATTTTTCTTTTTATTACAACTCCTTGTTACTCTCAAATAAACAACTCGGTTATCACTTTCTAAAGCCTAGTTCTCTGCATCTGGCAGTTTTGACTGTCACCAGCATGTTGCTGGCACTGAAAAATTGAAGGAAGCATCAGGAGAAAGAAGAGGTGGCTTTGCCAGTCTATTTTATTTTTTTTTATTTTATTTTATTCTATTCATTTCATTTCATTTCATTCTCTATTTTTTTTTCCCCCAGAGAACAGTTTTTGTTCAGTGTTTAAGGACTTAACTCCTTACATGTCTTTGGGGGAGGTTTTGGGGCAGCGCCCACAGGTCTAAATTGGGGTGGAAATGTTTGGTCCTTCCCTATTTTGCAAGAGTGATTCCTGGCTATCTTGCTGTGAATTTTGCCAGTCAACTTAAACATTCCTGTTCACATTTATTTAACCACTTGCTACCATGCGAACACTTCTGGTTCCCTCTATGAGAGTTCTTTTCCTACTTTAATGGTGTCTTTGATTTTATTCATATAGGGAAGGGGAGGTAAAAAGAAGGGATGAATTAGAATACTGTTCAAAGACATTCCTTTTCAAACTTTATAATTAATTTTAGGGAGACCTTTGCAATGTTGAACACAGCTCTGAAATCAGGGAAATAATTTTGAGGACCTTTGTTCTCTATAGGGGAATTTTATAAGAAGTATTTCACTTTCAAAATTTTTTTTGAGCTATAGGGGGAAAACATTTAAGTTATATGTTTTAAGTATTCAATATTTTATACCTTCTTAGGGGCACTTTTTAAACAAATTTGGGCTATCTAAATTGTTCTCTTTTTTTTTAAATTTATTTATTTGAGAGAGAGCAAGAGTGAAAGAGCACATGCAGGGGGAGGGGCAGAGGGAGAGGGAGAAACAGGCTCCCCGCTGAGCAGGGAGCCTGACATGGGGCTCTGTCCCAGGACCCTGGGATCATGACCTGAGCCTAAGGCAGAAGCCCAACTGATTGAGCCACCCAGGTGCCCCTATCTAAATTGTTCTTAAAAATTGTTCTTCTAGAGTTCTTTTTTTTTTTTTTTTATAATGTTTGGCATAATCTTTTTATTTGCTGTTCCTGGTCTGCTTTCTTTGTCCTATGGATTTGAGTTACCCTCTGATGTCAATCTTTCTCCCCACAGCCTCTTCCCTGACTTCATCCTCTGTGCTGTTATTAGGCAATATATTATATTTCTCTGTGTTAGAGGCTTAATAATACAATTAGATACTTAAAAAAATTCAACTGACTTTCAAATCCTTGAAAAGAAGCAAGGGAGGGGCGCCTGGGTGGCTCACTCAGTGGGTTGAAGCCTCTGCCTTCGGCTCAGGTCATGATCTCAGGGTCCTGGGATCGAGCCCCGCATTGGGCTCTCTGCTCAGCAGGGAGCCTGCTTCCCCCTCTCCCTCTGCCTGCCTCTCTGCCTACTTGTGATCTCTCTCTTTCTCTGTCAAGTAAATAAATAAAATCTTAAAATTAAAAAAAAGCAAGGGAAATAAATATGAATCTTTAAACACTCATTTATAACTGCACAGTTACCTTTACTGGTGCTATTTATTTATTTATTTTTAAGATTTTATTTATTTGACAGAGCTTACAAGTAGGCAGAGAGGCAGGCAGAGAGCGAGGGGGAAGCAGGCTCCCTGCTGAGCGGAGAGCCTGATGCGGGTCTTGATCCCAGGACCCTGAGATCATGACCTCAGCCGAAGGCAGAGGCTCAACCCACTGAGCCACCCAGGCGCCCCTGGTGATTTTTTTTTAATTATTAACATATAATGTATTATTTGCCCCAGGGTACATGTCTGTGAATCATTAGGCATACACATTTCACGGAGTTCTTATGAGTGCTAAGAGAACACATGAATTCATGTTAACTAGATGTTCAGGATCGATTATAGCTAGTATGTGTTTGGGGGCATACCCAAATTAAGGAGTCAGGAAACTCTTTCTTGATTACGTGGCCTCTGATTTTTTGCATTCACATTAAACTCCCATTTTGTAATTTCAGAGCATGGCTATTTGGGCACTAAGACAAAGTAGTAGTAAGCTAAGCTTTAGACAGGGTATTCCTGCCAGCTGGATAGGTGTAGATCTTTGATTATCCACTACGGAAGTTTTGTCAGAGTTTACCTACACATCCTGAAAGTGTTCAGAAGCTGAGTGAGTCGATATGACCTTTATATTTAAAAAAAAAAGATAATACAAGTACATGGCAAAATTTTTTTAAGTGCACAGTGGCATACAGTGTACATTCAGTGAGAGGTCTTCCCTTCACCTGACCTCATTTGTACTCCCCCACTCCTTCATTTTGGGGACAGCATTACCAGTTTTTGGCATGTCCCTGGGGGGTAGTCCATACATGTACATGTGTGTATTATCTCTCTTCTTTTTTCTTCTTGACATAAATCATTGCATATACCATTCTATATATTGGGTTTACTTGAAAACATGTTTTGGAGATTGTTTCCTATCAGTACATTTAGATTTACTTTATTATAATAGCTACATGGCACTCCATCCTGTATTTGTACATAGTTTATTTAACCAGTCCTAGACTAATATCTAGGTTGTTTTTAGTCTTTTGATACTACAAACAGTGTTACAGGAAATTTCCTTGCACATACCTTCCTTGTGTGAGTATTTCTTTAAGATCCATTGGTAAAAGTAGAATTGCTAGGTCAAAGCGTATGTGCACTTTTGGCATTTTAGACAGAAAGTGTAACTTTATTAGCCTTTTTGTCTTGTAAAACTTTTTTTTTTTAAGTAATCGCTGGTGTGGGACTTGAACTCATGACCCCGAGATCAAGAGTCGCATGCTGTATTGACTGAGCCAGTGAGGCACCCTACTTGTAAATCATTCTTTTAACCTTTTTGGAGGGGGGAGAGGGAGGAAGGACAGAGGGAGAGAATCTTAAGAAGGCTTCACACTGGGCAATGTGGGGCTCAGTCTTAGAACCCTGAGAAATCATCTGAGTTGAAATCAAGAGTCGGACACTTAACCGACTGAGCCACTGAGGCAGCCTCACTCTTAACAACTTTTGATAAGGAATGGGATAAAATACTTATATTACATTTAACCAAGAGTGCCATATTTTCTGTTGTTGATTGCTGTTTGACAGGAGGAAACTTACTGGATTCAGAAGAAGGTGACACTTTATGGTTGAGGGTGAGCTGGAATATAAAAGCTATCTTCATCATAATTATCAAAGTATTGCTGGATTGATTCTGGTTGCTTATATTTCAGCTTGATTTTTTCATTAATGTAGTTAAATGACTGAAACAAACTGGTATGGTCTGGTATGGTCCTAGAGAGCAAAACTGTTTTAGTATAACTGCTTCTGTAGGGTATTAAATTTTCATGGAGATTAAATACTGTGCAGCTCACCAAGTATAACTGACCCATTCTGTTTCCTGCCCCAGTTATATTCTGTAGACACCGGAAGCAATAGAGCTTATAGTTTGTTGACTAAACATTTTAATGAGAAAGTTGGAATCTAGAATTGTTTTTTCTTTCTTGGAATAATACATTCCCTAGATTTCAGAGGGAAGACCAGACTTCTTGTATTTATTAGCTCTGTGTGTAATTAATATAGAAATAATCTCTTAAGATACTAGTAACAAGTGTTTAAAATTTTATCATGAAATATTTCTGCCTAAAATTATTTAACTATCACCTTTTTATTTTACTTTTTTTAAGATTTTATTTGAGAGAGAGTGAGAGCATGAGCACAAGTTGGGGGAGGCAGAGGGAGAAGCAGACTCCCCACTGAGCAGGGAGCCCAATGCGGAACTCGAGCTTAACCAACTCAGCCACCCAGGCGGCCCTAACTATCACCTTTATTTGTTTGTTTTCGAAATGTAACTTAAAAGCTTATTTTGGGTAGGAAATTTCCTCAGATGTGCTAAATACTTCTCTGACTTACACAGGATATCAATCATCACTACAAAAGTCATCTAATTTAGTCAGTGCTTGGTGAGTAGGGCCACATTAGAAAAAACTCGAGTTATTTTTAATATAATTAATAATAATAAAAATATATATATATTTTTAAAAAGATTTTATTTATTTATTTGACAGATCATAAGTAGGCAGAGAGGCAGGCAGAGAGAGAGGGGGGGAAGCAGGCTCCCTGCTGAGCAGAGAGCCCGATGCGGGGTTTGATCTCAGGACCCCGAGACCATGACCCGAGCAGAAGGCAGAGGCTCCAACCCACTGAGCCACCCAGGCGCCCCTAATAAAATATATTTTTTAAAGATTTTATTTATTTATTTTACAAAGAGATCACAAGTAGGCAGAGAGGCAGGCGGGGGTGGGGGTGGGGGGGGGAAGCAGGCTCCCTGCTGAGCGGAGAGCCCAATGTCGGGCTCCATCCCAGGACCCTGAGATCATGACCTGAGCCGAAGGCAGAGGCTTTAACCCACTGAGCCACCCAGGTGCCCCAATAATAATAAAATTTAATACCATTATTTTTAATAATAATGTTCTCAGAGTTGATCAAAGTGTAAAGAAGGGCTCTTTGCCTTATATGAAGGGGCCCAAGACCTTTTCCTGTAAGAGTTAAAGTCGCAGAGCTGATTTGTGGTATCTAATTTATTATGGGTTAGGATAACCTGATAACCTGGCTTCTTAGAAGTATATGTAAAATAAAAGTATAAGGGCTCTAGGTGGGGCCAAGGGGCTGAGCTGTGATTGGAATCCAAGTGTCTCCTGCTGTTCTCAGTGGTCAGATATGTATGTAACCCCCATTCAGATGAGGTGCTAAAGAGGGTTTGAATGTAGACAGTGTTACTGGCATCTACTGACTGGTGTTAAGCCATCTAGTGGCTTAAAACCTAATAGGAGGTACATGTCTAGTTGTCCACTGTAACAAAATACTTGATATTGGTGATTATAGAGATAAAAGATTACGTTTTCCAAATTAGCAAGTGGTGGTATGTTTTATATCTGGGAAGATGGATGAAACTGAGAACATTTCCACTCTGAATTCCGTAATTCTTTAAAACAGGTACAGAATATATTGGTAGATTATCAAAAAAAAAGAAAGAATGTTCAGATAAGAAAAGGGACAAGGGAGAAGACTTTATATAGTAAAAGATAACTAAGGAGAGGCTTCGTAACTTTTTCAGTAGGATCGTTCTTACTGGGATTTAAGTGGTCATTGGAGCTAACAATAAATATTACCTCGTTCTTCTAAATTTGAAATAAACTGAGAAATAGATTCCTTAATCAGTAAGTTGAAATGTAAAAAAAAATCAGCCTTGTTGGTGGGGTTGACTGGAGAATATGCCATGGATATGTGGCCAAATGGGCTTATGACCATCTCCCTGGTCCACCCAGTTAAACTTAACCTAACAGAGTGATAGACCTCTGGGACAACCCCTCATGCTTAACTCCCTTGCAGGATGGAGAGAAGTGCTGGCAATCCTGTAGACTATGCCTAGTCCTCCTGATGCCTCATCTCTCCCTGAGTGCCCAGGAAGGGAGAGCCATAGTGATTAGTTTTTTCTTTTGGTGTTTGAAGGGTTAGGGAATGAGTAACGTTATAGGGGAAGTCTCTCTCTCCTCAGGGAAATATGAGCCTGGGAAATAATGGTCCTCCACGACAGTATGGTGGTGAGGTGCTTTTCTCCCCCCTTTCCATAAAATTGAATCGCGAGCTTAAATTGTTTCTTAGATCAAAAAAAGTCATAGATCTTTGTCCTTAAAAGCTTGTAAAAGTTGGGAGAAATCAGTCTGGCTTTAAATAAATATTTGAGTTAATCTGAAGCAAAGGCAGAGACTGGGGGATTGCTTAGCAGCCTCTTTGTGGATGCTTCTTAAAAAGTATTTGCCTACTTCCCTGAAATACATTTTGCTTCAGTTTGGTTTTAAAGTCTTGCTAGCAAAAGTGATTAAGACTCTTTAATTTTTATTAACTATCTCTTAATCATACTCTGAAAACTGTGATTATTTTCAAGTTTCTCTAATTTAGTAGAAGAATTATTCTCTTCATCTAGTATGGGGTCAGTTGTACAGAGTAACAAAATACTGGTTCTGAACTTGTTAGTTTGTTCTTGCTGATTCCTGTCTCCTTTTTCTCCTTTCTAGAATCCTATTCTAAGAACTTGGACACTCAGGCATCCACCATGGTGTTGGGTCCTGAACAGAAGATGCAAGATGGTAATTTATAGCTGTTATTGTCTGATTTTTACTTGGAATTTGGGTTAAATCAATAATAAAAATTGACCGTATTTTCCTTCTTGTCATCTATCACAACAAAAATTGTCCTTAACTCCTCTTCCCTAGCTAACAGTATCATCATAGAGACCTGCTCCAGTCAGATCCAACCCACTCACCCCAAGTTACTCACCTAGTAACTTAAGCTGGAAATGATAACCATAAAGGGCTGTCTGATATCTTATTTCCAGTTCTGAGATGAGCCAAGATTAGCTGCGTTTGGTTTCTGTAGCCTGGCATAGAAACCTTTAGAATGCTTTGGCTCTTCCCAGCATTTGGGATATTTACACTAAGGAGCAGTAAAGTACTCAGCAAACGCATTTAACTGTATAATCCATTAGAGAGAGTATTCTGGTTCCTTCTAATTCTAAATTTCTCCTTTAGAATTTTCATTCCTTTAAACTTCCTCATCAATTCAGGGCCATTTCACACAAAGTACGTCAGCTCCCTATAGAAAGAAAGCTTTTGTTTTTCTAATTAGATGTTGTAAGGATTTCTTGGAAACCCTGACATTAGAGTTCTATGGTTTGAAATTGCCATTTCAATTTGAAATTGCCATTCAAACTGGGCTTTGTATCCTTCTGGCAGATTAGCCCTTTTCTCCCAGACCCTCCCCTTCCCAGCATTTAAGATTACCTGCAAAATGCAGAAGCTGGAAATGCTGATAAGCAGTATAAGATGAGCCCTCCTGTCATGAGGGTGCCCACACCCCGTGACCTGAAGCTTTTCACTGCAGGCCTTAGTCAGGAGGCAAAGGGTTCCTCTTTGGTGGTTTCCCTGCAGCTTCAGATTTTAGCCTAACGGTGGTAGGATTTTTCAACTTCCACATTTTTTGAGAAGCCTGACAGAGGTATAATGCCCAGGGACAATTCTTTGGCTAAGTCCTACCAAATAATGGATGGGGGTAGGGGTAGTAGTAACCAACTAGATGGACCTAGTTCTGTTCTTCTGAAAGTTAGGATTTTAGGTAACAGGGTGGTTAGTCAGGGAATGTTATAATTTGAGTCCTAGGCATCAGTGTTTTTAGAAGAAAATGAGATGACTCTAAAAATTGCCAGCTGGGAATATAGAAGTGTGAAAGTAGGAAAACCATTGTGAGATGAGCGTTAAAACTGATCTAGAGCAAAGTGACTTGGGAGGAGGGGTGAGAGGGAGCTTTTTCACCATAAGCTTTTTTTTTTATTTCCTGAATTTCCATCCATGTGATGTACTGCCTAGTTAAGAATTAAAATTATTCTATATTAGAAATATAGATGAATATTAAAATATTAGAAATAAATTGAATAGGGGCACCTGAGTGGCTCAGTTCGTTAAGCGACTGCCTTCTGCTCAGGTCATGATCCCAGAGTCCCGGGATCGAGGTCTGCATCAGACTCCCAGCTCCACGGGGAATCTGCTTCTCCCTCTGACCTTCTCCCCTCTCATGCTCGCTCTCTCTCTCTCTCAAATAAATCAAATCTTAAAAAAAAAAATAAGTAAATTGAATAGAGCCAGGTTGGTCTTCTGCATTTAGGTGTTAAAAAGATTTAAAAGTTACTAAGGACAAGTTGTTCGTGTATTTTGTTCATTTTTATTTCTTCTCAAATCTATTAATTTAGATGATGTTTCTGGAGACCATGGGGACTCTCCCAGTCTTGGTACTCTCAACCCTGCCTATAGTACCTCATCTCTCCCCCAGTCCACTGACCACTTAGAGGAGCCCTTTACAACCTACTTTGATGAGAAGATCACCATTCCTGAGGAGGAGGTTAGTGACAGATCCTTGGAGGAAAATGTTATTTAAGGAAGACTTAGGAGTGAAAAGTCTGCTGAACAAGTCAAGGGCAACAGCCTCAGATCTAATTTTGGCAAGCAGTCTCTGAAGACAACTTCTGGAATCAGAGTAACTGTTTACAATAACTGTTCAGGAAAACGAGGACCTTGAAAACAGTTGCCACATTGTACTCGTGATTATTTTTTGATCTAGAAAGTATGAATTTCATGTTTTTTACAGTGGCTTTTGTCCCTTTTGAGTAGTGGTTGGGCGCAAGGGTACTGATACTCTTACTCGGGTTTTAGAATGAGAGGCTGATTGATGGAAAGAACAGGTAAGGGAAGGGCTACTATTTGGACCGAGAAGTGGCCAGTTCATTGATAAGAAGTGGGTAAGATGAAAGTTGAACTTGGGCACACCCAATATCCAACGTCCTAAATCCTTTGTTCTTGTGAAGGTGATATTGTTGCTTTATATGTGGAAAAAATAACAGATAAATTAGATCAGTAGTTTGGAGGTGATAATTAGTTTAATCTCTTCCTCTCTTGTATAGTATTCTTGTTTTAGCTTTCGTAAACTCTGGGCTTTCACGGGACCTGGCTTTCTTATGAGCATTGCCTATTTGGATCCAGGGAACATCGAATCTGATTTGCAGTCTGGAGCAGTGGCTGGATTTAAGGTGAACATCTAGTCCTACCCCCACCCCTGTTTAACACACACAGGCCACCCTCACATCCTTTCTCCCTTCTCTGCTTGTTGGATATCATCAGCCTTGGCAGTTACATGCAACTTCATTGGCAGTGACACTTGGGTGAAAAGTACTTTGCCATCTGGTTTTTAAAATTCATCTTATACACATCGTTAGCTTTAACATTTATTTTATTGTATCTAGTCCACATAGTTTGCCTTGAACAAGGGAGAAACTAAGGCTCAGAAAGGTTTGAGGTGACCTAGCAGGTTATGTGCATAATCTGATGCAGAACTCCAGGTCATTTGCTTCTTGATCTGGGCTCTTTCCCGAATGTAGTATTTCTCATTGACATTGCCAAACAACCGAACGAAAACACTCCATTTGTCTAATGAGTGTTATGATGGGATTTTGTTCTTCTCTAGTTGCTGTGGATTCTTCTGTTGGCCACCATGGTGGGGCTGCTGCTCCAGCGCCTTGCAGCCAGACTGGGAGTGGTCACGGGGTTGCATCTTGCTGAAGTGTGTCATCGTCAGTATCCTAAGGTGAGCAATGTAGTGTCCTGTTCGTCACTCATCTCAGAGGAACGTGTGTGTCTGGCAGAGTGTGCTGGCCTCGTGGTATATACTGAAATAGTGGAGGACTTGGTGGTCAGGGCCCTGCGGATGAGTTCCAGGGGAAATTCGGTAGCCCCTCTTGCTGCCGACCCATAGTTCTGTACTCTTTCAAAATTTAACTTGAGATTCACTTTTTGACGGAAAGCTTCCTTGGAAAAATTCAGTTTGAATAAATATTTACCATTCATTCTGACTTCTGACATCTAGCGGTGTCCCGCCCATGGAGGCGTGGGAGTACTCTAAGTGCTTTCATTCATACGGCCATATTCCTATTTTTGTTTGACTTTGTCATGAATTTGAAAAATAAAGGTTTTCTCTTTTATTATAAACTCTATGTGGCAGGATCTTTGGGTTTGTTAAGAATTATTTTTCGATTGACCCTGACCTTGGAGGTTACACTGTCTTCCACAGCTTTTTTCTGTGGAACGGACATTTTGGGCCGTTCTTACTGCTACCTGAGGCAGGAAAGGACCTTATGTCTGGAAGATAGTTTTAGCCTAGCTTCATCTTTATTTTTTATTTTTATTTTTTCTTAAAGATTTTATTTATTTGTTTGACAGAGAGAGAGATCACAAGTAGGCAGAGAGGCAGGCAGAGGGAGAGGGGGAAGCAGGCTCCCTGCTGAGCAGAGAGCCTGAAGTGGGGCTCGATCCCAGGACCCTGAGATCATGACCTGAGCCGAAGGCAGAGGCTTTAACCCACTGAGCCACCCAGGTGCCCCCCTAGCTTCATCTTTAGATAAGATAATGATCTGCCTCTGGCTGGTCCTAAATGTTTAATCTCCTTTTCTGATTCTGATAAACTATCCTTAATCTGCTTTTTTTCCCCTTATATGCTTCTCAAAAAAAACCTTAGTAATTATAATTTCTTGTAGCTTCTCCTCATGTATCTTAGCAGTTGTTTTTTGTGACAATTTTTTGTGTGTAGTAGATACCTGAAGCTGTTTTTTTGTTTTGGTTTGGTTTGGTTTTTTGTTTTCTCTTGGCCTCGGTGAGCCAGTATTAACTAAATTTGTCTTTCAGCTGTATTATTTGACCAGATTAGGTTCCTGTTTTGTTATATGCCACTTGGTTTCAGCCAGTTTGCCCTGAGTCCCTTTACATATTTGTCCTTTTTCACTTGCCTATATATTATCATTACATTAAGGTTGCCTCTAGCCTCTTCATTTTTGTTTTGTCTGTTCAGCCATGGTCAGGCTAATGTTCTTCTGTGTTCATTTTCTATTCTCTTCTGAACAATATTTTGACCATATTAGCATCCTCATTTTCCCCTAAAACTTTTGGATTGTTTTTAGGCAGGAAATTAAGTGGAAATTAATGACTGGAAATTCCGTTCCTCTATTGAGTGGAAGGTAAGAGAAAAAATTTGGATCAGCTGCTGTCCTGATCTTGGGTCATATGCACTACCACATAGAAGCACCCTTGCTTTCTCCAGCCGGGGGCATGTGCAATGATGGGCCAAGTGGAGCCCAGTTCTGGTACTTCATCTCTAGACTGAAGCCTTATGAAGGACTGTTGATGGGTCAGTGCCAAATGTGAATTCCAAACTATAGGGAAAGTTCTTAAAAATGATTAATTAGAACCATGTCTTTCTGCTGTTTGGTATTTAGGTCCCACGAATTATCCTATGGCTGATGGTGGAGTTGGCTATCATTGGCTCAGATATGCAAGAAGTTATTGGCTCAGCTATTGCCATCAATCTCCTGTCTGTAGGAAGGTGAGGGGGTTTTCCTCCAGAAAGTAATATTTTGCTAGATTTCAAAGCAAATGTAAAAACAAAAACTAAACTAATTTTCATTTTTCGAGATTCAATTCAAGTATTATTTTTTCTGTGGAACATTTCTGGAGCCACCTTCTCTCCCAGCAGCTGTAGGCTCTGTATGTTCCATGTTCTCATGTTGGCTTATGCATCCCTCTGTTATACAGTGAGTGACGTTGTGTGTTAAAATTTATTTATCTGTATCTCAGTTTGTCCCACTAGACAGTGAGCTCCTTGAGGGGGTAAGACCCATACTTTTCAGCTTTTTGTCCTAAATGTCTGAGTAGTAGATAGTCGATGTTTGAATGAATGTAGTTCATTCGTTTGGTGCTGTGATCTTAAACTACCCAAGGCCTGACCTCCTGCCACACTGTCCCCTCTCCCATGAGTCCTTGCTTCTCCAAGTGTTTTGTATCTGGAGAGCTGTTGGAAAGAAAGTGGTTTTCAGTGTTTCCTTTCCTCCCATTAATCCCATTTCTTATCTCTGACCTAGGGTTCCTCTCTGGGGTGGAGTTCTCATCACCATTGCAGATACCTTCGTATTTCTTTTTTTGGACAAATATGGTAAGGAGACTAGGAATGGAGGGGTCAGTCACAGGAGCTACTTTCCATCATCTGGCTGATGGAGAAGTCTGCCTTCTGTGAGCTCACTATTGCATTTTTCCCTTTAGGATTACGGAAACTAGAAGCATTTTTTGGCTTTCTCATCACCATTATGGCCCTCACATTTGGATATGAGGCAAGTGTTGCAGGCTATTCATTACTTTCTATAACCAAAAAAGAGGGTTTTTTTTAACCTTTTCTTTTAAGACTATATAATGCTAGGATGGTTTAATTATATCACATGTGTTAACAAAAAGCCAGCTCAGCCTAGGCCAATTTTGAAGAAATATGGTCTTAGAGACTAGTCTCTGGGAAGACCTACTGGTCTCCTAGGTCAAAAATAACTAGAGTTTTTTAGGACTTTCTAGACTAGACTCCCTGGTTCCAAGTTGGCTAGCTCAACAGAGTAGCCTTAGAGAGGGTGAAGGTGGGAGTTGCAGCATTACTCCTGGCTGTTAACTTTGTGGAGTTCTGGTTTTGCTTATCCTGGCTTATACCAGCTGCAGCTTGAACTTTCTTTGTACTGCAAGTTAATGAATTATAAAAGATATAGTGGATGTTTCCTGGTTTGTCTCCTAACCTGGATACTCCTAAGAAGCAGTACCGTTGTATGCAGAAGTAGTCGCTAGCTTGCTTTCTTTTTTCTTTCTTTCTTTCTTTCTTTCTTTCTTTCTTTCTTTCTTTCTTTCTTTCTTTCTTTCTTTCTTTTTTTCTTCCTTTCTTCCTTTCTTCCTTTCTTCCTTTCTTCCTTTCTTCCTTTCTTCCTTTCTTCCTTTCCTTCCCTTTCCCTTTCCCTTTCCCTTTCCCTTTCCCTTTCCCTTTCCCTTTCTTTCTTTCTTTCTTTCTTTCTTTCTTTTTCTTTCTTTCTTTCCTTTCTTTCTTTTCTTTCTTTCTTTTCTTTCTTTCTTTCTTTCTTTCTTTCTTTCTTTCTTTCTTTTTCTTTCAGATTTTATTTATTTGACAGCACAAGCAGGGGGAGTGGAAGAGAGTGGAGTGGAAGGGAATGGAAGAAGGAGAAGCAGGCTCTCCGCTGAGCAGGGAGCCCCAATCCTAGGACCCTGGGATCATGACCTGACCGAAGGCAGACGCTTAACCGACTGAGCCACGCAGGTGCCCTGATAGTAGCTTTCTATGTCCAATTGTTATAAACCCTTTTGCTCATTGGACTGGCTGAACTTCTAAAAGTACATCTAATCTGGGGTCCCTGGGTGGCTCAGTTGGTTAAGTGTCTGACTGTTGATTTTGGCTCGGGTCATGATCTCAGGGATCTGATTCTCTTCCACTGACCTTCCCCCTGCTCACACTCACTATCTATTTCTAAAAGAAATAAAGTCTTTTTAAAAAAAAGAAAAAAAGCACATCTAATCTGTGAGTAGATTATGCAATAGATTAGTCTAAGGCTTCTAAGAGAAAGCCTGAACCAGGAAAAAGTATGTATGAGAAATATTTATGAATGTGTCTCAGCATATATTAGTGGCAAACGTAAGTTGATTTTTAGATAAACATAGGTGAATAGAGGCAGAAGTATGGATAATCAAGAATTGACTATATTCTTGGGTCTGTCTCATAGGAGCAGATGTGAAACTAATATCAATGAGGCCCTCAGCAGCCATCTAATTCTTTAGAATATTAATGACATTCTCTACATATCTACTTTGTATATCTAAAATATGATGTGAAATATTTGGATATCCAGGCCTGAATTCTCAGACCTCTGGAAGCAAGTCCCTCACTCTGCTTGGTTTTCTGATGGTTCTGTCGTCCTCATTATTCCAGATGGTTGTTGAAGAAAGTGTTGTAAGGAGCAATGGATGCTGAGTGTTTCCTAGTACGGTGTTATTCCCCTGGTCTCATATTCTAATAGTTGTATATTGGTATGTAGTATGTTACAGTGAAACCCAACCAGAGCCAGGTACTCAGGGGCATGTTCCTGCCATCCTGTTCAGGCTGCGGCACCCCACAGATCGAGCAGGCTGTGGGCATCGTGGGAGCTGTCATCATGCCACACAATATGTACTTGCATTCTGCCTTAGTGAAGGTGAGCATGGCCCTTCTATCCGTGTCATCCAGATAGTTTATGTTTCCTTTAGTTGCAGGGGACACACAGTTGAAAAGCATTAGAGTCCTAAAGGAGTGAAAGGTTTTTCCATGGTTGGATGTTTATAAATTTCGCACATGCAGACTCTGTTTTTGTCACAAAAGTGACTAGAAATAAGTGACCCCACAGACAAACTGGGAGGACTAAAAGTCTTCATAAAAGGTCCAAAAGTACAACAAATCTCTTGTGTTTAAATCCCAAAAGACTGAGTGACCTTGACGAGATAAGGAGAAAGAGCCCAACCAAGGTTTTATCAGTCAATCTTATATAGTAGTTTTCTGGGAGATTTCAGAGACCTTTATAATTAAGGTTGTTAGGACTGAAAATCAGGTTTTGTTTTGTTTTTTTAAGATTTTATTTATTTATTTGAGAGAGAGAGAGAGATCACAAGTAGGCAGAGAGGCGGGGGGGAGGGGGAGGGAAGCAGGCTCCCCGCCGAGCGGAGAGCCTGATGTGGTGCTCGATTCTAGGACCCTGAGACCATGACCCGAGCTGAAGGCAGACGCTTTAACCCACTGAGCCGCCCAGGTGCCCCAGGTTGTTTTTTTATGTCAGTGGTTCTTCTAGCCACAGTAAATGAGAGCTCAGTAGCACATAGTCATCATTTCCTGTTTGGGGAATGTGCTAGTGTTGTCAGAAGGTCATGAAGTCCTTACTCACTTAATAAGCTGGGATATAAGTAACTTTTCTCACATTTCTTGTGGTCAATCGTTTGCCCTCTAAATCTTTCAGCTAAGTCCATGCTCATGAAATATTACAAAGGAACTTGTTCTAACTAATAAAAAATGACTTTGCTGTTTATCTCTCTAGTCCAGACAGGTAAACCGAGCCAATAAGCAGGAAGTTCGAGAAGCTAATAAGTACTTTTTCATTGAATCCTGCATCGCTCTCTTTGTTTCCTTCATCATCAACGTCTTTGTTGTCTCAGTCTTTGCTGAAGCATTTTTTGAAAAAACCAACGACCAGGTGGTGAGTAAGCCAGGGTCATGAGTGGTAGTGAATGTGAGGGTAGTGAAGGCCGGAATGGGGTAGGCAAAGTGACAGTGACTTGGAGCTCAGAGGAAACAGATCTCCTCAGGAGCCCTGAGCCTCAGCCGCTCATCACAGCACTAGTTAGGGTCTAGAGTCCGGGGTTAAACCAAGCCTGGACCCATGTTTCCCAGCTATTGGCTCAGAAGGGAGTTTGCCTCAGAATAAAGATTGCCTCACGCTGTTGTGTTTGTGACTTCATGTCTATTGGCTCTTGGTCATCATCCCCTTTTGTTTCCTGTTTATCAGCTGCCAGCCTGTTTGCCAGTCCTGCCATTTGGAGGTGAGGACAGGTAGGGAGGAGTCAACAAACAGAATGCAGAAACTGGCTACGATATACTCTTTTGCATTTTGAATTCTCTCTTTTTTTTTTTTAAATTTTATTTATTTATCTGACAGAGACACAGCAAAAGAGGGAACACAAGCAGGGGGAGTGGGAGAGGGAAAAGCAGGCTTCCTGCTGAGCAGGGAGCCCGATACGGGGCTCGATTCCGGGACCTCGGAATCATGACCTGAGCCAAAGGCATACGCTTAACGACTGAGCCACCCAGGCGCCCCTGAATTCTCTATCATCTTGATTCCTGATTGCCTGTCTATAGGACCTCTGACTCCTGGCTCTGCTATGTCTAAGGAGTCCTCTCATATTTCTTTTTTTTTTTTTTTAAGATTTTATTTATTTATTTGACACAGAGAGAGATCACAAATAGGCAGACAGGGAGAGGGAGAAGCAGGCTCCCCGCTGAGCAGAGAGCCCGATGTGGGGCTCGATCCCAGAACCCTGAGATCATGACCTGAGCCAAAGGCAGAGGCTTTAACCCACTGAGCCACCCGGGCACCCCCCTCCCCTTATATTTCTTAAGGGTTCTCTCCTCCTGCCATCACTTAAAGTGCGCCAGCATTCATGTATTACCATGTACAGTCTTAACTCAGTAAATATTTTTGATGGCATGAGGCTGTAGAAGGATTATGGAAGAAGACCACAAGTGCCATTGCAGCCAGTCCCTGCTCCCGTTACAACTTGTATCCAGTGTCTTACCTCCAGTGTCTCCTAGGTGACTTGCATCCCTGTAGTTTGTGATCTGCAGGAACTCTCTTCTGGTCTGGTCCTTGCCTCAAAAATAAAAGTTGCTCCTAAACTGTTTTGTGTTCCAGATTGCAGTCTGTAGAAATAATAGCAGTCCCCACACTCACCTTTTTCCTGATGATAACTCGACACTGGCAGTGGACATCTACAAAGGGGTAAGCCTTTTCAGATTTGTGATCACTGCTCCCGAATCAATATTCTTGGCATAGTAGCTGATCATTTCTATGGGTTCACTTCAGAGCTAAACCTGTCTTCTCTGGAGTGTCATTTACTTCAGAGGTCTAGATGCCAGGCAAGCATTTTTGGATTATGTGGGAGGGAATAGAGGATCAACTGAAAGAAACTGTATCAGCAATTCCCAGAGTTATGTTGGTAGTATATTTTATAGGATGTTAACTGGGGGAGACTAAAGAAAGTGCTCCTCGTAAAGTATTCTTTATTGGGACCTCTCAGTCCCTTTTATGCTGGTTACATTATGAACCTCCCAAGAGTAGAATACATAATTTATTATAGTATTTCCCAAATGTATTTAACCTTTCTCTTTACTCCTGTTGCTATCTTCCAGAATAGTGTGTTAAGTAATATAACTTGGTAAATATTGTGTAGACTTTTTTTAAAAAAACATATTTAAGATACAGGTTGAGGATAAAGGCTTTAGGAACTTGGAAAAAAGACTTAAACAGAGGAATGAAGGAGTATCCAGCAAAATTTAGGTTGAAGGCCTCTAAAATGAGGTCAGGTCTCGAGTCTAGCTTCTACGGAGTCGTGCCCAGCACAGCACTTGGTGTAGGTTGGTATGTAGCGAAGAAGTGGGAGAAATGCTGCAGAGAAATTCCGTTTTGGTCATTGTCTAAGCAGATCATTGACAAAAACATCTTTCTCCCTTGCCTCTCCCAGGGTGTTGTACTGGGATGTTACTTTGGGCCGGCTGCACTCTACATCTGGGCAGTTGGGATCTTGGCTGCAGGACAGAGCTCCACCATGACAGGAACTTATTCTGGCCAGTTTGTCATGGAGGTATGTGCTGTTTTGATGGGTATAGATTAGAGGAAGAAAACATTGATTGCCCTTTTGTTATGTCTTCTTAATCTCGTGTTTCTAGGGTCTTCTTGAACCTCCCCAAACCTTTCTCTGTTTCCTGTTCTAGACATTTATCCTGCTTCTGTGTTTTCTTCCAGGGATTCTTGAACCTCAGATGGTCACGCTTTGCCCGAGTGATTCTGACCCGCTCTATTGCCATCATCCCCACTCTGCTTGTTGCCATCTTTCAGGATGTAGAGCGTCTAACAGGGATGAACGACTTCCTGAATGTTCTGCAGAGCTTACAGGTGAGGAGAGAGCTAGGGAAACCCCCATTCCATTTAATCAGGCAATGTTATGTATTGCCCTTAGGTACCAAGCCTGTAGTATGGGTGCTGGGGAAGTTCAGAGGAAGAAAGAGGCACAGTCTTAGTCTGCAGTAAATGTATGGAATCCCTGGTATCTGAAAAGCTTTTAGAAATGTTTTGGTTTGAAAAAAAAAAAAAAATGTTTTGGTTTGTAAAAGGCTGTTGAATGGGAATTATCTGCTATAATTATATATAGAGTATAAAATTACTGTTTTTTAATCCAAGTAAACATTAAAGAATATAGGACACTGCTAGGTCCTATTGAGGTTAAACAGGCAAGGTAGATATGAATGTTTACAAAGACATAGGATCAGAATCGATGCTAAGTTAATGACGGCTTTACAGGTTTCAACATAATGCATGAGCATCTTGGGATGATAGGAGTAATTTCTTATGGGGTAGATGAGACCGGTTGTGTATTTCCCTTGTGCTAACAGTGCTGCTCTTGGGGGTAATTCAAGGATCTCCAGTAGCCCCATCTGATCTTCGTTCTTTTTTTCCAGCTTCCCTTCGCTCTGATACCCATCCTCACGTTTACAAGCTTGCGGCCAGTAATGAATGACTTTGCCAATGGGATGTGAGTGTAACTTCTCTCAGTTCCCCAAAAATATGTGAGGGAAGCATATCTTCATTGAATTGGCCAGTCAGAAAATGAGTATTGTAGGGGAACCACATGTTTTGAGAGGTGAATGCTAGAGCTGCCCCTCAGTCTTTGGCTCAGAGAACAGAGACTGTGAATGTGGTAAAGAAGGCAAGTACATTTTTCATTTCTAGCATGAGAAAGTTCTACTCTACTCTTAGAGCTTTAACTCTTCAGCTTTAGTCAGTGACGTGTAAAGCACCTTAATTCCATGTTAAATGGTCTTAATGAGAAAAGCATAAACAAATAACTTTTATATACTTCTTGAAAGGGTATGGGGTATTTGAAATTATTTGTTGCATCTCTAGGTACTCAGGACATGTTGCATTTCTAGGGACTTAAATATTGAGGATTATTTGATAGCATTTTCCCCCCTCCTTCTCCCTATTGGCGTTTTATTTGGGACATAGTAAGAACAATTTTCAGTTCATTTTTAGATGCCTCTTACTCCTGTCCTGTCTACCCCACAGGACAGTGTCCTTTTCTGCTTGTGAATGGGTTGGACTGTTCCACCAGTGACTGATGATTCTTTTACAGAGGCTGGAGGATTGCAGGAGGGATATTGGTCCTTATCGTCTGTTCCATCAACATGTACTTTGTCCTGGTTTATGTCCAGGAACTAGGGCATGTGGCATTGTATGTGGTAGCTGCTGTGGTCAGTGTGGCTTATCTGAGCTTTGTGTTTTACCTGGTAAGTCTTTTCAGGAGGGGGCGGGGGTGTAGGTATCAGAGATGGTAGAGATGGGGCTTATTAACACCAAAATGAAAGGATCCAAGAGCAAAATAGCAATTTTTTTTTTTAAGCACATAGCAATCCTCTCTCCAGGTTAATGATACCATTTACATGAAGTTATTAAGTCACCTGCAGTTAAACAATATTTTTAACCATAACATTTATTTTGATTCTTGTCATTGTCATATTAGTTTTGTCTGGTTTCCATTCTTAGTAATTCCTGATAAGAGGGGCACCTGGGTGGCTCAGTTGGTTAGGCATCTGCCTTTGGCTCAGGTCATGATCTCAGGGTTCTGGAATCAAGCTTCATTTCAGTCTCCCTGCTCAGCGGGGAGTCTGCCTCTCCTCTCTCTGCCCGCTCATGCTTGTGCTCTCTCTCAAATAAATAAATAACTTAAAAAAAATTCCTGATAAGAGAGTGTAGTGTTTTTGAAGAATTAAAAGAATAGTATAGAAAGTAGATTGGCACAGGATTTTAATAGCTGTCTACAAAAGAAAGAATAGTGATATTTTCTCATTGAATTACTCTAAAGTTATTTAAAAATGATGGTTATAAAAGCAGAGCTACACAGAAAATGAATGCTGATAATGTATTCCAAGATAATAAGTTTTTTTTCAAAAATCAGGAGTAAATTATATTAAAAATGGTGATAGTAGTTAAGATATTTCCATGTAACGTTACTTAATAGTAATGAAAAATAGTTCTAGCAACAAAGACAGCAAACCCACCTCACTGTTATATACAGGTTTCTTTGAAAAATGCATGTATGGAGGGTTAGGGACAACAGAATTTATACTGTATATGCTGCAGAGAATGGTTAAGGATGGAGGCTAGAGACCTGCTGATATTTTTTAACACTTACCTAGTCCCCCTGCCAATATCTGACATGGGTTAAGTACTAGATTGAGAAAATCACTTTGGTGACTATTGAAAAATTATCAATCCAGCTCTGTATTGATTTATTTTTTCTTCTTTCCTCCCTAGTAAACCTTGAGCACACTACGATTATGCTGAACCTATATTCTAGGGATTTACTCCAAGGAAACCGAAGTAACTGAACATGTCCTTGACAGGAATTATTTTAAAAATTCACTACAGAAGTTAAGGGAATCCTTCCTTCCTGCAAATTAGCTATGAAAAGACTGAGTTGTCCTCAGGTACCCTGAGACTGTCGAGGTTGTTGAAGACCCATTTTTAGACTGAGGACTGAAATTATAATTCCAGGGTTGGTTACTGCTGTTAAGCTCCAAAAGACGTACTTGAGCAGTTTGGGGTACGATCCCAGTTGTATTGGTCTGTCAGTCATTACCTCCACCTACATCGTGAGGGATGGGGTAGGACTAAAGAAAAATGGTCTTTGGGGAACTCCCAATTGGACAAAAGAAACAAACAACAAACACAAAGCAGTAGGAACAAGGAACTGAAAATTGAAAATAGTATGAAGAAACTTTGTTGAGGAAGGCAGATTCTAGGATGTCTATTTTTTTTAAAGATTTTTTACTTTATTTATTTGACAGAGAGATCACAAGTAGGCAGAGAGGCAGGCAGAGAGAGAGAGGGAAGCAAGCTCCCTGCTGAGCAGAGAGCCCGATGTGGGGCTCGATCCCAGGACCCTGAGATCATGACCTGAGCTGAAGGCAGAGGCTTTAACCCACTGAGCCACCCAGGTGCCCCTCCAGGATGTCTTAAAGGGGGTGTGGGGTTGCGAGAATTTGTGCAGCTTGGGTGGTAGGAGATGAGCAGAGCTGGATGGGGGTTGCCTGGGTGGCTTAGTTAAGTAAGCATCTGCCTTCTGGCTTGAGTCCTGATCCCAGGGTCCTAGGATCAAGTCCCACATGAGGCTTCTTGCTCAGCAGGGAGCCTGCTTCTGCCTCTGCCTGCCACTCCCCCTGTTTGTGCTCTCTCTCCCTCCCTCTACCTTCCTCTCTCTCTCCCTATCTCTCTGACAAATCTTATAAAAAAAAAGAGGGAAGAGAGCAGGTTTGCATCTGAGCAGTGCAGTGTGAACAGTCATGATGGGAAGGGTCTGCAGAGAGGTTGGTGAATGATGACCATACTTTGTCTTTCAGGGTTGGCAATGTTTGATTGCATTGGGCATGTCCTTCCTGGACTGTGGGCGCACGGTAAGCATCTCTAAAGTCCTGGTGACCGGAGAAGCCGCTGGTGGCTATTCTAAGTAAACACTGGATCAGTCTGTCTGTCTTCCACAGGTAGCCATCAGAGCCAGTGTGTTTCTATGGTTTACTGTGTGAACATAGCCAAAAGTATGTGCTGTTGCACAGACTGCGTTTAAGACTCAACTCTTTGTCGGGAAAGACTTTGTTTTCAGTATATGTTTAAAAGGATGGAATTTTTGGAATTTTTTTTTTCTTCCTAACCTTCTAACCTGGGGACTGGATTAGATAGAATCTTTGAAAAGCTAACTTAGCTGCTATCATTTCAACACAAACTCTTAAGTAGCTCCCCAAAGGCCAAGTTTTATCCTGTTGAGAGATAATCCTATATGCATTGTTCTTAACCAGGCTAAGTGTTAAAAAAAAAATTGAGAAATGTAATAAAGTTTTCATAAGACAAATTACAGAATGGGTATGCAGGTTTTGTTTATAAAAAGATAAAAGGCTGAGAAATACTTTTCTTATGCATACCCTGTCAGTTATTTTAATTATAAAAAAATTTTTAAACTGGTTTCATCCATATTAAGTATAAAATTATGAAAAATCTACCTCTTTCAGGTTCAGGATTCTTTTAACTTATTTCCACTTTAAATTTCTTGGTGGAAGTTAAGAGGGATGAGAAAAGATAAAGACAGTGATAAATGAACAAACAGCAAAGCTGACATGTAGGTCATGGTTATTAATCACCTTGGAAAAATCACTGAGCAGATTCTCCTCAGAGATTGAAAGCCTATCAGGATTTTCTTTTGAGTCCTGATTTTCTTAACTTTCATGTTAGTACAGAGCTTTCCTGATGATATTTACTCTTGAGCACGTAGATTTATAAAACCTTCACCTTCGTCATTCAGGAGGTTGGTTTTAGAAAAAGATGGTAGCATTTATGAACTGACACTCTCATGAGATTTTGGAATGAGAAAAGACTTTAAAGGAAAGAAGAGCCATCTGTTTTAGTCCTAAAAGACACTTCCTACCAGAATTGTCATGGTTTTCTGAAGCATGCCCAAGACAACTTGCAAGGCAATCTCGGGAGCTATGGACCTAACTGTTGCAAAGCTCTTTATCTCTCAGGAAGTCAGTAGAAATCACTATGATTGAAAGTTCTCTCTCAGCAAGGTTGCACTGGGCTACCTCTCTTCAGCCATTCCCTCAGAGGGAAAAACTTTGAGACCAAATGATGGAGCTCTGGAGTCAGAGGACACGGGTCCCTTCAGTATGAAGCTGCTGCTCTTCAGCCACTGCTGACATTTTTACATGTGGAGCCTGAGATTATGTGATTATATCAAAGCAAATCACATTTGTCTGGTGGAGATAAATA
This sequence comes from Nasua narica, assembly GCA_028533885.1. Classification (NCBI taxonomy): domain Eukaryota; kingdom Metazoa; phylum Chordata; class Mammalia; order Carnivora; family Procyonidae; genus Nasua; species Nasua narica. The sequence continues at coordinate 64,221,264 of CM052807.1, read as the reverse complement.
ATCAAGTCTGTTGTAGCCGTTGACTTGATGAGAATGGTAATGGGAATGGCATTGAAGAACTTCTCATTTTTGGAGCTTTCCTTCTAGAGTCCTGGTTGATTGACATTCTCTATTCATCTAAGCCCCTAACTGCATTATTGGTGATATTTTGTACAAGGAAAAGGGTATAGACTGGATGGACTGTCTTTTATAAGGCATTAAGGCTAAATTGCTGTGTGTCACTGACCATACCTTATCTTAGGCCTTCAAGCATAGGATCATGAAAGATAAATTTCCCTCACTGTTTCTCCTCACATATGCCCCTGTCCCTGTCTTCATTCCCCAAACTGGTCATACGGGCACTCTGTGAAGATATTGTGGGCTGACATCTTAATCTCTCATCTGGCTGGACTAGGTGAAAGCAAAATTGACAAGAAAAATTATTTGTAAAGACAGTACCATAACACTTACTACCTTTTCCCTGAGTCTGGGTGGGTCCAGTCAGTCTCAGATTTGCAATACTTAGAAGTTCAGGTAAAGCTGCTTGTTTTCTTTTAAAAGTTTTGTTTATGACTTGAGACAATGGAAAATTTCTTCCCAGGTAAATGGCATTTTATAATACTATGTGTGTAGTGTTTGACAGTGTTAAAAATACTCAATACTGTATTCCATTTGATCCTGTCAGAAAGAAAGTATACTTCAACCAGTACTCTGGGTGCAATAAACAATGCTATGAAGTCTCCCAGTGCCAGCGTGTGCAGTGTTTGTGCCCAATGTTAAGGGTATACAGTTGTACTTTATGTAAAGTGGTCCTTGTTCTCCATAAATGTGACATGAAGTCATTGTGCTGTCACAGCACACCAGCAGTTAATGGATGGGAAAGAGCTGGAGTGTGGCTCCTGTGAGGTCCTGCTAGTGGTATTACAAGCGGTTACAACTGAGCTGTTGTGCCCATTTAACACTATGTAAACTTGGTTTGTAATTAAAAATTTTTTTTCCTTTTCCTGTTTGGTTTCCTGGGTATTTTTTTAACCTTGAAAATACTTCCGGGGACGCCTGGGTGGCTCAGTCGGTTAAGTGTCTGCCTTTGGCCCAGGTCATGATCCAAGGGTCCTGGAACCAAGCCCAGCGTCTGGCTGCTTGCTCAGCAGGGAGCCTGCCTCTCCCTCTGTCTGCTGCTCCCCCTGCCTGTACTTGCGCGCTCACTCTCTCTGACAAATAAATTATAAAAATTAAATCTTAAAAAAAGAAAATACTTCAGCAATACTGCAACACCAGCCACCACCTAGATGACATTTTAAGCCCACATTGTCAGTGATTTTCTCTTTTAAAGGGATGGAGGTGTAAATAGGTTTAGTCCTGAGAAGACCCGATGAACTGGAGACACCAAACACTAATACCAGTTTACCCACTTTGTCAAATAAAGTCAGCACTTCATTTATCCCAAGGTTGTCCCTAGAACTTCATTTTCCCTTTCTCTGTTGTAAGCTTTTCTTGTGTGTCTTACAGGAGCCAGACACTGAAACACAATAGAAGTAATCTCGGAATTTTGTTCTCCATGTTGTCCTGCCTCATTTAGCTCTCCTTTCTTAACCTGGGTTTAATTTCAGACCTATGCAACAATGTGAAGGTCCTGACTTGAGAATTTCTTTTAGCTCTGCCCTCTGGAATGCTATCTGCTCCTTTCTTGGATAGGACCAGTGCATCTTAATGTATCAGCTTCTCTTGGCACGGTAGCTTTTATGAATGTTAAAAACCACTGACACTGACTACCGTGTGCTCGTGTGCTCGTCCTGGTCTGAGCACTCCTATGACCTCATTTAATTGTTAAAACAAGAAGATTAGCCTTATAGATGAGGCAACTGAAAGGCCAAAAAGTAACTTCCCCACATCACATCACTGGTGAATAGGCAATGGGCATTTCGACTTGACTAGCTTAACTCTAGAGCCCACATGGTCATTACCAAACCATCCTGTATAATACATGGTACATGCTTTGTGCGAGGTTAAGACACCAAGCTGGGTGTTTGGCAGCACCAGAAACACATCGAAGCATTTGCGTGATACTCTAATTAGTAATAGAACAGGTTTTAGCGCACAAGATGCCAGCTGGTAGACTAAAACAACTTTGAGTGCTTTTTGGAAAGCGCAGAAAATGGACAAGGCAGAGCCCTCTGTGATTCTACCTCTATAGTAGCCAAGAACTATTAAGCTTACTCATTTGCAGTACCTTTCTGCCACTGACAAGCGCTTAGCCTAGTCCTGTGTCATTTGGCCCCATTTCTCGGTGTCTATATGACAAACTTCTCCAATGAGGAGGTTTTGTCTAGTAAGTCATCTGAGTGACTCTGGGGATCACAGGACTAATAATGCAACTCTTGCCTACTACATAATGAGGAAGCCCACCACCTCAGCTCTTGTGGAAAGGCTGCAGCGAATTTACAGTGTATATGACAATCGCTCTTGGTTACTAAAACCTGAGATAGAAGACCCTGAAGTGAATAAGGAGGCTTGTCTGAAAAGTCGTCTCTCTGCCCCAAGGCTAGTGTTAGTCACTGTTCTTAGAATAGTCTTATCTTGGGCTTCATCTGTGGTCATCTTCACACAGCCATCACAAGCCTATGAGGTATACAGGACAATTTGTAATATATTAAAAAATTACATTTGTTGGAGACTAACAGCATATTAATGTACTTGACATGCGCAAATGTAGCATTTATTCCCATTTTTACATGTAAGCAGGATAAGACTCCAGAAGGGTGCATGAACTTGCTCAAGGTCACAGAAAGTAGCAGAGTTGGAGTTTGAACCCAACTCTGGTGCTTTTCCACTATAATAGGGATGTTTTCCTTCTATGGATTTATAGTCTACATTCTGCATTAATTCACAGGCTGTTGATGCCAAGGGGTGATAACATTCCTAAAATCCTAAGTAATAACAGTAAGGCTAAAATGAGATTCAGTGATAGTCTCGGTGTATGCGGAGAAAAAGGAGTAAACTATAACTTCACAGATCTCAACACAAACCATAGGGATTCAGAAAAAAAAGGTGGGGGGTGCCTGGGTGTCTCAATCAGTTAAGCATCCTACTCTTGATCTCAGCTCAGGTCTTGATCTCAGGGTCAAGAGTTCAAGTCCGGTATTGGGCTCCATGCCGGATGTGGAGCCCACTTCAAAATAAATAAATGTAGAGATTCAGGTTTCCAGGAAGGCAGTCTGGCCATGTTTTAAAAGCAATCCAAGTAATTCCAATTCAGCCTGACAAACATTTGAGACCCATAGGTCATTTCCCTCTCTCTGGGCTTTTTTTTTTTTTTTTTTTAAATGAAAGGCTTTTCTCTGCTCAGGTGCCAAAAGATAATGAGGCCTGGATAATACGGCTCAGTATTTAGAATTAGTATTTAATTCTAATAATTTAGAATTAGTATTTAATTCTAATATTTATTTTTAATTTTTTAGAATGTATTTGATTTCTCAAACTGTACCAGAGTACAAAAGCACTCAGTGTGTTGGCTCTCAATGTCCTTATCAGAAGTAGCCATCCTGGAATGTCTGGTTGACTCAGTCAGTTAAGTGGCTCAGGTCATGATCCTGGGATCTTGGGATCCAGCCCCAGAGTCAGAATTGGAGTCTGGGCTTCCTGCTTAGGGGGGAGTCTGCTTCTCCCTCTCCCGTAGCCCCTCCCCCTGCTTGGGCTCTCTCTTTCTGTCAAATAAATAAAATCTTAAAAAAAGCAGCCAAGTGTATCACAAGAATGGTCAAAGTGCAAATTTTGCTAAGGGGCATTTGGCACTATCTCAATTCTTAACTATTTCAGCTCCTAGCTCTTATTTTATGTGCCAGAAACCATTCATGTATCCATAAGCCATTTCTCTTCTGAAATAAAAATCAATATAGCAGCACTGGAAAAAGGCCTTTTTGGATGTGCTCATTATAGGCCCTCACATGCCAGTGACAATATTTAAATACTTGCAGCTCAGTGGGCACTTGGGAGGCTCAGTCGGTTGAGTGTCTGACTCCAGCTCCTAGTCCTGGTCTCAGGGTCCTGGGCTCGAGCCCCACACGGGGCTCCCTGCTCAGCAGGGGGCCCGCTTCTCCCTCTGTCTGCCACTCCCCCTGCTTGTGTTCCTTCTCGCTTTTGAATAAATAAAATCTTTATGAATAAATAAGTACTTGCAAATCAGTCTAACCCTTTTCCATTTTTTTTTTGTCCTCAGTACCATCTGGGATTGACAGCTCAGCCTGAACTCTACCTTCTGAACACCGTGGATGCCGACTCACTGGTGTCTAGGTGACGGCCAGCCTGGGAGACTCTATAAGAACTACTTTGTCTTAATCCTTTTGTGCCAGGTGTCCTGTTAACATATCTCTGTTAGTTCAGAGGTGAGTTTTGTTCAGATGTTTTGAACAAAAGGCAAAGATTTCCTCATGGGAAGGGCATTAAAAGCTGACAGCTGTTAAGTGTAGGACAGAGACCCACCCGCCTCAACTGTCCTACAATAGCCAGGGTTAAATGATTGGCCTCTCGTGGCCACACACCCCTATGGGCTTGTGTTTTGACTTCTGGCATTTAAAAATATATATGTGTATATATTTATGTAAACCTGAACATATCAGTTTGGGTAGAATTTTAAGGTTATATAAAATTGATAGGTCTTTTTTTTTTTAAATATAGTATTCAGATAAATCAGATATTTGTTTTATCTGGGTCACAAGTGAGAAAGGAGAGGGAGTAATGCTCTTTTTCAGAATTACTTGGTCAAATTAACTTACCTTTTCAAGTGATACTTGACTCTGGCCAGTTAAATTTCATGTCTGCTTTAATTGACCAGTGACTCTTAGCGATTACTATCATACCAGCACATCATTTCTAAGGAAAACATTTCTTCTTTTCAGCAGTCATATTTGGTCCAGGTTATTGGTGTGCTTCATTATAATTTTCTCTGTTGCTTTTCTTAAAATCTTATCAGAGGAATGATGGTATTTACCAAAGAGCTTAATACCTTGTGATGAGATTCAGAAACCATGCCCTAACCAATGATCCATTTTCCATGTGACATTGTAACTCAGCCCATTCTAGCATTCAGGTTTTTAGGTATAAAAAGAAGAAACTTCTAACATTTACTTTTGCAAAGACGTTGATGGACGTATTTGTTTTCTTTCTAATGTTTGTAGAGTCCTACCATGTCTTTTCTTCCCATGTTTCCAATCAAAACTCCAAACACCATTTCTGGGTCCAAAGTCTATTTCCAGGAATGGCTAATATTTCTAATGTTGAATTTTCCTGAATGCTAAGCATTTTACTCTAAGATATTTATACCAAGTAATATGAGATTAGAACTAGACTAGGACTTAGACGACTAGTTCTCATGTCATAAACTGCCTGCCTACATGTGGGTTATAGACTCTTTTTGATCCCTTTTCTTAACTGGGACTTTTTTCCTTAAGATTTTTATAATAAAAAAAAAAAAGATTTTTATAATAAAAAAGTTAATACTTAAAGATGGAAAGATTTTGCATAATTATCTAATGAATTTTCAACACTGGGCTCACATTCCTGCCTGGAATTACAGTTGGGTGGAATGAATGGCGGCTGCCCATCTCCATGGACTGTACTGCCGGGTGGCTCACACTCCATTGCCTTCTAGCCACAGAGGCATTGTGTTTGCAAACACTGCAGCTTTTGTATGACTTTGAGCATCCTTTTCCTCTTTCAGCTTCAAAAGGTAAATATCTGATCTGTCTTATTTTAAAAGTTAGTGCTTTTTAGTAAGCCTTTTTTGGTTGTTGTTGTTAAATCCAGACATTGCTTATCTTCATTTATAAAGACTTGACCCTTTAAGTGGCAAGTTTTCTAAGATCAGACTTTAAAATTCTCTCATTTCTCCATCAGGGGCCCTTGAAACTTCTGGTAAGAGTAGCATCCTTACGATGTAGGTTAGCATTCTTCTGCTCTTAAAAATGAAACTGAATTAGCATCAATTAACAGCTTTCACTTGAAAAAGAGATTTTTAAAATGAATTTCAGTATTTTAGATTCTTTATACACAGATGACAACTCTAGATGGACCAGTTTGGATTTTCCTCCCTTCTTGGGCAATTAAATTTCTCAGTTTCATCTAGAGACTGCTAGGAGAAAGGAAAAAAAAAAAAACGTTAAAAAATCCTGTTTGCCACTCCTAAAAAGATGAGGTGCTTGGTTAAACAGAGACTAAGTACTTGGGAGATTCTTTAACTCATCTCCTGACTTTAGCTGTATGTTACTAGGAAGAGACTAGAGTTTACAAAAGTTTATAAGTATACCCATCAGGTCATATAACTCCTGTCATCAAAAAATTTGAGTTATGCTAAAACCAGTAGAAGAGACTGATTTCTTAAACAGTGAGTCTTGGGTACACTTCTTTTCTAAGTTAAGAACATTTAATCATTCTCTAACTTACGATTTACAAATCTGGATTTCTTTTCTTTTCCTTTTTTTTTTTTTAAGATTTTATTTACTTATTTGAGGGAGAGAGAGACAGCACAAAGAGGGGGAATGGGAGAGGGGGCAGCAGGCTCCCTGATGAGCAAGGAGCCTGATGTGGGGCTATACCCCAGGACTCTGGGATGATGACCTGAGCTGAAGGCAGACGCTTAACCCACTGAGCCACTGAGGTGCCCCTAGATGATTTTGCATTTTTTTTTCAAATATTTTATTTATTTATTTGACAGAGAGAGAGATCACAAGTAGACAGAGAGGCAGGCAGAGAGAGAGAGGGGGGGAAGCAGGCTCCCCGCTGAGCAGAGAACCCCATGTGGGGCTCAATCCAGGACCCTGAGATCACTACCCGAGCCGAAGGCAGAGGCCTTAACCCACTGAGCCACGCAGGCGCCCCGATTTTGCATTTTTTTTTAAAGATTTCATTTATTTATTTGACAGAGAGAGATCACAAGTAGGCAGAGAGAGAAGGAAGCAGCAGGCTCTCCACCGAGCAGTGAGCCCAATGCCCTAGACCCCAAGATCATGACCTGAGATGAAGGCAGAGGCCTTAACCCAGGGAGCCACCCAGGCGCCCCTGATTTTGCATTTTAATTTAAACACAATGTGTGAGTTCTCATGCATAGCTACTTAGTAAATAAATACTTTGCATTTTTTTTTTCAAGCAACAAATATATTACTAAAGCTTTCTCAGAGTAAAATTTAAAAAATTCTGGAACCTACTGGGTTTTATAAGAAAAGCTCATTTCTCATTAAATACTTAAATCTATTTTTATTTTTTAAAAGATTTTATTTATTTATTTATTTGAGAGAAGAGAGAGAACACAAGCTTGGGGGAAGGGGCAGAGGAAGAAGCAGACTCCCCGCTGAGCAAGGAGCCCAATGCAGGACTGATGCTAGAACCCTAGTGACCTGAGCCAAAGGCAGACTTAACAGACTGAGCCACTCAGGCACCCCCTTAATAATTCTATTTTTAATGCAGAGTATATATTGAGAGAATCTTTCCAGTAGCCTGATGAGAAATATCTTTTCATTGTGTAATCAACTTGAAGGATGACGTTTTTATGCCAGCTGTTCTCAATTTTCCTGACCTCCATGGAACATATTAGATCCAGCTGCTGGACTATTTAGTGGAATAAAGTAGTGGATTCTTTCCTTGCCTTTTTTCCAAAGAGGACAGTCTTGACCAAAATAGGTATACTTGTTGGTAGCACCAGAAGAGCTTCCTGGTAGGTAAATGACAATTTAAAAAATGACTACCTGTGCCAATGGAGAAAAGTGTATATAATACACAGAATAATGGGTTAGTATCTGGAATGCAGACGTATTTTCAGATATTCTTACATCTTTTCCTTTCCCAAATACTAGACTTCACCTTCCTATCAGATTAATCCTCCACTAAAGGAGACATCAAGGAAAAGGAAATCACCACCACAGAGCAACTTTATAGTACATTCTTGATTTTATTTCAGTGAATACTTTTTTTTTAAGGTTTTATTTATTTAACAGAGAGAAAGAGATCACAAGTAGAGAGGCAGGCAGAGAGAGAATGGGAAGCAGGCTTCTTGCTGAGCAGAGAGCCCGATTTGGGGCTCCATCCCAGGACCCTGAGATCATGACATGAGGCGAAGGCAGAGGCTTAACCCACTGAGCCAGCCAGGCGCCCCTCAATGAATACTTTTTTTTTTGTTTGTTTGTTTCCAGGCTTGGAGTTTTAGGGGAGTAAATCTGAGTCACAACAGTTGGGACTTCAACAATGTCTAGTTAATTTTTTAGAACCATGGGGCAGTTATAGAAGAGTTTGAGGTCACAAGTTAACATTTAATGTCTACTTTGGTTTCTGTGTTTTCTAGTGTCAGACCAGATTAGCAATAGCATTAGACTAACTCTTTTCACCCCCACAATTGCCATCTGGGGGAAAGGAATTTTTTTTTTTAGCAGTTTATCTTTGTGCTCCTAGAAAAAGTTTTAAGAAGTATAAAAGTGAATACATAGATATATTTAAATGTTGAACATTGATGTTTGTGGCTAAATAGTCAAGTTTTTAGGTTAGAGGGAGGTGTACAGTGGTAAACCAAATTTAAATAACAACATGACCATTCTTAGAATTGTTTCCCATCCTCAAAAGGAATTTATGAAAGCTCTGATTACCTTGCCCTACATGGATTAAGTGACAGATAGAGTATTACATTTAATATGGATATAGATATAGATAATTTTTCTGTAGCCACTATTATAACTCCTAGTTTTCAGATTGGTTTGGCATAATATAGATTATTTTCTGCCACTAACTAGAAAGTAAAAATTCTAAGTCAGAAAATCATGTGCCATGTCCTGAAAGACAACAAGGATATTTTTGAGTTGACTGTGATTGTTGATTTAGAAACTGACTTTATAAACAATTAAGACTTACTACACAAGGCTATGAGAAGCCTGAATCATTCTTCTGCAGTATAATTTGCTACATATTGAGAATTTATTCTTCATAATGAATAGTTTTCAGAAGCCTTCTTAGATGTAGCTTCATTTTTTGGACATATTGAAGAATCGAGGTCTGATATAATCCTTATACATAGAATAGAGAACACCTAGAAACAAAAAGATATATATCAATACAGTATCTGTGGAAAGTGAAGGCTGAATTTCTTCCACTTGGATTTTTCTAAAACTATCCCTCAGCTTAAAAACAAACAAATACCTTCCATCTTACTAACTTTTCGCCTGGATCATATAAGTGGTTCCAGACAAACAAACAGACCCAAAAAAGAGCCCTTTAAGATCAATATAAATCTAAACCCAAATTTATAATGTTACTTTGCCACCCTAGAATTTGATTTTTAAAATATTGGTGAAAAAGTGAGGATAGTGGGGAAATTTGTCTAGATAATAACATAGAAATAATAGACATCTCAACCTGGCACACTTCTCTTCAGGGCCCACTTGTGTTCAGTGTCACAAGGAAAAAGAAGGTGACGGGATTGAATCCTTGCTTCTAGAGGTTTACAGGCAAGTGGATGAATTAGCTAGGAGTTTAGGCAGAGAGATTGATAGAGGTCGTCCAGAAGGGTAAGTAGTTAAGGGAAATAGCCTGAATTGTTTCTTTTTTCTTTTTTTAAAAGATTTTATTTATTTATTTGACAGAGAGGAGAGAGATCATAAATAGGCAGAGAGGCAGGCAGAGAGAGGGGGAAGCAGGCTCCCTGCTGAGCAGAGAGCCCGATGCGGGGCTCGATCCCAGGACCCTGAGATCATGACCTGAGCCGAAGGCAGAGGCTTTAACCCACTGAGCCACCCAGGCGCCCCAGTGACTCTTTTTTTTTTAAAGATTTTATTTATTTGAGAGAGAGACAGAGTGAGAGAGCATGAGCAGGGGGAGGGGCAGAGGCATAGGGAGAAGCAGACTCCCCGCTGAGCAGGGAGCCTGTGTGGGGCTAGATTCCCGGACTCCCAACATCATGACTTGAGTTAAAGGCAGATGCTTAACCCACTGAGCCAGGCATCCCAGCCTGAGTTGTTTCATTGACGTGCAGGAATGTCAGCAAGTGTTGATACCCACAGCGAATTAAGGAGTCTGCTCACCTCCCACCCCGATCATATCAGTTATTAAGACACAAGCTATCTAGTAGATTGTCTAAACTAAAATGTTTACTTCCTTTCCTTCTGCTTTTTTTTTTCTGACGCTATTTGTTTGTGTCTTCAAGGAGTGCAGAGAATAAAGGGTGGGTAAAGTTGTTCTCAGCTGCACCCTGTAGCCAAGGAAGGCAGCTGTCTGCACAATTTCCCAACAGAATAGGAGTAGAACTGTCACAGATGTATAAAATCCAAGGCAAAAACATGTTTACTTGATGCACTGTGGTATCTATGTAGACATTCTCAGATGCAAAGAGAATTGTAGAACTCATTTCCCTGTGCTTATTAGACGCAGAATGCTTACCTCTTGCCTGCCTCTTAAATGTTGGTGTTTCCTGGAGTTCTGATCCCAACCCTTTTCTCACCTCACTAATACCCGTTGCTTCACGGTAAGCAAGTTAGAGCTCTCTTCTGAATGTGAGACATATTCATTATACCATATGTGAAATTTCCACATACATAGGTAGATGGCTGCCAAACTTTTAAATTGTGCATAAATAAATAAGTTGAGCATGCCCCTCAGTGTTCATTTATTTATAAACAATATAAATGTACTGTGGCTAGTCTGTATATGAGTAAAGCTTTTTTGTTTTTAAGATAAAAATATTTTCTTCCTGCATTCCCATGGATCTCCTTATACATCTCCTAGGGTATGAGTACTCTAATTTGGAGATGTCTGCCATAGGCATCTCAGTTAGTAAAATGTAAAATTAAGAGTTCAGGCTCTGGAGTAGATAACACATTGTTTTCCTCTCTAAGCCTCGGTTTCCTCATCTGGAAATGGGATTATTAATAAATAAAGACTTTGTCCAGAGTTCCTGGCATAGAGTTTCTAAAATGCTTGGAATTCCCCAGATAGAGAGGGGCGCCTGGGTGGCTCAGTCGGTTGAGCATCTGCTTTTGGCTCAGGTCTTGATCCCAGAGTGCTGGGATCAAGCCCTGCCTCAGGGTCTCTGCTCAGCCGGGAGCCTGCTTCTCCCTCTCCCTCTGCCTGCCAATCCGCCTGCTTGTGTGTGCGTGTGCGCTCTCTCTTTCTGTCAAATAAATAAATAAAATCTTTTAAAAAAAATTTCCCAGATAGAAGAGTATCTTTGTTACTCATGGGCCCCTTGGATTATACCTGGATTTATGTTAATAGGGTGACACATGGTGGGCTCCCAGATTACTTCAGTATATGGCTAGTCATGCCAGAAAGACCAACCAGATGATTAGAGGGTTCTTAGCCCTCCAGGGAGGGGAGTAGGACTAGAGATTGGGTTCTGTCGTGGGGCTAGTGATTCAGTCAACATGCCTACCTAATGAAGCCACAGTAAAAACTCTGGATGCTGAAGCCCAGTAGAGTTTTTTGGTTGGTGGACACATTGATGTGCTGGAAGGGTGGCATGCCCTGATTCCATACGGAAAAGGTAGAAAGCTTTGAGTTTGGGACCTTCCCTCCCAGACCTTACCCTATGTATCTATTTGCCTGGCCTTGTTTAGTTACTTTATAATAAAACTGTAGTCAGTATAGAGCTTTCCTGAGTTCCTAAGTTGTTCTAGTGAAATATCAAACCTGAGGGAGTCTTGGGAACCCTTGAATTTGCAGCCAGTTGGTCAGAAGTGCAGCCAGTTGGTCAGAAGTGCCTGGGCACTCCCTAGTGGCTGGTATCCGCAGTAACAGCAGTCTCTGGGAACCAGGAACTGGGAATCCTGCGGCATCTAAGGTGAGCTGGTGGCGGTTGGCAGCAGTCCCGACGTGCACTGCGGTACGCCAGGTGGTGTGAAGGAGGTGTTTATTAAGATTATATCCCTGTAGTGTATACCTAACAACACCGTGTGTTAACTATACTGGAATGAAAATAAAAACTTACTACTAATAATAAAGTTGACCTACAAAAAAAGATTAAATGAGATAGTGATATAGAAAGCAGAATGGTGGGGCGCCTGGGTGGCTCAGTTGGTGGAGCAACTGCCTTCGGCTCAGGTCATGATCTTTGAGTTCAGGGATCGAGTCCCACATCGGGCTCCCAGCTCCACGGGGAGTCTGCTTCTTCCTCTAACCTTCTCTCATGCTCTCTCTCACTTTCTCTGTCTCTCAAATAAATAAATAAAATCTTTAAAAAAAAAAAAAAGAAAGCAGAATGGTTACACATCATAAACACTCATTAACTATTAGCTATTACTGTTTTGTCCAATATGCACTTATCCTCCCACCAAACCTGTTCTTCATTCTTTCTATTAGTGAAGGCACACCTTTCCTGGACTCCTCCTTTCTCCCTTCTTTCCTTCCGTCCTTCCTTCTCCCAATCACTTAGTTGCTGAGTCGTGAACATTTCCGGAATCCATCTCCTCTCCATTTTCACTATTGCTGCTTTAATTCAGACCTAGTTCATCATCTAATTGACTTCTTCTCTGCCTTTGTTCTCACCCCTGCTTTACAAATCCTAATCATTTTCCTTTTCCTCATAGTGAAATAGAATATGCATGGAAAATGGGAGACAATCTAAACGACCAGATTAACAGACAGTTGTAGAGTGAATTACTTGGAATTGCGGGTCAAGAAATAGAATATGGGAAGCATCTTGGAAGCCCCCCAGCTTTCCCTCTCTGACTGTATTTCCTCCTTTCCGTAAATAACCACTGTTCTGTCTTTTCTTAGTGTGACCCTCTGTTCCAACGGTTTCATACTGCCCCTCTTTGAACAGGCATCTTTCTCAGCTGCTATCCTGAGTACTTTACTCCTCCATTTAAAACCTTCCACCGACTCATGTCCTCTTGTTAACGCCTCAGCTTGCAGCCATATACATCGATTGGGGATTTGTTTCCTATCAGTTTTGCTGGGCTGTAACTGTTTTTTGCACAATTCCTGTCCCTGCATATTTCTGGGTCAGCTTGGCTTGTAAGAGACATCTTGCTTGAGATTTGAAGGTGAAAGTTGAAGCCGCAGCTGCTGTATTCTTTTTACACTTGGAAGGCCTGGTGCAGGCTGCCAGGTGCTGTCCCAGCTTGTGCCTGTTGCTGTTCACCAGCTGGCTCAGCTTGCCATTTTGGGGCAACAGTCAGACCCCCAGATCCTTCAGCTCCTTCTCGATCTCCTCCTTTAGCTTCTTCGGCTCGTAGGCCACTGGACGAGCTCCATGATAGAAGGTCCAGCTTCTCCCACAGGTCACACCATGATCAAAGCTGGAGTCAGTAAGAGACTGACCCAGGTTTCTCTTTGTGGGTTCCAGCTCTTCCTTGAAGATCCCAGTTTATTTTTCCTTCCCATCTGCTGCCTTGTTAATTTTAGGCCCCAGCCTTAGAAACATAAGCAACAGTCTAACATGGACTGTTTAACCAGCTGTCCAAATTGGTTTGGATCATATTTCTATAATAAATCCCTTTTTTATATGTCACTACTGGTAATTTTGCTTCTCTGACTGAACCCTAACTGGTACAGATTTTGGTATCCGAAGCTTCCAGAGGAACATAACCATGAGGGTAGGTTCTCTGAATTGGTTCTGGGTCATCTAGAATTGGTTCTCTGATCTGATTAGATTTAAAGATATTAATGGCCTTTTTTTTTTTTTTTTCCAGTAGTAAAGAGGATACTAGCAGTCCATGGCATGCAATAGCAAAACATCTTTTTAGATTGTCACCTATAGATAACCTTAATCAGGTGCCTATAGAAAACAGGCTTTGGGTGATCAGGTATTTACTGTCATAGAACATTTGGTGGAGATAAGGAGAATAATTAGACTGGTTTCTTCTAAGTGTGCTGGAGAACTTGGGAACACAAAATGATGTGGACTCAAGGCTTTTAATCCTTAATCCATGTCCTTTGAGGAACCTGAAAGCCTTATGACTTTGCAGAAAGAAACTCAGCTCTAGAAAGAAACTCAGCAACGAGGCTGATATTTTTGAAAAACATACACAGGAACTAATCCTGTTGGTGGCTAATCACAACCTAATAAAATTCCCAACCTCACAGAATCTCTTATGGTCAAAGTTAGGGCATTGCTTTGGAAAGAGTGCGATCCTGAAAATTGGGATGGGGACCTATGGGCAGGTTTCTGTGAAACAGGATCCTTGAACCCCTGTATCTGACTGAGATTCCTTTGCACTCCTTCCTGCAAATGACTAAAACTTGGACTGAAAGGTAATCTCTGCTATGAAGTTGGAAAGCAGAGCTTTCTTGGTTTACGTCCAGGGTATAGCAGGGATTCTGTATTGGCAGTCATTCTCCTTTACAGGGGCAATTTTGTTCCCCAGGGATATCTGGCAATATCTGGAGGCATTTTGGGTTGTCATACTAGAGGTGGGCGGGCGCTATTTGCCTGGTAGATGCTGGGAATGCTGCTAAACATCCTGTGATGCACAAGACAACCCCTCCCCCCAACAAAGAATGTTCAGTAGTGCTGAGATTGAGAAACCCCACTATTAAGAAAGATACCCAAAGGCTTAGGGAGATTGGAATGTTAAAGTGGACTTACCCTGCTCCCTCGCCCCCTAAATATATCTATTTCCTTCACCAAGGCTGTGCAAAATACATTTGTGAAGGAAGTCCCTGGCATCCTTGGAGAGTTCTGTGGTGACTATCTCCTGTAAGCCAGAAATGACAGTGGGAATTGCTAGGCTTCCTAAATTTAGTGGAGATGATGGGATCCTGAGTGGCAGGGGTCGAGTGGCATCATTTAATTGACAAAGACGAGGAAAGCATGATTACTGTAATGGGCAGCAAAGACTAAACAGTAATCAGCATAGTCTAAACCACAAAGATCTTTGGCATTGGCTAATTGATTATGGTGTCCCTAGACGTAAGAGTGGTGGGCAGCGGGGCGCCTGGGTGGTTCAGTTGGTTGGGTGACTGCCTTTGGCTTGGGTCATGGTCCCAGAGTCCCAGGATCGAGTCCCGCATCGGGCTCCCGGCTCCTCGGGAAGCCTGCTTCTCTCTCTGACCTTCTTTCCTCTCATGCGCTTTCTCAATCTCTCTCTCTCAAGTAAATGAACAAAATCTTAAAAAAAAAAAAAAAAGAGTGGTGGGCAGCATATAAGCAGAAAAGCTCTAAGTTTGGTGAATAATAGTTTTACCTGAATCATCACCACAGACAGCCATGGCCCCTGACCAATTCCCTGATTCAGTCACTTCGCAGACCCAGAGTCCCTTGAATAAAAGAGATGTCAGATCTCCTTAAAAAAAGACCCCGTTGGGGCACCTGGGTGGCTCAGTGGGTTAAAGCCTCTGCCTTCAGCTCGGGTCATGATCTCAGGGTCCTGGGATCAAGCCCCGCATCAGGCTCTCTGCTTGGCGGGAGCCTGCTTCCCCTTTTCTCTCTGCCTACTTGTGATCTCTCTCTCTCTGTCAAATAAATAAATAAAATCTTAAAAAAAAAAAAGACCCTGTTATGCACCCAAAAATATAAAAATATAAATATAAAATCTTTAAAAAAAAAGACCCTGTTATGCACCCTGTCTAGCTTTTCCAAAAGAGATCTGTGACTATTCACCAGGGTGCCTGTGTACAAGGAAGGGCAAATAATCACATTTGTGGGAGATTATTAAATACTGGTTCTGAACTGATCCTGATGCCTTGAGATTTAGGGTGCTTTACCAGTCACACTAGCAATTTCTGGAGGTCAGGTGGTCAGTTGGCCTGGTGGGTCCCTGAATTATTTCCCCAGTTCTGGAATGTGTAATTGGAATGGACAAACCTAGGAACTGTCAGAATCCTCACACCGGTTCCCTGACCTGTGGTATAAGGGCTATTATGGTTGGGAAAGCCAACCGTAAGCCATCCTACTTGCCTCTATCTACCAACAGAGTAAACCAAAGCAGTGCTGCATTCCCAGATGAATTATAGAGATTAGCACCATCATAAAGGACTTTAAAAGGTGCTAGCGTGGTGATTTCTACCACATATGCATTCAGTTTGCCTCTTTAACTAGAAGACAGGTGGATCTTGGAGAATAATAGATTTCTATAAACTTAATCAGGTGATCACTCTGACTGCGGCTGCCATTCAGGTGTGGTTTCATTGCTGGAGGATATTGGTACAAACATATTTGCTATTTGGTTTGCAGCTATTAATCTGGTTGATTGTTTTTGTCCTGTGTACCTTTTAATAAAGACTATCAGAAGCATTGTGCTTTCACCCTGTTGGGCCAAGAGTATACTTTCACTATTCAGTCTCAAGACTGCCTGAAGTCTCCAGCCTACGCCATAATCGAGTCTGCAAAGACCTTGATCATCTCTCCATTCCACAGGACATCGAGTTAGTCCATTACATTGATCTGATGTGACTATCCAGGGGAAATTAGGTTACTACTATACAATACAAAGGTAGGGTAAGGAGGTGTGTGTCTGGAATGCATACCTTCTGGGGCATTTTTTAGTACTCCCATATCCTGTGATTAAAGACAATGGAAAACAATACACAGTACAAGCAGGATGCTAATGACCCAGACCATTTAGGAATGAAGGTATGGGTCACCGTACCAGTCAAATTACCTCGCATAGCCAAGTTGCTTACTGACAGCAAAGGGAGTATGAAATGGCTAGAACATGGTTATAACACCAGCCATGACCATCCGACCAGTTGTAGAAACAAAGTCTGAAGCTATGAATATTTCTTCCTTATTTTGAATACATTTGTGTATACATTAACCATTTTTTCTTATTTGCCACTTCCATTTATCTACCATCTAATGTAAGAAATGCTAATAATAATTATCCTTATATTTCAAGATTTAGCTTACAGCACATTGAAGGGAAATGTGACTCTGCTCAGAGACAAATCTACACCACTCAAAGATGGATAAAGGGATTTTTGTATCCTCTTTTGGGAGAGAATTAGCATGTTTTTGGTTATACACTGAATGGTTGATTTTGCCATTGTCTTTATTTCAAAGTTAAGTGTATGTTAAAAGAGGTGATTATGGATGCCAGGTTGACAAGGGGTAGACAACGGTGAATTTATATTGTGTCAGCTTCACTAAACGATAACTACATTTTCCAGAATTCCTTTCCTTTTATTCTGTGAGTTATTGCAGAAGGGACCTTTTGCATAAGATTTAGAAGGCAGAAGTGAAGCAGCAGCCAAATTCATTTTATGCTTGGGAGGCACTGTTGCAGCATATTGTTGCTTATCTTTTGGTCCCCTTTGCCGGCATGGGGCAACAACTAGGAGTACAGCTACTGTGGCTTCTGCTGAATTTCCTCCTTCACCTTTTCTCCTTGGCCAGGTCCCTGTTTAGCTCCCAGATGAAGGGCATCATTTTGTCCTCTGTCACTCCCGTCATCAATTTAGAGGCTTAGAGATGGTGAGAAATCCACAAGGGTTCCCAACAGTCCATCCTGTGTGTTCCCAGCTCATCCTTGTAAGTTCCAGACTTTTTTGCTTCTCTCACTTTACATCTCCTTTATCCTTCTATGTGCTTGCCCTGCCCACTTTGGGGCCCAGCTGCTGCTGATACATATGCAAGAGCCTCACAATCATATAATGCCAAATGCCTATAATAAAGGTCTTATTATATATTACTACTAGTAGTTCTGCTTCTCTCATCACTGACTGATTCACTTACCACACCAAGGTACATCAGGTTCCACTAGGGTGCCATGCTTCTTTGCCTTTTTTTTTACCCCTGTCTCGAATCCTGGTCTCCTCTCTGCCTAGCTAATTCCTCCACATGCTTGGCTCATATAGTTTACATCCTGAGAAGAGCCTCCCTGGGACTCTTCAGCACTAGTTAAAGGCCCCTCCTCTGTGCTTATGGTTCCAGAGCAACCTGTGCTGTCATCGTATCTATGATTTTTTTTTAAAGATTTATTTATTTATTTGACAGAGAGATCACAAGTAGGCAGAGAGGCAGGCAGAGAGAGAGGGGAAAGCAGGCTCCCTTACTGAGCAGGGAGCCCAGTGTGGGGCCCCAGGACCCTGAGATCCTGACCTGAGCTGAAGGCAGAGGCTTAAACCACTGAGCCACCCAGGCACCCTGTATCTATGATTTTATACTGTCGTCTTCTGTTCTTGGTTGTTCTCCCTAAGGAGACAGACCTCTTTGAGAGTGGGTACTGAGTCTTATCTGAGTATCTCTAGACTGGCACATGGCCTTGCACATAGCAAGTGCTCAGTAGCTATTTGCTAAATGATGAAAATGAGCACTGTTATTCTGTAGTGACGTTTCTCATATTTTGTTCAACACAGCTCATGGTAATAAGATAACTACCATGTAACTCCCTCTACGTAAGCGCCACACCCATCATTCCATAATCCTAGACCTATTCTTAGGCTGACTCTACTCTTTACAGCATGAAGGAGAGCTAAGAACATCACGGCTTGTTCTCATTAATGTAGACGAAAAGAAAGTTAGATAATTTAGGTCCCAAAGTGGACTTCTTGTGAGAACTATCTGGCTTAGCCGTTGATATAACTGGAATTAACCAAATAATTTTACACCTGTTCTTTGGATTCGACTGTATTTAATATTGCTTAATTCACAGACTAATTAAAAAAGGTTTGCCTATTGCTCAGACTGAGAATAGAAGGAGAACAGATGTTGAGACTTGTGGGCCCTAAAAATGTATTCTTCCCAGTTAAACTACATTAACAATTCTGCTGTTCACGTAGGCTGGGAACTATGACTTAGGTGAGTGACAAAAGCTGGAATCTAGAACCACTGCTTTAGTTGGGTTACATAGGGTACAAACTGTTCACTCCTCCTTTCACTATACAAGATAACAGAACCCATAACCTGGGTCTCTACCTTTTTTAAACTAAGCTCTCTACCTTTTTAAAATTTTTTAGGTATAATTGACCTCCAACATTATATTAGTTTCGGGTGTACAAGAATGATTCATTATTTGCATATACTGTAGTGATCACCACAGTAAGTCAGTTAACATCTGTAACCATGCAGAGTTACAGAATTTTCTTCTTGTGATGAGAACTTTGAAGATCTACTCTCTTAGCAACTTTCAGATATACCGAACAGTATTATTAGCTCTAGTCACCATGTTGTACATTACATCCCTAGGACTTACTTATTTTTATTTATTTATTTTATTAAGATTTTATTTGAGAGAGAGAAAACAAGTGGGAGGGGGTAGGGCATAGGAGCAGAGGGAGAGGGAGAAGCAGGCTCTTCGCTGAGCAGGGAGCCCGATGTGGGACAAAATCACAGGTCTAGGACCTGAGCAGAAGGCAGATGCTTAACCAACGGAGCCACCCAGGCACCCCTATTTTTTATTTTTTTGAAGATTTTATTTATTTATTTGTTTGTTTGTTTGTTTGAGAGAGAGGGAGCCTATGTGAGAGCAGGAGGAGAGGGGAGGGACAAACAGACTCTCCACTGAATGTGAAGCCCAATGTGGGGCTTGATCCCATGACCCTGAGATCATGACCTGAGCCGAAATCAAGAGTTAGGACACTCAACAGATTGAGCCACCCAGGTTCCCCAGGACTTACCTATTTTGTAACTGGAAGTTTGTGCCTTTTGTCTACTGGGTTTTTTCTTTCAGTGCTTAAAATACCAAGGAATTAAAGCCTCTTACGGTTGCTGTCTTTCTTACCATTCCTCCTCCATTATATCACCTTCACTCAATATTCATTTTCTAAAATAAAATATTCTCAAAGACAGCTGAACATAAGACAGAAATTAAGCAGGTTACCTAGAGTCACAGCTCCTACAACAAATCCTTGGGCAGCAACTCTCATGTGAATAAGATGAATGGACATTTTCTGATCTTTCCTGTACTTTAACTTGTAAAGACCATACGACACCACAGTCAGAAAGCCTGCTATTCCTGTGAATCAAGAAAGTAAAGGTTATGTAAGTAGTAGGCAAGAATCCCAAGATTTAGAGAGCTGAATAGAAAAGTGTCTGAAGGATCAGTACTTGAACGATAAGCAGGCCACATACCAAAGAATACCTTAAGAAGAACCATGCTGGATTTGATCCACCAGATTTTTAAAATAGACCCTTAATACTCACGGATTCAATATTTGCAGTTTTTTGACTCTTCCCAGAAAAACCTGAATCCTGTAGTATAGTAATTTCTAATGTTCCTGAGGCATGATTTCCTGTTGTGCATGGCTTTTACTTGGGGTCAAGTCACTGAGCCAGTGAGCAAACCAACCAAAAACCCCAGCATTCAAACCTTTTGAATGTTTAGCTTTACTCCTCTCTACTTGTTATCAAACAAGGAGTAAATCTAGTAAAGTGATAACAATTTTGATCTTCTATAGAATGAGATAATAAATTTTAATGAGATGAAAAGGTACAAATATTTGCACAAGACGTATGTGACTCCAGAAAGATCTGTGACTCTAGAAAACTCCAGAAGCACACACAAATATTTCTGTATTCCCTACAAATGTCAAGGGGTGAAGATACTGCTGTGACAACCAAGATTCTATGTAATTGGCTCTAAGACAGAAAACTGATCAACTGAATAGGAAAGATTCTACAAAGAGATTTAACACACGGTGAGAGGGGCGCCTGGGTGGCTCAGTGGGTTAAAGCCTCTGCTCAGGTCATGATCTCAGCATCCTGGGATTGAGCCCCGCATCATCAGGCTCTCTGCTCAGTAGGGAGCCTGCTTCCCCCTCTCTCTCTGTCTGCCTCTCTGCCTACTTGTGATCTCTCTCCTGTCTGTCAAATAAATAAATAAAATCTTTAAAAACAAAACAAAAACACGGTGAGAACTTAATTCGTGACAAGTCAAAAAACCAAAAAACAGATAAAGGAATAGTTATTTAATAAATACCATCGGGGGGCGCTGGGTGGTTCAGTGGGTTGGAGCCACTGCCTTCTGCTCGGGTCTTGGTCCCAGGGTTCTGGGATCGAGCCCCACATCCGGCTCTCTGCTCATCGGCGAGCCTGCTTCTCCCTCTCTCTCTGCCTGCCTCTCTGCCTACTTGTGATCTCTCTCTCTGTATCAAATAAATATATAAAATCTTTTTTTTTTTTGAAGATTTTATGTATTTATTTGATACAGAGAGAGAGATCACAAGTAGGCAGAGAAGCAGGCGGAGAGAGAGAAGGAAGCAGGCTCCCTGCTGAGCAGAGAGCCCGATGTGGGGCTCGATCCCAGGACTCTGAGATCATGACCTGAGCCAAAGGCAGAGGCTTAACGCACTGAGCCACCCAGGCGCCCCTACATAAAATCTTTTTTAAAAAATTAAATAAATACCATCGGTACAATTTTTTTGGCATGGAGAACTAATTTGAATTTGTAACTCACAGCAGACCCTACAAAAAAATTCTGCATGAGTTAGAATTAAATGTAAAAACAAAACAAAAATATCAATAAAAACTAGAGGAAAACAGAATAGAAAAATTTTATAACATCTAAAAGAACGTAAAGTAGACTTCAGAGAAAATGAGGACAAAGTGCCGTATTTTGACATAAGAATAGAGAAGACTTTGCATAATAAAAGTATGGGTCTATTTTTTGGGGTTCTCTCTTCTGTCTTGTTGATCTGTGTATTTATCCCTCCAGCAATACCACACTGTCTTGATTACTGTAGCCATCTAGTATACCTCAATATCAGGTACAGTAATTTCTCCCACATTCTTTTTTTTTTTTTTTTAAGATTGTTTTAGCCATTCTAGGACTTCTGCCTTCACATACAAATTATAGAATAAACTTGTCTTGTCTACAAAAAACCTTGCTGAGATTTTAATAGGTATTACATGAAACCTGTAGATCAATTTGGGGAGAATCGACATATATTCTTTGTATTTATATTCTTCTTTACTATATATTTAGTCTTGCAATCCATGGACACAATACTACATGTAGTCTTCACATTTATTTAGGTCCTTTCTGATTTCTTCCATTAACATTTTGTAATTTTCAGTGTACAAATGGTATACATTTTTTTAAGCATGTATCTAAGCATTTCATTTTCTTTGGCGTGATTGTGAATAGTGTTATGTTTTTAATTTCAGTTTCCATATGTTTGTTGTTCATATATAGACGTGCAATTGATATTTATATAGGATAGCAAGTTTTGATTAGTTCTGTTGGCACATGTATGTCTCTATGGGTGGGTGAGGATATATTCTTTCAGAATCCATTTAATAGATGGAAGTAAGAGAGTAATTGCATTTACATGTATATTTTATAGGCTGATTAGCAAACGAAATAAAAATTAAAGTGACAAAAACAGCAAAAAACAAAGAACAGTAACAGGTATATTGACAAACAGGTACAATGCTGAAAGCTCTGTAAGTTTAACCAAATCTTAAGAACTCTGGAAATATATAATAAGTGGTATTAAACTGAGTGTGCTTCCTGCCCTGGAAATTCATATTCCAGAGAAATAAGCAAAAGAAACATCAAGAAGTTGACACAAAGGGGCGCCTGGGTGGCTCAGTTGGTTGAGCGTCTGCTTTTGGCTCAGGTCTTGATCCCAGAGTCCTGGGATCGAGCCCCGTATTGGGGTCTCTGCTGGGCAGGGAGCCTGCTTCCCCCTCTCCCTCTGCCTGCCTCTCTGCCTACTTGTGATCTCTCTCTCTCTGTGTCAAATAAATAAATAAAATCTTAAAAAAAAAAGAAGTTGACACAAAGCTACACTATGTATTAGGAAAAACTGGACAACAACAAAAACTGAGTAACAGCAAAGTGAAATGGCCCAAACGGGGAAAGACTGCCATAGCTATGAAAAAAATTTTAAGTACAGGAAGTGCTAATACACAGAAATGTACATATGAAAATGTTGAGTGAAAGAAGCAAAAACAAATTATCAACAGAGTTTCAGTATATATATAATGTGTACACAGACCTTAACAGTGATCATAAGACAGTTTTAAATAATATAGAGTATAATGATGGAAGTTGTTTAATGAATAAAAATGTTTTGTAAATTCTCTGCACAGGACACTGTCCTGCAGCGGGAAATACATAGTAGATATTATTAAAATAACAATAGCTAAACAATAAATTCAACAATATATATTCAAATTTTATCATTTATTTGTCCAGCAAAAACTTGATGCTCTTCCCTTATCAAATCAAGGCTCTGTTCTTAGTTAACTTGGTTTTGTTTCCTTTGGAAATTAAAGTCAGAACCTTTTCTGTTTTCCAGATAGTGTCTCTGTAGTTTGTATATAATCGAATTTAGCTGGAAACACTTTTATCTTTCTACTTTAATCACCCTAAATGTCTCTGGGAAAATAATTTAATTTATGATAGGCACAGTGGTTAATGTCTCTTCATGATAGTGATCTGTTCAAGTGCATCAAGTTCTAGGAATTGTTTTTCTAGTTAAAATTTATGCTAGGAAGATGAATTAATCACGATAGCATTATTTGCTTCCATTTTTTTATGGGTGCTATTATCAAGTTTTAATCAAATTAAACTTCTAAAAAGCATAAAGTAAAATTTTGATTCTTTTTTTTTTTTTTAAAGATTTTATTTACTTATTTGACTGAGAGATCACAAGTAGGCAGAGAAGCAGGCAGAGAGAGAAGGGGAAGCAGGCTCCCTGCTGAGCAGAGAGCCTGATGCGGGGCTTGATCCCAGGAACCCGAGATCATGACCTGAGCCGAAGGCAGAGGCTTTAACCCACTGAGCCACCCAGGTTCCCCTTGATTCTTTTTGATATGCGAATAAGGACACTGAAGTTGCTAGATTTGCAGTGACAATGAAAACCTAACGACATACCTATAGCAAGGTTTTAAGGAATTAATCACTTACGTCAGTGCAACTTACATAATGTAAATCTCATTTAAGTAAGTTATTTTAATGGTTTCTAGACCAAATGAACACCAGGAAAGAGTCAAGGCTGCAGTATACAATAATGCTTAGATTAGCTTAAGCATCCAAAAGAAGAAAGACAAAGCTTAGATTTTAAAACATAATATTGGTGCTTGGATTTTGTGGGTTTTTTAAAGATTTTATTTATTTATTTGACAGAGGGAGAGAGAGATCACAAGTAGGCAGAGGGGCAGGCAGAGAGAGAGGGAGAAGCAGGCTCTCTGCTGAGCAGAGAGCCCAATGTGGGGCTCGATCCCAGGACCCCGAGACCACGACCCGAGCCGAAGGCAGAGGCTTCAACCCACTGAGCCACCCAGGCTCCCCTGTGGGTTTGTTTTTTTAAAGTCCAGATACATACAGTATTAGTTCTAAATGTAAACATACTAAGTCTATGTTGGGGAAGGATAAAGAGGCTAAGACCCCAGGTCTAATTATAATAACACTTCTTTAATCTAGAGTTTACGTAACCATCAACCTCAACATCTGGAACACATCAGGAAACCAGCACAAAGGGCCATTGAACATGAACATTCCACACTTGATCTTAGCCAAAAGGCCGAGAAGCGATTGAACATGAACATTCCTAAGTTCATGCTCTCAAGTGCACAGATTGGTCAGTAGCCTAGGCTTTCATTCAGTGCTTCCTTACTCTGAATTCCTTTAAACTTGTGTATCTAGCTTCTGGTACCACAGAATATTAGAGGCAGAAGTTGTTTTTTTTTTTTTTTTTTAAAGATTTTATTTATTCATTTAACAGAGAGAGAACACAAGCAGGCAGAGAGGCAGGCAGAAGCAGAGAGAGGAGCAGGCTCCCTGCGGAGCAAGGAGCCCGATGCAGGACTCGATCCCAAGACGCCGGGATCACGACCCGAGCCAAAGGCAGTTGCCCAACCAACTGCGCCACCCAGGCGTCCCTAGAGGCAGAAGTTTTTGACTGTACTCAGTATTAACGGAAGAAACAGAAAAAATCTGTAAACATCGGACACAAGAACTTAAAGGTTGGAGTTAGAGAACAGAGAGACCAATACATTTCAGTCGCTAACAGACTTTCAATATAATAAGCTTAATGATGATCTTGAGTCTTCACGGAAGCGTTAAAGCTCATTTAATCTAGTCCAGTTAGAGTAGCTAGGAATTAGTAATTTGAGATAGATCTCTAATGAAGGGGAGTGAAAGAAATAAAATTACCTGAAAAAAATTCAATGATATAAAACATTTCATTCCTCAAAGATACTGGGTAATGCATTGTTATTACAAACCGTTCTCTAGTGTCCAGTCAACTTACCTACGGGGACAAAGGGGGAGTCCCTAGATTTCCTGATCAGCCGGGAGAGTTGGCCTTCTTCCTCATCTGCTGACCACTGGCTATCTGAAGACATTTTTCTCTGTAGTAACAGGAGGGGATAAATGTGGTTGCTGCAAATCATTAAAATCCACTTATCCTCTCCCAATATATTGTTGATCATGTGTTCGTCTGTCTTCAATTTGCTTGATCTGCCTGGTGCTCAACTGAAATAAACAGTCATGTTTCTTTCACCCTTTTCATTATGGAATCCTTTCGTTTTGTTTGGGGTAAAAGGTAAAAGTAGAGAGGTGATGATAATCAGATTCCATGAATACAGAGTAAAGACATCATAATTGGGTTATTCAGTCTTCTTTCACTGCTCAGCATTTGAGATCATTGAGACCTCAGAACTTCCACAAACGGTAAGAGAATACTTTTACAAAATATCATTTTGAAAAGCAATGGCAGTGCCAACATGGGCAAAATAACCTCCAAATTTACAGGTAGTGGGAAAATGATCACTGCAATTCTTCAGAATGTGCAGGGCATTATAAAGTCATTGAGATATTTACCAAGCACCTACCATGTGCCAGGTGCTATGCTAGACAATGGAAATATTCTTGTCTACACAGGAATGAGGGAAACTCGAAAGAGCAACTATAATCATAATCACCATGGTTAGCAAGCACCATCAGTCCGTTATCTGTGCAACCCACAATTTTCACCTAAAAATTGAAATACGGTGCTTCATGCTATGAATCAGTTTTCATCAGAAAATGTAACTTGGTAAGTGGCATAAGAACCATACCTTTGGGGTACCCAACACCTGCTGTCTGTGTCCTGGTGTTCCTTCAGCGGGAAGCTGTAGATCAGAAGAGGCTTTGTAAAAGGCCAGGACACATTTATGTGCAATTTCCTACTAATTGACAATGGGAAAGCCCAGAAGTAACCCTCCCCCACCCCCAGGGGGCGTGGCCAACTGGTATTGGCCAAGGTTTCCACGTCCCCTGCTTGGAAACTCACTAGTAACAGCACCTGGACCACAAACACTAGATTTTCAAATTAAGGAAACAGTCTTTGAAGAACATGCTTTTACTTTTACTCCGCCTTTACAGGGAGCTCCCAACTTCTCTCTGTGGCTCTCTGTGGCTCCCACTCCCTCATTCCAGGACCCCGAATCAAGAGGAAAGTGGGCCCACTGTTACAACACTGGGCTTGGGTGGCGGTGGGCATTAGTAGCCATCTGAGACCAACAGTCTTGTCTCTAAAGAATATACACTTGCTAGAGGGGCACCCACTGGGGCCTGGATGCCGGATCGAGGGCACCTGTGACCGCTGGAGAGCCTCGAGATGCACGAGCGCCCAGCTGTGAAGGACGTGACGTCACTACGCCCTTGGCCAATCTGAGGGCCGGGCAGGTGGGCGGGCGCAGGAAGGTGCTGAGAGCCGCTGCCTTGCGCCTGCGCCGGGAGCACGAGCCTGGGGCGGGCTGGTGGTGGACGCTGCTTTGGCTTCTGTTGTACCCCCGCAACCTTCCGGCGCTTGAGCCCTCGGGGAAGTCCTGGCTCACCGCTTCTGTCTGACTGCAGCCGCAAAGATGAGCCCCGAGGACCAGGTAGCGTTCACGGTTTTTTTCCTTATAATTTTAATTCTTTAAATAAGTTCAAATTTACAGAGAAGTTTCCAGAATACGACACAGAACCGCACGTTCGACACCCAGATTCTCTTTGTTAACATTTAGCCACATTCGCTTTATCATTTTTCTCAAGAAAAACTTCTCCCCTTCTTCCTGAGAACTATCTGAGAGCAAGTTGCGTATGGATGCGCCGTAACCCCTAAGAACTTTTGTAGGCATTTGGGGCATACTTTTCTGTAACCATAGTACCATGGTCAAAATCAGAGTATTAGTGTTGCTGTAATACTATAAGCAACAATTTTTATTCATATTTCACCAGTTAAGGTCCCAGTGATGACCTTAATGACTTTTTTTTTTCCTAGTTTAAGATTCAGTCAGGAATACATACTGTGTTTGGTTGTCAAGTCTGTTTTCCTCTAACTTGGAACATTTCCTTAGTCATTGTGTTAGTCAAGATTCTCTTAGGGAAACAGAACCAATAGGAGATATATATGCATACATATATACACGTGTGTATATGTATGAGCTTGCATATCTCCATATACTTACAGATGAGATTTATTGTAGGAATTGGCTCGTGTTTGTGGGGGCTGAGAGGCCTTATGATCTGCCATCTCCAAGCTGGCAGTGGTGTAAGTTCCTGTCCAAGTCCAAAGGCCTGAGAACCAGGAGCACAGATGTCTGAAGTCAGGAGAAGATGGATGTCCTGGTTTAGGCAGGGAGCAAATTCACCTTTCTGCCTTTTTGTTCCGTTCAGGCCCTCCGTTGATTTGATGATGCTCAGCTGCATTGGTGAGGGTGACCTTTATTCAATCTACCAATTCAACTGCTAATCTCTGTGGGAAATAGCCTCACAGACACACCCAGAAATGATGTTTTAGCAGTTCTCTGGGCATCACTTTGCCCAGTCAAGTTGACATATAGCGCTAATCCTCAAAATCTTCTTTTGTCTCATGACCCTGATATTTTGCTAATGCAGGCCAATTATTTTGTAGGATGTTTCTCAATTTAGTTTTTTTCTGATACTTTCTCATCATTAGGTTGTAGTTAGATATTTTTGGCAGAATACCACAAAGGTGATGTTGTGTCCTTCTTGGTGCGAAATATCAGAGGCACATAGGTTACTTTGTCTGGTGGTAGTACCATTGAGCCACTATTCCGAGAAGTGACTAACAGCTGGTTATCCAGAGGAAAGAAGGCCCTGATTTGTAATATTTGCCAATTTCCATGGTGTAATTTTGGCCAATTTCAAGCTGTTTTGTGATTGCTAAATGCAAAATTGGGAAAAGATGTGCCACACCTGAGTTGGTGTGAGTTGACTCTGGCATACCACAACTTTGATCGCTTGGATTAAGGTGGTGTCTGCCAGTTTCTCTACTGTAAAGTTATTATTTTTTTCCCTTTATACTAAATAAGTATTTTGTGAGGAGATACTTTAGTATTATATAAATATACTGTTATTTATCAGATTTTTACCCATTAATTGCAGCATCCATTTATGATCCTTTCCCAAATCAATTAATATTATGTTTGCCAGATGGTAATTTTCTAAATCCCTCATTCTTTTTATAATTTTCCGTTGGCATTCTAATAGAAGGAATTGCTTTCCCTTCTTTCCTATTTTATATATATATATATTTTTTAATTAAAAAAAAGATTTATTTATTAGAGAGAACATGCACGTGTGCACACGTTGAGAGGGTCAGGAGCAGAGGGAGAGAGAGAATCCCAAGCAGACTCCCCACTGAGCGCAGAGACTCATGCAGGGCTCAATCCCACAACCCTGAAACCATGATCTGAGCTGAAATCAAGCTTCAAATACTGGGCGCCTGGGTGGCTCAGTTGGTTGAGCGACTGCCTTGGGCTCAGGTCATGATCCTTGAGTTCCGGAATCGAGTCCCACATCGGGCTCCCAGCTCTGCGGGGAGTCTGCTTCTTCCTCTAACCTTCTCTCCTCTCATGCTCTCTCTCACTTTCTCTGTCTCTCTAATAAATAAAATCTTAAAAGAGTCAAATACTCAGGGAACCTGAGTGGCCCAGTTGTTAAGCGGCTGCCTTTGGCTCGGGTCATGATCCCAGGGTCCTGGGATTGAGTCCTGCATAGGGCTCCCTGCTTGGCAGAAGCCTGCTTCTCCCTCTCCCACTCCCCCTGCTTGTGTTCCCTCTCTCACTGTGTCTCTCTCTGTCAAATAAATAACAAATCTTAAAAAAAAAAAAAGGTCAGATGCTTGAGTACCCAGGTGCTCCACCCTCCCCTGCATTTATTTTATTTTTTCTTCTTTCCTATATAATTATTCATTTATATCAGTTTGGACTCATGAATGTCTACTTCATTCAGTGGCTTATAATCCATTACTATCATTATTTATTTTGATGGTCAAATTATCCCAGATTTGGCTAGTAGGAGCCCCTTTTAAGCTGGCTTCTATGTCCTATTGACATGACCCCATCATTCTTCAAACATTCTTCTTTATATTTTGGTATAACAGGATATTCCAGGCAAAATTTGCACTTTTTCTGCCCAGCCCTGAAATCAGTCATGTCTTTATGGAGCCCTGATTCATTTTAGTGGAGAATGGTATTTAGAAACCAAGTTCTGAGCATTAGAGGTTTTTTGTTTTGTTTAGAGGTGTTCATTGTTACTGGAGTGTCATTACTATTAGGCCCTCTTAGCAGACAGAATTAGGATTTATATCTATGTCTATTTCTATTCCTATGTATCTATATTAAAATCACTAATGGGTAGTAACATCTCCAAATTCAACCCAGTTCCACAGGGTTCATTCTAGTCTTCCCCTTTTCATATTTGTAATTCCTCTCTCTCTTGGAGACCTGGCTTCCACTATCTTCAGGGTATTTTCTTATTTGCTTGCTTCTAGATAGAGTACACAAAAATTCATTTCAGAATTTCTCACCCATACTTTTGTGGAAAACAAGCCAATTAAATATTTTTATAGTTCTTTTTTGTCATAGGGAAAATAGTCAAAATACGGTCTTCAAAAATCACTTGGGGGGGTGCCTGGGTGGCTCAGTGGGTTAAGGCCACTGCCTTCAGCTCAGGTCGTGATCTCAGGGTCCTGGGATCGAGCCCTGCATCGGGCTCTCTGCTCAATGGGGAGCCTGCTTCCCCCTCTCTCTCTGCCTGCCTCTCTGCCTACTTGTGATCTCTGTCAAATAAATAAATAAAACCTTAAAAAAACAATCACTTGGAATGAAAACATATTTCTACACACAAACTTGTGTCCAGTATCCATAGCATTGTTTTTCTCAGTACCCAATAAATGGAAACAACCCAAACATTCATCATCTGATGGAGAAATAAAATGTGATATATCCATACACAGGCATATTTGGGCATAAAAAGAAATGAAGTACTGGTATGTGCTACATGATAGATGAATCTTGAAAACAGGCTAAGTGAAAGAAGCCTGTCACAAAAGACCATATGATGTGTGATTTCATTTATATAAAATGTCCAGAATTGGTAAATCTATAGAGAAAAAAATAATTAGTAGTCGCCTAGGGCTCTGAGACAGTTGTGGGGGGGGATAAGAAGTGACTGCTCATGGTTACAATCTTTTCAGGGGTTAATGAAAAAAATTTTAAATAGATGGTGATGGGGGCACCTGGGAGGTTCAGTCAGTTAAGCATCTGCCTTTGGCTTAGGTCATGATCTCAGGGTCCTGGGATTGAGGCCTGCATTGGGCTCCCTGCTTGGCAGGAGGCCTGCTTCTCCCTCTCCTTCTGCCTGCCGTGCTCCCGTTTGTGTTCTCTCTCTCTCTCTCTCTCTTTCTCTCTCTCTCTGTCAAAGAAATCTTTAAAAATTAGTGATGATAGTTGCACAACTCTGAATATAATAAAAACCACTAGGGGCGCCTGTGTGGCTCAGTCGATTAAGTGCCTGCCTTCAGCACAGGTTATGATCTCAGGGTCCTGGGATCAGGCCCTGTGTTGGGCTCTGCACTCAGTGAGGAGCCTGCTTGAGGATTCTCTCCCTCTGCCCTCTCACCGCTCATGCTCTCTCTCTCAAATAAATTTAAAAATCTTTTTTAAAAAACCCATTTAATTGTATACTTTAGCTAAATTTTATGATGTGTGAATTATATGTTAACAAAGTTATTTAAAAAAAAACTTATTTGGAAAAAAAGTTACTTGGGTTGATTTTTTTCCCCCCTCCTGTATCAATGTGGTTCGTCTTCATTTGGAGTGAGTGGGGTAAAGGGCAGAGGAAGAAGCAGGGAGCAGGATGTGGGGATTAATCCTGAGACTCTGGGATCATGACCTGAGCTGAAAGCAGACACTTAACGGATTGAGCCACCCAGGTGCCCCTACAATGAGATGTTTTTTTATTTTTCCATCTTAGGGTCCCCCTCATTTTTCATTTTATTTTACATAAGACATTCTTTTGCATATTTTATGTAAGATGTTAGCATGGTTCCCAAAATCAAAACTAAAAGAATACATTTTAAAATGTATCACTTCTCTCTCCCCTTTATTTCTACTCTCTTCCTACCCACCACTATAGATAGCAATCTCACTAGCTTCTCGTTTATTCTTCTGAAGTTTCTTTTTTGCAAAAATAAACATGTACAAATGTGTTTTCTTATTTACCCATATTTTTTATGGAGAAGGGACCACACTGTAGTTTTACCTAACATAGCTCTTGTTTACTTAACAATAGCTTCTTGAAATCACACCCTATCACTTCACAGCCCTTTTGTGTCTTCCTGCCTTACAGATATGTAGGATTCCACTGTGCAGAAGCCGTAGTTTATTCAAGCATTCATATGTATGTGCACCTAACTTGGGAACATTACAAGCAATGCTATAATGAATTATTTTGTGCATCTGTGTTTTCATATTGTTGGAAGTGTATCTTCGGGATGAATTTCTAGAGGTAGGGTTGCTGAGCCAAAAGGTAAATGCAGGTATACTTTTGTTAGATATTGCCAAATTCCACGAGAGATATATAAGATTGCATTCCCACCAGCAATATATGGAAATGTCTGTCTCTCCATGGCCTGCTCATCTGAATGTGTGGTCAGACTTTTGAAGTCTTTGCTGATAGGTGAGAAATGGTATCTCACAGTAGTTTTAATTAGCATTTCATGTGTTGTGAGTGAGCTCAAACATATGTTCACTTGGTTGGGGCCATTTTTGCATATTAAAAACCATTTGTTAGGTTTCCTAATTTTTAAAGTTCCTGAAGAATTTGGGGGAAGGTTGAAAAATATCCTCAGGCTCATCAAAAGATTCTGAATTAAGGGATTAATATGGGAAGGCTCCAGAAATTTTGGCATGGGGAGATTTGTGAGGGACAAATATGAACTTATAAAATGCAGCCTAATTTTCTTTTTGAAACCTAGAGTGTACAGACAGCAGTTTGTCCCTTTGTATCCCTCATTCAATTCTTCCCACAACTGTTTTGCCATTCCACAATGTCCTCACCTTGGCTATGTTAGTCCAACCCAGTGCCTCATTGAAGTGCCTGATATCATTTACATACTTGCCTTTTCTTTCTTGTCCAGTCTAGCTGGGATGGTGGGTAGAATAATTCCTCCTCTTCCCCACTCCCAGATATGTCCACATCCTAATCCCCACAACCTGTTAGATAGGTTATGTTACATGGCAAAGGGAAATTAAAGTTGCAGATGGAATGAAGGTTGCTGTCCCGCTGACCTTGAGATGGGAGGTTATTCTGGATTGTCTGGGAGGGGTCAGTGTAATCACAAGGGCCCTTATAAGTGAAACTGGGAGGCAAGAAAGCCAATTTCAGAGAGAGATTTGAAGATGGAGGAAGGGACCCATGTGCCAAGGAACCCATGTGGCCTCTAGAAGCTGGAGAAGGCAAGAGAACAGATCCTCCTTAAGGCCACCAGAGAAAACCACCCTGCCAACACTCTGATTTTAGCCCAGTGAGACCCATTTTGGACTTATGTCCTCCAGAACTGTAAGATAATACATTTGTATTGTGTTAAATCACTAAGTTTGTGGTAATTTCTTATGGCAGAAGTAGCAAACTAATATGGCCTATATGTGCCCAGCATGCTATGCAGCCAGCCTTCCCCAAAGGCCCAGAGAGGGTGGTGATAGAGAATTGGACAGGACAGCTCTGTGGAACTCCACTAAGGGAAATCTGTAGGTTTGGAGAGGACTAAGGATGGAATCCCAGGGAAGTAGAGGGCAGCAAAGGAGCTTGAGATGGAGCAGCCAGAGGGTCAAGAAGATTAATAGGAGAAAGGAGGAAGATCTCAAGAAGGGAAGCCAGAATCCGATGTTACAGAGCTCCTACAGAGGATGAAGCCTTTGTATTTGGAAAGCAGTAATGACTTTGTGGAGAACAGTTTCAGATAGGGCCGGAAACCCATGATAATGGAGTGAGGAGTGAATGAAAAGTGGGGGGAAAAAATACAAAACTGGATTTGATATTTTAAGAGATTTGGTAAAGGGAGGAAAATAGCATAGCGATTTCGAGGGAAAGCAATGCTAAGTTTTGTTGTTTTTTTAGTTTTTGGGGTTGTTGTTTGGTGCTTTGTTTTTACTGGAGGATCTAGATCTTTCATCAGATTCTTAAGAAGTTTCTTAGGACCCTATAAAAATTAAGATGCTTAATTTTTATTAAGCATTAACTTAATTTAAAAAATTAAGACCCTATAAAAATTAATTGCTACCCAGTGGCACCATTTTTTTACCTAATCCTCACACTTTCAGACATAATCTGTCATCCAGGTATGGGTGTGCACTGGCTGTGTGAGCAAAAGGCAAATGTTTCTTCATAAAATTTTACTCAGGGTCCCAGAAGGCCTCCTTCCCAGAATACAAAGGGAAGAAAATAAAAGCTCAAGAGCCAAACTGCGGGCTGCCAGGTGAATGATTTATTAGTTGTGCCTACTTTCTCCAGTGTTTTCTCCCACTTTCAACATTTGGGCAGATGAGGTTGCATGGATTGGTAAGCAATTTGATATATGGCAACATTTATATTTATAAATAAATATTACATATTTATTTTAATACTGCAGTGTTTGCTTTTTAAAAAAAAATGGTTTTTAGATTTCTTTATTCTTAAGCTCTGGTGGACAATAAAATTGAAAAGAAACTCTTCCTCTGGGATCCGAGTGAATGATCTGTTCCCATAACCTGAGAGGCCAGATGGAATTTGAACTGATCGCTGCTGCTTTCATGGTCCTCGTACTGCTTGCTTAGCCTGACAGGTAAAATGTGAGCCAAGATTAAAGGGATTTGGGGAATGATGTCTGTATCTCTAGCACTCTGTGTAGAACTTCTTGGCAGCATCTCATGTAGGTGTCCAACTTTTTATTGTTAGATGCCAAAATTAGAGCTTTGACAAGTTATTTTTTGAAAAAAAATTTTAAGGATTTTATTTATTTGACAGAGAGCAGGAGCATGCAGAGCGGTAGGCAGAGAGAAAGGGAGAAGCAGATTCTCTGCTGAGCAGAGAGCCCGATGTGGGGCTTAATTCCCAGGACCCCGGGATCATGACCTGAGCTGAAGGCAGATGCTTAACCCACTGAGCCATCCATGCAGCCTCATGCCAAGTTATTTTTTATGAGATATTTCTTTAAAAGTGCACTAACTCTCCAGAGGGGCTTCTGGGTGGCACAGTTGCTTAGGTGTCCAACTGTTGGTTTCGGCTCAAGTCATGACCTCAGGGTGGTGGGATCAAGCCCTGTAAGTGAGCCCTGAGTTGGGCTCTGTGCTCAGCAGGAAGTCTGCTTACATTTTCTCTCTCCCTCTGCCCCTCCCCCAAACCCCTCCTGT
>CM052807.1:64099714-64186660 GCA_028533885.1 Nasua narica | reverse complement strand
CTCCCCCCCTCTCTCCCTCTCTCCCTCTCCCCCCCCTCTCTCCCCTCTCTCCCCTCTCTCAAATAAATAAATACAATCTTAAAAAGGTGTGCTGAGTCTCCAGAAAACATTATGGTATAATTATATACCATATAATTATCTTGCCTTCTATCCATTATAGAAGTAAAATATCTCTTCCTACACACCAAGATAAACTTCTCTTCCTCTCAGAAATGCTTACGGAGGCCGAGCCCTGACCCAAGTAAGGCACCACGTGGAGAAACACCAGCACACATGACCAGCAATTTGATAGTTTACAAAGTACCTCTTGCATTTATGCCCTTCATCTTCACAAGAATCCCAGGAGATGTAGGAGGTGGTCTCTTCTTACACTAAGTGAACAAAGTATTGGTAAGATGCAGTGATGAGATTTGGATTCAAACGTTCTGACCCCGAACCCTGTGCTTTTCCCATCGGCCTGCAAAGCTGGGAGGAGTGTTGAGATGTCTGTTGACAGGTGCTCCTAAACACATTGCTGAGCAGCCTCCATTCACCTTCACGCTGAGGAGCTTCCTTTATAATGTCGAGCTGTGGGAATGGCTAAAATGTTTGGAATTTATGGGCATGAAGATGGGTGGTGAAGGCATGGGACCTGTTTGAAGCATTTTCTAGCATGAGAGATTGTGACTTGGCTCAGACATTCGTGCTTTCCTAGGAAACCACTTGTTTGTGCCCCAGGAAAGTTGTTTGCTGAGCTTCTGTTTTTCCGTCCTAGGTTGGTGGGGCAAATTGGGTGAAGGAAGGCAAATAAGGCTGAATCCATTGCAAAAGGAGTGTTTTCCCACTACCGTATCCAGATGTAGTATATTCCCCTCACCTTAGAGCTGTTTTTCTGCCCGATCCCTGAATCATGTAATACCTAGCAAGTTCCTATGGAAATGGTTTGTCATTCCAACCATCCACACTCAGTCTGTATGTGTGGTCCTGTGGGGCTTAGTTCTCAGAGTAAGATGGCGGCTGTGAAAATGCAGTAGAAGGGACCATCTGAGAGGTGTGTAGAAAAGGCAGGACTTGATGAATTAACCGGTAAATAATTTGGGAGCACCTGTTATCTAGTAAGCGCTGTGTCTGGCATGTAGAAGAAAGGAAGAAGAGATTAGTGGTGTGAAATCACACCTGTGGGTATTACTGAATGCTCGGAGACTTCTCTAGGAGGAAGCTTCTTGAAACAGCCAGCAAATGCTTTCTAGAAGGGCATCTCTTTATTTGGTCCTTGGGAAATAATTATAGGTGTTGAAAAAATTGGAAAGTGTTGCTTATTTAGGGAAGGACACAATAAATTTTGTTTTGACATGTTCAATTCTCAATATCCAAGGAATGGCAAAAGTGTGAGGTTTAAGAATCTTTTCAAATAGGTGATGGCTCACAGCCTAGGAGTATAAGCAAGGATCAAGGTATTGAACACAGACTGAATGAGTCTTGGGGGCCCATTCACTGTGAATGGTCCCCCCCCATAGGGACTTGGGTTCGAGAAAACCTCAAGAAGCACTGCAATATTGTGGGGAGGCCTGGGCTTTGGAACCAGGTAAACTATGTAGGGATACTGGTATGACCATTCCCCTTGTGGCTTTGGGCAAGTGGTAGAACATCCATTGGTTTGCTTTCTCGTTTGTCAACTGTAGGTGATTTACCTGCCTTATAGACTTAGGAGTACTATATGAAAATAATTGTGTAGGGGCACTGGGTGGCTCAGTCAGTTAAGCGTCTGCCTTCGGCTCGGGTCATGATCTCAGGGTACTGGGATTGAGCCCCATATCAGGTTCCCTGCTCAGCAGGGAGTCTGCTGTCCCTCTCCCTTCCCCCTTACCCCTGCTCATGCTCTCTCTCCCTCAAATAAAATCTTTTAAAAAATCATGTAAAAAGTTGATGCCTGGCATAAAGAAGGCACATAATAAACGGACAGTTATATCGTTAGCTATTAGAGTCATGGAATAAAAGGATCATTCCAAGGAAAAGGTTGATATCTGTGTCAGACACATTTTAAAGATTGAGAAGGACACAGCCTGAATTAAGGCTGTTGGATGTGACAGATTTTTACTTTTAGATTAGTAAATTCTGAATGGCAATTTCCCTTGTTTCTATGTAATTCTTTATAGGTTCCCAAATACTTAGGAACAAAATAATACCTTTCTTGGTCGGCCAATTACTATGTTTTTTTGTTTCATGTTTGTTGAATAGAAATTGGGAACATTGGCCACTCTGCGTTCATTTCCTCTGCCCTCAATGAACATGACCTCTGTTCTTGTCCGGCGGCTCCATGGGTCAGGGAGTTCTGGCTGTTCTTTAATGTAGCCCGAATGCTTTTGGTGTTAGGTATTGATATCATTAAAGTATTGCTTACTGAACAGTTCTCTTTTTTGCTTTTGTTGACATTAGGTGGCCGTGATTCATTCTACTCTCAACTGCCTTAACAGATTAACAAGAATTGAATTTCAGTTGCGTTAAGTTCTGTGTTTTCTAAAGCAATACGGAAAGGAAAGTCTTCTTTTAAGGGTCAAGAGTACAAGAGGAACTCTTACGCAATGTGTGCTCTACTTGCTATATAAGTCTGAAGTGTGTAGGAATTCAGAAGAAATATTAGAAAACTTAGGACCAGGGCGCCTGGGTGGCTCAGTTGGTTAAACAACTGCCTTCGGCTCACGTCATGATCCCGGAGTCCTGGGATCGCGTCCCGCATCGGGCTTCCAGCTCCACGGGGAGTCTGCTTCTCCCTCTGACCTTCTCCCCTCTCATGTTCTCTCTCTCTCTCTCTCTCAAGTAAATAAAATAAAATCTTTAAAAAAAAAAAAAGAAAGAAAAAAGAAAACTTAGGACCAGAATGTTTTATAATATAAATATAAGCAATTTCAATGGTGTTTTGTTTTGTTAGCCATTAAAATCAAGTATCGTGCTCATGGATCCTGGGGCTTAACTAGATAAGGAAGAAGCCAATGTAAAAAGTAGTCATCCCCAACCCTCCCCTCCGGCTCTGCGGCCTGGCCTTGCCTACCTTCAGTTCTCAAACAGATTGTGTTTCCTCCTTTATTTGTCTATGGCACAAGCTGTTCTCTTATGCCCCAATACTAATATCCTGGAATTCAGGTCAGATATTACTCCCTTAAGGAAGCCTGTGATCCTCCTCCCAGGCTGGATCAGATTCCTTCTTCCTGGCACCTGGCCTTTCTTCCTCATAGCCAGGACTTATCCCAGCTGTGGGCCCCATGATGGCAAGGAACAAGTCTAGCTGATTCCGGGCTCTAAGCCAAGTGCCGATCGGAGTACACAGTAACCATCTGTTGAATGAAGTTCAGCATTTATTAAGTACCAAGTGCTTCGCTTCATTAATTCCTCACAATAACCCTTTAGGTGGATAGTACCTTCATTGACAGATGAGGAAGATGACACTAGAGAAATCACTTGCCCAAGGTCATATGTCAACAAATGACACAGCTAGGACTTGGACTTCGATCACTGTGGTACCACAGCCAGTGTCGTTTGTCTTTTATTTCCCTTGTTGTATACAATTAGCCTCCTGAGAAGCCAGCATTCTCAGCGTGGTACTTTGTGATCTACCACAGGAAAGCAGGCAGAGGGTCCCATCTACTAAACGCAGCGATGTGCTTCTAGGGGGCATTTGTAGTGTGCCTTCTCAGCACCCATTCCTGCTTTCCTCAGTCACAGGCCCTGTTTTCATTTTGAGGATATACAGCTCTCCTTGTCTTAGTTCACATGATCTGGGTGTGCTCGACCCCAGGCACTGTGACCTGTACTTGAGCCAGGCAGCATAATCCATCGGGTCCAAACATTAGAATGGGTGCAGGCATGGGCTTGTGACTCCGCATTGTCAATATGAACCAACTGAGACCCAATCCAGAACTTTGGTTGGAGTACTTGCAAAAATAGACTTGTTCTCTCCAACTGGTCTTGCTTGGCTTCTGAAAGCATGAAGATTGGCACCTACTTCCACAGACTCCCCACTTGAGAGGGCAGAGAGGAGGGCAGCTATGACATCGGAGAGTATCAGCTGAGCCCTGCTCAAGATGTGCCTGAGGCTTTCTGTCCCTGTCTTTCCACTAACTAGAGTCATTAAAGTCCTTTTTCTACTTAAGCCTTTTTTTTGGTTGAGAGTTGTGCCTACTTGCCATCAGAGGAATCCTAACCAGCATGTTGGACATGTTTTGCGTTTTTCTGTCTCCATTTTGCATGGGCTTAGGTCACTTCCTAAGGGCTTCCAAGGGCTGTTGGAATGACCAAAAATGTGAGGCTTCGGGCCTGTGGAGGAAAGCAGTGAGAAGGTAACACACCCTGATCACGTTGAAACAGGTTTTGTAGTTTTGGGAACTGGGGCTTTTAACACCTGCTCAGTAATTTGTGGAATGTGAGAAACTATTTCTCCATATCTTAGTTTTGTGCAGAATGTGAGGATAATATTTGCCATGCCACTTAGACAAGAAGGGATTAAGAATGTGTCTAGTACTTTGTACTTTGGCATTACTTATCTTCCAACGTGCTGATAACATTTCAGCATGTCAACACGTGGTTCTTCCTATTTCTCAGTCACTAGACTAACCTAACGAATGGTGGGGTGGCTGGTTATGGAGGGGTCCTCCTTTGGGGAGACTATAGAGGGAGGAGATTCCTGCTGTAGAGCTCAGGAGGCCTTAGACTAGGTCCCAACCTCACTGTAACAGTAACTGTCTTCACTTTCAAGAGAGAATAGTTAAGTGTCCTTTCTTTCTACTCTATGGTTTTACAAGTGGGGGTCTTTGGACTTGAACCTTTCAAAATTCATTTTGATCCTTCCAAAATTGCTTTCTCTAAAATCTCCTAGCTGTGTTTATAGTTACCTGGCAGTAGAAAGAAAAATCTGTATGTTCAAATAGCTTGATTTTCCCCTCCCAGAGACATTAAAAAAGTGAAGCCAAGCCAGCAAAGACATAAACCATTTATTTCCATCCCTAAAATCTATTTGAAATTATTGATTTTCATATTTAATATAGTACCTTTGTAAAGTCATTATACTTTACAGAAAATATACTAAACTTATTAAAATACATACTATTGTCAAAAATGCTTTTTTTAAAAAGATTTATTTAACAGAGACACAGCGAGAGAGGGAACACAAGCAGGGGGAGTGGGAGAGGGAGAAGCAGGCTCCCCGCTGAGGGGAGCATGTGGGGCTCGATCCCAAGACCCTGGGATCATGACCTGAGCCAAAGGCAGACACTTAACCAACTAAGCCACCCAGGCGCCCCCAAAATGCTAATCTTAATCCCCGTGACTGACCAACCTAACACTTGATTTTCAGAGGTTTCCACAATGGCAAGGAACAAAGAAATCATCTTGGGACAGGAGTGGAAATTTGGTCAGAAGAATCCCCCAAATACATATCTACTTTTTTTTATTTAAAGATTTTATTTATTTATTTGAGAGAGAGAGAGAGATCACAAGTAGGCAGAGAAGCAGGCAGAGAGAGAGGGGGAAGCAGGCAGAGAGAGAGGGGGAAGCAGGCTCCCCGCCGAGCAGAGAGCCCGATGTGGGGCTTATTCCCAGAACCCTGAGATCATGACCCGAGCCGAAGGCAGAGGCTTTAACCCACTGAGCCACCAACGCACCCCATATCTACTTCTTTACACACTCCCAAACTGCCTAGGTTTTAGGGGCTCTTACAAAGTGTACCTAATTATACAAGATTTTCCTAACTACAGTTGGCCTTTCCTTACCTACAATTTAAGACATGCAACAAAGTATATGCTCCATAATAAGGAAAATGTACTCAGGAAACTTAAGTGCCTCAGCTATTTTTCTGGATATACTAATATGTCAAGTACAATCTTCATCTTAAGAACTGAAGGTTGGCATTATATGTTAATTAAAAAAAAGGAACTGAAGACTGGAAAGCAGGAAAATAAACGTCAGTGGACTGCAGGAGTAAAAACAATGCTGGGTAGAGCTAGGTGTGGCTTCCTAGTCCATTAATTCTGAAAACCAGCCCCCCTAATACTAAGAACAACAAATAGATTCAGATTTCTCTTTCAAAAAGACCTGAGCTGTTTAGATTTGGATTTTCAACTAGTCAGTATTTCTTGGTTCAGTCTGTAACATTTTAAGATCTTGTTACTTCTCCCTTTTCAAGTTCTCTTTTGAGTGATTTCACTGCCTCTTAGCACCAAGCTCTCAAAGGGGAGGGGGGTGAAATGAAAATCTGCCAGGTAACAATATAAATTGGAAGGATTTTGAAGTTATCACATAAACTAAAGTCTGGGGACAATGGCAAACTTCAATTATGAAAGCCCAGTGTTTCCTTTTAAGGGAGAACCCTGTTTGGTTTTGTTTTGGTTTTGATCCTCTGGGAGACAACAGAAAATGGCTGAAGAGGTTATAACATGAACTCTTAAGGATGAAATGCAA
This sequence comes from Nasua narica, assembly GCA_028533885.1. NCBI lineage: Eukaryota > Metazoa > Chordata > Mammalia > Carnivora > Procyonidae > Nasua > Nasua narica. The sequence continues at coordinate 64,180,231 of CM052807.1, read as the reverse complement.
CTTTACCTTAAAAACAAGCAAAAAAAAAAAAAAAAAGGTTTCCTTTCTTCCAATTAGTATTTGAAGTGTCAGAGTGTAGCCTGAAGCTCTGTGCCATTCAGCTCTCTACTCCCCACTCAGGCTACTTGACGGCGTAGCCACAGATGTGGGGGCGCACCAGCTCCCAGGACAGTGGCGCCCAGAAGTGCTGCAGCTTGAGCTCAGAGAAGCGTGCCCGCTCCAGCGCCTTCCAGCTCTCTCTGGTCAGGTGGCACCCGTCAAACAGCAGGTACCAGGGAGGTTGCAGGATCTGTTGCCAGAAGTAATTCCAGGTGGAGCTCTCAGCAGCTACGTGCTCCAGGAAATAGAAAGCCCCGCCCTGAGAAAGAAAAAGCCCACAGGATTTTAGTTTTGGAAGAACAGGTTTATAAGATGATGGAAGCTTCGACTTCCGTGGCCTTAAAGGCTAACTCCATGAGAAGGCATGGATAAATGAGCACTTACTAAGACACTGTTTTGGCCAATAGTCTCACCTGTCCAATTTTATACAGAGCTGCCAATCTAATGCAATTAACACGTATTTTCTGATCATAAAAGTAATGTGTCATGATAACTAAACATGGCAGCAGTTCCTACACGCAAGGTACTATCCTTAATGCCTATCATGCATCAACTCGCTTAATCCTTGCGATAAACTTGGTAAGCATTATCAGTCCCATTTTTGAGATGAGGAAAGTGAGTCACAAGGAAAATGAGCAACTTGCCCAAGGTCACACAGCTTATAAATGTTAGATCAGGTTTGGTTTGACCCTGGACAGTCTGGCTCCAGAGGCTGGTAATACTGCCTTGCCTATATGTTGATCTTAGGAAATGAAGAAAAGTTTAAACAGAAAAGCACGCACTGTTGTATCATCTCAAGATACTGTTAAGATTTTGCATGCACATTGTGTGAATATGGATCTTTTCCCTAAAACTAAGACTTGAATGTACCTTCTGTTTAGTAACCTGCTCTATTTTATTTATGTATTCGAATATTATTCTAAAATGTCATTTTAAAGCTCTTTGTTAGGGATTTTATTCAGGGATTTTTATTTATTATAAATGTGGGTGAAGTGTAAGCACAGTAGAGGTTATACATTATCAGATGGACTTTGGAAGTCTTTTCTCCTTCTTCCTCTGTGGGGAGTAAGGGGAAAGGGACCTCCAAATCCCCTCCAAAACCCATGGTGACGATCACACCCTGGCTACTCTACTCTTACCTATCCCAGACAGAGAGCTGAGAGGTGGCAGTTTCCCCAGTTCTTATGGTTAGGTATAAGACCTGGGTTGAGGAGGACGCCTGGGTGGCTCACTTGGTTAAGCATCTGCCTTGGGCTCAGGTCATGATCCCAGGGTCCTGGGATTGAGTCCCACATCTGGCTCCTTGCTCAGTAGGGAACCTGCTTCTCCCTCTGCCTGCTGCTCCCCCTGCTTGTGCTTACACTTTCTCTTTCTGACAATTAAATAAATAAAATCTTAAAAACAAAACAAAAACCTGTGTTCAGGAATGGAAAACCTGGAATCTCCTGAGTGGGTTAAAAAAAAATTTCCCTAGATAAGAACAGGTAGAGGATAACAGGAGGAGGCCCAGGTCTGGGGAGGCCGATTGTCACCCTTGGGGTAACATAGGTTAAGCTAGAGGTCCTGTCACCTGTTCAGGCGACTGTGATATGAAGGTCTGGTGTTAGAAGAAAGATCTGGGCTAGATGTGTACATTTGGAAAACATCTGTGTATCCATGGTCATTAAAAACTTAGAGATGGGAAGAGGAAGAACAGCCAGCAAAAATGGCGGAAATGTTGAAGTCGGAGAGATTAAAAAGGCCCTAATGACAGTCACTGTGATCCAGAAGTGAGAATATTTGCATTAAAGAAAGTCAGACCTACTAGCTGTGTAACTTTGGGCAAGTTTCACATCATGAAGACAATATCTGTTACAAAGGACTGTTGTGAGGGTTAAAGGACACTGTAATAAAGCTCTTGGTTATATGCAGCAGAGAGCAGGTACCTCACAGGAGTTAAGGAAGACTACCAAGAATGCGATCTCATTAAGAGTGCTGAGAAAATACAGGTAATCATTACTTGCTTTGTAGGGGTAACGCTGTAAGCAAAACACTTACTGGCCTTACCCATTTACTGCCCAGTCTTAGGACACGAGAACCCAGCATTCGGATATAAGAATCAGAACATTTCAGGGCACCTGGGTGGCTCAGTCGGTTAAGCACCTGACTTTTGATTTCAGCTCGGGTCATAATCTCACGTTCATGGGATTCAGCCCCATGTCCAGCTCTGTGCTCAGCATGGAGTCTGCTTGAGATTCTCTCGCTCGCGCTGCCCCTCCTCTGTGTGCTCTCTCTCTAAAATAGATGGATATATCTTTCTCTGACAAAATGTTTAAAAAAAAAGTTTCTTGTCTATCATTCCCATTAACATATACACATATGTATATGTACATATATGTGTGTGTGAGAGAGCCCTCACACAATGGGCTTATACGCTACATAATAGTCTTTGATTGCTTTTTTTCATTTAACATTATCTGTTGGGGATTTTTCATATTTACATAGATAACTCTTTGTTGTTTTTAACAGATGCACAGAATTCTTTTATGCTGTGTGACAATTTACTTGAACAGCCTCCTATTGATGGACATTTAGGATAATTCCAGTTTATGCCATTACAAATATTCCACAGGATATCTTTGCAAATAGACAAGTTTTTGCATATTTGTGCAGTATAGCTATAGGATAAATTACTACTGGATAAAAGACTGTGTGTACTTTAAGTTTTGAATATTATCAAGTTACCCCCCAAAGAGGGCACTTCTTCCAGTATGGGGTATCCTGCTTCCCAAACAAACCCCAATGCCATATTGACCTTAAAAGCCTCTGACAGTATAATAGGTAAAAACAGTATCTTGCTTTAGTTTCTCTGTGTGGAAGGTTGAGCATTTTTATCACATAATTGGCTTTTTTTTTTTTTTTTTTTTTTTAAGAGAGGAAAGGAGGAAGTGAGGGAGGGGCTGAAAGAGAGGGGGAGAGAATCCCAAGCTGGAGGTGGGGGCTGGATCCCATTACCTTGAGATTAGGACCCCAGCAGAAATCAAGAGTACCACCGTTAACCCACTGAGACACCCATTCACCCCTGTAATTGGTTATCTGTATTGATATTTCTGTTCTTGTTTGCTTATTTTTCTGTGTTTTTCTTCTTTTTAAAAAATCCTACTGATCTCTTGATTTGTAATGTCTTTTAAAATGAAGGAAGTTAACCTTTTTGTCTATCCTCCCTGGCAAATACTTCTATGTTTTGGTACTTTGTTTATAGTACTGTTTTAATTCTCTGTACAAGTTTTCTAAAATTTATGTATTCAGAAACAGTCTTTTCCTTTATAGCTTCTTTCTGACTCTAAGATTTTTAAAAATGCAACAGTGTCTCCTCTAGTAGTTTTACTTTTTATGTTTGAGCCACTTGAAATTGACAAAACTGCCCTTGGTGACAGTGGTTACCACTAACTAGTTCTCCTCACAACCCCCCACTCACCGGCCTCAGCACTCGGCGAACCTCCTGGAGGAAGCGCTCCTGGCTCTCCACGGAGCACAGGACCAGGGTGCAGACCACCACGTCCACGGAGCCATCGGCCACCTGCGGCATGTTCTCCCCCGCAGCCACCACGAAACGCTCGAACTGCAGGTGCCGGCTCTCTGCAATGCTCTTGATCAAGAACTTCTCAAAGTTGGGGTTGGGGTCAATACAAGTCACCCGGCATCCGGGCGGGTAGAACTTGAAGTTGGCCCCGGTGCCGCAGCCCACCTCCAGCAGGGACAGCTTCCCGGAGGGGCCCACAAAGTCCTGCAGGTTGCCGAAGAGTTCCCGCTTCTTGCTTGCCATCTGCCCGTTGTACATCACGGTGAACCTCTGCAAGAAGTGGGGGAACCATTTTTTGCATATCCACCTCCACAAGCCCAGAAAGTTCAGCAGGAATATGGGAAATGCCAGGATGCAGACGAACAGCCTGAGGATAAAGATGGTAAGCGCCATCACTCCGAAGAGAAGGATAGACCAGTTAGCCCTGGACTCCTTTCTTGCAGGAGGTAGAGTTCTGGCCACACTCCGAAGCCAGTCAGCTGCAGCGGCAAAGAACTGGCTGGGAGAGAGAGAGAGAGACACTAAAGTCAAATCATGGGCGAGGGGCCTATTTCACCTAATTTATAGGCGTTTGGCAAAAGATTCAGCTTAGTTTTCACGAAGCCAAGGGAGAAGGTGCCCAGCTTCCCTTGGAGAGTTGATTACAGTTGCTTATTCCAAAGCAGTTCTTCTCTGGGAACTACTGGGAGTTTCCCGCTGGAGTTTTCTCTGCACGGAGCACTTTAACACCCGCCCTCTCAGGGTCCTCCAATGACATCTGCAAAGAAAACAGAATCTGTGGGTGGAGCCTGGTGAAACCGAACCAGAAGGCTGCTGGCAAGTGCCCCCTCCTGCTTATCCTTTGACCCCTCTCCTTCCCGGAAGCCGTATTTTAAAAGAGGAGGTGGTTAGACACGCTTGCCTGACCACAGTCAATAAGAATTTCCCCCTTTAGTATTCTGGGTTGAGGCTCTGGGACATTCCTAACTCAACAGGGTTATTTTTAAGTCACTGTTTTGGCTCGCCTATTTAAAGGGCAAGTTTAAACTTTAGACTGTGTGGGACTGCTGCATTACTCCACTAATTTAGATAAAAATCTCCAGAGTATTCATCTTTCGGAACCTAAAAACAAAGCACACAGAAAATAGCTTGAAGCATTCATCTGTTTTTTTTTTTTTTAATATTTTATTTATTTATTTGAGAGAGAGAGAGAGATCACAAGTAGGCAGAGAAGTAGGCAGGGGTGGGGGAAGCAGGCTTCCCGCTGAGCAGAGAGCCCAATGTGGGGCTCGATCCCAAGACCCTGAGATCATAACCTAAGCCGAAGGCAGAGGCTTTAACCCACTGAGCCACCCAGGCACCCCCATTCATCTGTTTTTAATAACAAAAAAAGAGCCTTGGCTTTAGGGTGGGTCAGGGAACACAGAAATTTTCAAAAATTAATCGTAACATTTACTTTTTTTTCTTTTAAAAACATTTTATTTATTTAGAGAGGGAGAGCACAGGCAGGGGGATGGGGTGGGGGCAGCAGAGGGAGAGAAAAATCTCAAACCGACTCCTCGGGGAGTGGGGAGCCCTGGGCTGGGCTGAAATGAACAGACGATTATCCACTGAGGGTCCGTCCCCCCCCCCCCCCCCCGTGACCCTGGTAACATTTACTTTTTTAAACTGGGTACTGGATGCAGGAGTGTTCTGTTGTTTCATTATTGTTATATCCTATACATATGTTATAAATATTATATCTTTTCCATTTTTAGCAGCTTTTTTGAGGTAGAATTGACATGCAATAAACTATATATTTAAACTGTACAGTCTGATAAATTTTGACATATGTATATACCTGTGATGCGATCACTTCATCAAGATAATGAAAATATCCATCACCCCCAAAAGGTTCCCCTTGCCCCTTTGTAATCCCTTCCTCCTGCCCTTCGCATCTCAAGGCAAGCACTGATCTGTTTTGTGCCACTAGAGATTGATATGCATTTCCTAGAATTTTAAATAAATGGAATCAGGCATTATGTGCTTTTTTTGTCTGACTTCTTTCACTCAGCATAATTATTTTGAAGGTCAGCAACATTGTTGCATGATTCCACTGATTTTTATTAAGTAGCATTCTGTTGTATGGATCCATAACTATCCATTCACTTGTTGATGGACATTTGGGTTGTTTGTTTTTGGCTGTCACACACCGAGCTAATGTGAACATCAGTGTACAAGTCTTTGTGCAGACATAGGCTTTCATTTCTCTTGAATAAATTCTTATGAATAGAATGTATGGGTTACATGGTAGGCAAATATTTAACTTTTAAAGAAACTGCCAAAACCGTTTTCCAAAGCAAGTATATCATTTTATATTTCCACTGTAAGTGTATGAGAGATTTAGCTCTTCCATATCCTCACCAATACATGGTATGGTTTTCAATACCATAAATTTTAGCCATTTAAAAAGATATATAATTGTCTCTCATTGTACCTTTAATTTCCCTGATGATTAATAATGTTGAGCCTCTTTTAATGGGCTTATTTGCCATTTGTGTGTATTAATTGGTAAGGTGTCTGTTCAAATATTTTGCCCATTTTTAACTTGAGTTGTTTGTTTTCTTATTGAAGATTGAGAATTTTTTGTATATTCTCAGTATGAGTCATTTATCAAATGTGTGATTTTTTTTTTTTTCCTAGTCTGTGGCTTGTCTTTTTAATTCTCTTAGCAGTGTTCTCATCTTGTCCCCTCTCTTCTGCTCTCCCTGCCTCTGGCAACCACCAATCTGTTCATCTATGAATTTGCTGTTTTTTTCTTTTTTGTGGGTTTGGTTTTTTTTCTTTTTTTCTTTTTTCTTTCCCTCCCTCCCTCCCTTCCTTCCTTCTTTCCTTTCTCCTTTTTCTTTCTTTACACATGTAAGTGAAATCATATGGTATGTGTCTTTCTCTGACTTATTTCACCTAAAATAATGCCATTAAGGGGTGCCCCCGTGGCTCAGTCCATCAGTTGCGTGTCCATCTGACTCTTGGTTTCAGCTCAGGTCATGATGTTGAGGTGGTGGGATCAAGCCCCAACTCAGGCTCTGCACTCGGCGGGGAGTCTGCTTAAGATTCTCCATCTGCCCCTCTCCCTCTCTCTCTTTTTTCTTAAAATAAGTCTTTTAAAAATCAATTAGACTTAAAAAAAAAAAGAAAATAATGCTCTCAAGGTCCATCCATGTTGTCATTTTCTTAGCTGTTGATAAAGTCCAGTTTGTACATTTTCTTCTTATGGCCCATGATTTTTCCCCCTAAAAACCCTTGCCTATTCTATGGGTGTAAGGAGTTTGTCTTATAGTTTCTCTCTACATGTTTTATAGTTTTAGATTTTATATTTAGGTTAGGCCTGTGATTCAAATGAAGTTTTTTTTTTTTCTTTTTTAGTATATCGGATATGAGGTAAAGGGCAAGGTTAATTTTTTCTAGTTTTATTGAGATATAATCGACAGCACTTTATCAGTTTAAAGTAGATTGAGTAAATGTTAAAAATATTTTTTCCATATGGAAATGTAGTTACTCCAGCATAATTTGTTGAAAGGATTATCCTTTCCTCAATTAAATTATCTTGGCAAGTTTCTTGAAAATCAATTGCTCATATACATGTGAGTCTATTTCTGGGAATTCTCTTCTGCTTTATTGTCTGTATTCCATCCATATGCCAGGACCACAGTGTTTTGATTATTGTGGGTTTACTGAAAATCCTGAAATCAGGTAGTTTAAGTTCTCTGACTTTGTTGTTCTTTCTCAAAATTGCTTTGACTATTCTGGGTAGTTTGCATTTTAAAATAAAATTTAGAAATTTTAAAATTATATAAATATACATATTGTATATTTTTATTGCAAATTTAATTTCTTTAATAAATATAGGAATATTAAGATTTTCTAGTTCTTTTTTTTTTTTAAGATTTTATTTATTTATTTGACAGAGAGAGACACAGTGAGAGAGGGTACACAAGGAGGAGGAGGGAGAGAGGGAGAAGCAGGCTTCCTACGGAGCAGGGAGCCCGACGCGGGGCTCGATCCCAGTACCCTGGGATCATGACCTGGGCCAAAGGCAGACGCTTAACGACTGAGCCACCCAGGCGCCCCAAGATTTTCTAGTTCTTCTTGTGTCTGTTTTCGTAATGTGTCTTTTAGAAGTTTGCCACCTAACAAGTCTAAGTTGTTAAATACATTGGTGTAGAGTTCACAGTATTCTCTTCTAATCTTTTTATTATCTGTAGGATCTATAGAAACGCTTTCTTTTCCATACTGATACTGATATTTTGTGTCTTTTTTTGGCAGTTTAGCTACAGGTTTTTGTTTTTTCAAATATTTATTTAAATTCTAGTTAGTTAACATACAGTGTAATATTGGTTTCAGAAGTAGAATTTAGTGACTCATCACTTGCTTATAATACCTAGTGCTCTTTATAACAAGTACCCTCCTTAATCCCCATCACCCATTTAGTACATCCCCTGCCCACCTCCCCTCTAGCAACCCTCTGTTTGTTCCCTATAATAAGAGTTTCTTCTGGTTTGTCTCCCTCTCTTTTTTTTCTTCCCCTATATTCTTCTGTTTTGTTTCCTAAATTCCATATATGAGTAAAATCATACGGTATTTGTCTTTCTCGGACTGACTCATTTTGTTTAGCATAATACCCTCTAGCTCCATCCATGTTGTTGCTAATGGCAAGATTTCATTCTTCTCAGCAGTGGAACAATATTCCATTGTATAAATAGACCACATCTTCTTTATCCATTCATCAGCCAATGGACATTTGGGCTCCCTCTATAATTTGGCTATTGTTGATGGTGCTTCTATAAACATAATGGCGCATATACCCCTTCGAATCAGTATTTTTGTATTCTTTGGGTAAATACCTATTAGTGCGATTACTGGGTTGCCAGGCAGTTCTACTTTTAGCTTTTTGAGGAACCTCTATTCCATAGTGGCTGCACCAGTTTTCATTCCATCCAACAGTGTAAGGGGTTCCCCTCTCTCCACATTCTCACCAACATCTATTGTTTCCTGTGTTGTTAATTTTAGCCCGTCTGGTAGGTGTGAGGTAGTATCTAATTGTGGTTTTGATTTGTATTTCCCTGATGGTGAGTGATGTTGAGCATCTTTTCATATGTCTGTTGGCCATCTGGATGTCTTCTTTGAAAAAGTGTCTATTCACATCTTCTATTTCTTAATTGGGTTATTTGTCTTCTTTTGGGTGTTGAATTTGAGTTCCTTATAGATTTTGAATACTAAACCTTTATCAGGTATGTCATTTGCAGGTATCAGGTATGTCTCATTCTGTAGGATGGCTTTTAGTCCTGTTGATTGTTTCCTTTGCTGTGCAGAAGCTTTTTATCTTGATGAAGTCCCAGTAGTTCATTTTTGCTTTTGTTTCCCTTGTCTCTAGAGACTTACCTAGTAAGAAGTTGCTATGGCCAAGGTCAAAGAGGTTGCTGCCTGCATTCTCCTCTAGGGTTTTGATGATTTCCTGTCTCACATTTAAGTTTTTCATCCATTTTGAATTTATTTTTGTGTATGGTGTAAGAAGGTGGTCCAGTTTCATTCTTCTCCATATTGCTGTCCAATTTTCCCAACACCATTTGCTGAAGAGACTATCTTTTTTCCATTGGATATTCTTTCCTGTTTTGTCAAAGACTTTTGCTTTGTTTTTTGGTTTTTTTTCGAGTCGGGGGGGGGTGGGGGGAGAGAGAGTGAGAGAGAGCAGGGGTGGAAGTGTGGAGGGGCAGAGGGAGAAGGAGAATGAGTCTTAAGCAGACTCTATACCCAGTGCAGAGCCCGATGTGGGGCTGAGTCTCATAACCCTGATATATCATGACCTGAACCCAAATCCATAGTCAGGCACATAAGCCACTGAGCCACCCAAGTGCCCTGGTTTGTTTTTAGTTGAAGGACAGTTGAACTACATAATACAATATTCTATTACTTTCAAGCATACAACATAGTCATTTAATATTTATATGCATTACAAAATGTTCACCACCATAAATGTTGTTACCTTCTGTCACCATTCACAGTTACTATAATAATGGAGATGCCTGGCTGGCTCAGTTGGTAGAGCGTGTGACTCTTGATCTTGGAGTCATGAGTTTAAGCCCCCCATTGGGTATAAAGATTATGTTAAAGAAAAAATAATGTAAAACTTGGACTAACTTAAGAATTTTTCTTTGTATTGGTTGATTCATTTGTAAATATTTCACATATGACTAGCTTTCTTTTATGTTTGTAGATTCTGAATAATAAATAAGAGAGGGGCTACAAATATTACTGAAAAAAATAAAATGAAACCAAGCCCCCACCCTCTCAGAGCCCAGCAGTTCAGATTGGTTCCTCATTAAGTAATGAGCAAAAGAAGCAAGGTGCAAGGGGCGCCTGGGTGGCTCAGTCGTTAAGCATCTGCCTTTGGCTCAGGTCATGATCCTGGGGTGCTGGGATTGAGCCTTGTGTTGGGCTCCCTGCTCCATGGGGAGCTGCTTCTCCCTCTCCCACTCCCCCTGTTTGTGTTCCTTTTCTCACTGTCTCTCTGTCAAATAAATAAAATCTTAAAAAAAAAAGAAAAGCAAGGTACAAGCTTGTGTGATTGGAGAGGTGGAAAGGTCTTTGCTGTTATAAGTGTTGATATTTGCTATTTGAGTTTCTGATTGTGAAAATGAGAAATGTCACATCAAAGAGACAAAGTTATTACAATATTATTTACTATATTCCCTTTGCTATACTTTATATCCTTATTTATTTTATTTCAGGTAATTCTGTACCTGTTAATCGCCTTCACCTATTTTGCCCATTCCCCCATGCCTCTCCCCTCTGACAACCATCAGTTTGTTCTTGCTATTTACGAGTCTGTCTTGTTTGTTCATTTGTTTTTAAGATTCCACATATAAGTGAAATTATACAGTATTTGTCTGACATATTTCACTTAGCATAATACCTTCTAGGTCCATCCGTGTTGTTGCAAATGGCAAGATTACACCCTTTTTATGGCTGAGTAATATTCCATACTACAAATTTATTATCCATTCATCTGATAATGGGTGTTGATTCTATATCTTGGCTATTGCATATAGTGCTGCAAGGAACATAGGCCTGTATATATCTTTCCAAATTAGTGTTTTCATTTTCTTTTGGTAAATACCCAGTAGTGGAATTGCTGGGTTGTATGGACAATGCTGAAGTTTTAATTTTTTGAGGAATCTCCACAGTGTTTTCCATAGTGATTACACCAACTTACATTCCCACCATTAGTGCATGAGGGTTTGATACTAGCCATTCTGACAGGTGGGAGGTAATATCTCATTGTGGTTTTGATTTGCATTTCCCTGATGATGATTGATGTTGAGCATCTTTTTATGTGTCTGTTGGCCATCTGGATATCTTCCTTGACATGTCTAGGAAATGTCTATTTAGGTCGGCTGCCTATTTTTTTTTTAAAGATTTTATTTATTTATTTGACAGAGAGAGATCACAAGTAGGCAGAGAGGCAGGCAGAGAGAGGGGGGGAAGCAGGCTCCCCGCTGAGCAGAGAGCCCAATGCGGGGCTCCATCCCAGGACCCTGAGATCATGACCTGAGCCGAAGGCAGAGGCTTAACCCACTGAGCCACCCAGGCGCCCCGGCTGCCTATTTTTTAAAAAAGATTTTATTTATTTGAAAGTGGGGGGAGGGGCAAAGAGAGGGGGAGAGAATCTGAGCCAGACTCTGGGCTGAGCACGGAACCTGACATGGGGCTTGATCCCACGACAGTGAGATCATGACATGAGCCAAAACCAAGAGTTGGATGCTTAACCAACTGAGCCACCCAGGCACCCCTGTCTTCTGACCATTTTTAAATCACATTGTGTTTTTTTGGTGTTGCATTGCATGAGTTCTTTATTTATTTTGGATATTTACCCCTTATTGAATATATACTTTACAAATATCTTCTTCCATTCAGTAGGTTGCCTTTTCATTTTGTTGAAGATTTCCTTTACTTTGCAGAATCTTTTTAGTTTGATATAGTCCTAATTGTTTATTTTTGGTTTTGTTGCCCTTGCCTGAGGAGACAGATTAAAAAAAAAAAAAATGTTGCTAAAACCAGTGTCCGGGGATGCTTGGGTGGCTCAGTTGGTTAAGCATCTGCCTTTGGCTTAGGTCATGATCCCAAGGTCCTGGGATTGAGTACCTCAGTACTCAAATTGAGTACATCAGGTTCCTTGCTTAGCGGGGAGCCTCCTTCTCCCTCTGCCTGCCGCTCCCCCTGTTTGTGCTCTCACTCTCTGACAAATAAATAAAATATTAAAAAAATAAAACCAGTGTCCACGAAATTACTGCCTTTGTTTTCTTTTAGGATTTTTATGGTTTCAGGTCTTGCATTTATGTCTTTAATTGACTTTTTTTTTAAAAAAAAGATTTTATTTATTTGAGAGAGAGAGAGACAGAGAGAGCATGAGATGAGAGAAGGTCAGAGGGAGAAGCAGACTCCCCATGGAGCTGGAAGCCCGATGCAAGACTTGATCCTGGGACTCTGGGATCATGACCTGAGCTGAAGGCAGTTGCTTAACCAACTGAGCCACCCAGGTGCCCTCTTTAATTGACTTTTGAGTTTGTTTTTCTCTGTGGTGTAAGAAAGTGGTCCAGTATCATTCTTTTGCTTTTTTTTTTTTTTTTTTTGCTTATATGCTTTCTTTTGCATATGTTTTCCTAACACCATTACTGAAGAGACTGTCTTTCCCCCATGGTATGTTCTTGCCTCTTTTTAAGTGACCATATAAACACAGGTTTATTTCTGGGCTTTCTATTCTATTTTATTGATTTATGTGTCAATTTGACTACTATAGCTTTGGAGTACTGTTTGAAGTCTGGGAGTGTGATACCTTCATTTTTGTTCTTCTTTCTCAGGATCGATTTGGCTATTCAGGGTGTTTTTTGTCCCATACAAATTTTAGGATTATTTGTTCTAGTTCTGAGAAAAATGCTCTTGGTATTTTGACAGGGATTGCACTGGATCTGTAGATTGCCTTGGGTAATATGGATATTTTAACAATATTAATTAGTGCATGCTAACTCATAGCATGGTATATCTTTTCACTTATTTGTATTGTCTTCAATTTCTTTCATCATTGTTTTATAATTTTCAGAGCATAGGTCTTTCACCTCCTTATTAGTGAAGTGTATTCCTAGGTATTTTATTATTTTTTGGTGCAGTTGTAAGTATGATGGTTTTCTTAATTTCCCTTTCTGCTACTTCATTTTAAGTGTATAGCAGTCAATGCAACAAATTTCCACATATTAATTTTATATTTTGCAGCTTTATTGAGTTCAATTAGTTCTAGCAGTTTTTTTGGTGGAGACTTCAGGTTTTTCCTTATATGATGTCATGTCATCTGCAAATAGTGACAGTTTTACTTCTTCCTTACAAATTTGAATACCTTTTATTTCTTTTTCTTGTCTGGGACAAGCATCCAAGTTGTGGCTGGGACTTCCAGTATTATATTGAATAAAAGTGGCAAGAGTAGACATCTTTGTCTTGTTCCTAATCTAAGAAAAAACTGTTTTTCAGTTTTGAGTATGATGTTGGCTAGGTTTGTCATATATGTCATATTATGTTGAGGTATATTCCCTCTAAATCCACTTTGTTGAGAGTTTTTTTTTTAAGATTTTTTTTTTTTTTAATTCATTTAACAGAGAACACAAGCAGGCAGAGAGGCAGGCAGAAGCAGAGAGAGGAGCAGGCTCCCTGCGGAGCAAGGAGCCCGATGCGGGACTCGATCCCAAGACGCCGGGATCACGACCTGAGCCAAAGGCAGTCGCCCAACCAACTGCGCCACCCAGGCGTCCCTAGAGTTTTTTTTTTAAAAAGATTTTATTTATTTATTTGACAGAGAGGGAGAGGGAAAGATCACAGGTAGGCAGAGAAGCAGGCAGAGAGAGAGGGGGAAGCAGGCTCCCTGCTGAGCAGAGAGCCCGATGTAGGGCTCGATCCCAGGACCCTAAGATCATCACCTGAGCTGAAGGCAGAGGCTTTAACCCTCTGAGCCACCCAGGCGCCCCGAGATGTTTTTTTAGCATGAATGTATATTGTATTTTGTCAAATACTCTGGCATTTGTTGAGATGATAATATAGCTTTTATCATTTCTCTTGTTAATGTGATGTATCCTGCTGATTGATTTGCAAACATCGAACATCCTTGCATCCCTGAATAAATCCTACTTGATTGTGGTAAATGATTCTTTTTAATGTATTGTTGAATTCAGTTTGCTGATATTTTGCTGAGGGTTTTTGCATCCACAGTCTTTGTTTTAAAGTCTGTTTTGTCGGTTATAAGTATTGCTACCCTGGGCTTTTTTTTCCTTTCCATTTGCACAGTATATGTTTTTCTAGCCTTTTACTTTCAGTCTGTATGTGTCTTTAGGTATGAAATGAGTCTCATGGGTGTCATATAGGTGGATCTTTTCTTTTCTTAATCCAGTCACCCTATGACTTTTTATTAGAGAATTAAGTCCATTTACATTTAAAGTAATTAATGATAGGTATGTATGTATTGCCATTTTGTTACTGTGTGTCAACTATACTAAAAAAAAAAAAATTGTAGTCTGTACTCTAATAGTCTCTTTTGGTAGAGGGAAATGTTTTATAACTGAATTCTAGTTGCCTGAAGTAAGCGATCTAAGCTGGGCAAAAGATAAGTTGCCTGTAAGTAGCTCCTGCCTAATTAGAAATACATACCTAAAGAGTATTTAAGACGTTATTTTGAAGTGAAAAACAAGAGCTTGTTGCCAATATATTTTAGAAGATTTCCTTAATATTAACATTCAGGGCTATCAAGTGAATTTGAATGGTACTCAGGGGTATAAATAGGAGAAGACTAAAACATTATGCTGATTACTATGCAAGCATTACCAAGTAATTCCTTATAAGACCTTGTTAATGGATAACCTTGGGTCTCTTAAGAAAGAACAGTCAATATCCTGGTAGTGTTGCTTATAACCCTATAAAAATCAGTCTTCTACCTCCTGAGTATTAAACCAGTAGTGATCTCTAAGAAAAAAAAAAATTTTTTTTTTTTGAGGAAGAGAAAGTGCACGAACTTACCTGTCTGTGTGCAGGCTCGCCTGCGAGCACAAATAGGGAAGGGAGGGACAGAGGGAGAAGGAGAGATAGAATCTCAAGCAGGCTCCACATTCAGCATGGAGCCCAATGCAGAGCTCAATCTCATGACCCTGAGATTATGACCTGAGCCGAAGTCAAGAGTTGGATGCTTAACCGACTGAGCCATCCAGGCACCCTTGCCAAGAGAATTAATAGATGGGAAACTCATATTTACTTTCAGTTAAACCCTGATATTAGGTTAAAGCAAAACAAAATGACAACAACAAAAGCAAAATTCTTGGTTTTAGCTAGTTGAATATAACCGTTGGAGCCACCCAAATGCCTCTTAGCCAGTTGAATATAAAAACAAGGATGGGAAAACTATTTCTCCTTTACTACATGGGTTCCCAAAGTTCAAAAGAAAGATGAATTTATTAATAGTAAATACTAATTCAATCAACTTGTTCTTTTGTTTTAATAATTTAATTTATAGATTAGTCATCATAAAATTTAGCCCAGGTTAGATTCCCTCTTTTACCTAGGAAGCATTTTAGCCACCTCTCCTCACAGTTCAGAGAACCCAAGGAGTACAAAATTCGAGCATGGGCTTTAAGAAAATAAGTTTAGAAAGTAGGTAAAAGCTGTAAGAGAGTCACATTATAAATTTTTAAATAATAATTTGGGGGTGTCTGAACTATCATTCTTTTTTGACCTAAGGAGGGAAGTATTAATATTTTAAAAATTGTTTCAATTAGAATTTTAAAAATAGGCAAATATTCTTTCTCCAAGTATACCTTGGAACCAGAAACAAGATGATAATTAAAAAATATATATCAAATAAATGGCTTTAACTAAAATCTAACTTAAAAGGAAATGGTTTTGATTAATTTAACAAAAGAACAGCTTTCATTTTAATTATTAACTCTTTATTATTTGGCATTTATATACATAAGGTATCTATTTAATAACTGAAAAATCTATACAAACTCTAGGAAAGTATTACAAATGTGAAATTATGATTATAACATAAAAATTAATCAGAATACATCAAAGAAGCATGTGATTCAGTGCCAAATTTATAATCACATTTTTAATAAGTCACAATCCTTTTGTTCCAAAAAAATATTCACACAAGAACTGTAAAGTGGGCAATTACTTGCCAAAAGAATAAATGATATTCATTATATAGCACATGGACACAATGTAAAATTAAGATTCTTCAGAATTTCATTATGGAATTGCTAGTAAGACAACAGAGCCTGAGGCTACAAGGACCTGTCCAAGTAGAATATTTATGTTAAATATGCCTTTATTGCTTGCCTGGTAGAGGTGATCTGTCAGCCACTTTTGGTAGAAGGATGGCCCACAGTAGACACCAGGAAAATTTTTTCGACCGCATCCATATCCGTAACTGGTAATTCCCATTAAAAAAAATCGTTTATGTTCTGGTAAGTAGCACATTAACGGTCCACCACTATCACCCTATTTAAAAAGTCCCAAAACAGTGTTAGTTTCTTCTAGTAGTCTTTAAAAAAAAAAACAGTACAGCTGGAATAAATTAGTCACATTAGCCATACATTTATATAAATACACATTTTTAATATACCTTCAAGTTATAAAGATTCATATATTTTCAGTCTTCTATTCCAACTCAGGAGGCTTTCGGTCTGGCCTGATATTTAGAGGAGCTCTAAAGCTGGTGAATTAACTTCCTGTCTGCATGGTTTTGAACCAGAATTGTATAAATCATATTGTTTGGATTTTTTAGTACAGTTACTCCAGAGAAATATAATTTAGGGAATAGTGTGCAAAATACTGTAAATAGCAGTAGAATTCTTCTATCGCCTAATGCCGTATGTGCGAAGTATAACTTTAAGATGGATAAAGGAGTCTTTAAAGTGTGTGCGTGGTTTGCTAACTAGAGGACAGGAGTAAACTGGCACCTCGTAAGAGCTGGTGTTTTTCTACATGTTCACATTGACTGGTGCAGGGTAACAGAAATAAATAGCTAAGGCTCTCAGATCTATTACAAACCACAGATGTCTGTCCTGATTTCTGCATGACTGTCAATGCACCAAAACACTATTACCAAGGACTGTTAATCACTCAAAACAAGGATGCCAAGGGGCACCTGGGTGGCTCAGTCAATTAAGCATCTGCCTTCAGCTCAGGTCATGATCCCAGAGTCCTGGGATGGAGCCCCCCATCGGGCTCTCTGCTCAGCAGGAAGCCTGCTTCTCCTACTCCCCCTGCTTGTGTTCCCTCTCTTGCTGTGTCTCTCTCTGTCAAATAAATAAATGAAATCTTAAAAAAAAAAAAAAAAAGACGCTGAGGTAATGGTTTCAGCACCTAAAGATCAAGGACTGTATTTCTTAGGTGTTTTGTTTCTCTATAGAAAGTAGGCATTGAATAGTTATATTTTGATAATGAGGAATTTTGGCTTATGAATGCAATTCAATTAGATTAGGTTCTCTATTGCTCTACTAAGCAAAATTTTTAAGGAAAAGGACAGTAAAAAGATAAACCCTGGATTATAGAAACCGGAATGAGTAGGACAAAGTTCGAGTATGGGGTACTGTTCAGGAATGACGTGCTAATGTATTTAGAAGTAGTGAGGCAAGAGAAATAAAGATTCAAAAAGCACAAGAGACAAAACAAAAAAGATAGATAAATTGACTTCATAAAAATGAAAAAACTTCTATGCTACAAGTAGTAACATCAGGGAAATGAAAAGAGAAACCACAGAATGGGAGAAAATATTTGCTAACTATGTATCTGGTAAAAGACTGGTATCTAGAATATATTAAAAAATGCTTAGGACTCAAATAAAAAGGTAACTCAATTTAAAATTGGGCAAAGGATCTAAATAGTCATTTGTCCAAAGATCTACAAATGGCTGGCCAATTATTACATGAAAAAATGCTCCACATCATTAGTCACCGGGGAAACACAAATTAAAACCACAATGAAATACCACTTCATACCCACAAGGATGGCTATGATCAAAAAGACAAGTGCAGACAAAGATGTGGAGAAATTGGAGCCTTCATACTCCTGGTGGGAATGTAAAATAGTGCAGCCACTCTAGAATAGAGTTTGGCAGTTCTTCAAAATGTTAAACACTGACTCAGCAATTCCAGTCCTAGGTGGAACTTGCAAGAGAAACAAAAACCTACTTACACGTAAAAAAAAAAAATGCATACTCAAATGTGTATAGCAACATTATTCATAATAGTCAAAAAGTGGAAATAGCTCCAATATCCATCAGCTACTGAATGGATAAAATGAGGCACATCCATACAATGGAATATTATCTGGCAGTAAAATGAGTAAAGTATTAATACATGCTACAATATGGATGAACCTTGGAAACATGTTAAGTGAAAGGAGCCAATCACAAAAGACTACGTATTGAATGATTTATTCATACGAAATTTCCAGAATAGGCAAATCTATAGGTATTAGTGGTTGCCTACGTCTAGGGGCAGGTGGGAGGAGAATGGGGAGTGATTTGTAATGGGTAGAGGCTTCTTTTTGGGTTGATAAAAGTATTCTGAAATTAGATTACAATGATGATTGTACTGGTCTGTAAATATACTAAAAATCCATTGAGTTGTACACTTTAAATGGGTAAATTGCATATATGTAAATTATAACTCAATAAAGGTAGTAATAAAAAAAATCCAAGGCAAATTTTGTCTAAAGTTGACCATGAAACCAAGAAATCAGGAAACCAAGAGGATTTGGATTGTTGGACTGTATTAAAAAGGAGAAAAAAGTTCAATACTTGTAAACTTGATAATTAAGACTTCACCAGAAAGTGATCAAAGGCCTTGATGAAGTTTCCTTCTAGCTTTAGAAAAGATTTCAAAGGAAAATTATTTGGTCTTACCCTGCAAGTATCAAAAATCCCATCTTCATCGCCTGCACAAAATGAAGTGTTAGGAATCATTTTTCCATAACTCTGCTCAGAACCACAAATCTTTCGAGAGATATAATGCACTTCTGCTTCCTGTAACACATCTGTGACATTACCTGTTAACAACAACAACAAAAATAAAGTAAATGATTTTGGAGAGCAGGCATTTTGACAGTAATATAAAACGTTGGTGTTGAATAGGTTTTCTTTCCCAAGTGACTCAACAATTGTGTAAGACTGTATCCATATACGCATGTATATGCCTAAGAAGACTGTGGAAGAATGGTCGCCAAATGTTCATGGCCATTATCTCTAGGTAGTTGGAATTTCAGGTCATTTTTGTTATCTTTGTCATCTTCTATTTCTTGAAGGTCTCTTAAAAGGATCTATACTTAAAAAAAAAAAGATTTTATTTATTTGACAGAGAAAGAGAGAGAGAGAGAGAGATCACATGTAGGCAAAGAGGCAGGCAGGGGGGCGGGGGGAAGCAGGGTCCCTGCTGAGTAGAGAGCCCAATGTGGGGATTGATCCCAGGACCCTGAGATCATGACCTGAGCCGAAGGCAGAGGCTTTAACCCACTGAGCCACCCAGGCGCCCTTATACATTTTTTTTTTTAAGATTTATTTACTTTGTGGGGAGTGGCAGAGGGAGAGAGTCTCAAGCACACTCCCCGCTGGGCTCAGAGCCTCTTGCAGGGCTCAGTCTTACAGCCTGGAGATCACGACCCCAGTGGAAACCAAGATTTGAACACCCAACCAACTGTGCCACCCAGGCGCCCCAAGGACTTACACTTTTTACAAAATAAAGCTATATAAAAATTGTCAAGGGGGGCATCTGGGTGGCTCACTCGTAAGCAGCTGCCTTTGGCTCAGGTTGTGATCTCGGGGTCCTGGGATAGATCCCCGCATTGCGCTCCCTGCTCAGCGGGAAGCCTGCTTCTCCCTCTCTCACTCTCCCTGCTTGTGTTCACTCTCTCTCTCTGTGTCTCTGTCAAATAAATAAAATCTTTTCTTTTTTAATAAATAAAATCTTTAAAAAAAATTGTCAAGGGCCAAGGAGGTAAATGCTGAGCTCTATCTTAGGTTCTAAGTGGTGAACAATTTTTATTAAATTTTCTAAGAATGCAAAGTTTTGAAGGGTGGTCTACATGAAAACAAAACAGATTTTTTTTTCAAAACAGATTTTTAATTCATATACTCCCTTCACTTCTCTGCTAATTCCTGAACATAAGTGGTTCTTTGCTACTGAAAAGATAGGAAAATACAGGGCAACACTTCAGGAACTATTCAGGGACAGATTATTTTAAGATGTATCCATAGAAAAGTTTCTGTAACAGCAGCATCTGATCTTATCAGCCTCAGAGTTGCAGTGGTCACATGTGGTAGCTGAGTATTTTGTGGGCCCTGCATCCTTCCCCATTGTCCCGTTGGCTGTAGGTGGGCTGATGACCTAACCCTTCCATTCCTAGAATTCCATTCTCCTAGGACACTGATTGGTCTGGGAGTGTGTATTGTATTGTATTGTATCGTATTAAATGCAAGTCTAGCCAACTGGAATACTTCTCTAGCACTGTTTTAACTGGAGCTGCCATAGGAAAACCTTTTTCACTGTAGTCACATGACTGCGTAGTTATAAGTTCAAAGCTGCTGCAGCCAAATTTGAACTTTTTGAGGACAGACAGCCTGAGAAAATAGTCTATATGCAGAAAGAAAAGGCACAGGAAATTGAAATGAAATATGTCCTAATGACATTCAGATTCCTAGATAGGCTTCTTCGAGGCCAGCCACATTTCTGCCCTTTATTTAAAAATAATTAAAAGAATACTGGCTGCATATGGAGGAATATTTGTAGCATATAAGTTATAAAACATAATAATGAAATGAACACCTGCGAACTTACTGCCCAATTTATGGGTCTAAACAATATTAATACATGTATGGTATTGGTGCAGGACTATTAAAAGTAACTAGAGATTTTCCAAGTGAGTAAGGCAGAGAGCTGAGAAACAGATGTCTGCTTCTCTATTCTGTTCGCCTGGTCACTTAGAATATCCTTGCACAAATATAACAGACTAATTACTGCAGCTTTAAAATAAACCCTGATTTCTGGATGGCAACTCCTCTAACATGTTTTTCTTCCAGAGAAGTAACTTGGCTATTCTTGGGTCTTTTAGAATGAGCTTTTTAATTGTCTCAAAACTCATGTTAGGGTTTATCATTCCCTGTTTTTGTTTTGTTTTCAGTTTTTCAGATAGAACTTACATCTTTATGTCAACATTGAGTTGTCCTATTTAAGCATAAGTATACCATTCCATTTACTTAAGTGTTCTTTAAAGTCTTAAAAGTGTTTTAGGATCTTTTCCATAAAAGGCCTGCAATCTTTTGGTAGATTTTTAGCTACCTTATCAGTTTGGTATTATTGCAAATGTTAACTTCTGTTAACTTTTTTCTCCAACATTTTATTATGAGAAATTGCAAACATAAGGCAAAGATGAAAGAATTTTCTCTGTAAACAACCATTTACCCACCTCCTATAGATTCTTTAGTATTTTTATTTCATCTGTTAACTGTTTTTAAAAAATACTTATTTCTTTGTTTGTTTGTTTGTTAGAAGAGAGTTAGGGGGAGAGACAGAGGGAGAGAGAGACTCCCTGCTGAGCGTGGAGCCTGACCTGGGGCTCAGTCTCAGGACCCTGAGATCATAACCTGAGCCAAAATCAAGAATCAGATGCTTAACTAACTGAGCCATCCAGGTGCCCCTGTTAACTTTTTTAAAAAATTCTGTAATTATTTTGGCGACTTTTTATTTAGATATAATTTCAAAATTATAAAGAAGTAGTAGGAATAGTACAAGGAACTGTAAAATGCCTTTTACTCAGATTCAATAATTATTGACTGTCACACTTGCATTATCATTTGTACTCTGTGTATATATTTTTCTAAATCATTTGAGAGTAAATGGCAGACATTGTACTCTTATATTCTTAAATACTGTAGTCTATATTTCTTAAGAGCAAGGACATTTTCGGGGTCCCTGGGTGGCTCAGTCATTTAGTGTCTGTCTTTGGCTCAGGTCATGATCACGGGGTCTTAGGACTGAGCCCCGCATTGGGCTCCCTTCTCAGTGGGAAGTCTGCTTCTCCCTCTCCCACTCCCTCTGTTTATATTCTCTCTCGCTGTGTCTCTCTCTGTCAAATAAAATCTTTTTTTTTAAAAAAAAGGACATTTTCTTACATAACCACAGTACATTTATCAAGATCAAGAAATTTAATAATGTTGCAATACTGTTAGCCAATTCATGTTTAATCTCCAAGTATTACTGGATTTTCCAGTTATCTTTCTGTTTTAGGCGTATAGTTTAATTCCCTTAAGTTACTTTCTGTCTCTATGATTTGTCCATTGTGGACATTTCATCATATAAAAGGAATCATACAATATGTGGGCTGTTAGGTCGAGCTTATTTCCCTTAGCATAATGGTATAGCATGTATTAGTACCTTGTTCCTTTTAATGGCTGGATAATACTCCATTGTACGAATATACCACATTTTGTATATCTATCAGTTGGTGGATCTTTAGGTGGTTTTGTTTTTTTGCTATTTAAATAATGCTGCTATGAGCATTTGAGTACATGGTTTTAGGTGGACACGTGTTTTCATTTCTCTTGGGTGTATACCTAGGAGTGGAATTTTTGAGTCATATGGTAACTATATATTTTTTGAGGAACTACCAAACTATATCCCAAAACACCCGTGCCATTTTAAATTCCCACCAGCAATGCATAAGGCTTCCAATTTCTCCACATCCTTGTCAACACTTGTTCCTAACTTGATTATAGACATCCTCGTGGGTGTGACATCTGTTAACTTTGAAAATTACATTTTCTAACTATTGATAGTGTATAAAAATGAAATAGATTGTGGTAGTTTGGTTTTGTATCTGGACATTTTACTAGACTCTCAATTCCAATGTATTATGGATTCTTTATGTAGATAGTTGCATTACCTGTGAATAATGGGTGTTTTGTTATTACTTAAGTCATATATGTTTTTGCATCTTTTTCTGGTGTTACTGTACTTGCTAGAACCTCTACTACAAAACTGGTGAAAGTAGTGATGGTGGGGGAAATTGTTCCTGATTTGAAAAGAAATGTTTTTTGGTAATAATGATGTTTAGTGTAGCCTGGAGGCAGATAACCTAATCAGGTTCAGGAAGTTCACTTCCGCGTCTCGATTGTTATGTTTTTAACAGGGCTGCTTCTGCGCCTATTGAGATAATTAAAAAATATCCTTTAATCAGTTAATGAGGGAAACTACATTAAGAGACTTCTAACATTAAACCACTCTTAAATTCTTACACTCATCTTGACTATGTTGAATTCTATTTATACTATTGTTGATAGATTCTGTGTGCTAATAATGTGTTTGGAATGTCTGCATTTATAATATTGCTGGCCTTCCTTGTACTATACTCACCTGACTTGGGAATCATACACTGAGTTGGGGTGTGTTCTCTCTTTTTGGATTCTTTGGAAGTATTCATGTGAGATTTAAACAACCTATCTCTGGTAATTAAGGTAGGGTTCACTTGTTGTGAATTCTGGTGTTTTATTTTTGAAAACAATAATGACTGATTCAGGGGTGCCTGGGTGGTTTAGTTAGTTAAGCAGCTGAGTCTTGATTTTGGCTCACATCTTGATCTCAGGGTCATAAGATGAGCCCCACCTCAGGCTCTGTGCTGGGCATGGAGCCTGCTTAGGATTCTCTCTCTCCCTCTGTCCCTCCTCTTTCTCTGTCTCTCTCAGGAAAAAAAAAAAAAATGATGATTTCTATTACTATGGGTTTGCCTTTTCTAGAAATTTTGTCTTAATAAATCAGTTGGCCATAAATACAAGGTGAGTGGTCCTCCTCCTCCTCTTTTTTTGATTCTATTGTGTTCTATTGATCTCTATGCTCTCATTAAAGTAAACAAACCAGTACCATACTGTCTTGATGGCTGTGGTTTTATAGTATATTTTGAAATTAGAGTAACTCCCTCAGCTTTGTTGTTTTTCAAAACAATTTTGGCTACTCTAGGTCCTTTGCCTTTTCATATAAGCTTGTCAATTTGTATGAAAAATCTTGCTGAGGGCACCTGGGTGGCTCAGTTGGTTGAGCGACTGCCTTTGGCTCAGGTCATGATCCTTGGGTTCCTGGATCGAGTCCCACATCGGGCTCCCAGCTCCATGGGAAGCCTGCTTCTTCCTCTAACCTTCTCTCCTCTCATGCTCTCTCTCACGTTCTCTGTCTCTCAAATAAATAAATAAAATCTTTAAAAAAAAATCTTGCTGGGATTTTGATAGAGATTACATCGAATATATAGGTCAATCTGGAGATAATTGTCATTAACAATATTGAATCTTCCAATACATAAAGGTAGTATGGCATTCATTTTTTAGGTGGTCTTTAATTTCTCTATGTCACGTTTTGCAGTTTTCAGTGTATAGACCTTGCCCATCTTTTGTTGACTGCAGTAAGTGTAGGTGTGAATCTCTCTCATTTTTTTTAGAAAATGATTTTATTTATTCATTTGAGAGAGAGAGAGACAGAGAACAAGCAGGGGGAGGGGCAGAGACTGAGGGAGAAGCAGACTCCCTGCTGAGCTTGGAGCCTGAAGCTGGTCTCAATCCCAGGACCCTATGGATGATGACCTTGAGCCAAGACAGATGCTCAGCTGACTGAGCCACCTTTTTTAAAAAACCTTAAATGGGTATTTATTGAGCTCCTATAAATTGTTTTTCATGAAATTTAGGGAGTTTGGAGCCATATTGTCTTTGAATGTTTTTTCTTCTCCATTTTTTTCTCTTTTCCCTTCCAGAAATCTTATTTCACATATGTTGGTATACTTGATGTTGTGCCACAGGTCTCTGAGTGTGCATTCATTTTTCTTCAATATTTTTTTCTACGTTCTTCAGATTAGGTCACTTCTATTGCCATGTTTTAGTTCACTGATTCTTTCTTGTGCCATTTCAAATATCTGGAATTTCTGTTCAGTTCTTTTTTAAAATTGACTATTTCTCCATAGATAGTCCCCATTTGATAAATCATTTTCATTACATTTTCCCCTTTAATTATTTGAACAATAGTTTACCTTTTTGTGCATATTTAAAGAGCTTCTTTGAAGTCTTTATGTGTTAAATTCAACATTTGAGTCTATTCAGAGTCAATATCTATTGGCCAACCCCCCTCCCCCCACTCCTCACTGAGTCAGTATAGGTGACACTTTTGGGTTTTGGTGTTTTTTTTTAAATGCGTGTCTTATATTTTTGTTGAAAATTGGGCGGTTTAGATAATATAACAACTCTGGATTTTGATTCCCTCCTCAACACTGTTGTCATTCTTAAAATAATTTGCCTGGGCTTAAACTGTACAATCTGTCTTCCCTACACTGTGTGACTTTTGATGTCTCTGCTCAGTGTTTTTAATTCCGATTTTTATCTTTAGCTTAGCTTCATAGGGCTTGCCTCTATATCTGCATAGTTTAATGGTCAGTCCATGATTTGGGCTGTTGGGGAATGCGTTAAAAAATTTAAAAAAAGTTCAGTCAGTTTTTTGTTTGTTTTAATTTTTAGAGGTGGCGGAGGAGAGGGAGAGAGAGAATCTCAAGCAGGCTCCACGCCTAGTATAGAGTCTGACTGAGGACTCGATCTCACAACCCTGAGATCATGACCTGAGCTGAAATCAGAAGTCAGATGCTTAACAGACTGAGCCACCCAGGCCCCCTTCAGTCACTTTTCAAATCTACCTTGACTTTCACTTTATTGTGAGTTTTCTTGGATTTTCCCCACACATGTATGGTTTCCCAGTAAGCCAAGAATGTTTGGAGAGCTTATTGAGCCATTCTATAGCTCTCTCATTTTGGGGATTTTTCTGTCAAATTTTTGACTGTCTTACTGCTGGCTCTATCTAGGACTGTATTCCCAGGCCAGCAGAGCTGTGGATTTTCCCCATTTGTCTCTTGCTGCTGAGTCCACTACTATTTTTTTTTTTTTTTAAGATTTTATTTTTTTGACAGAGAGAGAGAGAACAAGCAGGAAGAGCAACAGAGGGAGAGGGAGAAGCAGGCTCCCTACTGAGTCAGGAGCCCGATGGGGGGCTCGATCCCAGGACTCTGGGATTATGACCTGAGCCAAAGGCAAACCCTTAACTGACTGAGCCACCCAGGCGCCCATGAGTTCACTACTTTTATTGACAATGCTGCTATCCTGGATTTTCAACTATTTTTCCAAATAGAGTTCACCTTCTGTGGCAACAAGGTTCTATTCTTCATGGCCTTGGTAAAACTACTATATTGACTGATCTGAGAGGGGAGTTGGGAGAACCCACAATCAAGAAAGCTGCAAATTCTTCTTTTTACCCAAACTTATAGCTGTTTGTGATAAATATACCTCAATTTGTTGTGTACTTTGGTTGATTTCCAGGACCCTGAAGTAGTCACTTTTGATGATTTTGTCTAGTTTATATTTATTTGGGGGAAGAGGATTTGCCAACCTCCCCATGCCATCACAGCCAAAATTCCCATACCTTTTATTGTTTGTAAATTAATCATAATCAGAGTTCACAGTTTGTATATTACCTATCTTTGAACTTGGAGTTTTGCTTCATGGTCTGATAAGTGGTCAATTTTTTTAAAGATTGATTTATTTGTTTGAGAGAGAATGTGTGCCTGTGCAAGTGGGGGGAGGGGCAGAAGGCGAGAATCTTCAAGTGCCTCCCTGCTGAGTGAGGAGCTTTACTCAGGGCTTGATCTCATAACCCGTGGGATGGTGACCTGAGACAAAAACCAAGAGTTGGACACTTAACCAACTGAGCCACCCGGGTGCCCCAAGTGGTCAATTTTTATAAAGATTCCACCTGCACTTGAAAAGATAAAAGCCTCTGAATTTTCGAGTGTACTAATTTGGCTATTAAATCAAGCTGGCTAATTATGTTGTTCAAATATTCCAAACCTTTACTAAATTTTTATGTTTGATAAAAACAGATTTTTTTGTTAAATAAAAAGAGTTCTATCGTAGAGGAGTTATAACATTTGCTGTACAATTCTGTTTTTCCTTAATATTATCTGGGTCCTGTTTATTAGGCTCAGAAGTCTAGAACTGTTCCATCTTCTTGGTGAGTTGAATCTTTTCTAAATAAAAATGATCTTTTTTGTCCTTCTGTCTTGAAGTCTATTTTGTCTTTTTTTTTTTTTTTAAGATTTTATTTGTCAGAGATAGAAAGAAAGTACAATCAGAGGATCAGCAGGCAGGGAGAAGCAGGCTTCCTGCTGAGCAAGGAGCCTGATGTGGGACTTGATCCCAGGACCCTGGTATCATGACCTGAGCCAAAGGCAGCCGCTTAACCAACTGAGCCACCCAGGTGTCCCTGAAGTCTATTTTGTCTTAAAGTCTATTTCATCTGTAATTTGCATAGTGATACTAGCTTTTTTTTCATTTTAATTTACTTGATATATTTCTTTATTATTTTACTTCAGTCCTTCCATATCCTTACCTTTTAGGTATCCCTCTAGGTAAGGTAGATTTCCTACTCCCTAATCCAATTCTCTGTCTTTTAACTCGTGGTTTGGTCCATTAACATTTATTCTGATTATGGATATATTTGGGCTTCTTTCTACTGTCTGATTTTATACTTTCTATTTTTCTCACTTTTCCTAGGTTTATTTCTCCTTTCTTGATTTTTTAAATTAAGATTTTGTTTTTATTTTCTTATTCCATATGTTTCTTATTCCATTCCAAGTTATATCCCCTATTTCTACGATTCAAATCAGACCATTCATGCTTAAATCTAATGTTAATCAGTATCTTAACACTTCTGAATAATACACAGACCTGATACTACTTTAGCTCTGATCACACATTCTGAAATACAGCTTTCCCCACAATATTTAAGTATCTTTTTTTAAAATTCCATGAATTATACATTATTTTTATTGTATTCCAAGGTTTCCCAGTCTCAGCACTATTGACGCTGTAGGCCAGATAATTCTTTTTGTGGAGGGTGAGAGCACTACCACGTGCACTGAAGGATCATCCTTAGATGCTTCTCCCACTAAGATGCCAGTAGCATACTTACACTCTGTCTAGTAGTAACAAACAAAATTTTCTCCAGACAGTACCAAATGTCCCCTGGGGACAAAATTATCCTTAGTTGAGAACCACTGTTGTATACAATATTTACCTATATAGTTATCTATTTTTTTGCTCCCTTCTGCATTACGTACCTCCCTTTTGGCATCATTCTTTTTCTGATAACATTTCTTGTTTCCTTTGGTGAAAGATTATTGGTGGTAAAGTCAGTTTTAGTCCTCTCTTATTCTCCAGTGATAGCTTCATTGGATACACAACTGTAGGTTCATTTGTTTTCTCTCAGTACTTTAACCATGATATTTCATCGTATTATGACTGTCATTATTGCTATTGAGAAGTTTTCTGAAAGCCGACCTGTAGTTATTTTGTAAGGATTTTTCTTTTTTTTCGGGCTGTATTCAGACATCTTTGGTTTTTTTTTTCCCCCACAACTTCATTATAGTGTATGAAAAGAAATTACATTTTGTCTTGGATATCCATTTGTAATGGAATATCCATTTTGCTCATGGTTGTCTGGATTCATGTTTTCCATCAGTTACAGAAAAATTTCAACCCAAATCCAATGAATATTGCCTCTCTTCTATTCTCTTCATTTGTTCATTCTAGATGTATATTTTACTTTCTTATTCCATTTTTCATTAGATGTATATTTTACTTTCTTATTCCATTTTTCTTATACCTTACTTTCTGTCATAATCCCTTTTCTTTTTTCTCTGTGCCACAGTCTAGGCAGTTTCTTCAGATCTGCTGGCTCACAAATTTTCTCTTCAGCTGAGTCTAATATGATACTTAATTCATCCGTGAGTGACAAACTTTAGCAGTTACATTTTTTCATTTTTAAAGATCCTTTTTGGTTCTCTCTCTCTCTCTCTCTCCTTTTTTTTTTTTTAGAGATGGGGGAGGGCCAGAGGGAGAGGGAGAGAGAGAGAATCCCAAGTACACTCCATACCCAGCATGGGCCCCAACACAGGGCTTGATCTCACAACCCTGAGATCATGACCTGAACTGAAATTAAGAGTCAGACACTTAACTGACTGAGCCAGCCAGGTGCCCCACAATTATTATATTTTTTAATTATTATTGTTGTTTGGTTCTCTTTCATAGTTCCTTTTTATTCATATTTTTAAGCACACCTTTTATTTCTTGTACTATATTAAACACCTTTTTATTATTTGATCCCAATATCTGAAATTTTTGAAGGTTTTATTTTGATGTCTATTGTTCTACTGACTCTTACTCATAATACCTTATTTGCTTTGATGTTTAGTGATTTTTAAAATTATAATCCATTTTCATTGAAACTTTATCAGGTGAAATTCTTTTGAGGTCTTAGATGAAATACAGTTTCTATACAAATGATGTGCATTTGCTTCTTTCAGCCACCTAGAGATCTTAACAGTCTATGACCTATGTAAATCCTAAGCCTGAGACCTTCTATTCGGAGTGATTTGGGGCAGCAACTCCATATGAATGGTATTTGTAATTACATGTTTTCTGGGAAAATGTCTACCTTTTCTCCCTTTAATTAAGCAGTTTTCCTAGAAATCCTGGGGGTGGGGGTGGAGGTTGAGGAGGCTTTAGTTATATCTTGTTCTTTAAAAAAAAAAATAAACTTTATTGCAAAATAATGAGAGTCACAGGAAGTTGCAAAAGTAGTACAGTGAGGTCCAGGGTGCTCTTTATCCTGTTTCCTGAAATGGTTACATCTATGTAACTGACATTCAATATCAAAATCAAGAAACTGACATTGGTACAATGTGTGTTTGTGTAGTTCTGTGCCACTTTATTGTATGTGTACATTCTTACCATTACCTCCACAATTAAGATATGGAACTATTTCATCATCACAAAGATCTTTAGGCTCCCTAGCCTTCTTACACCTAGCAACCAGTAATTAGTTCTCCATCTCTATAATTTTGTCATTTTGAGAATGGTATATAAATGGAATCATATAGAATGTGTCTTTTGAAAATGGCTTTTTTTCACCAAGAATAATGCCATCTAAGTTGACGCATGTATCAATAGTTAATTTCTGTTAACTGTTAAGTATCATTCTGGGTTAAGGATATACTATAATTTGTTTAATCATTCCCCTAATTAAGGACATTTAGTTTTTCCCAGTTTTGGGATACTACAAATAAAGCTTTTGCGAATGTTTGTGAACAGGTTTTTGTGTGGAAATATGTTTTTACTTCTCTGGGATAAATGCCCAGGATTGTGATTGCTGGGTCATATCATAAATGTATGTACATGTGTGTGTTTTTAAGAATTATCTCTGGGGTTGCCTGGGGGGCACAGTTGGTTAAGCGACAAACCCTTGGTTCTGGTTCAGGTCATGATCTCAGGGTCCTGGGACTGAGCCCCGTGTCAGGTTCAGAGCTCAGCACGAAGTCTGCTTGGGATTCTCTCCCTCTCCTTCCCTCTTCCCACCCCCACTCACATGTGCACAATCTCTCTCTAAAATAAATAAATCTCAGAAGGAAGGAAGAAAGAAAAATGGTATCTCTGGTGTTTGGTGCATACACATTTAAGATTGCTATGTCTCTTTTGTGGATTTACCTTTATATCATTGTTATGTTCCGCACCGTCCCTAGTAGTTTTATTTGCTCTTAAGTCTACTTTATCTGATATTAATGTAGCCATTCCTGCTTTTTCTTTTTTTTTTTTCTATTCCAGTCGTCTTTTTTTTTTTTTTTAAAGATTTAGTTTATTTATTTGAGAGGCAGAGAGAGAGAGATTGAGAGAGCAGAAGGTCAGAGAGAGAAGCAGACTCTCCAGGGAGCTGGGAGCCCGATGCGGGACTCGATCCCAGGACTCCGGGATCATGACCTGAGCCAAAGGCAGTCGCTTAACCAACTGAGCCACCCAGGTGCCCCAGTCTTCTTTTGATTAATGTTTCCATGATATATCTTTTCCCATCCTTTTATTTTCAACCTGCCTGTATCATATTTAAAGTGAACTATGTATAGATGAACTATACACTGGGTCATGAGTCTGACTCATTCTTAGAGTATAGCCCTCTGGCTCCAGCTTTATGGGAATCTCCCCCCACACACTTGAGCAGGCTTTGTTCTTCAACCCTCTCAGGCCCCATGAGACCACAGAAATTCATGTTCAGTGTTACCACTGGCAAATAACCTCAAGATAAAAGCCAACTTCAGTGCTTCAGTTGCCTAAGTTCCCATTTTCACATTCAGTCCTTGACCTGTGGGTTTTCTCTCTTAATAGTTTTCCCTGGGGGATGCCTGGGTGGCTCAGTTGGTTAAGTGTCTTCCTTCAGCTCAGGTTATGATTCTGGGGTCCTGGAATCGATTCCTGCATCAGGCTCCTTGATGAGCAGCGGGCCTGCTTCTCCCTCTGCCTGCTGTTTCCCCTGTTTGTGTGCGTTCTCCCTCTGACAAATAAATAAAACCTTTAAAAAAAATTTTTTTAAGTTTTCACTGGGAAGGTTGGTGTGTGCATGTAATTGACCATGTTGCTGGAGAGCCAACTTAATCCTTAAAACAGCTCTCTGACAGGTATTATTGCTGTCATCTTACAGATCATAACAATGTATGACAGTGTGAAAGATGATATAATACAGTGGAAACGTGAGTTTTGAGGCAGGCCAACCTGAGATTGAATTTTTACTCCTCACTTAGCTGTGTAACTTTGGGCAGCTTACTTAACCTCTTTATTTTATTTATTTATTTATTTTTAAAGATTTTATTTACTTGTCAGAGAGTGAGAGTGTGTGTGTGTGCACAAGCAGGGGGAACAGCAGGGTTAGGGAGAAGCAGGCTTCCTGCTGAGCAAGGATTCCCAATATGGGACTTGATTCCAGGACCCTGAGATCATGATCTGAGCCGAAGGCAGATGCTTAACCAACTGAGCTACCTAAGCATCCCTCACTTAACCTCTTTAAATCTGTTTATTTATCCATGTCATAGTACTTCTCATACTGTTATTGGGGGCATTAAAATGCATTAAGGGATTTAGCATTTTATTAAGTACCTAGCCCTGAATAAATGGAAGCTACTCTGATCATTGTTGTCCTAACTGTTGTTAAAGAGTCAGTAACTTGCCTGTGGTCATTCATCTAGTACGTTGCCGGGCTGAGATTCAGACTTAGGTCTGTGATTCTAGGCCCATAGTCTTCCCTACACATGTTGCTTTCTTAACTTGTTTAAATAGCATTCACAGAGGAAAAAAAGAAAATAATTCTTAACAGATCATTCATATGTTTATCTGTATCATATCTAAATAATCTACACTTATTTATTTTAAATGTTTGGTTTTTTTGAAGTTTATGTATGTATGTATGTAATCTCTACGCCCAACGTGGGTTTCAAAATTACAGCTCCAAGATCAAGAGTTGCATACTCTTTGGACTGAGCCAGCCAGGTGTCCCTAATCTACACATATATATTTTTTAAATATTTATTCATCATAGAGAGAGAAGAGGGAGGGTTAGAGGGAGGAAGAGAGAGAGAGAGAATCTCAAGCAGACTTCCTGCTCAGTGGGGAGACTGATGCGGGGCTCCATCCTAGGATCCTGAGATGATACCCGAACCGAAATCAAGAGTCAGACCCCCAATCAACTGAGCCACCCAGGCGCCCCCTACACATATTTAAATGGCTAATTTCCGTAGAGAATAGAAAAAGAGTCTCAGCACTTGAACTCATATATCACTAATACTTTGATTCGGTCAAGAACAGTTGGTACTTAATGCAGTACTTAGTTGGTAATTAAGTACTTAGTACTTAATGCAGTACTTAGGTACTTAATGCTGTAGAATAAAGAAGTCCTGGATTTGTGTCCTAGCTTCTCAACCTCTCAGATCCACAATTCCTGGTCTGTTAAATGGGAATAATGACATAAACTTCCTAATAGGAATATTTTGAAGATAAGATAATATATTTAGAAAAAGGCCTAAAACATGGTAAATGCTCCCAAATGGTAACTATTTTTAAAACCAAAGGCAGAGACTATTTTCTTCATTTATTTGTTCATAGTTCATAATAGTTCAACCAAACAATAATTAGTGCGCACTTGTGCACTAAAGAAAATATATGGCACTCAACCCATTTGGTATTAAACAGGTTATTAAATTAAAAGGACACTACATTTTATTCCTGACAGCCAGAAGCTTATTATTTATGATAAGCAGTCTTTTTTCAGAGCTGGCTCTATCACCTATGAGTCTCAGAAACCTACAAAAACACTTAGAATCATCATTCTCTCTGAGAATGGTTAGAGGTTCAAGTATCTTAGCATGCATAACCAGAGAAAGTCTCTGTTTCTATTTTAGAAGATAACTTTCTCTTTCCTACAAGGAAGAAAAAATACAAGAGAAAAAAGACATTTCCTTTTCAATGGTTTATAAAGACCTATTGCTCAAATTCATGATGTAAAGAGATGAATATACAAAAGGGTTCACCCTCTCCAATAATCAGGAAAAATGTATAAATAAAATTCAGACTGTACCTTCTTCTTCTGTTCTTCCCCAGCCGCTTATAAAACACTTTGTGTTTTGGTCCAGTTTTTGGAAAACATCAAAAGGCAGACAAATGGGCTGAATATACTCAGTATAGCTCACTGCTTTTTTTAAATGAAATAGTGCAATATCATTTACATAATTTTCCAAATTGAAATCTGGATGGACAATGATTGCTTTAACTTTTATCTTCTTGGAGTGTGGATGATGCCCTTTTATACTATTAGTTCCAATCACAGCTCTCCACATTAAAGGATCTCTGAAAGAGAATAAATGTTATTATAAACATGTTATTTAACTAAGTAAATATTCTTAATCTCCTAGTTCTTGTTTTTCTCATGTTAGATTAATAACAAAAATTGAATCCTTTCATGTACATGAAGTCACATCAAATAAAAATCAAAATATCATGATGTAGGAAAGGAGAAAAGGTCTAAAATCAGATTCAAGGACATGAGATTTAATATATGATTAAGGTAGCACTTTTTTTTTTTTAAGGTAGCTTTTCTTACCATTTGATCATTTATCAAATAAATGATTTGATAAATGGTATTGGGACTGGCTAACTAGTTTTTTCTTTTTTTTTTAAGATTTTATTTATTTATTTGACAGAGATTATAAGTAGGCAGAGAGGCAGGCAGAGGAGAGGGGGAAGCAGGCTCCCTGCTGAGCAGAGAGCCCGATGCGATGCGATGTCGGGCTCCATCCCAGGACCCTGAGATCATGACCCAAGCTGAAGGCAGAGGCTTTAACCCACTGAGCCACCCAGGCACCCCTAACTAACTAGTTTGAAACATGAAATAAAATTAAATCTCTGAAAAACATTAAACAGTAAAATAAACTTGAAATTGATTAAATGTTTACATGTAAAAAAATTTTAATATAAAAATCTTAAAGTCTTTACTTCTTTTAGAGATGCATAAAGTGATATGTCTGAGATTTGCTTCAAAACAATTGAAGGAAGGATTTGGTGAGGATAAAGATGAAATAAGATCAGGCATGAGTTGATGACTTGAAGCTGAGTGATAGGCATACTGGAGTTCATGAATCTATTCCCTTTACTTTTGTAAATTTTGAAGTTTTAGAATGAACCATTTGGATATTAAATTAACATGAGAATTATAAAAATTAAACTAGAAAGAAAATGTAGATGAATACATAGCAATGATAACACTGATATAAAACAGGAAGCAACTCATGGATCTTGACAAGCTTAAAAAAAAAGAACAAGTAAAAAACCAAACTGAAAAATCTTTTGCAAGTCAAAATCAACAATTAAAACCTTAAGCATTTAATAGTTGTTATGTTTGGAATTGGATTGGGAAGGAGGATTTTTTACTTTATACATTGTTTACAAATGCTGAAATTCCTTTTCATCCTTCAAATTGGGAAAGTTTATGAGTGTATGTGTGTATGTGTGTTTGATGATAATGCTCAGGACAAACAACAAAAACAAAGAAACTCTTGTTAATGTAGAAAGTGTAAACAGAGGAGTACCTTGTCAGCATGTATCAATAGTCTATAAAAGTTGCATTGTATTTTAAGATTTATGAGAGAGAGAGCAGAGGGGCAGGGGCAGAGGCAGAGGGAGAGGGAGAGAGAGTATCACTAGCAGACTCCTTGCTGAGCACAGAGTCCAACTCAGGACTTGATTCCAGGACCCTGAGATCATGACTTGAGCCAAAACCAAGATTTGGACACTCAACTCACTGAGCCACTTAGGCACTCCAAATTGCACTGCAGACATTTAGATATCTTAAAAGTGGATTAGGTGATCTCTATAAAGTTTACAAAAAAAATTTAAAGCCCTAGTTCTATTTCGTATAAAAAGAAATCACTGCTTTAAGCTACTTTGAAATAATGATCTTTCTTTTCTTTTCCAAACTCATTCAACTTATATTCCTTATTTACCTCAGTTTATATCAGACCATAAGATTAAAAACAAGTTGTATACACTGAACACTGCAAAACACTGCTGAAATTGAAGAAGACATGTGTAAATGGAAAGACACCCTATGTTCATGGATTGGAAGGCTTAATATTGTTAAGATGACAATACTACCCAAGGAGATCTACAGATTCGATGCAATCCCTGTAAAAATCTCAATGATATTTTTTGAAGAAATAGAAAAACCCATCCTAAATTCATACAGAATGTCAAGGGACCCAAATAGCCAAAGTAATATATTTTTTAAGATTTTTATTTATTTGTTTGTTTATTTATTTATTTATTTATTTGTCAGAGAGAAAGAGATCACAAGTAGGCAGAGAGGCAGGCAGAGAGAGGGGGAAGCAGGCTCCCTGCTGAGCAGAGACCCTTGTGAGGGACTCAATCCCAGGACCCCTGAGGTCATGACCTGAGCCAAAGGCAGAGGCTTTAACCCACTGAACCACCCAGGCACCCCTAGCCAAAGTAATCTTGAAAAAGAAGAATGCAGTTGGAGGTCTCACATTTCCAGACTTCAAAACAACAGCAGATTACAACAATCAAAACAGTATAGTACTGGCAGATACGTACACACCCCAATGGAAAAGGATAGAGAGCCCAGAAATACACCCTTGCATATGGGCTGAAGTTATTTTCAACAAAAGTGTCAAGACAATTCAGTGAGGAAAGGACAGGCTTTTCAACAAATTGTGCTAGCAAAATTGTTTATTTACATGCAAAAGAATGAAGTTGAATACCTTATACCTGACCTTATACCATATGCAAAAATTAACTCAAAATAGATGAAGGCTTAAATATAAAAGTAAAACAAGGGACTCCTTGGTGGCTCACTCAGTTGGTTAAATGTCTGCCTTTCACTCAGTGGGGGGGGGGGGGGGGGGTCCTTGCTCAGCAGGGAGCCTGCTTGTCCCTCTACCTGCCACTCGCCCTGCTTGTGCTTTCTCTCTCTCTGACAAATAAATAAAATCTTAAAAAAACTCTTAGTGGAAAACATTGGAGAAAACCTTTATGATGTTGGATTTGGCAATGATTTCTTAGATATAACACCAAAAATACAGGTAACCCAAAAAATCAAATAAATGAATAGAACTTGTTCAAAATTTAAAACTCTGTGGGCGCCTGGGTGGCTCAGTTGGTTGAGCAACTGCCTTCGGCTCAGGTCATGATCCCGGAGTCCCGGGATCGAGTCCCATATCGGGCTCCCGGCTCTGCGGGAAGTCTGCTTCTCCCTCTGACCTTCTCCCCTCTCATTCTCAGTCTCTCGCTCTCTAATAAATAAATAAAAATCTTTAAAAAAAAATTTAAAACTCTGTGCAAAAAAGACATTATCCAAGACAGTGAAAAGACAATCCACAGCATGAAAGAAAATTTTTTCAGATTACATATTTGATAAGGGACTGATATCAAGAATATAAAAAACATTCCTATATCTCACCAAAAAACCCAATTAAAAATGGGCAAAGGATTTGAATAGATACTTCTTCAGAGAAGATATACAGATAGCACATGGAAAGATGCTTAACATCACTAGTCATTAGAGAATTGCAAATCAAAACCACAGTGAGATGCCACTTCACACTCATTAGGATTGTTATGATAGTAATAGTGTAAGCATAAGTAGTGTGTGTAATAGTGTAAGTGTAAGTTTTTCTAATCTGTGTGGAACATTGGGAGACAAATTTAAGAGCTACTGCATAGAGAGAGCAAATTCCTTGACAGAGCTGTTGGTGATGCATTATCTGAAAGAATAGAGAAGGAACAGGATCAGAGGAAAGATTTTAATCATTTTTCAACTTACTGAGACTGTGCCTCAGTATAAATGTATATAGTAGGGAGCTGGAAATAGGACTCAGCTGGAGAGACTCGGAGTTTCCAGCACACGGTGATGGCTGAGACAGAAGTAGATGAGAGTGCAGATGATAAGACAAGAGGATGAGTGGAAATGTCTAAATCTAAATTTGCCGTTTAGATGATGACGAAGACTCATCAAGGAAAAGGAGAAAATTAGAGAGAGGGGACTTAGATATCAAGAAAAGAACTTGTTTCAGGGAGAACAGTGATCAGCTTTGCCACATGTTATAAAGATCAAATAGGATGGGGACTGAGAAGAGGCCATTGGATTTGGCATCTTTAGTAGTGTGTACAGAGCACAGAAATCAGACTGCAGTTGGCTTTTTATAAGACAATGCAGATTAAGCAAAAATGAGTCTCTCAAAGAGAAGAGAAGAAACAGTAGGGTTCGTGAATAGGTTGCTTGAGTTTTTAAATAACGATGGAGTGACCTAACCATGTTTGAGGGTTGTAGGGAAGAAACCAGGGAGAAGACTGAAAAATACTAGAGACAGTGAGGTATAATGCTCCAGCATGGGTTGAAAATCACGGCTTTAGATCAGGGGGCTGCTATTTAACAGCAGTGTGATTGTGGGCAAGTTACCAAATCTCCCTCATCTCTGGATTCCTAAAGTGTAAAACAGAGATGATAACAGCTATCTCAGAGAGTTATTGGGAAGGCTTTTTTTTTTTTTTTTAAAGATTTTATTTTATTTGAGAGAGAGTGCACAAGCAGGTGGAGGGGCAGAAGGAGAGGGAGAGACAGACTCACTGGTGAGCAGGGAGCCCGACGCGGAGTTCGATCCCAGGACCCTGGGATCATGACCTGAGCCAAAGGCAGATGCGTAACTGACTGAGCCCCCCCCAGGCACCCCAGGACTTTTTTTTTTAAAAACACAGAATTATATGTAACATCCTTAGTACCTAATCTCAGAGCAAGTCTTTGATAAATGGTTGTTCTAAGAAGGAAAAAGGGGTAGTTGATGGCGCAAGGTTTAGGAAATGAGGGGGACTGGAACAGAATGTAGCAAAGTTAGTCCTCTGACGGGAGGACCCTTCTGAAAAGTAGAGAATATGCCTTAGTAATGTCTACTGTCTCAGCACCTAGACCAGTCCCTAGCATATAACATACATTCAGTAAATGTTGAATAAAGGAGTAAAAACATCAATAAGATTTAGTCTTCAGAAATGTTAAGTGGGATATGACAGTATCTTCAAATGCCTGGAGGAGGAATTGGGTTAAATATATATGGCTTCAGAAAGCAGATAAAAAAACCCAAGACACTTATTTCAACATAAGAAAAGCTTCCTAAGAATTAAAGCTTTCCAAAAATGACATCATATTCTTCCCAAGGTAGCAGTCGATCATCACAAGAGAGGTTTCAAGTAGAGAGCTATGTGTGAGGGTTTTCATTCGGGCAAACCTGAAGTTGATCCCTGATTTTGTTGCTCTCCAGCCATAAGCAAGGTACATAAGAATGCTTAAGTCTGGGACACCTGGGTGGCTCAGTCGATTAAGCAAGCATCTGCCTTCGGCTCAGGTCATGATCCCAGGGTCCTGTTATTGAGTCCCACATTGGACTCCTTGCACAGCGGGCAATCTGCTTCTACCTCTATCTTCTATAAAGATAGCATGTTAAGGGTATAGGCTGGCTCAGTGGCGCATAGGACTCTTGATTTTGGGGTCATGAGTTGAACCCCCATGTTGGGTATGAACTCCACCTAAAAGAATAAAATAAAATAAAAAATAGCATGCTATACAAGCATTGTAAATCACCCCTGAAAGAACAGAATTGATTCCTAACTCTGTTCTTCTAGATCTCCTTCTGTACCCTTAGCTTATACCTTAGTATCTTACTATTTTTCTACCTCTTTCCTCAGAAGGTCAGTTTATGAACTGAAATGCATGTTTGAAAAATGTAGTATACAGCACCTGGGTGGCTCAGTTAGATAAGCAGCTGCCTTCAGCTCAGGTCATGATCTTGGGATCCTGGGATCAAACCCTAAGTCCAGCTCCCCCCTCAGGGGGGAGTCTGCCTCTCCCTCTGCCCCTCCCCCACTCTTGCACGTGCGCTCTCTTTCTCTCTCTCTCTCTCTTTCTCTATCAAATAAATCTTAAAAAAAACAACTTATGGTCCAGTGGTGAGAAATAAAAAGACATGGTTACAATATAATAATTTTAAAAGCTAAAGACAATCATTATTTAAAGCACAGTCTGACAAATTCCAACCCATAGGCCAAATGTGACTGTCTCCTATTTTTGAATAGCCCATGAGTAAAAAAAAAAAAAAAAAAAAAAGTTGTATTCTTAGATGACTGGAAAACAAAAACAAAAACAAATACTATTTTGTTCAAATTTTGGTGTTCATTAATAAACTTGCATTGGATCACAGCACACTTACTCAGTTGTATTGTCTATGGCCACTTTGGTTCCATAGTAGCAGGGTTGA
This sequence comes from Nasua narica, assembly GCA_028533885.1. Taxonomy (NCBI): domain Eukaryota; kingdom Metazoa; phylum Chordata; class Mammalia; order Carnivora; family Procyonidae; genus Nasua; species Nasua narica. The sequence continues at coordinate 64,140,756 of CM052807.1, read as the reverse complement.
GTCATTGTGACAGAGTCCTTAACATTTTTACTCTCTTTACAGAAAGCATGTTGACCTCTGATTTATAGGATTTTCAACAAATAGTGTGCTCGTGTAAAGCATTATGGCTACTTGTAAACACACAGCTTAACTGAACATGGCTGAAATCAGATGGTCCTCTACTACTTCAAAATATCCCCCCAAAGAATAAAAGAGAAGTGTTCTGAATACATACCTAGTGTCCTTAGTGCAGTGGGCAGCTGTAAGGACCCACTTATTTTTCACTAAGCTTCCCCCACATATATGAGCAAGAATTTTGCCTGATTGAATCTGCAGGCTAACTACCCATGGCCATGCGCCAGTTTGAGCTGCTGTGCCCCCTATTATCCGGGACCCTTCCAATGCATCTCCAAGTGGTGCTGTCCCACAATCTAAAAATAAAAATTATATATTATTTGTACTGGACATCTGATGATATGTATTCCTAATCTTAACATACAAGCATAATCTTTTAGATTCCTATTTAAAAAACAGATAAAGCAATATGGATACCTAAGGCATGCCCATATTTGGGGGGGGAGGATCTTGAAGGAGACTTAAGACAAACATGTCTTAAATGATCACTACAAATAGAAAGGCATTAAATCAACACCGTTCCTTAAAACTATTCCCTCAAAATCTAAAAATGAGATAAATTTCTCTGACCAGGCTATCACATTGTTCCTTGGGCAAAAAGGCAACTAAAGAGCCTGGGACTGGGGAAACAAGAGCTATACGTTCTAATATTTGCTATTTGACTTGTTGGGTGAATTTTTCTCAAGGACAAGGTTACCTAGCAGCCTTTTCAACTCTGAATTCCACTAAATTATTAATCTTTAAAATGGAAATGACAAACCTCAAAATGTTTTGAGCATGTACAGCCGCGCTCTACAAGCACATGGCATTTTTGCTACGATGACTGCTACACTGCCATAATTAATTGGACTGCGTAGGTCTGTACATTTTAAAGGCATTTGGGCCAGCAGAAAAGGAGGGAGCCAAATTCAAACACTACAGAAGTGGGGAGCACGCTAGGGAGGCTGTTCAAAGAAGGGATGAACTGATACTGCCCTCTACGGCCGCCGCTTCCTCCTCCCGGGCCTGGAGCGCCTTTCGCCTCCCTTGCGTGGCCTCCCGCCACCCAGGTGCACCGGCCTGGTCCCGCCAGGAGCTGCGCCTGGTCCTTTCGGGGAGTGAGTGGAGTCCGGAATTGGGGAGAGCGCTCCCCAGGAACAGCAGCGCGGCGCTCAGGAGCCCCAGCCCCATTTGGGAACTCCCGGTGGGCAAGATGGCGGCGGGCATTGGCTGCCTGCGTGGGCCGGGAGCTCTGGGCCTAGGCGACGAGGAGCTCAGCGGGCAGGCTGGCGCGCGGGCTGGGAGGGCCAAGCATCGGGAGGAAGCCACGGGCGTGGGGGTGGGAGGCCTGGGAGGCTGGCGCAGTTGCCCGGATGCGTGAGGCCTGTGCTTGGTATTGGGGTTGGCGTCCACTCATTGGACAGATGCCCGGGAGGAGTCCTGCGCCCGGCCAGCGTCTGAGTGCCCATTAATGGGCCAGACCCACTGGCTCGGACCGTACAGATGAGCTTTTGTGCTGGCAGGGGAATGCAGAGCCCCTGAGCCCTGATAGCTCAGACTTGTAGGGTCCGGGAGGCTTCCAGAAGTAAAGGCAGCTAAGTGGAGGCACGTAAAGCTGTAAAGCTCGGGAGGGGAGACAGAAAGCAGAGGACAAAGCAAGTGCAGAGATTGGATCTGAGGTGAGATAAGCACTGAGGAACCCAGATTCTGCAAAGTTAAGGACAAAAGCTGACTGATGGTAACTGCATGTGCTCTCGCTCTCTTCCCCCTCCCCCTTCAGTCCCTAGCTTGAGAAATGAATTATTCCTGGCCCCTCTCAGAACCCCTTTCAGATGCCCTCTGACATTCTAAACTGTGAGGGGAGGATACGGATAAGTGGCTCCAGTTAACTGGTCCATTGAACAAGCAGGTATGAACTTCACACTGTGCACCCAAGCTGAAATAGGTATCACATCACAGAAGGGCTGTTAAGACCTGGCCCTCTTGAGGCGCCTGGGTGGCTCAGTCAGTTAAGCAGCCAACTCATTTTCTGTGCAGGTCATGATCTCGGGATCATATGATGGAGCCCTGAGTTGGGCTCTGGGCTTGGAGTAGAGCCTGCTTAAGATTCTCTCTCTCCCCGTCATTCTCTGCCCCAACCCCTCCTCTAAAAAGAGAGAGAGAGAGAGAAAGGGGGGGGGGGCTGGCCTTCTAGCCCAAAGAACATTATAACTTAGCAAGCAGAGAAAATCACGTGGGGAACAAAGAAATGAACCATGACATCTAAACTGAATACAAATTCAAACACAAGGGATTCGTGTGGGCTGTGGCAGTCTGGGAAGGTTCCCAGAAGGAGGGGAATGTGAATTGGCCTAGATTGAGGGGAAAGATCAAGAGGAAGGAGATGTAGTGAAGACTGGCTAGGTTAAAGGTGCAACATAAACAAAGGCATGAATATGTGTCCATATTCATAGGCTACATAGAGATATATAAGATACTTATTATGAAATTGGCTTATGAAATTAAAGAGGCTGAGGAATCCCACGATAAAGATATGCCATCTGCAAGCGGAAGAACTAGGAAAACCAGTAGTTTCAGTCAGTCCCAATCTGAAGGGCTGAGAACCAGGAGCTATGATGTGGGAAGACAGGAGGGAGGGACGTCCCACGTCAAGGTGAAAGGGAGCGTTTACCCATCCTCAGCCTTTTTGTTCTTTTTGGGCCCTCAGTGGATTGTATTGAATGACATGTGTGTACATTGGTGAGGACATCTTCTTTCCCTCCATCTGTGGATTTAATGCTAAACTCTATCAGAAACACTCTCACAGACACACTCCGAAATAGTATATTACCAGCTATCTGGGCATACTTTAGTCAAATTGATACATAAAATTAACCTTCACAGTAATAATAATGTGTGTGTATGATTTTACTATTGTTTTTACTGTTTGCTATTGTAGAGACAAAAGAGAGAAGCCATGCCTTCAAATTTTCCACCAGGATATGTAAGAGAAAAAATTAAGTTAAAGGCTTCTTCCTGGTTTTGTATTTGATTTTATTCTGTTTGAGTCCAGAATAAACATGTTTGGCCCTTCTGCCCTTTAGCAGAGTCATTTAACATGGTGTTTGGATATGCAGGAATAAGCCTGGAACTTGCTTCCTCCTTTGGGGTAGGGGTATTTATTGCTCAGCGTAATCGAAGAGAAGTTTTTCAGGTGCAGAGGAGGCTGGAGGGAGGGAGGAAAGAAACAGGCAGCCCAACAACATGGCAGAAGACCAGACCAGGCCTGAGCTAAAAAGAGATCTATGAGAGTTTCACAGGGTTAGGTTGATATTAAGAACAATGATGTCTAATATTTGGTTTTAAATTGTTTTATCGTTGTTATCTTGAGCTGTGCCGAAGGTTGCTTCTGTTAACCCCACACCTTCAGTAACAAGGGAACGGTGTGGACTGTAGTAGTCTAGGCGGCTGGTCACAGGATGGGGAATTCAAGTAGGGTCCGCTTTAAGGACAGCTGCCTTGGTCGTATAATCCCTCTGAGGTCGTCCTGGTTTGCAGCACTAAATCAAAGGAGGCTATTAGTTGGGGCTTACAGGTGGTAACACGTGGGAAAGGGAATAGGTCAGGGCAGGGCTGTGCAGAAATTAGTGGGTGAGAGGTAGGCGATATTGGAGGAAACAAGTTGCAGCTTGGACTGACCCATGAAATAGATTCCTGTTCCTCAGATATTTTAGTGGAAGGTGATACTTGAAAGGGAAGAGACACACTTGGGCTGTCCTTCTCTGTGGGGGGATGTGATCAGATTGGGTATGGCTGTGAAGGTCAAATGACAGGTCTTGCTAACAGATAACAGAGATTTAACCAATTTCTTTGACATATTCTGATCAAACAGAGGTGCATGTAGCCAAATCATGAAAGGACATTGAAAAATGCAGTGGACCAGGAACTGCAGAGGTCCTGTGCCTGGATCTCCTCTGCATTTTCTAGATCTTCACTCTTCTCTCCTGTGTTGTCACTTCCTTTCTTTGTGGGGTTGCTCTCGTCAGCAGACAAATATCATCTGGAGGGGTAGACAGCCTTCCAAATTACCTCCAGGTGGCCCTCTCCTGGTATTCACACCCTCGTTAAACCCCAGCTCTCCACCACCATTAGTGTTAGCTGGATTTAGTGACATGTTTCTAGCAAATGGAAAATGGCAGAGGTGATGCACTATCGCTTCCAAGATTAGGTTATAAAAAGACTGTGACTTATTCTTGATGATCCGTCTACCTCTCCTGCTCAGAGGGAAGCTGGCTGCCTTGTTGTGAGTTGCTCTATGGAGTGGCCTGTAGCGGTAGCCAGTGAGGGACTGAGTCCTCTTACTGCCCAAGAAGAGCCCAGTCATAGCACACTGCATGAATGGGATGGGAAGCAGGTCTCCCCCTGCTCAAACCTTCAAATGAGACCACGGTTCTGGCTAACACCGTAATTTCAACCTCATGAGAGACCTTCAGCCAGAGGCACCCCACTAAGCCACACACAAGATTCTCGCTCCCACAGAAACTGTGAGCTAAGTTCCTAACTCATTTTATGAGGCCAGCATTACCCTAAAACCAAAACCAAAGTATAAGAAAACTGCTTACCAATGTTTCTCATGAACAAATGCATTCTCAATAAATTAGCAAATAAAATCCAACAATGTATAAAAAGAATTGTACACCATGACCAAGTGCCATTTATCCCAGGTATTCAAGGCTGGTTCAATATTTTATTTTTGAGAGAGAGGGAGGGAAGGTGGGGGAGGGGCAGAGGGAGGAGAAAGAATTTCTTCTTTTTTTTTTTAAATTTATTTGTCGGAGAGAGAGTACAGGCAGAGGGAGAAGCAGGCTCCCCACTGAGCAGGAATCCCAACACGGGACTCAATCCCAGCACCCTGGGATCAGGACCTGGGCCACCCAGGCACCCCAAGGAGAGAGAATCTTTAGCAGACTCCATGCTGGGGTTTGGGACCTAGGGTTGGTTGGGTGTGTTTGGGGGAAGGTGTCGGGGTTGACTAGGTCTGGAGTTGTGCTCCACTTGGGGGCACATCTGAGTCCTAGAAATCTTTTTAATAAAACTATTGTGCAGACTTTAAATAATAACAACAACGTAAATATCCACATACCCACCTCCTTGTTCACTCTTTTTGTTTTACTGAATGTTTAAACCATATAAAAGAATATAATACAGTGTAGGTACAGTTTCTTTATTTTTGGTGGACAGTAAAGCAAGGTATATTGAGCGATAGCAAAGTGATAGTACAAAGCTCCCGAGGGGGTTGCCCCAGTGTATGTACAGTTTAAAGAATAACAATACAAGAATACTCGAGAAAAAGAACATTAATGTTACTTTTGGAAATCCTCTGTGTACCCCTCTCTGATTCTCTCCCTTCCTCTTTCCTTTAGAAGTAACCTGTATTCTAAATTTTGTATTTATTATTCCATTGATTCTCTTTATAAACCTGAGTTTTATAGTATGCCAGCCACTAGCCACAGGTGACAATTAAGTTTATTTATTTATTTATATATATGTATTTGAGAGCACAAGCAGGGGGAGCAGCAGGCAGAGGAAGAAGCAGGCTCCCCATTGAGCAGGGAGCTTGATGCGGGGCCCAATCCCAGAACCCTGGGATCACGACCTGAGCCAAAGGCAGATGCTTAGCCAACTGAGTCACCGAGGTGCCCTGACAATTTAAGTTTAAATTTAAATTAAATAAATACTCAGTTCCTCAGTCATGTTAGCCATATCTCAAGTGCTTCATAGCCAGGTATGCCTAATGGTTACCATACTGGACAGCAAAGTTATAGAATATTTGCATCATTGCAGAGAGTTCCATTGGATAGCTCTGCTCTATGCAGTAGATTGTTTAATTTTGCATGTTTTTGAACTTTATATAAGTCAAATCATACAGTGAGTTTTCTTTTGCAGCTAGCTTTGTTTCATTCAGCATTAGGTTCTCGACTTTCATCCATGTGGTTATCTATAGCTGTAATTCATTGATTTTACCATATACATACTGCGAATATGACACAATGTATTTATCTCTTTTGGAATCTGTTATTGATGGACATTTGAATTGTTTCCAGATTTTTGCTATTATAGCTAATACTGTTGTACTTTCGAGCACGAGTCTCTCTGGAAGGTGTACCAGTTGAGGTTGAAGTTGAGGTTGCTGGATCATAGAGAATACACATTATCACCTTCTCTAAATAACATCAAACTGTTTTTCAAAATGTTGTAATGACATACTCTCCAACTAGCAATGTATAAATGTTCCCATTGTTCGGATTATTACCAACTCTCATTTTTTTTTTTAACAGATCTTGTGGGTGTAAGTTGAGAACTCATGTTTTCAATCTGCATTTTTCCTGATTTTGAATGAGTTTGAGTATTGGAATTTTTTTTTCATATGCTTAGGGGACATTCATTGATAATTGCACATTAAGTGCCTGTTTAGGTCTTTTATTTCTTTATCTTTGTCTTACTGGTGTCATTAACCAGTAGCCTCTGATCTTTTTACCATCTCCACAGTTTGCATTTTCCAGAGTGTGAAATGCTTGGACTCATACAGTAGGTAGCCTTTTCAGATGGGCTTCTCTCACTTAGAAATATGCATTTAACATTCCTTCATGTCTTTTCATGACTTGATAGCTCATTCCTTTTCGGTGCTGAATGATATTCCATTGTCTGGATGCACCATGGTTTATCCATTCACCTACTAAAGGATGTCTTGTTTAGGGACGCCTGGGTGGCTCAGTTGGTTGAGCGGCTGCCTTTGGCTTAGGTCATGATCCCGCGTCTTGGGATCGAGTCCCACATCGGGCTCCTTGCTCCTCAGGGAGCCTGCTCCTCTCTCTGCCTCTGCCTGCCTCTCTGCCTGCTTGTGTTCTCTCTCTGTTAAATAAATAAATAAAATCTTTAAAAAAAAAAAAAAAGGATGTCTTGTTTACTTCCAGGCAATTTGGCAATTCATGATTTGGCAATTATGCGCTGTCTCTCTCTTTTTTTAAAATAGGCTCCACACCCAGCGCAAAGCCCAATGCAGGGCTCAGTCTCATGGCTCTGAGATCATGATCTGAGCTGAGATCAAGAGTCAGATATTTAGGGCGCCTGGGTGGCACAGTTGGTTAAGCAACTGCCTTCGGCTCAGGTCATGATCCCGGAGTCCCGGGATCGAGTCCCACATCGGGCACCCAGCTCCATGGGGAGTCCGTGTCTCACTCTGACCTTCTCCCTTCTCATGCTCTCTCTCACTCTCTCTCTTTCCTAATAAACAAATAAAATCTTTAAAATAAAAAAGAGTCAGATATTTAATCCACTGAGCCATCCAGGTGCCCACATAATTTGGCAATTATGAATAAAGTTGCTCATCCATCCATATGCAGGTTTTTGTGTGAACATTAGTTTTCAACTCCTTTCGATAAATACTAACGAGTGCAGTGCTGGATCATATGACAAGAGTTTGGTTAATTTTGAAAGAAGCTGCCAAACTGTCTTCCACAGTGGCTGGACTGATTTGTATGCCCACCCACAGTGAATGGTGTTGCTCCCCATCCTTGTTAGCATTTGGTGTTATCAGCGTTCTGGATTTGGACCATTCTTTTCCTTTTCTTTTTCTTTCTTTCTTTCTTTTCTTTCCTTGAGGGGGCAGGGCAAGCAGGGGCGGAGGGAGAGAAAGAATCTTAAGCAGGCTCCATGCTCAGCACAGACCCTGATGCAGGGCTCGATCTCCTGACTCTGAGATCCTGACCGAAGCTAAAATCAAGAGTCAGATGCTTAACCGACTGACCCTCCCAGGCACCCCTGGATTTGGGCCATTCTAATAGGTGTCCAGCAGTATCTTGTTTTAATTTGCAGCTTCCTGATGACATAGTATATGAAATATCTCTCTGTATGTTTATCTGCCATCTATAGATCTGCTTTGATCGAATTAAGGTTCATTAAAGTCTTTGGCCCATTTTTTTATTGTTTTTTTTTTCTCTTACTATCAAGTTTTAAGAGTTCTTTGGATTTGGGTAACATTCCTTTATCAGATATGTCTCTGCAAATACAGCTGACCCCAGAACACTGTGGGGGTTCGGAGTGCTAATCCCCCCACACAGTCAAAAGTCTGCATATAACTTTTGACTCCCCTCTAATTTACTGATTGCTGTTGACCAGAAGCCTTCCTGATAAACAGGTGATTAATACATATTTTGTATATTATGTGTTTCATATACTATATTCTTTCAGTAAAGTAAGCTAGAGAAAAGAAAATGTTATTAAGAAAATCATAAAGAGGGACGGCTGGGTGGCTCAGTTGGTTGAGCAGCTGCCTTCGGCTCAGGTCATGATCCCAGCATCTTGGGATCGAGTCCCGCATCGGGCTTCTTGCTTGGCAGGGAGCCTGCTCCTCTCTCTCTGCCTCTGCCTGCCTCTCTGCCTGCTTGTGTTCTCTCTCTGTTAAATGAATGAATAAAATCTTTAAAAAAAAAAAAAAAGAAAATCATAAAGATAATACATTTATAGTATCGAAACAGTAAATTTATATCTATTTACAAGATGAATCATCTGTCATTACGTATGTCAATATTGTCTTACATGATACAAAACACTGTAGATACTACACATATTAACACTAGACATCAAAAGTGAAAATATGTGAAAAATGCATATTTATAGGTATAATGATTCATACATTAATAACAAAGAAGCAGCAATGTGATTGCTTTACGGTAACCTTGTGTATACACTGATGAATTAATTATTATAAAAATGTTATGACAGAGGCATCTGGGTGGCTCAGTCAGTTAAGCGTTCACCTTCGGCTCAGGTCATGATCTCAGGGTCCTGAAATCGAGTCCTGCATCGGGCTCTCTGCTCAGCAGTGAGTCTGCTTCTTCCTCTGCCTCTGTGATCGCTTTTGCTCTCTCTCAAATAAATAAAATCTAAAAAAAGATAAAATAGGGCGCCTGGGTGGCTCAGTGGGTTAAAGCCTCTGCCTCTGGCTCAGGTTATGATCTCAGGGTCCTGGGATGGAGCCCCGCATCCAGGTCCCTGCTCAGCGGGGAGCCTGCTTCTCCCTCTACCCCTGCCCCTCACCGCACTCCTGCACTCTTTCTCCCTCATAAATAAATAAAAATTAAAAAAAACCAAAAACCAACAACTGTGAAGAGAAGGCGATACACCTTTAAAAAAAAAAGCAAAGTTATAAAATAGTAAGAAAACGACACATTATTAATTTTAAATATGTCTGTGTAAGGATCAGCTCTCTATCTCCACACAAGGCTTGCACATGATGATCTGCGGGATGGACATTGAGACGACATTGACGGTGACACAAAAGGGCCTCCGAGTTCTTGCCCTACAGTTACTAGATTTTACATGAAGACACGGACACAACAGATGAGTTTATTAACTGTATTTACTGTTTGTTAAGTGCACGTGGGTCATCCTAATGGTCTTCATCCTCACGTCTTCATGTGGTGTAGGCTCAGGCAGAGGGGGTGGCCTCAAGGGTGACAAACAGGTGATGCAAACAGGGGCACGAGGCAGATGGGCAGGCAGGAGAGGCAGGCGTGCTGGGTGTAACTTGGCGGAAATACGTCGTCATTTCTGTCTGGTTTGCTTTTTCATTTCTCTGAGAATCTTTCCATGTGCTACCAATCCTTCTTCCGCCATTTGCTTTAGTTTTAGGGCCCATATCTTTGAAGCGACCTGGCAAAAAAGCAAAAGCGGTCTTGACTAAGGGGAGCCCTCCTGTCAGACTCTCTCGTGTCCGTATGCTTCCACAACTTCTCACCATCTGGCTTGGGCTCAGAAGCACTTACCTCCGTCAAGTCATCTGTTAATTCCTCTGGTGTGGTATCTGTTAGCCCTTGAGTTTCTCCAAAATTCATCTCATGATACCCTTCCCCCCCCCCCCCCCCAGCCAGACCCATATTCCCTTTCACGATTTGACTGTCTCTGTTGTAACTCCAGTGGCCGACATCTGGACACAGTTTCTCCAGCAGGAACTGATTGTTTCGGGCTTCGTGGCTTTCATGACTTTTTCTGTAACAATGATGGTGTCTTCCAAGGTGTAATCCTTCTAGATCCTTCATGATGTTCTCTCTGTCAGGGTTCTCTTCCAGAGTGTTGACCACCCTTTCCCTAGAGTACCACATGATCCTTAAAGCCCCCTGATCTGGGGGCTGAATCGGAGACACTGTGTTAGGGGGCAAGTAGACGACTTTGATGCCGTGGGTGTTGAACTCATGGGGTTCTGGGTGGCCGGGGGCATTGTCCACTCTCGAAAGAGCTTTAAAAGGCAGTCTCTCACTGGCAGGGTACTTCCTGACTTTAGGGACACAATCAGTCCAGAAAAGGGTTCTTGTTGTCCAGGCCTTCTTGCTGGACAACCAAGATGGCAGCTCCTGTTCATCTTTTCCCTTTAAGCCTGGGGGTTAATTGCTTTATAGAGAAGGGTGGTTCTGATGGGAAATCTGACTTCATTTGCATAAGAATGTAAAGCAAGGCTGTTCTTCCTGCCTTGAATCTTGGTGCTCCTTTTCTTCCTTACTAATAAATATCCTTTGTGACTTTTTTTTTCCCAGAATAGGGCACTTTTAGCTGCATTAAAAACCTTTTCAGGAAGCTATCCTTTCTCCTCAATGATTTTTTTTTTTAATGGCATCTGGGAACTCATCTTGCAGCCTCTTACGCTGCTTCTCCTGTTACCTTGACTTTTTTTTTAAGCCAAACCTCTTTAAAATTATCATACCATCTTTTGCTGGCATTAAGTTCTCCAGCTTTAGATCCTCATCTCCTTTGCTGGAAGTTGTCATATAATGATTTTTATTTTTCTCACATCCTATTGGAGCCTGTGGGTATGCCTTTCCTACAGCAATCCTGCACCCCCATAAAATCTGCATTTTCGATACAAGATGAAAAGGCATTTCACAAAAAGTGCAAGGGTTTTTGTGCCTGCTGGTGTAGCACAGCGATGACTTCATGAATTTTATTTCCCCCCACAGTGCTCCTTATGCTGGTTCATTTATCTTGAAATGGCAATCACAGCCACAGACCTCAATCTCTGCTACCTATCAAGCAATTAAACGTTTTCCTTTCATGTCACGACTTCTCACTGCTTCTTGGGAGCCCTGCCAGCGTCAGTCGTGGCATTCATGTGGATCCCATGGTGTTAAGCAAATGGCTTGGTAGAAAATACCAAGAACCAATGGAGATACTTTCTACTCTGAGACGCAGTTTACGGAAGAGATGAGCTAGCTGCTCATGAGGTTGGGGGCAGTGGTATGATTAGCATCCACATGCCGTGTTAGGTGGATCCTTGCTGCCCTTGAGCTCACTGCAATAGCAACAGGAGGAGGCCATGAAATTTACAGTAGTGCCAGATAACGGGCGGTTAACCTGCAGTCAGGACTTAATGCTGCATCTTTGTTTACGTTTCTTGGCTGGCACAAGGGCAGCCTGTTTTGATACTTTTTATAATAGAGTTGTGTGTATTTTATGGTAATACATGATAGAATAGACTAGTGTCTACAAACATTTTTATGCATTTATGACATACCTTTTTCTTAAATGTTTTTGATATTTCTAGGCTAAGTGGTTCATCCGCACCTCTTTTCAAGTTCTATAAATCTTCAAAAAGGGACTCCTGGTGGCTCAGTTGGTTAAGTGTCTGACTCTTGATTTTGGCTCAGGTCATGATCTCAGGGTTGTGAGATCCAGCTCTGTGGGGGCTCCATGCTGGATGTGGAGCCCGCTTAAGATTCTCTCTCTCCCTCTCCTCCCCCCACTGACTTGCATTCTACCTCAAAAAAACAAAACAAAACACCTCCAAAAAATATCCAATATATTTATTAAAAGAAATCAATGCATAAGTGCATCCACTCAGTTCAAACCCATGTTGTTCGAGGGTCAACTGTATTTTCTCTGGGTCTGTGGTTTGTCTTTTCATTGTCTTCAAGTTGTCTTTTGCAGAGCAGAAATTTTTAATTTTAATCAAGTCCAGTTTATCAGTTCTTTCTTTCATGGCTCATACCTTTGGTGTTCACCTAACGTCTGCCAAATCCAAGGTCATGGATGTTATTCTCCTGTGTTCTAAGACTTTCATACTTTCATGTTTTACATTTATGTGTGTGATCCATTTTGAGTTAATTTTTGTGATGGCCATTTGTATGTCTTCTTTGGAGAAGTGTCTGCTCATGTCTTCTGCCTATTTTTTGATGTGATTATCTGTTTCTTGAGTATTGAGTTTGAGGAGTTCTTGAGGGGGGAGGGGTTGGGCCAGCCTGGTGGGGGGTCCTGAGGAGGAGCACTGCGTGTGGTACATGAACAATGAATCTTGTAACACTGAGAAAATAAAAGTATTTGGGGAAAAAATTTTTGTGAAGGATGTAAAGTCTAGGTCTAGATTCTTTTTTTTTTTTTTTTAAAGACTTACTTGACAGAGACAGATCACAAGTAGGCAGAGAGGCAGGCAGAGGGAGAGAGGGAAGCAGGCTCCCCACTGAGCAGAGAGCCCAATGTGGGGCCCGATCCCAGGACCCTGAGATCATGACCTGAGCCGAAGGCAGAGGCTTCAACCCACTAAGCCACCCAGGCACCCCTAGATTCTTTTTTTCACGTGGATGTCTGAGTGTTCCAGAACCATTTGTTGAAAAGACTGTCTTTGCTCCATTGTATTGCCTTTGCTCCCTTCTTGAAGATCAGTTACCTACATTTATGTGGGTTTATTTCTGTGCTCTCTGTCCACTGATCTGTTCTTTTGCCAATATCACCCTGTCTTGATTACTAAGGCTTTATAGTGTGTCTTGAAGTCGGATACTATTAGTCCTCCAACACTATTCTTCTTCTTCAATAGTGTATAGTTTGTTTTGGGTGGGTTTTTTTTTTGTTTTTTTTTTTTTTTGGTGTTTTGTTTTGTTTTAAGATTGTATTTACTTATTTGACAGAGAGAGAGATCACAAGTAGGCAGAGAGCCAGACAGAGAGAGAGGGGGAAGCAGGCTTCCTGCTGAGCAGAGAGCCCCATGCAGGGCTTGATCCCAGGACCCTGAGATCATGATCTGAGCCGAAGGCAGAGGCTTTAACTCACTGAGCCACCCAGGCGCCCCTGGGTGGTTTTTTGGTTTTGTTTTTAAGATTTCACTTATTTATTTGAGAGAGAGAGTGAACAAGCAAGGGCAAAAAGGATGGGCAGAGGGAGAAGCAGAGCAGAGAGCCCGATGTGGGGCTTGATCCCAGAACCCTAGGACCACGACTGGAGCAGAAGGCTGATGCCTGACTGACTGAGCCACCCAGGTGGTTCTTTTTTCCTTTCTGGGTCTTTTTCTTCTCTGCATAACCTTTAGAATCCGCTTGTTGATGCCCATAAAATAGCTTGTGGGGATGTTGATTAAGTTTGCACCGAATCTGTAGACCAAATTGAGAAGAACTACCGTCTCGACAATATTATCTTTCTGTCCGTTAACATGGCATACTTCTCCATTTATTTAGTTCTTTGATTTCTTTTATCAGAGTTTTGTAGTTTTCCTCATATAGCTCTTGTACATATTTTTGCTAGATTTATACCTAAGTATTTCATTTTGGCGGGTAGCTAATGTAAATGTTACTGTATTTTTAAATCTTTTTTTTAAGATTTTTATTTATTTATTTGACAGAGAGATCACAAGTAGGCAGAGAGGCAGGCAGAGAGAGAGGGGGAAGCAGGCTCCCTGCTGAGCAGAGAGCCCGACGTGGGGCTCGATCTCAGGACACTGAGATCATGACCTGAGCCGAAGGCAGAGGCTTTAACCCACTGAGCCACCCAGGCGCCCCTATATTTTAAATTCCAAATTCCAGTTATTCATTGTTGGTATATATGAAAGCAATTGACTTTTGTATATTAACCTTGTATACTGTAGTTCTCCTATAATCACCTATTAGTTCCAGGAGTTTCTTTATCATATCTTCTAGATTTTCTGCATAGATGATCATGTCACCTGTGAATAAAGACCATTTTATTTCTTCCTCCCTAATCTGTATACCTTTTGTTTCCTTTTCTTATTTCATTAACTAGGACTTAAGAATATGACATTGAAAAGTAGTGGTGAGGGGTGCCTGGGTGGCTCAGTGAGTTAAGCCTCTGACTTCGGCTTGGGTCATGATCTCAGGGTCCTGGGATTGAGTCCCGAGTCGGGCTCTCTGCTCAGCAGGGAGCCTGCTTCCCCCTGCCTCTCTGCCTACTTGTGATCTCTGTCAAATAAGTAAATAAATAAGTAAATATATATATATATTTATATATATATATCTTTAAAAAAAAGAAAAGCAGTGGTGAGAACTTGCCTTGTTCTTGACTTCAGTGGGAAGGCTTTGGGTTTCTCCCTAGTAAGTATGAGGATAGTAGTAGGTTTTTTGGTCGATATTTATCAAGTTGAGGAAGTGCCTCTCTAGTCCTTGTTTATGGAGAGTTTTTTTTAAATCATGAATGGGTGTAGAATTTTTTCATATGCTTTTTCTGCATCTATTGTTATGTGATTTTTCTTCTTTAGCCCGTTGTGATGGTTTGATTTTAAAATGTTGAAGCAGGGGCACCTGGGGGGCTCAGGCGGATAAGCATCTGACTCTTGATTTCAGCTCAGGTCATGATCTCAGGGTGGGGAGATCAAGCCCCGAACCAGGCTCCACACCAGGCTTGGAGCCTACTTAAGATTCTGTCTCTCCTTACCCCTCTGCCACTACCCCCCACCACCCTCCCTCCTTCTCTCTCTTAAAAATAAATTAATAAAGTAAAATAAAATAAAATACTGAACCAGCCTTGCATACCTGGGATAAATGCCACTTGGTCATGGTGTACAATTCTGTTTATACAGAATTGCTCAGCGGGGATTTGATTTGCTAATATAGTGATATATTATTAATATCAATAATTGCTATTATATAAATATATCAATAGATAAATTATATATATCTATATAATATAGATATTATATATTATAGATATATCTATATTGATATATTTGTGGGATTTGATTTGCTAATATATTGAGAATGTCTGCATTTGGTTCATGAAAAACATTGGTCTGTAGTTTGCTTATAATATCTTTGTCTGGTTTTGGTTTTAGGGTAATGCTAACCTCATAAAATGAGTTAGGAAATATTTCTTCTGTTTATACCTTCTGAAAGAGATTGTGGAGAATTGGTGTAATTTAATTAGTATAAATATAATTCCTTAAGTGTTTGGTAGAATTCACCAGTGAATCCATTTGGATTTAGTGCTTTTTATTTTGGAAGGTTATTCATTGTCAATTTCAATTTCTTTAATAAATATAGGTCTATTTAGATTGTCTATTTCTTTTCATGTGAGTTTTATCAGATTGTGTCTTTTAAGGAGTTAGTCTGTTTCATCTAGGTTATCACATTTGTTGGCATAGAGTTCAGACTATTTATTCCTTTCATGTCTGTAGGATCAGTAATGATGTTCCCTCTTCCAATTTTAATATCAATTTGTGTCTTCTTTTTTTCTTAACCTGTGTAGAGGCTTATCAATTTTATTGCTCTTTTCAGGGAACCAGCTTTTGGTTTTATTGATTTTTCGCCATTGATTTCCTATTTTCAATTTCAAAAGATTTCTGTTCTAATTTTATTATTTTTCTCTTCTGCTTACTTATAATTGAATCTAATAATGTTTCCCTATGTTTTGTACTTTTTCGTGACTTGTTTAGGACATACTTTTTGTGGCCCGTTTAAGAAATTCTTCCCTAAATTGAGGTCTTTTTTTTTAAAAAAAGATTTTATTTATTTATTTGAGAGAGAGGGGGAGCATGAGAGGGGTGAAGGTCAGAGGGAGAAGCAGACTCCCCGTAGAGCTGGGAGTCCGATGTGGGACTTGATCCCGGGACTCCGGTATCATGACTGGAGCTGAAGGCAGTGGCCTAACCAGCTGAGCCACCCAGGCGCCCCCCCCTAAATTGAGGTCTTAAAGGTATTTCTTACATTACCTCCTAAAGGTTTTTATAGTTTTTTGTCTCTCGTATTTAAATTTTCCATTCACCCAGAATTGATTTTTGTGTAAGATTTAGGTAAGAATCCAATTTCCATTTTTCCTATGTGAATAACCAGTACTTCCAGCACCATTTATTTAGTTTCTAAACCTTTGGTATGGAAAAATCACATATATACAAAGATAGAAGAATAAACTCCATGACAATTGTCATTTCATGGCCAATCTTGATACATTTATATCCCTACATACTTCCCCCCACTACCAAAATTATTTTGAAGTAAATTCCAAAAATTATGTAATTTTATCTATATTTTTTATTTACTTCAAAAAATAAGGTATTTTAAAACATAATTGCAACACCATTATCACACTTAAAATAATTATAGTTCTTTAATAGCAACTCATTAAATAAATCTAGCATTACCCTGGTACCCAAAACCAAAGACATTACGAGAACACAATGCTGCAGACCAATATCCCTCATCAACAGAACACAAAAATCTTCAATAAACATTAGATCAAGTCCAAAATTAATAAAAAGATTATACTTCATGGCCAAGTGGTAGTTCTCCTGAGAATGCAAGACTGGCTCAATATTAGGAAATCAATTCATAAAATCTGTCATATACACAAACTAATAAAAGCCACATGATGATAACAATGGGTGTAGAAAAAGTGTTTGATAAAATTCAACATCTGCCCTTGATTAAAAAAAAAAATCTCATGAACTAGGAACAGAAGGAAACTCCGCTAACATAAGAAGTGGCTTCTGTAAACAAAACAGAACAAAAATCCTACCGCTAATATTATATTTAATGTTAAAACTGAGTGGTTTTCCCCTTAAGACTGAGAGAAATTAAGAATGAAGTAAGCCCACTCTTACCAATCCTATTTAACATTGTGCTAGAAATCTTAGGCAGTAAAATAAAGCGGATAAATTAAAAGCATACAGGTTTTAAAGAAATAAAATTAAAAAAAGATAAAATTGTAGGGGCGCCTGGGTGGCTCAGTGGGTTAAAGCCTCTGCCTTCAGCTCAGGTCATGATCTCAGGGTCCTGGGATCGAGCCCCGCATCAGGCTCTCTGCTCGGCGGGGAGCCTGCTTCCCCCCCTCTCTCTGCCTGCTTCTCTGCCTACTTGTGATCTCTCTCTGTCAAATAAATAAATAAAATCTTAAAAATTAAAATTGTGTCTATTCGCGGATGACATTATGGTTATTAAACTCCCTTGCCCCACCCCCAAGGCTATAATTAGCTGTAAGGAAAAAAAGAAAAAGTAATAAGTAGGCATAAATCTAAGAAAACATATGCATGGTCTCTATGCCAGAAAGAAAAAAAAATCTGAGGAAAAAATAAAGGAGATCTCAATAAAGGAGATACATTGTATTTCTGGATTGGAAGCCTCAGTATTGTTAAGACATCAATTCTTTCCCAACTGGTCTATATATAGGTTCAATACAACCCAGTCAAAACGCAGGAGGATTTTTTTTTTTTTTTATAGATACAGGCAAGTTGATTCTAGTATTTATATAGAAAGGCAAAGGAACTAGAACAGCCAAAACAATTTTAATGGGGAAAAAAAGTCCAAAAACAAAAAATAAGACTTAAAAGAATTCATACTACTTGACTTCAAGACTTACTATAAAGCTACAGTAATCAAGACTGGTTTTGGTGGGAGGATAGACACATACAGATCAATGGAACATAGTCATATGAAACCAGTCCTTTGAAGAATTCGTTGAGACCTATTGCCCAATATATGGTTCTTTTTATTTATTTATTTATTTATTTCAGATTTTATTTATTTATTTGACAGAGAGAGATCACAAGTAGGCAGAGAGGCAGACAGAGAGGGGGAAGCAGGCTCCCTGTCGAGCAGAGAGCCCGATGCAGGGTTCCATCCCAGGACCCTGAGATCATGACCTGAGCCAAAGGCAGAGGCTTTAACCCACTGAGCCACCCAGGCGCCCCTATGGTTCTTTTTATAAACTCTCTTGTAGTTTGAAAAGAATGACTTCTAGCTTTGTGTTCTACACTGAATTTCACTGATTGTAAGGTGCACGTTTTTCACATTTAAACATCTCTGAAATCAGTATGCATCTGGCCATCACTGGCCTGTCATACTTTTATGAGCGGTGGTTTTTCTTTCTTCCTGGTACTTAAGGGGCACCTGGGTGGTTCTGTCCGTTAAGCATCCGACTCAATCTCAGCCAAGGCCTTGATCTCAGGGTCTTTCATAGTATGCCTGACAATCAGTGGTGGTTTACAGTTAGTGAAGTTCAATATACTAGGTCAAGTTTTTTACTTGTTCAGATTGATGTCTTTATAGATCTTCTTCCTGGTTTTTGCATCAATCATGAGAGAGAGGTGTTAAAACCTTACTAAGATTGTTCTTTTTTTTTTCTCATTATATTTCTGCACTTTGCTTCACATCCTGACCCTTTTTTATTATGAGCATTCAAATTTAGACGTTTTTATCTTCCAGATGAATTGAATCTGTCATCACTTTATAGTGACTGTCTTGTCCCCAAGTACTGTTTTCTTTATAGTCTGTTTTGTTGGGGTGCCCGGGTGGTGCAGTTGGTCGAGCTTCCTACTCTTGGCTCAAGAGCCTACTTGTGGCTCAAGTTATGATCTTGATCTCTGGCTCAAGTTATGATCAAGGGTTGTGAAATCGAGCCCTGTGTTGGGCTCCACACACTCAGCCTGGAGTCTGAGATTCTCCCTTCCTCTGCCGCTCCCGCTTGTGTTCACTCTCTCTCTCTCTCAAATAAATAAATCTTAAAAAAAGTAAAGTCTATTTTGTTCAATATAAACATAGCTACAGTGCTTTCCTTTGGCTAGTATTTGGTATAACTTTTTCCATGTTTTTCCTTTCAAC
Source organism: Nasua narica (assembly GCA_028533885.1). Taxonomy (NCBI): domain Eukaryota; kingdom Metazoa; phylum Chordata; class Mammalia; order Carnivora; family Procyonidae; genus Nasua; species Nasua narica. Next base: position 64,121,821 of record CM052807.1, on the reverse strand, counting down.
CCTTCTATATCCTTGTATTTTAGATACACCTTTTGTAAATAACATATAGATGGATATTGTTTCCTAATTCAACATGACCACCTTTGGTATGTAACTGAAACGCTCAATACATTTACATTTATCATTACTGATATGTACGGATTTCTACCATTTTACTTTGGGCAATGTGTTCTGCCTATTTCTTTTTCTCTCCTTTCCTGTTTTCTTTTGGATTGATGAATGTTTTTTATTAGGTAGAGAATTCTAGATGTTTTACTATGTACAATGATATAGGGTTTTTTGTTTTTTGGCTTTTGTTTTTTTTAAGATTTCTTATTTATTTGAGAGAGAGAGAAAAAGGGAGCAAGCCATCAGGAGCAGGGGCACAATAGGCAGAGAGTGAGAGAGAAGCAGGTTCTTTGTTGAACAGAGAGCCTGAAGTGTGGCTCGATCTCAGACCTCAAGATCATGACCTAAGCCAAAGGCAGATGCTTAACCGACTGAGCCACCCAGGCAGCCCAATGATACAGTTTCTCAACAGAGGGCTCTTTTCTTTTTTCCCCCAAGTAGTTTGAAAGACTTGTGAAAAGACCGTATTTCTTGTTTATTTGGTATTCTCACCAAGCCCAAAGTTTGTTTTACATAATTCATAGAAATTGCTTTTGATTACTTATGAAGATAATGAGTAGTGGGCAAAGAAGTAATGTGGTCTTTTCATTCTCCTTTTTGAAATTCATTGTCCTAAGTCCATTTTTGTTTAGTATTTTATAAACTTAATTGTTTAGTATTTTATAAACTTAAATTACTTGCAGAATGCTTTGGGAATTAAAAAAAATGTAGGGGGGAAGGAAGCATTTTTTATAGCTGTGATATTAAATATCTAATTATTGTCAGTAGAAAATAAAATGTTTTGATGTTCACTTATTTTCCCCAAAACAAAGCATTGTTGCCATAGATAAAATCCCAAGTTTTGTTCTTCTTGACCTTTCTTTTTTTGAAGATTTTATTTGACAGAGAGAGAGCACAAGTAGGCAGAGTGGCAGGCAGAGGGAGAGGGAGAAACAGGCTTCTCACCTAGCAGGGAACCCAATGCGGGGCTAGATCCCAGGACCCTGGCATCATGACCTGAGCCAAAGGCAGCTGCTTAACAGGCTGAGCCACCCAGACGCCCCCCTTCTTGACCTTTCATTTAGAGAATGGCACATTAAGATACTATTTATGAACTTCTAAAAAAGATAATTATCATTTAATCTGTGTTATTTATGGACTCATGTAGTAAATGTAAAAACACGGACTTGGGGGTACCTGGCTGGCTCAGTGGGTATAGCATGCAACTCTTGATCTTGGGATTTTAAGTCCCAGCCCCATGTCGGGTGTAGAGATTACTTTAAAAAAAAATTTTTTTTTAAATAAAAGGTCTGCATCCACACTAAACTCAGGATAGTGGTTTCCTTTAGGAAGAGAAATTGAACTAGGGCTCAGGAAATGAAGGGAAATAAAGATAACAGAATATTAACATTTATTATTCTGAATGATGGGTATATATGGATTTTATATGTTGAACTTGTGTAGTTTTTTACATATTTAGTTTTAAAAGTTAGTAAAACTTTTGTGATTTTAAAATGAAGGCTGCCATCTAGTGGACACATTTAAATGAACTTTAAAAATCTTTGCTAATGGAACAAAAGCTTTTCAGACACTTCAACACCGGTAAGAAGGTTAAGGCCACAGACTTTTGGAGTTGATCTCACCTAGCCCTGAAGCCTAGTTTTGTTACTGTGTGATTTGGGCAAAGTATCAAACTTCTCTATGCCTCCGTGAGTTAAAACCCCAGACCTTTATTCATTTAAACATTATGGAGCAGCCCTATGACCCAGGTTAAGTGCTGCTCTGGACTGTGGAGATACGGGAAAGCACAAAATAGAGTCCCCCCTCTAGAGTTTAATAAGGAGAGACTGCTATTTTATTTTTTTAATGGAATTAGTGCCCTTTATTTATTCATCTTTAAAGTTAAGCTGTAACCCAACGTGGGGCTTAAAGTCACAACCCCAAGATCAAGAGCTGCATGCTCTTACCGACTGAGCCAGCCAGGCACCTCAAAACCACTAGGACTGAATAGTTAGATATTAGGTTTAAATCCCAGATCCCTAGTTATTAAAGACATCTCTAATGCCTAATGTTTGCTATAAAGAAACTTACGCTGAGAGGCTAGAGTTACCACAATCAGTCTCTTTGGAAAAAAAAAAAAAAGTTAAATGGCCTAAACCTCCTCCAGACAACTGTCCTTGGAAAGATTCTTGCCAAGCTCTCCCTAGCACAGGCTTCTGAATTCTACAATCTTAATATAAGCATTCCTTTACTTTGTTTTATAGTAAAAACAAGGAGTATTTATTAAAAATAAAAACCTACCTTGTATAACAAAGTGATATAACTGTAATTGGATTTTCATGTAGTTTGACATTATTGTTTCACCTGTGACTTTTCCTCTAAATCAAGCCCTTAGTCCAATTTCACTGATTTTATATAATTTTTATAGCATCTTTTCTGATAATTTGAACTGCCATTATTACAACTACATAACTACAAGCCATAAATACTTATTTTTCTATCATTTCTATGTCCACATATTTTCACTGGAGAAAAACACATTTAACCAGTAACTTCAATATAATAACCGAATGAACAAACACACAGCTGACCCTTGAGCAACACAGGTTTGAACTGTACAGGCCCACTGAAACCTGGATTTTTTTTTTCAATACAGTAGTAGAAATGTATTTTCCTTGTGGTTTTAGTATTTTCTTTTCTCTAGCTTTAAGAATACAGTTTAAATACATGGAACGTACAAAATATGTGCTAATTGACTGTTACTGGTAAGGCTTCTGGTCAACAGTAGGTTCGTATGAGTTTTGGGGGAGTTAAAAAGTTGTGTGCATTTTTTACTGCATTGTTCAAGGGTTAACTGTAGTAACATCTCCAAAGCTCTAAGACATGCCATTCATGCTCTGCACAAGAAAATTAAAGTGATAACTTATATACTGGAGCTTTGTTCATGGGCAGTAATTATTTCCATCAATATATAAATAAACAATTTATGTAAAACAGTAAATTGAGCTAAGGAAATAATTTCATTGGTCTACTGAACTTTTGGAGTCTAATTTAGGTTTGGACTATAATCACTTTAAAAACTTCATAAGCCCCTCATTGGATTCAAGTTAGAAAAATATCTTGAAAGAGAATTTGGTTCGCATTTACGGCATCATCAGTATGCATGCTCACGCCTGTTATGTATTGCTGGCCTAAGTAACTTGATTTAGTGAGAGCGAGGCCCTACACCAAAAGTCTGCAGGCAGCTTTAAGTTTATAAATATTCATGATGTCCAGCTGTTAAGGCATTAAGAGCTAAATGATCCCTGTGACAGCCAAGCATAACATCTACTCTATCAATCATTTAAAATACTCTTGATAAAACACACTGACCCCCGTACCTCCTCTTGGCTTTATACCAAATAGTACGTGCTCTAAGTAATCCCACAGGTGGGATTACACAGATTTATCAATGAAGGTTTCCACGTTAGGTTCCTTAACCGAGTCCTAATAAACACTTGCAGAACAAAAAATTCAGCTACTTTTAGTATAACTGGTTCTGAATGAATCGAATATATAAAGATCCCCTCTCTTAAAACAGGCTGTGTGGACCAGCATTTTAAATTTATCCTCATGTTAAAACTAGAAAGGTACTATATTTAGTATAAAGGCTATCAGGAACCTTATTGTTCACATATCAAGCAATGTATTTTACATTCAGCAAACTTAATTTTATCAAATATCCTTTAATTTCACAGACAACAATATGATACACATTGTATAAGAAGCGCACAAGAGTTTTGCAGTACAATTTCGAAGTGTATACAAACTGGAATACAGAAGTTAAACACTGGTGTACTGACGGGCATTCTTGAGCTTTGGATTAAAACTGCATACAAAACTTGCAATTCAAATATTAGCCAATCTGGAAACTTCTCATAATATAAAAATGATACTTTGAGATGCAAAATATTTTTTTTTACTAAACAAACTATATAAACATTTAAAATAATCATTAAAAACTCAACTTTAGAATTTATAAAGATTAGCTATAAAAATATATTGGCAGTCACTTTTCTTAGAAATGTACCATTGACTACATTACAAAATAGACTCTAACATAAAATTGCCTTAATAACCATACTATTTTAGAATCTGATAAACCTTAAATTGGTTATAAAATTCTCTTGGAAAACTTTGGTATGCATCTTCAGAAGGTTTTTAAAAAACATTCTAATATCTCAAGGGCCTGTAAACATTCCATTCTATTAAAGCACAACAGAATAAGTAATGTATATTCAACTGCATACAGAATAGAATCAAAAAACAATTTATTATATATTTGTAGAAAATCTCCATTCCCAGAGTAACCAAAAAACAAGCTATTTAAAAGTATCAAACTTTTAAACAGAAGTTCTCTTTCCAATCTGATAAAAAAAAAAAGTTACAAAATCACCACACTCCATTCATGTACCTTAGATGCCTTTTAGGACAAAACCTCAAAAATAGTTAACCCAGGCAGGTCTTAAAACCCCTCTCAAGTCCAAAAAAAAACTTTTAAAAAACCCATTTAAAAGAAAATTTGACAATAGAACAAGTATTTGTAATCAGAACACATAATTTATATAGTTATGTATTAGCTCTTCTATTTGTAATTTAGAATTTATTGGCAGAAATAAAACAGATACACGCACACACACACACAATTGAAAAAGGTAAAAATTAGGAAACAGTAAGAATGCAAACCTACAGGGTAAACTGATTTATTTTAAAAATCAATTTACCAGATTTCATCTTATCTGCCATTTTGGGATTCTTGTTATTTAGAAAATTCAAATTGGTGAAAGTTCATTTTCTGCTTGTTGAGTAGGTTTAATTTTTACAGAGTTTCCAGTTGTGCCAGTAACTTCCTTGAGGTCATTTTCCACTTTATCTTCCGTCACCAGATCTCTTGCATAAGATATTTATCTTTGAGTTGCAAAAGCCTAAATAAAAAGCTTCGTTTTTGACCTTTTAATTTATAAACTCCACTAAAAAGAAAAGAAATCCATCTAATTTTTAGGCAAGTCTGCAAAAATATTTTCTTTCTTAATCAAACACTTTTATGGGAATAAAGATCCTTCAAAGTTTTTAACTCTTCTATTAGAGTTTTGTTTTGATTTTCCAAGACTGCGACTCGATTTTCCAGGCATTTCACATATTCTTTCTTCTTTCTACGACATTCTCGAGCAGCTTCTCTAAATATAAGCATTAAAAACCAATGTTAGAAAAGAAGTTCACATTCTTTAAGTGGTAAATGCACCTCAGTAATCCTCCCTGGTCATCTATAGACAGTGAAATACAGTGATCTTCAGTGCAGAACTGATTCCGTCTGGCAGATGCATACACCTGTGTAAGCCACACAGTTATCAAGACAGAACAGCTCTGTTGTCCCAGAAAGCTCCTGCAGCCCAGCCCATTCCTGGTCAGTCCTCTCCCCAGACAACTACTCTTCTGATTTTTATCACCACAGATGAAGATTTTCCTATTCTACCAGCCTCCTACAGAATGTACTCTTCTGTCTGGTTTTGTTTTTTTTTTCTTTTTAAATAGATTTTATTTGTCAGAGAGAGCACTCACAAGCAGGGAGAGCATCAGGCAGAGGGAGAAGCTGGCTCCCCGCTGAGCAGCGAGCCGGATGGGGGACTCAATCCCAGGATCCTGGGATCATGACCAGAGCCGACGCTTAACCAACTGAGCCATCCAGGCATCCCTGGTGTCCTTTCACTCATTATATTTTTGAGGCTCATCAATGTTGCCGTGCAGTGGTTTTTTACCTTACTGTTGGTGGTGTATTCCATTGTGCGATGATCACCACAGTTGACTGATCTATTCTTTGGGGGCTATTTCTAGTTTTAAGCTGCTATGCTTATGTCTGTATCTTTGTGAACAGATGTCCCATTTTTCCTGGATAAATACCCAGGAGCAAAATTTACGGGTCCTCTGGTTAACTTTTGACACAGTTTCTTTAATTTTTATTTGGGTTTTAATTACAAAGAGTGCTTTATACTCAGCTTTGTGCATGTCCTCTTAGAATATTTTTTTTTTAAAGATTTTATTTATTTGAGAAAAAGAGCACATCCAGCCGCATGGGGAAGGACAAGCAGACTCCCTGCTGAGCAAGGAGCTGGACATGGGGCTTGATCCCAGGACCCTGGAATCATGACCTGAGCTGAAGGCAGACACTTAACTGACTGAGTCACCAGGTGCCCCTAGAATATTACATACATATAGTATGAAAAAAAGTATTTTGAGTATTTTTTACACTACATAATGCAGGTATTATCTACAATTTGCTTTTTTACACATACAGTTTTAATATTACTATGTTGGTACAGATCTTTGCCATGTGAATATTTCATTATTAATTCATTTTCATTTCCCTAACTGCTACTAGTGAGACTGAACATCTTTTGGACTGCTTATGTAAACTGCTTATTCATACCCTTTTTCCATTCATACCTTATCTTGTTTTACGATGAGAAATTATAAACAACCTAACACACTCTCTGTGCATTATACATATTAATCCTTTATCTTTTTAAAAAAGGATTTACTTGGGGCGCCTGAGTGACTCAGTGGTTAAAGCCTCTGCCTTCGGCTCAGGTCATGATCTCAGGGTCCTGAGATCGAGCCCCGCATCGGGCTCTCTGCTCAGCAGGGAGCCTGCTTCCCCCTCTTTCTCTGCCTGCTTGTGATCTCTGTCTGTCAAATAAATAAATAAAATCTTAAAAAAAAAGTTTTGTTTTTTTTTTTAAAAAAGGATTTACATGAGAGAAAGAGACCGTGCGTGCCCATGTGCGCACACATGCGAGGAGGGGGCAGAGGGAGAGAGGGTCTTAAGCAGACTCAGAGCTGAGTGCAGAGCTCGACTTGGGGCTTGATCTCATGACATTGTGATGGGGTCCTGAGCTGAAACCAAGAACTGGACGCTTAACCAACTGCCCAGGCACCCCCTTGTTAATCTGTTTTTATATTATTTTGTAATCTTCCCTCTGATTTCTCATATTTTTATATCTTATACCACAAATGTTTCTTTTTTAGTCTTTTTCTTGGCTTAGATTAAAATTCCATGTATTGTATGTTCTTCTCTTTATTTTGAAGATTTACTATAACCTGATTTTTCCACCATGAAGTCTTTAATCCATCTGGAATGACTTTTGTATATGGTACAAGACAGGAGTCCAATTTACTTTTCTTTCAGATGTGGAGCTGTGTCAGTTAACATTTATTAAATAAACCATCCTTTAGAACTGTACTTAACACAAAAAGCTATTTCTGGGTTCTACCCTGTTTGCTATTATTACTGTCTGTCCCTTTGCTGATGTAAATTTTGGGTTTGTGGGTTTTTTGTTTTGTTTTGTTTTTTTGTTTTTTTCCACTCAGGCGCCCCACTTACACCAAGTTTTGATTCCAGTGGCTTTAGAGAGTATGTCTCAATGCCTAATAGGACAAGTAACCTCTTTCTGTTCCTATTTTTTTTTTAAGATTTTATCTATTTATTTGACAGAGAGAGAGTACAGGAGTGGCAGGCAGAGGGAGAAGCAGGCTCCTCACTGAGCAGGAAGCCATATGCAGGGCTTGATCCTAGGACCCTGGGATCATGACCTGAGCTGAAGGTAGATGCTTAACTGATTGAGCCACCCAGGAGCCCCCATTCTTGACCTTTCTTGCATACTTTTTTCTTTCATGTAAACTTTCATCTTATTTTGTCCAATTCCATGGAGATCTACAGAGATTCTAATTTGAATTACAATAAAATTATATGTGAATTTTGGAAGAACTGATTTTACATTAATAGTTCCCATCGAAGAACACTGATATTTCCTCTATGTTCCAACTGTTTTAGCTCTCAATAACATTTTTAAAATGTGGATCCTATGCCTTTCCTACTGAGTTTACTAAGTATTTTATGATTTGTCACTAATGTGAGTATTACTTCCCAGTATATTTTAAGGTAGTAATTCACAGAAAAACAACTTACTAAATTTCCTTATAAATCACTGTAGCTTTACAATTGATGGATTGGTATACACACAAAAGACTGTGTTGTAGATATAAAGTTATGAAGCATAATATTAAAATGAATACATGTAAACCCAACACCGAACTCAACCAAGAGAAAATATCATCTATATTGTTCGAAGAACCCTCTGTGCTTATTTTCTAAACTTATTTTAGAAACTTAATTTAAAAAAAAAAAAACTTAGTTTAGAAGACTACTTATTTCCTAAAACTACAACTTGTTTTCCCTCAACTCTATTTTCCTAACATTTATTCATGTTAAAGTCATCCTTCACTGAGTCAATACAAATGAACACTTATTACATTGTATAAATACAACCACAATTTATGTAGCCATTCTGTTACTGATAAATATTTAGGTAGTTCCCTGACTTTTGTTGTGTGAACATTCTTACGCATACTTCCTGCAACAGCTTCTCTCAGTCACATGTGCAGGGTAAAAAAGCTAAATCACAGAGCATATCCAGGTCAACTATACAGGGTAAGGCCAATTAATTTCAAAGTGGCATACTAATTTTCACTTCCATAAGCGGTCTGAGTTCCACTGTTCCAAAACCTTGCCAATTCCTGGTTAGCCTTTTAAGATTTTTGTCAGTTGGGTGGGGATAAACGATATCTAAGTACATAGTATTAATTTGCCTGTCTTTGATTACTGGTAAGGGCAAGCAATCTTTCCTATGATTACTAACCACTTGTATTTTCTGGGAAAGGCCTATTCATCTTCTATTGGGTTGTACTTATTAATTTAGAAGGTATTTATATTTTTTCAAACAAATCTTTTTTTGGGGTTAGATCTGTTACATATATCCTCTACAGGGTGGAAGCTTATATTTTTACTCGATCTTCTGATGAAGAGAAATTATTAGTGAGGATGCATTAATCTTTTATGTTAATGAGGTTTGGGTGTGAGAGGGGGTGTGAGGTGTTTTAAGGCATCTTTCCCTATTCCTGAGACCATTAAGATTTTATATTCTCACTATAAAATTTCAAAATATCACTTTTCATATTTAATGTTTTTAATCCACATGCAGTGATTTTTGTGTGTGGTGTGAGAAATATTTTTTCACATATAAACAATTATCCTACTACCATTTATTGAAGAATCCCTCCTTCCCCCAATAATCTGTCCTATCATATCAGGGTTTCATGTGTCTATGTATCTATTTTTGAGCTATTTCTTTGGTCATTTTGTTGTTTTTTTTTCTCTCAAGGCCAGTAGTATCACATTGTTTCAATTACCACAGCTTTAAATAAAACTTGGTATCTCCTCACCTTATTCTTGTCTGGAATATTTTGGCTGTTCTTGGCCCTCTACTCTTCTATAAATTTTAGTATCTCTTGTCAAGTTCTTCAAACAACCTGTTTGGGTTTTGATTGGAACTGCATTGAATCTATGGATCAATTGGGGGAAAAACAGTCATCTTTGTAATACTGAGTTTCTGTATCTATGGACACAGTATTTCAGCATTTATTTAAATCTTCCTTAATGTGTTTCAGATGTTAACACTATATAATATTTTTCATAAACATCCTGGTCATCTTTTGTTAGATTTATTTTCAGGTATTTTATTTGTTGATAACATAAATTATATTTTTAATAATTATCAAGCCATTGCTGTTGTAAAGAAATATGATTTTTGAAAATGCTTCATATCTAGCAATCTTATAAATTCATTACTTTTAATAATTTTTCTCTAAGTCCATTTTAAAAAATAGGCAATTATGTAAAAAATAGTAGGTTTTATTTCTTTCATTTAAATCTTTGTAGCCACCCCCCCCCCCCGCCAACCTTTTTACGGATTTACTAAACTGTCAAAAGTTTCCAGTACAATGTTGAAGAGAATCATTTTTTTTGTAGATGATTGTCCTCAATATTCTAAGCAGATGAATATATATTTGCTACTATTAAGTTTCCCCCAATTTGTATCATTTTTATAGTCTCTTGATTTTTGATTTTCAATGACATCTTTTTTCCTTTAAATATAATAGAAAGATAATTGAATACTTTATATAACTCATTCTTTTGTCTGCTCTTTTTGCTGACTCTAGCTCCTGAAAGGTAGTGTGTGGTATTGTCTAAGTCTCTGGACTCTGAAACTTGGATCCATGTGTTTAAATCCTACCTCTACCACTTCCTAAGTAGTTTAACCTTGGGCAAATAAAGTAACCTGAGCCTCAGCTTCCTCATTTAAAAAAAAATTGGAAATAATACATACAGCTCAAAGATTTTTGTGAGAATTACATAAAGGCTTTGGCACACATCATGACGGAGGCCTAATTCCTTGGGTAGTCTGTGATTTTTCAACTTGTATTGTTAGAACTCAACGTATGGGAATTTGTTAAAAGCCTGTGTTGAGATTGCTTTTTTCCAAAAAGTTGGGGGTACTATGGACCCATTTTTAAATTATACCTGACTCTTGAACAACACAGGTTTCAAGTGTGTGAGGCTACTTATATGCAGATTTTCCCAAAAAATATAGTACTGTAAATGTATTTTCTCTTCCTTATGATTTCCTTTTTTTTTTTTTTTGGTTTTCAAGGTTTTGTTTATTTGAGTATCTTCCTTATGATTTCTTAATAACATGTTTTCTCCAGCTTACTTTATTGTAAGAATACAACATATAATAAATACATATAACATATAAAATATGTTAATTGACTTTCAGTAAGGATTCTGGTCAATAGAAGGCTAAGTTTTGGGGGAGTCAAAAGTTATACATGAATTTTCAACTGTGAGGGGTCAGCACCCCAACCCGTGTTGTTCAAAGGTCAATTTTAGAACCCTCTGTTTTCAGCAGAGCACTTCTTGACTTCATGAAGAATCATCTCTGATCCAGTGTCCCAGCCTGCACAGACTGCAGGCTTTGTCCCTGGTCCCCTTTGAGTACCAAAGCTGTACCAATCACAAAGATCTGAATTTATCTATAGAATTTACAGGGGCTGCTTCAGTGCTTATTAACCTCACGATCTTATGCTTCCGATTCACTCCTAACTTCAACAGATATTTTACTTACCTGTAGGCTCATCCAATCATTTAAAAGGGTGATTTTTATGTTTCACCAAGCTTTTAAAAATACTACATAGCCTAGGTCATATTGTCAGAGAAGTCTCATTCTAGTAATTTTTAACAAGTCTTTTGGGTTTCTTATGTACACAATCATAACCACAAAAAAACCCATAATTTCTTCTAGTATTTACATAACTTCAGTTCCTTATGTTAGGGCAATTGTTGGAACCTCCAAAACAACAATCCCTACCATGTTAATAAGTTCATTTATAATGATGTCTGCTCTTTTAGTAAAGAAACATTTTATCTTGAAGTAATTAAATGCATCTCTCTGGTTCTTTTAGGATAATTTTTATTGCTTTAGGAAAATCTTTTATCCTAGCTTTCTAACTTAGTGGTGAAGAGCTGAAAACAGAATCCTACTGTAGTTTTTAAAAAATTATTTTATTCCTCGGTATTTACCCTTTTTGGTTCCTAATGTAGTTTAGTGGTGTCCTCTTTTTTTTTTTTCTCCCTTGTACTCACTGCAGAGGCTACCCAATATATCTCTTTTCTCAAAGAACTGGTGGTTTTTCATGGCTGATGTACATACAGCTCATATAGCTATGCTTAAAATACGAGGGGCGCCTGCAGGGCTCAGTCGTTACACATTTGCCTTCAGCTCAGGTCACGATCCCAGCATCCTGGGATCAAGCCCTGCATCCCGCGTGCACCCCAGTGTGTACTCCACATTGGACTCCCTGCTCATGCTCTCTTGCTATCTCTGTCTCTCTCTCTAATAAATAAATTAAAAACCTTAAAAATAAAATAGGTTTAAAAAGAAAGTAAATATTTCTGGAGGTTAAATCACCTCTGTATATTCATGGGTGAATTTCATTTTTTAGGAGCATTTCAGTATCTGTCAGCTTTTGCAGGAATTCTTCCCTCTTCTTGCTGCAAACAACAAATTATTATTTTCACTTGTTTTCTCAGCCCAACAAAAACAAAATATATTGTTTGAAAAGTTTTGCTTTACAGTACTATTCAAAAAACATAACATGTTAGATAAGGAGACTAAGCAATGGGATGCACCAATCCACTGGAAATAAACTAGATGTAATCTAATAACACTCAGTAAAAAAAAAAAAAAAGCTGATGTAAACTCTCATTTAAGTAAGCTCTACGCCCAATGTGGGGCTCAAACTCACAACCCTAAGATTAAGAGTCGTGTAATCCACCGACTGAACCTGCTAGGCGCCCCACACCTCTCTCATTTTTAACACACACTTCCAGTTAACCCGTGGTTATGTTTTGAGATTTACAAAAACATTACCCATGCTGGCAGTACAATTTTACCACCTACCTGTTTTTCATCAACCTTATTTCTCTTTTCAGCTGGGGGTCATCCGTCTTAGTTGTCTGGGACGTAAGAGTCACAGGAGACGTCATCACCACAGTCTGTGGCAGCGAAGTAGCTGAAGGTGTGGTTCGGATCTGGTATGTCTGCATATCTCCTGACGCAGCTGTGCGGTCAAAAGAATGAATTAATGCCCAAGTGTCTTTGAAAGGACGTTGAGATGTTCTCCATAGACACTTAAGTATACTTACTTTGTACAACCACCTGGTTGCTGGGCACAAGTATTTGCTGTCCGTCAGAGGTCTGTGCGTACTGGAGAATTGTTGTACCTTGCTGAGTACTGCCTGAATTTGTCATGGTTAATGTCTGAAGTCCCTGTACTCCATCTGTGCCTGGACTGGCCAGTTGTAAGGCTCCATTTGGGGCAATGGCAACTTTAACCAAAGAGAGAACACAGCTATTGTAAGGCTAGACAACATACTAATTGCAAAGGATTGGTGGAAAAAAAAAACAAAACCCAAACACTATTTATTAAAATAGGTTTGTATGCAGTTCCACTTGCTAACTGTTGACTACTCTGAGTGAACTATATGTAAAAGAAATAAAATGGCATTTCTCTATAAAATTTTATAGTTCAGATGCACTAATCTTAAATTCAGTCTCAAACTGTACAACATAACTGGTTAGTCAAAACACATTTTGGTCTCCATGAAGCACTGCATGCTAATTCCCACGGTGGTCCCAACAGTTCTGGGGCATTAGGTACCAATGGCTCACTTTTTTTTTTTTAATATTTTATTTATTCATTTGACAGAGAGAGCGAGATCACAAGCAGGCAAAGAAGCAGGCAGAGAGGGGGAAGCAGGCTCCCTGCTGAGCAGCGAGCCTGATGCGGGGCTCGATCCCAGGACCCTGGGATCATGAGCTGAGCTGAAGGCAGAGGCTTCAACCCACTAAGCCACCCAGGCGCCCTACTTTTTTTTTTTTTTGAAGATTTTATTTATTTATTAGGAAAGAGAGAGAGTGAGAGAGAGCATGAGAAGGGAAAAGGTCAGAGTGAGACACAGACTCCCCGTGGAGCGGGGAGCCCGATGTGGGACTCGATCTCGGGACTCCGGGATCATGACCTGAGCCGAAGGCAGTTGCCCAACCAACTGAGCCACCCAGGCGCCCCCAATGGCTCACTTTTAAAGGAAAAATAAGTAGAAGGAAATATTAACATGGCTTGTGATTTTTATTCAAATAAGCTCAAAAATATTTTTTAATAGATTTAAGTGTGCCTATGGAAAAAATTTTAAATAGGATTAAAGGTTACACAATGAAAACATAAATCTTCATACTGTTTCTGAGCTCTGCTGTCCAGTGGTAACCACTTGTTTAAAACATATTGTTATTTATGTAAGTGGTATTTTAAATATATATTCAAGTCACCTCCTAGTGAAAATCACCATTGAGGTGGTCATGAGAAAGCCCATATACAAATCACATTACTACGTGCCCCCCAGGCATTTTTCAATAAATTTTACTTATGTTAATGCTTTCCTCTCAAACCTTAAATGAAATATGCAAAAGGTTTGACCAAATAGAAAACATTTTAGTATTATGCAATTCCACACAATAAATCTTCTTTAGAGGGTGACTGTGTGGCTCAGTTGGTTAAGTATCTGCCTTCTGCTCAGGTCATGATCCCAGGGTCCTGGGATCGAGCCCCCGCCCATATCAGGCTCTCTGCTCAGCGGGGAGCCTGCTTCTCCCTCTGCCTGTGCTCTCTCTCTCTCTGTCAAATAAATAAAATCTTTTAAAAAATAAAAACAAATCCCCTTTAGAATTTAATACCTCATCTCTGTATCCTCTTATCAGACTATTATTATTAGATTTTTTCTTTTACACTTTGGCTATCAGAAAGCCAAAGCACACTTGTCTGGCTGTGCATGTTTTAACTGAAAATAATTTCTTTCAGGAGTTTCTAATTATCCCTCCTCCACTGCCCCACAACCAATATTCCCATATACTTTAATTTATATGACTGAAGAAGTAACAACAGTGTTTAGAGGCAGAGATTTGTTTTAAATTTATATTAGCAATTATTTGCAATCTCCTCTTCTGTAACACACATTATACACACACACACACACACATATATACATATATATAAATATGCTAATAAAAAGTAAAACCCCCAATCTCTATTTATTCCACTGACCACCCCATACCCTCATCCTGAGGTAACCATTATTTTTGGTGTACATCCTTCCTAATCTTTTCCTATGTTCACATAGACTGATATATTAATACAAATCAAAATATGTGTATCCATATACACATACCTATAGACATAACGTCTTTTGATGTTAAGTATATGTGACAATACATAACTTTAACATTTTTGTAACATACCTTCCTTTTTTTTTTTTTTTTTTTATTAGAGAGTGAGAGACTGAGAATGAGAGGGGAGAAGGTCAGAGGGAGAAGCAGACCTCCCGCAGAGCCGGGAGTCCGATATGGGACTCGATCCTGTAACTCCGGGATCATGACCTGAGCCGAAGGCAGTTGCTCAACCAACTGAGCCACCCAGGCGCCCCAACCTTCCTATTTTTTTTTTAAAAGATTTCAGAGAGCGAGCAATCAAGCATGAGCAGGGGGAGGGGCAAAGGGATAGAAGCAGACTCTCCAAGAGCACAGAGCCCAACACAGCCCGATCCCAGGACCTCAAGATCATGACCTGAGCAGAAGGCAGATGCTTAACTGACTGAGCCACCTGGGCGCCCCTTTCCTATTTTTGTTTAACCTGTGTATTTACCTGGTTGAGTTTACTCTAACTCTGCACTGATACAGTAGCCATTAGCCACAAGTGGCTACTTAAATTAACCAAAAAACAAGATAAAATTTCAGTTCCTCAGTCTCACCAGCCACATTTCAAGTGCTCAGTAGTCATACTGGCTTAGCGGCTACTGTACTGGACATTGCAGATAGAGAACACTTTCATCATCAAGGAAGTTCTACTGGATCATGCTGTCCTAAATACTAGTTGGTATTATACTTATTTCAATCATATATGAAATATTAGCCCAAGTTTCTATGTAGTTTTCATAATTTCTAATTTTAATTGTTTTTTAGAATAATAAGCCATATTAATATATAATTTTGCTGATATGCTGCTTTAAGAAAAATTTTTTGAGGGGGGCCTGGGTGGCTCAGTGAGTTAAAGCCTCTGCCTTTGGC
Source organism: Nasua narica (assembly GCA_028533885.1). Lineage (NCBI taxonomy): Eukaryota > Metazoa > Chordata > Mammalia > Carnivora > Procyonidae > Nasua > Nasua narica. Next base: position 64,106,126 of record CM052807.1, on the reverse strand, counting down.
TCGGGTCATGATCTCTGGGTCCTGGGATCAAGCCTCGCATCGGGCTCCCTGCTCAGCGGGGAGCCTTCCCCCTCTCTCTCTGCCTGCCTCTCTGCCTACTTGTGATCTCTCTCTGTCAAATAAATAAAATCTTTTTTTTTTTTAAGATTTTATTTATTTATTTGACAGAGAGAGAGAGATCACAAGTAGGCAGAGAGGCAGGCGGGGGAGGGCTCGATCCCAGAACTCTGGAATCATGCTGGAATCATGACCTGAGCCGAAGGCAGAGGCTTAACCCTATGAGCCACCCAGGCGCCCCTAAATAAAATCTTAATAAAAAAATTTTTTTTTAAAACAGTAATGCATGTATATGGTAAAAAAAATTCAGTTTTTTTAAAATGAAAGTGAACTTCTCAACTGCCTCTTATCTTGCTCCCAGGTTGCCTTCCTTGCAACCACTGTTTTCAGTTTCTTATGTGTCCTCATTGAGGTGTTTTTTTTTATATATATTCTTTAAGTAATTTATTCATAACAAACTTCAGTGGAAGGCTACTATGCACCAGGCCTTCTGTGCCTGGTATTCACAGCTGTGAACAAGACAAAGTTCTTTCCCTCAAGGAATTTATCCTTGAGAACAGATCATAAAGATCTGATCTATAATTTTATATAATCTATGATCAAAAAACTAATATATACTTTTTTTATAATTATAAAAAAATGCTATAAAAACATTAAGAAAGTTAACCAAAGAGCATATTTTAAAAAGAGTGGTCTCTGAGAAAGTGACACTTAAGTGGAGCAGGGGTGAGGATGCAAGTCGGGGGAGGCTCTGGGAGAATGTGCCAGGCAACAGGGATGAGTTGGAGAAACAGCAAGAAAGTCTGTGTCGCCAGATGCCCTCCAGGGGCAGACAACAGTGGAGCTGGGTAAGCAAGGCCAGATCCTGGATATAACCTCCCCTTACAGAACTTATTCTAGGTGTGATGGAGCTCACTGGAGGATCTGGAGCAAAAGTGGTGTGATCTAATTGACATTTTAAATAAGTCGCTTTGGCTGCAGTATGGGAAACAAAGAGAGCAACAACAGAAGCAAAATGACCCCCACATTATTGAGATGAGAGTATAAAGCAAGGTGGTGGTAGTGATTGGAGATGGTGAGAGGTGGTCGGCTGGGACACAGATTTTGAGGCAGGAGTCAACTAGACTTGAAACAGGAGTCGGGAATGGAAGTTCAGCAATCCTCTACAAATGGATAGCACAAAGAATTCGGTGGGAGTGATAAAATTGTATCTTGACTGTGGTAGTAGTTAGACAACTCCATGAATCTGTCAAAAATCCCAAGTAAGCATATCACTTACAAGCTATGTGACTTTAGGGACATAATCTAACCTCTCTAAGGCTTTATGAGTTTCCTCATAAATTGCATAACTGCCTATCTCACAAAGTCGTTTTAAGAAGTAAACGTGATCATGCTGAAAAAGTACTTTGCATTATTTTTGGCTCAAAATGCTATTCTTCAATGATCCTCACTATTAAAGCATGACAGTCTTTCTATACACCACTTCTTTATCGAAGTTAGTTTCTGTGTGTCCATCATGTAAAAATTCCTATACGTACTGTACTGTCCACTGCTAGTTTGATAGATGGGAGTTGGAACAGACATAGAAGTGACAGCAGAAACTCCAGGGTTTTCTCCGTCTCCTTTTCTGCCCCGTGTATCTTCAGAAGATAGATCTTTCAAAATTTTTCTGTGAAAGATAAAACTCTATTAATTGGTAATGAGGACAGCTTTACAAAAACAAATTGCTAAACCTTTTTCAGTCTCAGGTTAAAAGTATAATAATCTACTAGACATCTAAACTGTTGTGTCAAGGAGCCCTTTTAGTTTAGCACAGACTATTGTAATGATGTGTAAGGCAGGCTAGTTACACTTTATTTCACGGCAAAAGAGACACTGAATAAATACCCCTTACAGAGGTATGAAATGTGTCTTTCCCCTACAAAACAGAAGACTCCATTGTAAGGTATTTCATTAATTAACGAGAATAGTATTCATTTTCTAAATAGTGACTTTCATTTAAAAAGATCAAATTAAAAAATTTTTTTCAACCTTCAACTCTATAGTGAGAAAGTGCACAGTTCTAAGAAACAAGAAAATTAGAAATGCTACTATAAAAAAGCACAGTATTAGTGATACGTGAAATTGTTTATCTATGAATGATCTTTTTTAAAGTAATCTCTATACCCAACGTGGGGCTCGAATTTACGACCCTGACATCAAGAGTTGCATGCTCCATTGACTGAGTTGACTGAGCCAGCCAAGTACCCCAATAAAATTGTTCATTATCAACAGGAAGTAAATATAATTCCACAGATATCCTCAGACTTGGTAAAATGAGATGACAGGAATACGATAGAGGAGGATTCCTTTCTGAATCTGAAAGGAAACATTTTCAAAACCCAATTGGGAGTGGAGGGACAAATTATTTATTTCTAAGGAAAAAAGAGAAAGAAAAATCTTTCCTTAAGAATTCTATGTTCATTGTAGAAAAATCAGAAAACTGAAATACTTGTGTGGAAGCAACAAAAAGTCACAAAGGGGGAAAAAAACCCTTATCACTGAAAAGGATCTTTCATTTATCTATGCCAACTTTCCAGCCTATGCAAGAATTCCCTAACATTCCTAACAGCCTCTATTTCCAGGAATAAGGCACTCGCAACTTCCAAACAGCAAACATTTCAATTACTAAGCCCTTTCTTATTTAGTCCCAAAGCTGATTCCACCCAGTGAATGAAGCTAAAAAAACTTAAGCTTAACTCTAACTCTATATCCATGCCTGAACTCTGCAATATTTGACAATTGCTACAGTTCTTTATTTGAGGCCAAATAATTTTAGTTCCTTCACCTCTTCTATAACGTGCTGCAAATTGGTTCTCCAATGTGGTCTCCTTACCTGGACGATCTTCCCAACAAGAGCTAATACAGCTGTAGACTATATCAACCGATGTCCCACACAGAGAATAAGAGAGGTGGCAGTCCTATAGGACTCCATGTTAGGCATCTGAAGAATGACCACACTGGTTCCTAAACCTGCTTATGTATCAGAATCGTCTGCAGTGGTTTACTGAACCCACATTCCCATCTGGTATCCCTAAGGGCTGAGTGAGTCAGGACAGAGCTCCAGAATCCCTTTAATAAATGCCTGCCGCACAGCGTTCTGCAGCCGCACAGTGTTCTGCCAGAGACTGTGGAATACTGTGCCAGGTCCTTTTCACTTTTAAGTTATGAAACATTCTGAGCATAAAGAAAAGTACAGAAATTAAAACACCTATGTACCATATACCAAGAATGGATAGATGGTAATATATCCTGCAACGTTGCTGAACTCATTAACTACCTCTACTTTAGTGGATTCCTTAAGATTTTCTTCTATACATGAAATGATGTCATCTGCAAATTGTTTTATTTCATCCCATCCTTTTCAATCTGGATGCCTTTTATTTCATTTTCTTGCCTAACTGCCTGAATACAATGTTAAATAGAAGTCATGAGAGCAGACATCCACAGCCTTGTTGGGTTCATGACCTTAGGGAGAAAACATTCAGTCTTCTACCTGCTTGTGCTGTCAAATAAATACATAAAATCTTAAAAAAGGGGGGGGGGGAAGAGAACCCCTGCTCTTCTCACTAAGAGAAAGAGACCTTGCCTGGGACAGTCCATTTCATTTGCTATAACTTTCCTGCCCCACCCTTCTTCCCATAAAAACCTTCTATTTTGCACAGCTCCTCGGAGCTCCCCTCCACTTGCCATGATTCATGAATTATTGCTAATTCATGAATTATTTAATAAAGCCAATCAGACCTTCAAATTTACGTGCCTGAATTCTGTTTAACAGATTTGGTGGTGTCAGGATCAAAAGCGAACTTCTGGCAGCATCTGGGGACAACAAAAAACACAGGTATGGAGCCCCACAAACCCTTCAGAGTTCATGGTCTTTCTCACCGTATGAGGGCCCTTGGCCAGTCCCTTTCACTTTTAGTTCTGCTATTTTTGCATCCAGCTGCCAATGTGAATTTCCAGTAAAGGGTTAGCGGGTCAGGCTAGACCAACAATGTTCTAAGGGAGTACCAGTCCTTAACCCTTGGTTCAGCCCACACTTCCACCTTGGAATCCTTCCCTAGTTCCAGTCCCTAGGCTGGCTTGGTTCACACTGGGAATTGTTAGTAGTACACAAAGAATTCTCTTGTCTGTGGCCACTCCACAGTGACAGGTTTTGGTTACTGCTGGTGTGCTGAGGTACACCTTTGTGTGTCTTGTTTTGTGTAAATAAAGATTAGCTAGTGGGGATTTCGGAAAATGGAAAGCCACAAAAGAACCGGTGGGCACAGGTCAAAGCATTCAAGAGCTGTTAGAGCACTTGCCATGTAACTCAGAGACTCCCAGTGTTAAGCCGGTCAAAGAACAGGTCAGACTGACATTAGTTCACCCACTGACCTCACAAAAACTTGCCTGCAATCAAGTACGCTGTAAAACAACCCATTCATCTCAACCCCGCGGCAGGTCCCTCGTATGTATCAGTTTGGGTCTGAGAAAACTAAAGGCCAAGTTAAAACAGATGGGATCCCTGTATCTACAGAGCTGGGCGTGCGCCTTCTGGCACACCCGCTTATTGCACGTCTAAGCGCCGTAGTCTCGAAGTTAGATACCTAGGAAGACTAAACTTTTTTTTCCACTAAAACAATGTGGAATTACTATGACTGTTACGAGGAAGGTTGAATTAGATCATCCGTTGAAGAACCTTTGCACTTGAAAGCAAGGGTATCTGTTTTAATTGGCAAGAAGCAGCCTCTCAAAGATTTCAAAATTACAAAAAGTCTCATTAAAAGATTCATGGCAAAAAGCTAATGAAAGAGAAAAGGTATCTAAAACAAGACTGTAAGACTGATGTAAATCCTACTGCTCCTGTCTGTCCTTTGATTACTCCTCCTAGTGAGCTTCTGTCTGAATTGCTTTTCCATTCTCCTGAAGAGATTGTGACCTTTTGAAATAAGACCACTTGGGGCTACCGGTGATTCTTTCCAGGTTCCTCTTACTCCTTGCTCTAAGGCTGAACTAAGGGTCATAGTTGAAAAAAAAAATTTTTTTTAAGATTTTATTTATTTGACAGAGATCACAGGTAGGCAGGCAGGCAGAGAGGTTGGGGGAAGCAGGCTCCCTGCCAACCAGAGAGCCCGACATGGGGCTTGATTCCAGGACCTCACCAAAGGCATGATGCTTAATGGACTGAGTCCCCCAGCCGCCCCTTAATGGAGGTAATTTTATCAAGAAAAAACAAAAGGGGAAAGGCTGTGTAGACAGACATATCTTTAGAATTATCCACATTAAATAGGAAACTTATCCTTGGTAGGTCCCTGTTATCTCTTATTCTGTCAACAACAAAAAATAGTAGCTTAGGATAATGGCTGGCTTTGTCTAATGTTTAATGAGGTTTTTGTAGGTAATCTACACATAATTATTAAAGACAAATAGATGTATGCAAGATAAAAGTTTATAAATGAACTTTTCAGTGATATTAGGTCATTTTAAATAGTTTTCTCCACTTATTGGGGGGTTAATCTAAAACCTTAAAAAGTTTTACTGAGTTAAATGAGTTAAAATGCTAAACTCAATAAAATCTATCTAAATCGTTCCAAATAAGACAAAATAATACAACAATAACTAAACAGGTTTATCTACTTCTGGCTTATTACAGAGAGACTAAAAGATACTCAGATATGTTAATGCTATACTGGAAAAATTTTAAAGATAAGCTTTTGGAAATTTTGAAATGTATTAATAAATTTGCAGATTTAAAGAATGCTTGTATAACAGTTCACAGTTGCTTACTTAGTTTTCACTAGGAATTAAGGCTTCTAAAGGTTAAGAATTCTAGTTAATGTACGTAACTAAAACTAATAATAAGGAAAACATCTCCATATGCCAGGAAAGTAGGATGTGCTTTCAATGAAGGAGAAATAATGAGGCTAGCTGTCTAAAGAGGAAAAACACAGGACAAAATCAGAATGTAGAAAAAAAGTTCTAGAAGGTTTGTGGCAGAGGAATTTTTGAAAAGGAATTTCAACATGTGGTCGAGCTGGTTAAGATTAAAATACATTTTTAAAAATCAGTTTTAATATCAAAAGTAATGGTGCAAAATTAGAATGTGGTTTTCTCTCTGGTCTGACTTTGGTAAAATTGTGAAAATTTCTTTACCTTTTAAAGTTTCATAATGACCTGTGATCCTGTTTAGGCACGTGCTTTCAAACCTGTTTTGGAAGGTTTGGGGTGCTCACTCTGCTGAACACCCAACTCTTGGTTTCAGCTCAGGTTATGGTCTCCGTTGGTGGGATGGAGCTCTTGGGCTCTGCTTGGCAGGAACCTGCTGGAGATTCTC
>CM052807.1:64081071-64099214 GCA_028533885.1 Nasua narica | reverse complement strand
TTTTTTTTTTTTTTTAAGATTTTATTTATTGATATAGAGAGGAAACACAAGCAGGGAGAGTGGGAGAGGGAGAAGCAGGCTTCCCACAGGGCAGAGAGCCCGATGTAGGGCTTGATCCCAGGACCCCAGGATCATGACCTGAGCCGAAAGCAGACACTTAATGACTGAGCTACCCAAGTGCCCTTTCAAAAGCTTTCAAGGCATGTTCATAGCTGCTAACCACTGAACAAATGCTCTCACCTAAGACTGAAAATTAATGGGCACTTGGGTGGTTCAGTTAACTGTCTGCCTTTGGCTCAGGTCTTGATCTCAGGACCCTGAGATCGAGCCCCACGTGAGGCTCCCTGCCTAGGAGGGAGCCTGCTTCTCCCTCTTCTCCTGCTCCTTCCTCTTTCGCTCTCAAATACATAAAGACTGAAACATAAAGCAATGTGAACCTGAAGCTGTGACTTGCAAATATCACAAAGATTAAGAAGAAAAAAAAAGTCTAGATGTTACACAAAAGGGAAAACAAAAACTCTAAGAATTTTCCGGTGCTGGGAACAGCATTAATGTCTTAAAATTTGATCACATCTCAGTTAAGCTGAATCAAACCAAAGGCCCAAAATGGCATCACTTAGGCCAAGTCCCCAAAGTGGAGCTTAATACTTAATCTAACTGCAGTCTCAGCGTCCTCTCACAGAAATGTAGTCACAACTAGTCAGAAATTTTCAGATGAGCACCAGTGAGGTAATCTGTCACATGGGCCTTCTCCATACCCCGCAAGAAAGATGAGAATCTGCATGATAAGACCCCCTGGCAGTTCCCCTACGGGAAAGAGACCTTGACTGGAACAATCCTTTCACTTGCAACTCTTGCCCCATTGTCCTTCCTATATAGAAAAATTCCATTTTGCTCACACCCACCTTTTTTAAGTAGGCTCCATGCCCAGTGTGGGCATGTCATTTAAATTATTTTCTAGGGGTGCATGGTGGCTTAGTTGGCTAACCATCTGCCTTCTGCTCAGGTCATGATCCCAGGGTCTTCGAATCAAGCCCCATGTTGGGGGGGGGGTGTCCCTGCCTATGCACGCACACGTGTACTTGCTCTCAAATAAATGGAAAATCTTAAAAAAAAAAAAAAAAAGATTTCCTAGACCACTGTCTTCTAATACTACCATTTAAAACCCGTGGTCAGTCTAATGGTCATTCTATTCCAGGTAATTTTTTTTTTCAGAAGCTTTTAAGATCTTTTTATTTTTGGTGTTCACCTTTACTTACTAAGTTATATCTACATTTAGGTTTATCTTAATTTATCTTGTTTGGGACCTTGCTTTCTGAAGCTGACAGATTCATGTCTTAAGACATTTCAGTCATTAGAGAAAAGCTGCTATCAGTGCTCTTCGACATTCTAGGTCACTTACTTGAAGAGAGCTCCCAGGTCCCTAATTCTCTTAATCATACCTAATCTGCTATATAACATTTAAAATTCCTCAGTAGTTTTTTAGCAATTATATTTTACTATCTGAAGCTCTTTACTGGTTTAATTCTATTTATTGTATCTCCTGCTGCTTGCTAAAAATGGATTTGTTTCAGTTTTTTATAATTTCAGGTTATAAGCTCATTTTAGTAGGGTTTCTTTTTCAACACCACCCGCCCCCGCCAAAATTCACAGACAAAATTTGTCTGTTCATTAACTGTTTATTCAACAGAGTCCAAATTCCTTAACATGGTAATAAGGTTTGAAGAAATTTGGCTCTTGTTTACCTTTTCTTGCTAAACCTCCTCTTCCTTAGGTTCCCAATTTCCAAAACAGGCCAACCTCTTTCCTATCATACTGTGATTAGACTGTCCCTCAGCCTAAGCCCTTTTCCTGCTACCAAACCCCTCCCTGCTCCTGTGTCTCACAAAATTTCTCAGACTGGTGGTGATCCAAATGACATCTTTTATAAAATCTTTCCTATTTAATTCTACCAGGCAAGAATGACTATACCCTATACAGTGTTCTCTTATAATATCTAAAATCTTAACTGTATTTATTTATACACTTTCAAAGACAGCATTTCATCCTTTTCTGTCTCCCTTTCTTCCTACTTTCTAGCTGTTTCATTCAACAAGTAGTAACCGAACATCTCCTCTTGCAAAAAATTATTTAAGAACATGGCCGGTGTATTTTTTTTTTTTTTTAGCATATTTCTTTTTAGTAATCTCTTTATCCAACATGGGGTTTAAACTCAAGACCCCCAAGATCAGGAGTCACGTGCTCTTCTGACTGAGCCAGCCCGGTGCCTCTAGCCCATCTATTATTAACTGGTATTCCAACAGGAGGACCTAAATACTATAATAGGGGTGAGTAAAAGGAATGCCACAGAAGAAAGGCCTAACTTGGTCTTGGGAGTTGGAAAGAAGGTAATTAGAAGACTTCCAGGAGGAAATAAGGCTTAAAGTATGTGCAGGAGTTACAAAGAATGCAGAAAAATGTGCTTCAGCAAAGGGACAAAAGCCCAGAGTTAGGAAGCTAAGAAAGGGAACAGAAGCTAGTTCAGTTCCTTAAATCTACAGTCCTTCTTTCACGTTGCTACGAAAGTTAACTATCTAAAAGTATATATGACAATCTTGTACTTTGCCAGAAGATAAGACTAAATTCCTCCTCAGGACAGTAATTTAGGCCCTTCATAATCTGGCTCAAATCTCTCTCTCTCAACATTTCCCACCCTATACAGATACATGCGCCCTCTTCCTTTGCACAGCACCATTCCAGCTCGTTGGTATAATATAACACATGCAGGCTTTGAAACGTGAGTACTCACCTGTAAGATGGGCGCCGTGCCAGGATCCCGTGGGCTTTCTGTGAGGAGCCTATACTGTCTGATGAGTCCTGAGACTCCTCACTCTCCGATAAAGATGATACCTGAAAAAAAAGAACAGGTTTTATGGTGATGAACAATGCAGGTGGAAAACAATTTAATTTTTACTCTCAGAAAATATGATCTGTCTCCTGCCATGCAAATTCAGTGGTCATTAAATCTAAGGTCTAAAAGAAAGGAACAAAAGAAAAAGCAAAATGTATTTCAGAGGCCCAAACTACTTAAAGGAACATACAATACAGCATGCTCAGAACTAAGACGACAGTCTATCTCTAAAATAAAGCAATACTATTCTACTAGAGTTATAAAGATCAGTCTCTGATTTCTACCCTTTTTCTAAACTGATGCACATTACTCAATTTTTTTTTAAATCAATAATCAGATTTGGATTCTGGACATGCTAACTTTGAAACACTATTAGAAATCCAACAATTATCAAATTATTAGATAATAACATTGCAGAGACTGCTAAATACACAGGCCTTTGAATCAAGAGAGGTCTTGGGCTAGACATATAAACTTGGGAGTCACAGCTCTTTAGAAATCCTTAAAGCTATAAGACTGGATGAGCTCAATATATGGAGAAGAGAACCAAGGACAAAACCCAAGAACACTCTAACATTAACAGTTGGGAGGAAGGGGAAGAACCTGCAAGTAAGAACAAGACACCACTGAGACAGGAAGAATACCAGATAAGTGACGTGTCCTAGAGAGCTAGCAAAACCAGTGTATTAAAAAGAATGATCAACTATGTCAGGTGATGCTAACGGGTAAAGTCAAACAAGGACGGAGATCAGCTCATTAGTTTAGCAAGAGGGAGGTCACTGGCAAGGGCGGGTATAAACATACAATTCAGAAATCTGTACTAATTATTAGGCTTTATCTCACCTGATAATTAAATGAGTTAATACACGTAGAGCACTTAGTGCCTGGCACCTAGCAAGCACTATTAAATACTAACTAGTAATAATAAGCCCTTTAAAATTATGTCAACACAACAGCCACTTGCAAATTTTAAGTTATAACATGATCTTACTATTAAGAAAACAAGTTATTTTCAACTCTTAAAATAAATTAAAATTCCCCATTATTTGTCCAAAGTTGCACTGTGACACCTGACTTTAAAATAACCCAAACAGGCGTCTAGAAAGGACATAACAGGGGCGCCTGGGTGGCTCAGTGGGTTAAAGCCTCTGCCTTCGGCTCAGGTCGTGATCCCAGAGTCGTGGGATCGAGCCCTGCATCGGGCTCCCTGCTCAGCGGGAGGCCTGCTTCTCTCTCTCTCTCTCTGCCTACTTGTGATCTCTCTGTCAAATTAATAAATAAGATCTTTAAAAAAAAAAAAAAGAAAGGACATAACAAATCAGTGTTCTACATTACTATCTACAGAAACCTTTCCCCTCAAGGAATCAGACTTAGACCTAAAGTTTCCAGGGAAACTTGTTTTATATTCTACAACTGCCTCCAAAAACAGTTCTAGTGTGCAACTACTTGTTTATATCTTATATTAAATCTGTATCTTTTGGCAGAAAAGAATGAACTGGTTACGATCTGTAATAATTAACAAATAGTAACAGATAGTATATTATAGTATTTCCTCAAGCACCATGGATAACCTTAACCTAAACCTTTAACTGTTTTCACTGTCCCTAAATTTACTCCACAGTCTCCTACTGAACTCAAGAAAATAATTTCTGGAACTAAGAGATTACTTATATAACTAAGGTCAAGTATTTCTTTTTAATGACAGGAGTGGCAAGTAAGAGTAAAATCTTCATATAAAACTCAAAATCCATGCAGTAGCCACCTTTCGTACAGGAAAACCACATTCAAGACACAGCTGTAGAGCAGACAGCACTGCCAGATACTTTATAGTCAGCAGGTAAAAAATGAGGGATGACCAAACGTATTCAGAGGCGCACGGGAGCCAGAAGATAAAATGGGGACAAAAGAGTAGAAAGGAAAAAGGACCCAGGAACACCTTCCTTTCTACTCCTGTCAAATGATAATATGAAGGTAGACAGATCTAAATAAGACCTTGCCTCTATTATGAGAGAACTGTCTTATCTGACTTCCCCAAAGCGTAAGGTAGGCACTTTCATTACTCTGCTGACACTAACACCATCACCCTTGCTTTGAAGGAGCAGAGCAGGGCTTACGCGCGCCTTCTTGTGTGTGGCCCCCGCAGGACCTGCCTCTGGGAGGGTCAGAGTGTGGCTCAGCCCTCCCTTGAGCTAATTGGCCCAGACCGCCTGTGGGTTGGTTTGGGTAAGCCAATAGGAATGCGGAACCCCTGACCAGGAAAGAATATAAACCCCGCCTTTTGACCGCCAAACTTGCCTGCCAATTCTGGCCAGGGTGATAGGCTAGTTCAAATAGTTACTAAGTAACTTTCTGTGTGTTACAATCTCATTGGCCATTGGCCCCTATAAAATTGCTGCACTTTTTGAAACTCGCTCTCTTTCTCTGCATCACGCTGCTGCGTAGGTGAGTGTGGGAGACTGAGCTCGAACTAGCTCGAATAAAGGGCTCTTTTGCTTTTGCATCTGACTCGGCTCCCTGGTGGTCTTTGGGGATCTCAAAATCTGGGCCTAACAGTTTCAGAATTCTCCTTTTCATGAAAGATACCACTGGGACGAAAAGGTGCTTTCCCTTAAGGAAGTCTCATTTCTGAGCAATAACTTCCCCCCAAATTGTCTTACTTTTTCACTGTGTGGTCTATATGTGAAACTAGAAATTCTCAAACTTTTCTATTTGTCTCATTTGTCCTACTGTCTAGTTTCTAAGACAACTTCGCTATCTTGGTTTATAATATTTTAACTTAAGCAACTTTAATGTGTCCAAAGACTCAGGGTATAGAAGTCCCCTCTCTCAACCACTAAGTCTTTGAATTTCTGTACCGTTTGCACGTGTGGTGGGTGAATTACAGAAGACTGAGCTGTCTGGATGACCCCCTGAACCTGTACTTGCTCTCCAGGAAGAGGTATAATTGTCACTGGCGCAGATCCTCTTAATGCCATCTAAGAACAAATAAAAATTCAATTAACAAATATGTATTATACCTGTGCACATAAGATAGCTGAGTTCTTAACACTGGAAAACATATTTCAGAGCTTATTATTTAACCACATCTGTTAATTAAACATTAGGTATCTTTTAGGGGCCAGATGCTATACTAAGGGGTTGGCATTACAAACGAATTACAACAAACCGACTAAGAGCTGAAACAGAAAAAATAGAAAATATTGTACCACAGGACCAAAGGAAGGGTGCTACTTCATCTGGGTCTCGATGGATAAACAATTCTCTGAAGGCGCATATGGGGGTGGGGGTTGGAAGATTTTAGGCAGAATTGACTGTGCAAAAATGTAAAGCCTCTTTAGAACATGTTAATCTGAAGAGATCTGGTTGAAAACCAATCCAGAAATCTAGAGTCAAAAAAGTGAGAGAAATACCTACTTTGAGCCGTGTTTTTAAAGAAAAATCAAGGGCGCCTGGGTGGCTCAGTGGGTTAAAGCCTCTGGCTTCGGCTCAGGTCATGATCTGAGGGTCCTGGGATCTAGCCCCACATCGGGCTCTCTGCTCAGGGGGGAGCCTGCTTCCTCCTACACACCACCCCCCCGCCCGCCTCTCTGCCTACTTGTGATCTCTCTCTCTCTCTCTGTCAAAAAAAAAAAATCTTAAAAAAAGAAAAAAATCACATTTAAAAATAAATAATTCAGTCATGAGATTATATTTCAATGGAAATCAGATGGGGTTTCACGGATATACCATAATAAAATGCTAAACCAAGAAAATGCCACCTAACATTCTTTAAGGCTAGGCTCAAGTTCTTCCTCTTCCAAGAAGCTTTTTTATATGTTTACAGTTAACAGTGATCACTCACCTTCCTGTGGATTACACTGGTTCATACCATTCATCTTGGGAGTTAAATAACAAAATAAAATCCAAGGCTTTCTTAGGTCCTGTAAATCAACTTCCTGACAGCTCCCCTTCTTTCTTTGCATAAAGCTCCCCAAACAATGCTTATTCCCTTCATTGAAGGTTCTTTTCTCCTTCCCGAGAAGGGATTAAATTCCAGCCTCACCATCCCCCCAAAATGTCCACATCATGAAATTTTGTATATAAAATGTTATCCAGATACTGAGAACTGCAAACTCTCCATCAACTTCTCCCATCATACTGAGAGACATAACCAAATTCTAGTACAGCTTTTATCTGCTTAAGGCCTAGAATCACCCTCACCCCCTTAAAATGCCTGCCTGAGAAGGCTCAATGCTGCCAAAAAATTTACTGTTTGTTCCAGCTAAAACCTGACTACAGGTCCCTGGCTTCACTTTGCTTAGAGCATTTACTTTAGAAAACTTGCAGCTATAAATCCTTTCTCTGATCCTTGAGATATAGATCTTCAACAACCCAGAAATGTCTTTTCTCAAGAACTGGGGAGCCATCCCTTTGAAATGTAATCAGGAAGAACAGGGCCCTTGTCTCCCAGTCTCTGTGGGACAGCAGAAATCTAACTTTGATAAACATCAATTAGCAAACACAGATGACCTAATCACATTGACCAACCTAACATCTTCAGTACTTTTCCTTTAGCACATCCCAGCATTTAAAAAGGTTCTTGGGGTGCCTAGGTGGCTCAGGTCATGATCCCAGGGTCCTGGGATCCAGCCCTCGGCATCGGGCTGGGCTCCCTGCTCAGCAGGAAGCCTGCTTTTCCCTCTCCCACTCCCCCTGCTTATGTTCCCTCTTTTGCTGTCTCTGTGTCAAATAAATAAATAAAATCTTTAAAAAATAAATAAGTAAAAAGGTTCTCACCTTTTGTTTCAGTAGATTTAAACTCAATTTGTGCTGCAGTCTCTCTTCCCTACTGCATTCATTCATTAGTCTAAATGAAATTGGTCTTGCTACCTTAAACATATGTCTGGCTTTCTTTCTCTTTGACAGTACCCCCAAAATAAGGGGATACAAAAATTATAAAGTTAAAATAGAATTCATAAATCTTAAGAGTCCAGCTCTAGAGTTACCATTACACTCAGAAAAAAATAAATGAATGCCCCTTACCTTTTAGACCCCCAACTGAAGCCAATCACTCAACTAATGGGGAGAGCTTGTGGTGGGATTAATTTATATTTCTACAAAGATAAAAGCAATCATTCATCCAGGGTTTCTGGCAATCCTTGTGATTTTGTGCGGACTGTGGATCTGGCAGGTGGAAAAAAGGCACCAGATTTTGTTTTAGCTATTAGTAATCCTTCTCCCTTATTTTCACTGTTCTAACCTCACAAAATGCTCATTATTCAGGGTCCCAAAGCCTGGTATTTCCCCACCCCCACTCTCAAACTTCATAATTTAAATCCTGAGATCACTCTGAAAGGAGTAATAGAAGTTGGTTCCCTAATCTTAACATGAGGTTCTTGAAACACAGAGGACTACCTCCACACATTACATTTCAGTACTAACCACTTTCTGCAGTGGTGGTACATTTGTACGATCCAATATGGTTGTCACTGGCCACATGTGAATATTAAGCATTTGAAATGTGGGTAGTGTGACTGAGGACTGATTTTCAATTTTACTTAATTTTAAATAAATTAAAATGGAAATATCCACTTGTGCCTAGTGGCTACGACAATGAACAGTGCAGTTCTAGATCTTAAGGGTTGCAGAACTTGCTGGTACACTATGGCTGCAACCTCAGAACTTCTCTTAGGAGACAGATTAGAGGAAATAGAAAGAAAAGGATTTTTCTAGAGCTGCTCTGGTTAAACTGGGAGCTGTTGGACAAACATCCCTTGATTTCCTCTCACTCCCTGGGGTAGATGAGCCCAAAGTTCCTCTTCAATATAAGCCACTAGACAAAAATTAGCATGCTCCTTAGCTACCTAATTCAGGGATCCTTGGACTGTAAACACTTGGGTGAGGGAGGGCAGATAGCTAGTACACTGTCATGAGAAAGACACCTCTGTTTTGTCAGAGTTTGAATCCAAAGTCTTTTTTTTTTTTTTTGGAAGTAGGGGGGAGGCAGAGGGAGAGAGACAAGCAGGTTCCACGTCCAGTGCAGAGCCTGACACAGGGCTCAATCTCATACCCTGAGATCATGATCTGAGCTGAAATCAAGAGTTGGGACACTTAATCAAATGAACCACCTAGGTGCCCAAATCCAGGCTTTTAACTCCAGAAAGGCACACAGGCTTTGGAGACAGATGGCCTGGGCTGATTTTCAGGTAAAGGCACTCACTAACTCTGTGATGCTAAGCAAAGGTCCTCAACCTTTCAGGACCTCATTTTCCTCCTTTGTAAACAGAACTAATACTATCCTTTTCACAGTTATAGTGAAGATTAAATAAGTAATAAGGTAAAAACAACAGATGGGGGAAAAGGTAAAGAGAAAGAGCCTACATATATGTCTCTTACTTGGATCCTGGCTCAACAAACTGTTGAAAAGTGTATGTGTGTGCACTGTGAGGAAGACGGCAGAGTAGAAGGATCCTGAGCTCATCTGAGCCCACAGACACATGAAGATAACAGCTACATCTGTGCAACTAGCTCTCAACACGACCTGACGACTGGCACAACAGACCTTCCTAGAGAGGAGGCCACCCTGAAAAGGGTAGAGGAGCAGAGAGGTGGGTGAAGACCAACACCCCTGGGGAGACTAAGGGTGGGGAGAGACACCCCCCACAGAGAGAAGCGAGAGGATCGTACCCCACACCAGACACCCCAGGCACTGGGGACCCACACTGGGAAGACAAGTCTCCACAACATCTGGCTTTGAAAACCAGTGGGGCTTAACTTTGGGGGCTTTATAAATTGATGGGACTTAACTCAGGGTACTTTAAAAATCTGGGCTTACCTCTGGGAGAGCTGGAGGGAGATGGGAAACGGGAGTCCCCATCACTAATTAATTAGCAGAGTAAGTAACCCTGCCTGAGAAACAGCACGGAAGCAGTAGTTTGAAAAGTGCCTGGGGAATATGTGAAGGAGATATAGTTATTTACTAAAGGGACAGGGATCTTTGAGAGACTTCTCTAAGAACAAAAGTGATGGCAGGTGCCATTTCTCTTCCTCTTCCCCAGCCTACAGAGCTGGACTCTGGCAGGAGCCAGTGCGAACCTTATTAGCACCATGTGCCTGCCACACCCCTGTGTTTCTCCAGATAGATAGGATCCGCATGCCACAGAAGGCACTCCTCCAAGGCAGCTCCTGCCCCACCACACCTTGCAAGCAGCCCCAGCAGAGACTGATGCTACTCCAAAGTGACTCCTACCCGAGGGAGAGGGGGAGATAACCACATACACCAGGGTGCACACTTCCAGCACCAAACCTGCACGGCATGTAGCTGGCCACGCAGGGAGAAACAGACAAAATGCAGACATCTGCTCTGACTGCAGACCCACCTACCAACCAAAACCTCTCAAGTGGCAGAGCACAAAGAAAGCCTTTGGTGGGCCTGTGGCTGCGGCCGAGAGACCAAGTGCAGACAGCGAGCAGGACCGCTGACCCTAAATATCTGCAGAGGCCTCAGACAGACCCCTCAGCAGCGCAGGCACAAAACTCTGTCCACTAAGCCCACAGCAGGAAGACTGAGTCACTGCAGTTAACTGGGTTGAAGGCAAATGGGCCTCAGCCACAATAATTCTAAGTTCTAAGAGAAAGGTCATAACAAAACAGGCCTATCTGAAAAAAACAAACCAAAAAACCTCAAACACCCTAACCTTACACTTGAAAGCTTGAAAAAGAACAGAGCCCAAAGCTACAAGGAAATAATAAAGATTAGATCAGAAAGAAATGGAGACTTGGAAAAAAAACAACAAACAGAAAAGATCAGTGAAACCAGGAACTGATTCTTTGAAAAGATAAAACAAAACTGATAAACTTTTAGCTGGACTCATCAGGACAAAAAGAGATAGGACTCAAAATCAGAAATGAAGGAAGAGAAATAACTGACACCACAGAAATACAAAGGATTATAAGAGAATATTATGAAAATGTTTATGCCAACAAATGAGACAACCTGGAAAGCGGATAAATTCCTAGAAACAAATAATCAGGAACAAATAGTGAATTTGAACAGACTGATTACTACTACTAATGATACTCAGTCAGTAATAAAAAAAACTCCCAACAAACAAAAGTCAAGGACCAACTGGCTTCACAGGTCAATTCTACCAAAAAGTTAAAGAAAAGCTGGGCGCCTGGGTGGCTCAGCCGTTAAGCATCTGGCTTCCGCTCAGGTCATGATCTCAGGGTCCTGGGATCAAGCCCCGCATCAGGCTCCCTGCTCAACAGGAAGCCTGCTTCTCCCTCTCCCACCTCCCCCTGCTTGTGTTCCCTCTCTTGCTTTCTCTGTGTCAAATAAATAAATAAAATCTTTTTTAAAAAAATAAAGAAGAGTTAACATCTATTCTTCTCAATTCCAAATTCACTATATGAGGCCAGCATTACCCAGATACCAACACCAGACAAAGGCACTACCAAAAAAGACAACTACATACAGGCCAGTATCTCTGATGAGCATAGACACGAAAATCCTCAACAAGATACGAGCAGACTGAATTCAACAATACGTTAAAAAAAAAAAAATCATTTACCATAAGTAGGATTTATTCCAGGGATACAAGGGTTTGTTCAATATTTGTAAATCAGCATGATATATCACATTAACGAGAGAAAGGATAAAAGCCATATTATCATCTCAGCGGATGTATCTGCAGTGTATTTGATAAAATACAATATCCATTCATGGTAGAAATTCTCAACAAAGGGGATTTAAAGAGAACATACCTCAATACAATAAAAGACACATGAAAAACCTACAGCTAACATCATACTCAATATTGAAAAACTAAGCTTTTTCTCTAAGATTGGGAGCACGACAAAGATGACCACTCTTGCTACTTTTATTCAATATAGTACTAGAAGTCCTAGCCACTTATAATCAGACAAGAAAAAGGGAAAAAAGGCATCCAAATTGTTAAGGAAGAAGTAAAAGTGGCACTATGTGCAGATGACATGATACCATATTTGGCTAAAAACTCCACCAAAAAACTATGAGAACTGATAAATTCAGTAAAGTTGTAGGATATAAATTAATATACAGAAATATGTTGCACTGCTATACACTAATGAAGAAGTAGTAGAAAGATGAGAAAATAATCCCATTTATAACTGCATCAATAATTATTACTGGGGCACATGTTAGTAGAGCATGCAACTCTTGATCTTGAGGTTGTGGGTTCAAGCCCCATACTGGTTGTAGAGATTACTAATCTCTAATCACCGCCTCCAAAAAACAACTCTGTACCCATTAAGCAATAACTCCCTATTCCCCTCCCTCTAGCTCTTTGGTAACCCCTTGGCAACCACCATTAAAAAAAAAAAGGGGGGGGGGGATGCCTGGGTGGCTCAGTCGGTTAAGTGTGTCCGCCTTCAGCTCAGGGCATGATCCCAGGGTCCTGAGATCAAGCCCCGCATCAGGCTCCTTGCTCAGCGGAGGCCTGCTTCTCCCTCTGCCTGCTTGTTCTGCCTGCAGCGATCCATGCTCCTGCTTACTCTCTAACAAATAAATAAATAAAATCTTAAAAAAAAAAAAAAACAAACCCCAAAACCAAAAACCACCTAGGAATAAGCTTAAACAAGGAAGTGAAAGACCCAGACTCTGAAAATTATAAAAAACGTAACGAAAGAAATTGAAATGACACAAAGAAATGGAATTATGGATTGGAAGAATCAATATTGTTAAAATTTTCATACTACCTAAAGTAATCTACAGGTTCAAAGTATTCTCTATCAAAATATCAACAGCATTTACCACAGAACTAGAATAAATAATCCTAAAATTTGTATGGAACCACAAGAGACCCCAAACATCCAAAGTGATCTTGAGAAAGAATAACAAAGTTGGAGTTATCCCAGATTTCGAAATATACTACAAAGCTGTAGTATTCCAAACAGTATGATACTGGGGCAAACACAGACACAGAGATCAATACAACGGAATAGCCCAGAAATAAACACCTACACTTATATGGTCAATTAACCTACTACCAAGAAAGAATACACAATGGCAAAAAGACACTTTCTTCAACAAATAGTGCTGGGAAAACAGGACAGCTACATGCAAAAAAATGAAACTGGACCACTTTCTTAGACTACACGTAAAAATAAATTTAGTGATTTAAAATACCTCAATTTGAGACCTGAAGCCATAAAACTCCTAAAAGAAAACCTAGGTAGGGGTGTCTGGGTGGCTCCAGTTAGTTAAGCAACTGCTTTCGGCTCGGGTCATGATCCTGGAGTCCTGGGATCGAATCCCACATCGGGCTCCCTGCTCAGAGGGGAGTCTGCTTCTCCCTCTGACCTCTCCCTTCTCATGCTCTCTCTCAAATAAAAATAAAATAAGTCTTAAAAAATTAATTTAAAAAAAAGAAACGAAACAAAGAAAACCTAGGTACTAATTTTCTTGACATCGGCCTTAGCAACATTTTCCTAGATATGTCTCCTCAGCCAGGCGCAGTGGTGCCCGCCTGTAGTCCAGCTACTCAGGAGGCTGAGGCAGGAGGATTACTTGAGCCCAGGAGTTCTGGGCTGTAGTGCGCTATGCCGATCGGGTGTCCGCACTAAGTTCAGCATCAATATGGTGACCTCCCGGGAGCAGGGACCACCAGGATGCTCAAGAAGGGGTGAATAGGTCCAGGTCAGAAATGGAGCAGGTCAAAACTCCCATGCTGATCAGATATGTCTCCTTAGACAAGGGACACAAAAGCAAAAAATAAACTATTAGGACCACACAAAAATAAAAAGCTTTTGCACAGCAAAGGAAATCATCAAGAAAACAAAAAGGCAACCCACTGAATGGGAGAAGATATTTGCAAATATATATTTGATTAGGGTTAAAATCCAAAATCTATAAAGAACTTATATAATTCAAAACCAGAAATAACCCAAGTAAAAAAAATGAGCAGGGCCCCTGGGTGGCGCAGTTGGTTGAGCGACTGCCTTCGGCTCAGGTCATGATCCTGGAGTCCCGGGATCGAGTCCCACATCGGGCTCCCAGCTCCATGGGGAGTCCGCTTCTCACTCTGACCTTCTCTCTCTCACTCTCTCTCTTTCCTAATAAATAAATAAATAAAATCTTTAAAAAAAAAAAAATGAGCAGAGGACCTGAATAAACATTTTTCCAAAGACCTACATGTAGCCAACAGATAACATTAAAAGATGCTCAAAAATCACTAATAATCAGAGAAACACAAATCAAAACCACAATGAGATATCATTTTATACCTGTCAGGTGGCTAGAATCAAAAAGACAAGAAGTAACAAACACTGGTAAGGATATGATGAATCCTCATGCACTGCTGATTGGTACAGCTACTGCGAAAAACAGTATGGAAGTTCCTCAAAAGATTAAAAAGTAGAAATATTGTATGATCCAGTAATTCCACTACTGGGTATTTACCCAAAGAAAACAAAGACACTAACGCAAAAAGATATATGCGCCTCTATGTTTACTGCAGCATTATTTACAATAGCTAAGGTATGGAGGCAACCCAAGTGTCCATAAACAGATGAATGGAAAGAGAAGATGTGGTATTTTTTTTTTTTTAAAGATTTTATTTATTTATTCATTAGGAAAGAGAGAGAGTGAGAGAGAGCAGGTCAGAGTGAGAAGCGGACTCCCCATGGAGCTGGGAGCCCGATGTGGGACTCGATCCCGGGACTCCGGGATCATGACCTGAGCCGAAGGCAGTCGCTCAACCAATTGCGCCACCCAGGGACCCCAGAAGATGTGGTATTTACATACACAATGGACTATTACTCAGCCATAGAAAAGAACGAGATCTTGCCATTTGTGACAACATGTATGGGCCTAGCTGGTATTATGCTAAATGTAGTAAGTCAAACAGAAAGACAGATATATGATTTCACCTATATGTAGAATCAAAAAACAAGAGAGACTCAAATAAGTCATGGAGATGTTAAGTGCATCATAGGTAATATAGTCATTAATGCTGTAATAACACTGGTGACAGATGATGACTACACTTACCATGATAGGCATTTAGTAATGTATAGAACTATGGAATCAATATCAGTATCTGAAACTAAGATGACATTGTATGTTAATTATACTTCAATTTAAAAAAATTTTTAGGGGCTCCTGAGTGGCTCAGTCGGTTAAGCGGCTGCCTTCAGCTCAGGTCATGATCCCAGGGTCCTGGGATCGAGCCCCACGTCGGGCTCCCCACTCAGCGGAGAGCCTGCTTTTCTCTACTTGTACGATCCCTGTGTCAAATAAATAAAACCTTTAAAAAAAATTTTTTTAAAGTATGTGTGTGCACACACAATAAATAACAATCGGAATGAATAATAATCAGGAAAAAATTTTATAAAGGTTTATTTATTTGAGAGAAAAAGAGAGAGAGCACAAGTAGTCAGAGCAGCAGGCAGAGGGAGAGGGAGAAGCAGGCTCTCTGCTGAGCAGGGAGCCCGACGTGGAACTCGATCCCACAACCTTGGAATCATGACCTGAGCTGAAGGCAGCCACTTAACCGACTGAGTCACCCAGGGGAACCATCAATCAGGAAAATTTTAAACACCAAATAGATATTTGGTGATATTAAGGAATAATTCTTTTAGGTGTGATAATAGCACTGTAGTTTTGTTCTTTTTTTAAGATTTAATTATTTGAGAGAGAGAGAGAGAGACTGAGAATGTGTGCACGCAGGGAAGGACAGAGGGAGAGAGAAACTTTAGTGGACTCCTCTCGGAGCATGGAGCCTGATGATGTAGGGCTCAATCTCATAACCCTGAGACGTGACCTGAGCTGAAACCAAGAGTCTGATGCTTAACTGACTGTACCCCCCAGGGGCCCCGCAATTTTGTTTTTCAAGGGAGTCCTCATAATTCAGAGATATGTATTGAAATATTGACGGCTAAAATGATGATATTTAGGATTTGCTTCACTATAATCCAGTTGGTTGGTGGGATAGGGAGGGAGAGGAAAAGAAGTCCTGAGTTAGTAACTGCTGAAACTGGGTGACAGGAGCCATGGTGGTTTAACCTAATAATCTCTCATTTTGAATACATTTGAAATTTTCCACAATAAGTTTTTTGAAAAGTAACCAGCACAACAGTAACCACAATAGTGGCTGATGCTGTCTGGCTCTAGAGCCCAGTGCCCTCTTCCAAGACATCCTTTCCCTCCTGGTACCAAGCAAAGAGTTTTACAACCTCTCGCTCTGTATGTTCTCCGTTTGTTTCCAACACAGCAAGTATATTTGTTTTGCTTTTTCATTTTAAAGAAAAGGATGGCACAGACTGTTTTGACATTTGAAATAATGATTTGTTAATTACTACAGTATCAATGATGGCAAATGCTTAAGTCCAGGATATCTGCTCAGTTCTTAATGGATTGGAGCCTTTAATTCAAAAGAGAAATGAAAAATAAAATGAACCAGATAATTACATCTTATAGTTTGTTATTTAATGTAAAGATAACTTCACCATAATTTGGTGGCTTTAAATTTTTTTCCCTAGTTAAGTGTATGCTGTGCTTGCTCCAAAATGTCACTCTCCCTAGGTCTCAAAAGATTCAAATTATCCTTGGACAGTTAGGATCTACACATGGTAAACAGAACTGACTGGATAAAGAATTCACACCCTCTGGGGTGCCTGGGTGGCTCGGTGGGTTAAAGCCTCTGCCTTCAGCCCAGGTCATGATCTCAGGGTCCTGGGATCGGCCCCATGTCGGGTTCTCTGGTCAGCGGGGAGCCTGTTTCCCCCTCTCTCTTTGCCTGCTTCTCTGCCTACTTGTGATCTCTCTGTCAAATAAATAAATAAAATCTTAAAAAAAAAAAAAAAAGAATTCACACTCAACTGCAAGCTTTCAGGAGAATGCCAAATCTATGTATCTCCTGTACAATTAATGCTTATTTTCTTTAAAGTATCACCTTTATAAACTCAAATGCACTTAAAAAGAAAACTTTTTTTTTTTTTTTAAGATTTTATTTATTTGCCAGAGGGAGAGCAAGAGAGCATGAGAGTACAACCAGGGGGAGTGGCAGGTAGGGGAGAGCAGGCTCTCTGCTGAGCAAGGAACAGATGTAGGACTCAAAGGACTTGATCCCGGGGACCCTCGGATCATGACTTGAACCGAAGGCAGATGCTTAACCTATTGAGCCACCCAAGCATCCACAAAACTTTTTTTTCACTATAAGTAAAAACAAGTACCTGTTGCCATAACTATATGGTAACTACAAAGTAAATATAATGAAAACAATTTTGTATTGTATTTTTGGGGCGCCTGGGTGGCTCAGTTGCTTAAGTTTCTGCCTTCAGCTCATGTCATGATCCCAGAGTCCTAGAACTGAGCCCTACATTGGGCTCCCTGCTCAGTGGAGAGCCTGCTTCTCCCTCTCCCTGCCGCTCTGCCTACTTGTGATCTCTCCCTCTCTCTCCGTCAAATAAATAAATAAAATCTTAAAAAAAAAATCCTATGTATGATCCTTTGTACTTCTCAGGGTTACACTTTTACATCTGGGTGAATATTTGGTCCATGTGTAGTCTCTTCCACTACATAGCAAGAGCTGTGAAGAAGAGGAACTTTCCTCTTTTCTGTTCCACACTGTATTTTCAAGCTAGGGTCTTAACCACAACCGGCACATTTGATGCTAAACAAATCAAGTTTTGCGAATTAATGAAATATTTTTCTGATTTTGGACATTACCAACTTAGTGAAGTTATTACTATACTTTCTTCTGGTTTTATCTTTGACTTTTCTAACTTGAATTCTACATTTCCTCACTTCAGGGCATTTGAACAGTATTTTTATTTCCAACCAAGCAACACAAAGGGTGGGGAACAAGAAATGATGCTAACTTTCCCATCTTTCTCATGTCAGCATAGCCAGGGAGAAATGTTTTCTGGCCCAAGATATAGTAGGGCCATTTTCATTGTTGACAATCCATCTTGTCCCAACCAATGCCCTAATTTTCAAATAAGTGATCTGATATCTCTGAATTCAACACATTAATATAAAAATGTTCATCCATGCACCACTTAAAGAGATCCGGAGTACCCTCAGTGGTGGTATGTACCACTATATTTGGTGGTACATACCAGAGATAAGTAAACTGAGGCAACATTGTATTTTGAATATCAGGGCTAAGAGTTTGGATTAAATAGGTAAGGACTGGGGCCCCTGGGTGGCGCAGTTGGTTGGGCGACTGCCTTCAGCTCGGGTCATGATCCCGGAGTCCCGGGATCGAGTCCCCACATCGGGCTCCCAGTT
>CM052807.1:63941819-64080571 GCA_028533885.1 Nasua narica | reverse complement strand
GGTAAAATGTCAGACCTTTCATATTTCTGGACACTTCTCTGTCCTCTGCTCTAGATTCTACATCACCAGGGTAAAATTTGAGCTAGGGCAAGAACAAAGAGTAAACAGAATTGCTTATCAAGATAGATTTGAACTGCTAAAGGAGAGGGGGACACGAAAGACCAGGGTTTTTGTCTAGGTAAAGATAGGAGAGCCTCTTCCCCCTATTAAGCTGGGACTTCCAAAGGGCTTTACCACCCTCAGAGTAAGGTAACAGGAGCAAAGTTGCATGGATATGGTGAAGGGAAGGGCTGAAGCCTCAAACCCTAAAAATGTTCCCCAGACACCTGGTAACTGTAAATTCTTTCTGGAGAAAGGCACTCTCATCCTTGGCCACAAAGAATTCCCATACACAATTTTTCAAGACCAACACATAGCAAAGAATAACAAATAACCAATCACATAAAGTACCATGAGCAAGAAGCAAAAACAAGAGACAGCAGAATCAGACATATTTGAAAACAATTATGCTTACTATGTTTAAAGAAACAGATTATGTTTCAAGATAAGCTTGAAAAATATCTTCAGGAGAGACAAACTACAGTAGACTGGAAAATGAACCACATATAGCACATTAGACAGAGCCAGAAGGAGAATCAGTGCACTGGATGACAGGAAAGAAATTGTATGAACTGAAACAGAGACAGATGCAAAACATGTATGTTGAGACATGAAGGATAGAGAAGGACCAAGATAGTTGTTCAAAGGCAAAATGTGAAGAGATAATAGCTGAAATGTTCTATAACTAATGATAGACACTAATCCATAGATAAAAGAAGCTTAATAACTCCCATGTGGAATAAATAAAAAGAATTCCAGATATAAACACAACATAAGGGAAGCTGCAGAACACCTTAAGATAAAGACTTCATAAAAGCCACCAAAGGAAAAAAAAAAAAGACTGATTATATTTAAAATAGCAATAATCAGGGGACTTCTCAAGGGCAACAGCTGAAGACAGAAGCCAGCATGAGGTTATTTTAATGTGGGGGAAAAAAAGTAAAGTAGAATTCTATGCCCAATGAAACTCCTTTTCAAAAATTATGAGCTAGGTATTTTTAACAAAGAAAAGCAGTCACCACTATCTGCTGACTTACATTAAATGAAATTCTACAGCAGTAGTTCTCAATCAGGAATAATTTTCACCCCCAGTGACATTTGGGGTTGTCAAAATGTGGGGTGCTGCTGTCATCTAGTGGGCAGAGTCCAGGAATGCTGCTAGCCATCTCACAATGCACAGTCCCCTACAACTAAACTATCCAGCCCCAAGTACCTATAGTGCTGAAGTTTTTCTAAAGCATATACTTAAGGTTAAAAAAAAAGTAATCTCAAATGAAATTTTAGGCATGTATGAAAGAATGAAGAGCAAAGTGATAAATATGTGGGAAAAAATAAAATCAAATAATTTGCATGACTGCATGAATACTGCATGAATTCTGTTGTATTTGATAATTTGACTGCATGAAATAATTATGATGTTTATGGGATTAAAAGAGAAAAAGATAAAATTAAGTCCTAACAATGACAGTAAGTTACAAAGAGGATAAATGAAAATAAGTGTTCTAAGGTTACTGGATTATCTGTGAATAAAGGTATAACTTCAGACTTTACTAAGGAGATATGCTGTAATTAGGATAATCACTAAAAAAGTGGTAATCAAGTCTAAGTACAGTCCAAACTGATACACGTAATGATCACACAGAATGAGAAGAGATGATTCAAAAGAAGACAAGAAGGAAAAGAAAAAGAAGCATAGAACATGTGGGTCAAAAAGCACAAAGAAAGATGGTAGGTCTAAACTTATACAGTATATCAGTAATTATGTTAAACATACATGGACCAAAGTTCTGTTAAAAATCTAGGAGACTACAGAGGCACCTGGGGAGCTCTGTCAGTTAAGTGTTATATCTCAAAAACAAAAACAGGGGCGCCTGGGTAGCTCAGTGGGTTAAGCCTCTGCCTCCGGCTCAGTCATGGTCTCGGGGTCCTGGGATCCAGCCCTGCATCGGGCTCTCTGCTTGGCAGGGAGCCTGCTTCCCCCTCTCTCTCTGCCTGTCTGTGATCTCTCTCTGTATCAAATAAATATAATCTTAAAACAAAACAAAACACCAAACCCAACCATACCAAAACCACAATGAGATACGGCCACATATCGACCAGATGGTTACAACTTAAAGAAACAAGAAACTCACAATACCAATTTGGGCACTTAGGTGGATCAACAGTTCTCATACACTTTTTTCAAAAAGATTTATTTTATTTGAGAGAGCATGCACATGCAGGGGTGGGGTAGGAAAGCACAGTGGAAGAGTAAGAATCTCAAGCAGACTCCCTCCTGAGCACAGAGCCCAATGCAGGGCTCCATTCCACAAACCTGAGATCATGCATGACCTGAGCCGAAATCAAAGAGTCAGAAGTTTAATGCACTGAGCCACCCTGACGCTCCAGTTTTCATACACTTCTGATGGTGTTAAAAACTGGCACAACATTGTAAAACTGTTGGCAATATCTTCTGTAACTAAACATCTGCATACTCTACGACCAATTACGTGCAGCACAGACATATAGAAAATCGTTCAATAAGCACAATTCAGGGCGCCTGGGTGGCTCAGGTGTTAAGTGTCTGCCTTCGGCTCAGGTCATGATCCCAGAGTCCTGGGGCTGAGCCCCACATAGGGCTCCCTGCTCGGCGGGAAGCCTGCTTCTCCCTCTCCCATCCTCCCTGCTTGTGTTCTCTCACTGTGTCTCTTTTTGTCAAATAAAATAAATACATCTTTTAAAAAAAAAGCACAATTCACAATATCTAATAACTGGGGGGTGGGAGGGAAATGGGGAGTCCAGGAGACTAGATTAAAAAAAAATCTAGGGGCGCCTGGGTGGCTCAGTGCGTTAAAGCCTCTGCCTCCGGCTCAGGTCATGATCTCAGGGTCTTGGGATCGAGGCCCGCATCAGGCTCTCTGCTCAGCGGGGAGCCTGCTTCCCCCTCTCTCTCTGCCTGCCTCTGCCTACTTGTGATCTCTCTTTCTCTGTCAAATAAATAAAATAAAATCTTAAAAAAAAAGATTAAAAAAATCTAGCTATAGGTTGTTAACAAGAGATACATTTAAAATATAAAGACAGTGCTCGCTTCGGCAGCACATATACTAAAATATAAAGACAGAAAATTTCAAAGTAAAAGCACAGGAAAAAAAGATGCCATTAAGATACTATCTAATTAAAGCCAAATAGTATCATATTAGACTTTAATACTTTAAAAAGTATTTCTGGAATTAAAGATACAAAATAAAAGGGATAATCCTCCTGGAATATTCAATAATTTAAAAACCTACAATCAACTGCCTTCTTGGTGCAGGAGGCAGCACATCATCAGTCTCATAACCTGAGAGTCCTAAAAATCTACAGTCGTAGAATAACATGGCCTTGTATCATATACTCAATCACACAGCAAAAACTTAAGAATCCACTGGAAGAAATCAGTCCACAATTATATTGGGAGATTAATACGTTTCTCTCAGCCTTTGAACAAGCAGACAAAAAGTGATAAAGATACAGAAGATTTTTTTTTTTAAAGATTTACTTGTCAGAGAGAGGAAAAGACAGCAAGTGAGCAGAAGCAGGGGAAGTGTCAGGCAGAGCGAGAGGCAAGCTTCCCACTGAGCAGGGAGCCTGATTCAGGACTCAATCTCAGGA
This sequence comes from Nasua narica, assembly GCA_028533885.1. Lineage (NCBI taxonomy): Eukaryota > Metazoa > Chordata > Mammalia > Carnivora > Procyonidae > Nasua > Nasua narica. The sequence continues at coordinate 64,076,842 of CM052807.1, read as the reverse complement.
CCCTGGGATCATGACTTGAACTGAAGACGGATACTTAACGACTAAGCCACCCAGGCATCCCAAGATACAGAAGATTTAAACAACAAAATCAACTTGACCTAATGTATAGAGCTCTGCATTCAACAATCACAGAATATGCTTTCTTTTCAAGCATGCACTAAACATTTTTTAAAATTTACCAGATTCTATGAGAGCAAGGTTTTATTGCAAATTAATTCTTGGTTTATTAATTTTGGGACCAAATTACACATATTCTACTACTTCATGGGAAGAGACATTAAGGAACCACAAAATTGGGGCACCTGGGTGGCTCAGTCAGTTAAGTGTCCAACTCTTGATTTCAGGTCATGATCTCACAGTCATGGGACAGAGCCCCCTGTCAGGCTCTGTCCTTAGCACAGAGTCTGCTTGAGATTCTCTCTCTCTCCCTCTCTCCCTCTGCCCCTACCCCGACTTATGTACTCTCTCCCTTAAAATAAATACAATCCTAAAAAAAAAAAAAAAATCCCACAAAATTGCTTCTCAGATAATACTCAAAATTATACCATTATTTAGATAAATGCGCTGAATATGAAAAATCTGAGATACAAACTCAGTATTTTTTTTTTTTAAAGATTTTATTTATTCATTTAACAGAGAACACAAGCAGGCAGAGAGAGGAGCAGGCTCCCTGCGGAGCAAGGAGCCCGATGCGGGACTCGATCCCAAGACGCTGGGATCATGACCTGAGCCAAAGGCAGTTGCTTAACCAACTGAGCCACCCAGCCATCCCGAAACTCAGTATTTTTTTAATGAACACACCAAAGGTGGGAGTCTTACCCTTAAGAACAGAAACTTGCTGATTATAGTGCTTCTGAACATTTGTAGGTATACAATGTGGTAAACTTTCTTCTAAGGCCATACTGCTCTTAGTTCTATTATCACAAAGCCTCTTTTATCAACAGAATGCTACTGTATGTACTCATATTTCCTATGAAGAAACTCACATATAATCAAGACCTCCTGGGTTTCCAACATCCACATATTTTCAGTAAACTCACCAACTCTATCTTAACATATTTTGCTACTATCACACTTCAGTTGTAGATGAGAATATTCATTTTGTATTTGGGGGAATATTCACCTCTTATCACAGATTGCTACGATGGGACCTCTCGTGTAAAATTCTTCCATATACATTAAACTTAAATTATGAATCCGTCGGCTCTCTTAGTTCAGACATATTACTTCACGTAATTTGGGGCAGTTATCTAACATATTTATGGGCCAACTCCAGAATATTATAACACTACAGACATAATTATTATTACAAGATGATGTATTTAAATTATTCTAAAATGTCTAGTATGGGTAAAATTTTATTACAGCATGATACTTGCAAATCGTATCTACTCTTACATCCCTCTGAAGAAATTAGATATTCTTTATAGATATATTTTCTCATACTTTCCCAAACTAAGTCATTCCATTCAATAAAATAACTCATTTCATGCTATTTGCAAAATAAACAGGTGGATGATGAGAACAACTGAGCTGTTATAACTCTTAATCTGCTTTCAAAATGAAAGATCTTTTCAAGCATCCATGGAATATTCAAAATACCATATCCTAGGTAATAAAAAAAACTTTAACAAATTTAAAAGAATTGTAATCACACAGAATATTTTCTGACCATAATGGAATCAAACTGGAAATCAGTAACAGAATTACAACAGAACATCATTAAACACACAGACACTAAACAACACACTCCTAAGCAACTGTCAAAGAAGTCTAAAAAGAAATTCAAAATATACACAGAAGTGAATAAAAACGAAACTACAACATATTAAAATTGTGGGAAACATCTCCAACAGTGCCGGGAGAGAAATATACAGCATTAAATATTTTCAATAACAAAGAGAAAATATCTCAACTCCATAATGTAAATTCTGGGGGCACCTCGCTGGTTCAGTCAGAACAGCATGCGACTCTTGATCTCGGGACTGGAAACTCAAGCCCCAAGCTGGGCACAGATATTACTAAACAACAACACAACACAAAACAAACTTAAAAATATAATATGTTCCTCATTCAAAAAACTAGAAAAAGAAAGTAGAAAAAGATGAAATAAGCTCAAAGTGAGCAAATGGAAGAGAATAATAAAGATAGCAGAAATCAATAAACTGAAAACAGGAAAACAAAATCAGTAAAACAAAAAGCTAGTTTTTTGGGTTGGGGGTGGTGGTCAATAAAATCTATAAACCCTGGCAAGACTGACAAAAGTAAAAGAGAAGACACAAATCACCAACACAAGTAAGGAAACAGGATATCATTAGAAACCTGTGAAAATTAATTAAAGGAGACCTTACTAAACTGGAGTGGGAGGCCAGATTTGAGGGGGTATACTACTCAATGTCAATTATAGGAAGCATTACCAATTATAGGCTCCAACAGGGAAATACGTACATTGCATTTCCTAGAAGAAACTATCCCTGCATTTCAGCTAATGAGAAACTATCATTACCCTGAACTCAGGCTTTTCTCCAATGAACTTTCTTTCAAAACAACCCTTTTCCAATTTCCTCCTTATTCTCTATAAAACAATGTTCTTCTCCTGTGTTTGTGAGATGTGTCTCTGGTTTTGCCACAGCTTTGCATGTCTCAAACTGCAACTTTCTGTTATTCCCAAATAAACCCACCTTTGCTGATAAAGTAAAGTTTTAAGGTTAATTTTTTTAAGATTTATTACTTGAGAGAGAAAGAGGGCACATGCAGGTGAGCAGGGGGAGAGGGGGAGAGAGAGAATTGCAAGCAGGCTCCCTGCCTAGCAGAGTACAGAGCCCAACACTGGGCTCAATCCCATGACCCTGAAATCATGACCTGAGCTGAAATCAAGAGTCAGATGCCCAACTGACTAAGCCACTCAGGTGCCCCTAAGGTTAATTTTTTTTTTAAGATTTTATTTATTTATTTGACAGAGAGAGCGAGATCACAAGTAGGCAGAGAGGCAGGCAGAGAGAGAGTGGAGAAGCAGGCTCCCTGCCGAGCATAGAGCCCAATGCAGGGCTCGATCCCAGGACCCTGAGATCATGACCTCAGCCAAAGGCAAAGTCTTTAACCCACTGAGCCACCCTGGCGCCCCCCTAAGGTTAATTTTTAACATCATTTGGTGATGAGAAGTGAGGTCAAGGGAAGATCCCCAGTAACTCTGAGTTTGATAAACAAACTGGCACCCGGTAGTCACAGAGCTTACTGAGCTCACTACTTTCTTACCCTGGAGTTTGAAGGTAAGTTTCCTCCTATATTAAAACTCTGCTCTGTGTGTTTAGGCTCTCCTGAGGGTCGACTTTAAGGCTTTGTCTTTTCTGAGAATACTCATTTGGCCTTTAGTCCATCTCCTTTTTAGAACCAGACTATTCCCATTGAACTGTACTAAACTTCAGTCTCATTCCCTTGGAACTGGGCTGTTTAGAGTGGAATGTGCTGGCCTTTCGTCTGATTCCTTTTGGAACCAGGCTGTTCCTCTTGAAACAGTGCTCTTTAGGAATTTGGTTTTTTGCTCTAGAAAACAAAGAAAACCCTAAAAAACGGGATCTCAGTCATCAAAATGCTTTGAGGCACTGCCCCCCTTCCTGGAACACTGGCCTGATTTTATATTTATTTTAGTTTCTTATTAAAATTTTTTTAAGTTTATTATAAAGATTTATAGGTAATCTCTACACCCAACATGGGGCTCAAACTCACAACTCTGAGATCAAGAGTTACATGCTCTTCCAATTGAGCCAGCCAGCTGTCCCCATTTTATATTTCAATACTATAGTCCTTCCTCGTGCATGTTTCTAATAAATAGACCAATTTAATCAAAAGTAACTTAGAACCTCAAATGGCCATTATGGGGAACTTCCAATTCTTCCAAACTTATTTTCCTTAAAACTGAACTGAACAGCTAACACTCTAAAATTGTGGAAACTGAATGGGATGTTTTGATTCATATTTTGAAGCTTCCAAATGTTATCAGGAATCTAAAATTGCCTCCCCATGGGGCGCCTGTGTGGCTCAGCTGTTAAGTGGCTGCCTTCGGCTCAGGTCAAGATCCTGGGGTTCTGGGATTGAGCCCCACATCGGGTTCTCCGCTCAGCGAGAAGCCTGCTTCTCCCTCTCCCACTCCCCCTGCTTTTGTTCTTCCCTCTCTCACTGCATCTCTCTCTGTCAAATAAATAAGTAAAATCTTTTTAAAAAATTAAAAAAATAAATAAAAAATAAAATTGCCTCTCCACAAAATAGAACTTCTAGACTAACTAAAGCAAACCTTTAAAGAAAGACAAAAAGGCTTATGAGGCCTCTGCTCCCCCCTCTCTTGTCTTCTATGCCTCAGGACTGCAAGCAGTCAGAGCTGAGGCCTCACTTCCACCACCATCCACCATCCTAACCTCTTCCCTGTGCCTCCTGCTTCCCCACACTAATTCTTCCACCAAACATCCTTTTTTCCCTGAACCTCTCTCCCCACTCCCTGCCTCTGAGCCAATCAGAACCTGTCCCTTTAAAGTTATCTTTTGAGGATCCAAATGAACTCCCAATTTATTAGGTTCCCTGGACTAAGGTCAAATTGAGAGTCATAGTTAGAGTTTGCTAAAGTGACGAAGGACCATCCCCACAATAGCTTTGCTAAAGAATTTAATACAGTTATTCAAATTCATAGTTTCTCAGATTTTTATCAATTAGTCCACATGCTTGTTAATGAGGGCCAGGCCAAATACTGCATGAAGCCAGCCTGATGGGAATATCCGGTAGGGGATTTAGAGAAACAAACCCCTAACTTTTGGCAGTATGCTAGAACATTTACTGTAAGTCTCCACTGAGCCATGGCAATGGCTTTTTCTAAACCTGTCGATGGGACCAAGATTCAGGCTTGCACACGAAAGCCTGACGAACCTGTTTTTGATCACTGCCATCAACTCCAAATTGTCTTAAAAAACATGTGGTCCTCCTTTAGATGTTGAATCTGCCTAGGTAGCATTTAACTATGTTTATTAATGGACTGAACCAGTTCTTCTGGGATGGGAAACTATGCCCACTCCAGATTTAGTTTAAATTTAACAAACCAGACTGCTAGTACCTCACAGGAGTCACCTAAAATAAAGACTGCTAAAATTCTCAACTTTTAACTCTGGCAAATGAAGGATGATCATCAAATCCCCCTAGTTTCTGCTATTATTGCAGAGGGTCACAATGCTGGAAAAAAGACTGTTACCAACTTAAGTGCTCTAGAGCTTCGGCCATCGAGTCAGCCTAAACGATGTCCTCCTAACTCCCAATGACAGAGCTCCAAGAAACTACTGAGGCTCCTCCCAATCCTCCTCCTTAATTGGCTTGGAGAGACCACTCTCCATATTGGGAATGAATCTCTTTCTGTCCGTACTGACACTGGAGCTATACTCTTGGTGCTCAACCCCACTACAATAAAGCAGCCTCTGTCTCAGAGTACTAAAGCAGTTCAAAATAGTGGAGTCTCTAATGAACCTTAACAGGTTCCTGTCTTTGAACCTATTCCCCCTTGTTTAGGCCATTTGAGAAAAACGCATCCCTATCTCCCTTAGTTCCTCTACCCCTATTCATTTGTCAGGCTGAGATTTCTTAGAAAAATATCATGTGAGAATTTCTCCCAAAAGGGGGAAATAATTCTAGAATTTGACAGCAGTAATCAAGATAGCTAACTGGGGGATTAGATTACCCCTGACATCTTTTATTTGCTCTGTCTCTGATGGCAGTATAGCTGTCTGGGGACACTGTCATTTGTTCCTAATGGATCAACTGCTTTCCTCTTGATGAGCACAATCTTCAACTGTTATTGGCATCATCCACAGTACACCTCTCATCAATATTCAGATCCCTCAAAACCTCTCCCCAGAATGAATCAATACCCGATAAATAAAAAAAACCTTTCAAGGCATCAAGCTCATAACAGAAGATTACGAAGCTCAGGGCCTCAATATCCCCTGCACTAGTGCCTGTGATACCCTGATTTTGCTTGTGAGAAAACCCAATGGCTAAAGATGGAAGTCTGTCCAGGACCTGTGGGAAATAAATCTCATTATCCCTTGGCACCCTGTTGTTCCTAACTCCCATATGTTACTGACATTCATTCCCACTGAAAGCAAACTGGTCACTATAATCGATCTATGCAGTGAATGTTTTAGTAGTCCAGTTGATAAGGGTAGCTGTTTTTCTTTCACTTGGAAAAACAGGCATATACTGGGACAGTAATGCCCCAGGGTTACACGCACAGTCCTCTGACTTTTCACAATCCTTGAAAGCTGATTTGGATGATATAAAGTTTACATCAGGCCCTGCTTGGTCACAATATGGAGATGATTAGCTTCTCTGCTGCTCTTCTCCAACCTCTTCAAGGAGACAGCATCACCAGTTAAAACTTCTAGCTGTGAAGGGATACACAGCCTCCAAAAAAAAAAACCCCCTCCAGTGTGGTCAAATTCATGTTTGATACAAAGGGCACCTGATCTTGAAACAAGGTTCACATTTGAATCCAGGAAGGCTTCATGGCATCCTGAACTTTCCAAAACCTAAAACTACACACCAATTACCAGGTTTTCTTGACTGGGCTGGCTACCATTTAGAGTGGATTCCAAACTTATTTTTTATGGCTCAATCTCTATATGCTTTACTAAAAAATGAAAAATCTGATGCTATTATTTAAAAGGTCAGGAGAATATAGCTTTTGAGACTTTAACAGGTTTTAAAAAAGGATTTACTTATTTATTTGAAAGAGAGAGCATGCACGCAAGAAAGTGAGGATAGGAGCGAGGGGTGGGGTGGAAGGGGGGGCCAAAGGAGAGGGAGAGAATCCTAAGCAGATCTGCACGGAGCATGGATCCCAACATGGGATCATGACCCTGAGATCACAACCCAAGCCGAAACCAAGAGTCAAGTGTTCAACTGAGTATGCCATCCAGGTACCCCAGCTTTTGAGACTTTAAACTTCCTAATTATCAACTTCCCTTTCTCCTTTGTATGTGAGAGGGAAGGGAACATCCTTTGAATCGTCATCCAAAAACATGGGAACCATCATCGATCCACAGGGTATTATGACCAACAACTGGAGCCTGTGGCTCTGAGCCCTTTTGCCTCAGAGCCATTCCTGCCACTTCCCTTTTAAAGCCACTGAAGAAATAATCCTAGGATCCTCTGAGCCCCATGATGTAATTCCTGAATTCTCCTCACACTCAGCAGTTCTCAGTCATCTCACCTCCTCGGACATCCTGCTGCCAACGGCTCCTCATAGAACTCTTCCTTGCTGCAATAACCTTAACCCTGCTAGTCTCCTCCCCTCCTTCACTGAAGAAACCCCTCATGACTGCTTAATGCTGAAAGATCATCTTTTGACTCCCTGTGACAATTTACACAAAACTCCTCTAACCACTGCAGATTTTTAACAGTTTACTGGTTGTTCTTATTTAAAGGATGAAAATGCAGGGCACCTAAGTGGCTCAGTCAGTTAACCATCTGCCTTCAGCTCAGGTCATGATCTTAGGGTCCTGGGATCGAGCCCCGCACTGGGCTTCCTTCTCAGCGGGTAATCTGCTTCTCCCTCTACCCCTTCCCCCTAACTAGTCCTCTCTGTCAAATAAGAAAATCTTTAGGGGGAAAAAAAAGGATGAAAATGCTGAATATCATGCTAGGCATGCTATTACAACTTCCTTTGAATTCACTGAGGCAGCACCTTTACCTCTGGCTACTCAACAGGCTAAATTTTATGCCCTCACTCAGTCTTGTACATTGGCCAAGGGGAAAACTGCAAACACTTATACCCATTGTCAGTATACCTTTGGGACGTTACGGAAACTAAGGTTTCCTTAACTCTAATGGGAATAGAATTAAAAATCGCTCCTATGACCAAAATTCACTAGATGCCATATTTTTATTGCTGCTCTGGCTATTATTAAGGTTCCTGGGCATTCCAGACTCGACTTCCTGGGTACCAGAGTAAACCTTGCTGATCTAGCCACCAAAAACACTGCTCTCAAGGAAACCAATAGCCAAACCTCTGTCATGGTCCAAAGGGATGTTCTCCCAAATTGTCATTTGAGAAGACTAACAAGAGATACCCAAAGAGAGGGAAAAACAATACTGGAAATCGGGTTATCGTTGTTTCGATAAAAAGAGAATGCTGGTTTGGATCAAATGACAATCCAGTCCTACCTAAAATTCCAAAGTTCCCCTTACTACTGTGTGTGCGTTAAACTATTCGCCTACTGACAAAATGATATCATTCATGAACCAATACTGGTAGGGAAATACTGGTAAGGCTACAAAAAGTGCCTATCCTCCTGTGTCCTGCCAGGCCAAAGAACAATTGAGAGAAACTTATTTGCACACATGGATTTCATACAGCTTCCCTGTCTCATGGATATGTAAGTATGAATTAGTTATGGTCTGCATACTTTCTCAGTGGACTGAAGCTTTTCCTCGTAGAGGAGCCAATATTTTTTCTGTGCCTAAAATTCTTTTTTTTTTTTTTTAAAGATTTTATTTATTTATTCATTAGGAAAGAGAGAGAGTGAGAGAGAGAAGGTCAGAGTGAGAAGCGGACTCCCCATGGAGCTGGGAGCCCGATGTGGGACTCGATCCCGGGACTCCGGGATCATGACCTGAGCCGAAGGCAGTCGCTCAACCAACTGCGCCACCCAGGGGCCCTGTGCCTAAAATTCTGATGGAAGAGATTATCCCTACCTGGAGAACTTCTCTCTGAACTTCACAGTGACTGGGAAACCCATTTTTCAAGTCAGGGGCCTCAACTAGTGTGTGCTGTTCGGCCGGTTTACACCACTTTCATTGTGCATACCATCTGCAATCCTCAAGGTCAAACACGTACATGGCACTATTAATTGGCAAAATTTGCAGAGACCCTCCAAACACCCTGGCTAACAGTGTTGTTAGTCCTTCGAAATTTCAGATCCACCCCTTTGGAATTCACAGATTCTCATTTTCTGAGATAGTCACAGGACATTAATACACTTGGCCCCTGCCTCCTCTGAACCACAGTTGATAAAGAGATATACTCCGATGTCTAAAGGTCTAACTGCTTCTATTAAAAATAACCATGCTTTGGGGGGCGCCTGGGTGGCTCAGTGGGTTAAAGCCTCTGCCTTTGCTCAGGTCATCATCTCAGGGTCCTGGGATCAAGCTCCCTGGCATCAGGCTCTCTGCTCAGCAGGGAGCCTGCTTCCCCCTCTCTCTCTGCCTGCCTCTCTGCCTACTTGTGATCTCTTTCTGTCAAATAAATAAATAAAATCTTTAAAATATATATATATATATATATATATATATATATATATATATATATATATATAAAATAAAATAAAAATAACCATGCTTTGGAATGCCTGGGTGGCTCAGTCGGTTAAACATCTGCCTTTGGCTCAGGTCATGATCCAGGGTCCTAGGATCAAGTTCCACATCAGGATCTCTGCTGGAAAAGGCCTTAAAGTTACTGCTAACCACCTTGTGCCACCAAACTCTAAGAAACAGATTCTTGGACTCGTGTGACACATCTAAAGAAAGCACCAAACCCTGACTGGCCCTGGACGCCACCTGGTGACTTGAAAGTAAAGACTTCCTGGAACTGAAGCAGACAACATCTGACACGACAGCTTTCCCAAGATGTCTGGACCAGGCCTGTGTACCTTTTTCTCACTACTGCTTCTTCTCATTTGTGGAAGACAATGAATGCTCTTGTCTGCATTTCCCAAACCCTTGCGAAGGAAGGGAAACCTCTTCTTTTGATTATGGCCTTTCAGAAACAGCCTCATTGTGATCCCATGACAAATTAATTTTTCACTTGCTTCTTCTAAAAGGTTTGGAATTCACAAAAGTCTTTCTTTCATCTGAAATATTAACTGACTCTGGATTCTTATCCAGATTCACGGTTCTCTGAATCTGCAACCTTACCAACTGTAACACATTGGGTTTCAAACTGTTCTTTCAAGATAACAATGCTGTTTTAAAATGTCTTTGAGGTTTTGCTGTTTTGCAAAAGTTCATCAGCTATTGCTTCATGTTTATACCTGCACTGTATCTTCTAAAATGTACTCAGTTGGGGCACCTGGGTGGCTCAGTTGCTAAGCCTCTGCCTTTGGCTCAGGTCATGATTCCAGAGTCCTGGTATCGAGCCAGACATGGGGCTCCCTGCTCAGCAGGAAGCCTGCTTCTCCTTCTCCCACTCCCCCTATTTGCGTTCCCTCTCTCCCTGTGTCTCCTTCTGTCAAATAAATAAAATCTTTATAAATAAATAAATAAATAAATAAATAAATAAAATGTGCTCAGTTAATTCTTTCAGCGGCTCTTGCTGTATTCACTATTCTGCTTTCTTGGCAGCTTTAAGTGGAGACTTCCAAGAGGCATAAACAACTTCAGGTTTGCTTCCATAAGGGTAACTTTTCTCCCTTATGTTGGAAAAAGTGTCAATAAATATTTTTAGTTGGCTACTTTCATATCTAGGATTCCAGTTTAAAAACAATTACACAATTTGGAATTGTCATGTTACTTTCTTCTCTATTTGTTGCCTATCAAGCTTTTGTAAAAATGATGTTGCCAATAAGGAAATGATCTTCAGTGCTTACGATCTTGGTAAATACGGAGAACTCTCAGGCAGTGCCTGAGAGTTCTCCCTCCTAACCTTCCTTGTTACTCAAATGTGACCTTAACTGGTTTCCAATTGCTATGCACTTTCCATCTGATAGGGGGCATGAGAACCAGGAAAGATCTTTCCTGGCACTGAGGGTCCACTGAATTAAGAAAACCTAACTTTTGATCAGCTATGCTTTCAGAGAAGATCTTGATCAAAGGGGGGAAATATGAAAACTAACAAAGGGAAACCTCACTAAAGTGGAGTTGGGAGGCCAGGAGGGGGAGCCCTACCACTAAGCAGCAATTACAGACTCCAAAACAATGGTTAACAGGAAGGAATTCAATTACAGGCCCCCCGAAGTCAAGATGCACACTGCACCTCCTACAAGAAGCTGATAGCCCTGCAACTCAGTCAATGAGAAACAATTAATCACCCTGAACTTTTGCTTTTCTCCAATGGACTGTCTTTCAAAATAACCACTGTGGGGGTGGGGAAACTGACTGGCTCAGTTGGTTAAGCATCTGCCTTCAGTTCAGGTCAGGATCCCACGGTTTTTAAAAAAATAAATAAATAAATATAAAAATTTATTTTAAAATATTTTTAATAAAAAAATATTATTTACAAGTGTCCCTAAGAAAACGAAATGCTTAGGTATAAGTCTAACAAAACACATACAGGATCTGTATGCTGAAAAAGACAAAATGCTATGGAAAGAAATCAAAGGAGATTAAACAATTGGAGAGATTTATTATATTCAAGGATTGGAAAATTCAGAAAGATATTAGTTCTCCCCAAATTGATCTGTAGGTTTGTAGACACAGACAAGCTTACTGCAAAAATTTATATGGAAAGGGAAAGGCCCTAAAACCACTTTGAAAAAGGAAGAATAAAATGGGAGTAATCCTTCTTCTGAATGTTAAGGGTTACTATACATAATAATCAAGACAGCATGGTACTGACAGAGAGACAGCACATAGATCAATGGAACATAACAGAGAAGGAGAAGTAGATAAATATGCTCAAATAATTTCTGACAAAGGTGCAAAAGTAATGCAGTGATGCTGTAGCAATTGTACACCCAGAGGCAAAACAAAACAAAGAAAAATGAGACAAAGCAAAAAACAACCCAAAACTCTCAAATCTATACAAAAATTAACTTAAAATGAATCATGGACTTACATGTAAAACATAAACCTCTAAAATTTCTAGGAAGAAACAAAAAACCTTTGAAATTTAGGACTAAAAAAGAATTTAGACACCAAAAGCACAATCCATAAAAGGAAAACTTGATAAACTGGACCCAGTCAAAATGTAAAACCTTTGGCTCTGTGAAAGACCCTGTTAAGCTAATGAAAACAAAAAAATCATTCTTCCACTCTCCCATACCATCCATGCTGGAGACATCCAAATAAACTTACCTAGATTTCTAAGTTACTCTATAGGAGAATCTTTCTCTACCAGAAAGTGAAACCCAGATGACCTAGAATATTCAAGATGTTAGATAAAGTATCTCCAGGTAAGAAAGGATTATCAAAGGCACTGATGCACACACATTCTTGGCTTCTCCCCAGATGAACACTGAGTTAAGTCCTGTCAAAAATATGAATGGTATGGGGATGCCTCGCTGGCTCAGTCAGGAGAGTATGTGTCTCCTGATCTTGGGTTTGTTAGTTCAAGCCCCACATGGGTGCAGAGATTACTTAAAAATAAAATCTTTAAAAAAAAAGGGGGGGGGGGTTGCCTGGGTGGCTCAGTGGGTTAAAGCCTCTGCCTTTGGCTCAGGTCATGATCTCAGGGTCCTGGGATCGAGCCCCGCATCGGGCTCTCTGCTCAGCAGGGAGCCTGCTTCACCCTCTCTCTCTGCCTGCCTCTCTGCCAACTTGTGATCTCTCTCTGTCAAATAAATAAATAAAATCTTTAAAAAAAAAAAAAAAAGAATGGCATGATGATCAAGCTGGTTTTTGGGTTTTTTTCCCCCAAGATTTTATTTATTTATTTGACAGAGAGAGAGAAGTGGAGCAGGAACATAAACAGGGGGAGTGGGAGAGGGAGAAGCAGGCTTCCCACCCAGCAGGACCCTGGGATCATGACCTGAGTCAAAGGCAGATGCTTAACGATTGAGCCAAGCAGGCGCCCAGGTCAAGCTGTTTTAAAAGTGTTTTGTAGGGGCGCCTGGGTGGCTCAGTGGGTTAAGGCCTCTGCCTTCGGCTCAGGTCATGATCTCGGGGTCCTGGGATAGAGCCCCGCATCGGGCTCTCTGCTCGGCGGGGAGCCTGCTTCCCCCTCTCTATCTGCCTGCCTCTCTGCCTACTTGTGATCTCTCTCCTCTCTCAAATAAATAAATAAAACCTTAAAAAAAAAAAAAGGGTTTTGGAGCCAAGCCTATTTGTAACTTCTTCCACTATATTCCTTTATCCTCATACTCTACCTGGAGGCAACAAAGGACTGGTGACTACAGACTCTGGAGTTGTGGTGGGCACTATGATGCAACTCGAAGATCCCATTTCACTAGTCAAAGACTTACTCCCTAGCTGCTGGAGTACAGCTGCTGGCAGTGTTCAGCTGTCAGCCCTCTTTGGAATCACCCTGGCTGATGAGTCCCCTCGTCTAAGGTCATATACACCCCCCTTCCTAGGTCAGTCAAGATCCAATGACTGGTGCATGCTGGGATATGAAGGCCTGGCTGGCCCCTTTCCCCTATTTTGAAGAGCCATCTCATCTTCAAAGCTCTCTATGGGGTCAGCTGAGGCCTTCACTCAGATTGAATCATAGCTCCACTTCTCCCTCTGCCCAAACCTGCTTCCTTCTTTTCTTTTCTTCACTTTTCACAGGTGGTAATCCTAAGAGATTCCCTAATACACCTCCTGGATGCTAATCTCCATCTCACAGTTCACTTCCCAGGAATCCCCAACTGTGACAGAGGTCAAACTGCTGGATTTCAAATCACATCTCTAGCCTTACTAGTTGTGTGGCAGTTACAAAAGCACAGTTAGGTTGACATGAGGTTTGAAGGCATTAAAACACATAAAATGCTTAGAAATGCACCTAGCACACCGTGGAAACTCAATTGTTACTATTTTCATTGTTTTTCCTAGTCACACCTGATTAAAGTATACAAATTTCTCTACAATATGAGAATTACTGAAAGTTATGAGCTGGAAAAGACCTTAGAGATCGCCAAGTCTGACATGTAATTTCCAGATGATGAACATCAAGTCTTATTAAAGTGACTTATCAAAGTTCTAGAGTCACTAAGTGACGAAAGCCAGATTCCAACCCACTCTTCTGACTGCTTCCATCATTTTCTTTTTTTTTCCATCATTCTTTTCATTGAGCAAGAACGCCTGCCCCTCAATCTACATATAATTTGTCATCAAATGAAATTCAACAGTACTAAGTCCCTCCCCTTCACCTTCCTGCCATAATTGAACCTCAGCTCTCTTCTCAAGAAAACTGTTTTTCTTTTCTTTTCTCAAGAAAACTGCCTCTCCTACAGCTCTCTCTTGCACTCATACCATGAGCCTACAGATGAGTGTTTCCTTTGCTTTTCACCGGTATTTCCAGATCACTGTCCCTTCAAAGCCCTCCCCTAAAAGTTCCCAACTTCAAGGCTCATAGCAGCAGACTGTCCTTATAGCAGTCACGTCCCCTCATTTCTTTAGACATTAGTAGTCTTGTCAAAGGAAAATGGTGGCCAGAGAGAGCCCAGGAGATAAGCATACTTGGGGGACAGAAAGAGAACGAAGCAGAAGTAGAGAGAATAAAGAGAGACTGTATGTGACAATTACCTGGGAATAAAAATAATCTCCACACCCTTATTGAGTACCTGTGGCAAGGGCTAAATTATATACTATTGTCTTTCTAATAAAAAAGCTCTGTTTTAATTTTCCATTCCAGAAAACTATCATATCAAATACAAAAACTACATGAGTCCTCTAAGAATGAACTTTGCAAATATTTGTAAGTAATCTCTTTTGGGGCTGTAAAATACTTTCTGTTGATAAATGTTTCTTGTGCCCTGGATTAAAAACCCCATATAACTCTGTGACATTTTCTTTGTTCTGAAACATCATTAAAAGAATGATAGTACACTGAAAAAAAAAAAAAAGACATTAGTAGTCAAACCGACCTACTCTAATACCAGTCCTGATATGATTTGTGGTGATTCCAATATGCAACATTCAGTAAACTTCTACACCCAGGCCTCTGTCTTTTATTCTTCTCCAAAGCCCTGTGTTCCACCCTCAGCTACCCACTCCTGTTGTCATGTCCTACAAGGTTTCTAAACAGGCATCTGGGGCAGGACGATTCTTCCATGCGTAGGAATATCCTGCTCAGTGCAGAACATTTAACATCTCTGGTCCCTGCCCACTGAGTATCAGTGACTCCCTCCCCACGCCCAAACATACACACATTTCCAGACATCTCAATGGGGAAGCAGTACACTCCAGTTGAGAACTACTTACTTAAATCTTATCATTGTCAATAAATGCACCCCTCCATAATCTCAAATTCAAGCATCCCTCTGAGTATCACCTACTTCCAACTCATTACCTCTACTATTTGGACTCTCAACAATTCTTGGACTCCACAGGAACCCATAATCCACTGAACCCACTATCTTTTTCCCTGCTCTTGACCCCATCAAGTCCCCACTTGCTTCCCTATACAGCTTAAATTTTGTGACCCAGCATCATAATCACTCTATCACACACGTCATCAATGCCCTTGTCTTTTCTTGCTTCATTATAGACCCTTAACTAAAACTGACCCTGTTAATACCCCTACTCTATGCCTGTAACCTGAATACAAACCTTACCTCAACTGGACTGGAGAAAAACACATAACTGAACTTAACAGTCTCATTTTAGGGGCACCTAGGTGGCTCAGATGGTTGAGCATCTGCCTTCAGCTCAGGTCATATCCCCAGGTGCTAGGATCGAGCCCCATGTTGGGCTCGCAGCTCAGTAGGGAGTCTGCTTCTCCCTCTCCCTCTGCCCTTCTTTCTCTCAAATGAAGAAATAAATTCTTAAAACAAAAACAGAGTCTCACTTAAAACTCATAATCAAACCTCAAGTGGACAGCTCATGAACTCCTCAATCCTGTTACATATCCCTAAGTCCACTTCTACCTCCTACTATCGTGGCAGACTATTTCATACTTTCTCCTCCTTCCCTATCTTCTCAAAGCATTTTATTTCACTGAAAAACAAAGAAATTCTCAAAAAAGGGGTGCTTGGGTGGCTCAGCTGGTTAAGCATCCGCCTTGATCCCCAGTCATGATCTCAGGGTCCTGGTATCGAGCCCCACATTGGAATCCCTGCTGGGGGGGAAGCCTGCCACTCCCCTGCTTGTTCGTGTTCTCTCTCTGTGTCAAATTAATTAACTAGTTAATTAATTTTAAAAAGTTATCAAAAGAAAACTTTCAGAGTATCTCATCCCTAATCTACCCACCTAACCTATATTTACTGTGAATGATGCACCTGTGGCCACTTGCAGACTAAATCTCGTTCCCAGCCCTCCTCAAGGATGTCATCCCAGGATGACCTCTCCTTCCTGTATTATCCAGTTTTCCCCTTCTGTTTACTCAATCCCATTGGTATACCAACAGGCTATTAATTCTTCCTATCTTAAAGACTAATAATAAAAGTAAAACTTTGGAGCTTTGATCTACAACCCTCTCCAGCAACTTCATTTCTTAGCCCCCTGTGCAACAAAACACTTCAAATGAGTTGTCTATTCATTCTGTTCATTCTACTCTTTCCACCCCTCTCTCTTTTCCCATGTTCTCTTGGATCTAACTAATTAAGACTTTTTTCCCCACTCCCACTGAAATAGTTCTTATCAAGGCTGTCAATAAACTCCATGTTGCTAAATAGTCAATTCTTGTTATCTGTGGTAATTATATTCTATAAAGTTGCATGTATGTGGAATTAGCAAATATTGAACCACTGCTCCAGGGAGGGAAGAATATGGAGTTAGGTTCCTGCAAGCCTCTGCGCACATTATTTTCATCAACTGGTCAATTTATAACCTTGTTTTAAGTGTTTCTGTTTAAAGACACTTTTTTAGTATATATATTGTTAATTCATTAATATTGAACTCACAGACAGCATCACTACAACCCGTATTTGAATGAAACTTACCTAACACGTGTATTCTCCTTCTGGCACGCAACACTACACTTCGGAGTCCATTTTAAACAACAAAATCTCAGGGTCCTGGGATTGAGCCCCCGCATTGGGCTCTCTGCTCAGCAGAGAGCCTGCTTCCCCCTCTCTCTCGACCTGCCTCTCTGCCTACTTGTGATCTCTCTGTGTCAAATAAATAAAATCTTTAAAAAAAAAAAAAAAAAGCATCTGCCTTCATTTCAGGTCATTTTCCCAGGGTCCTGGTTTTGAGCCCCACATCAGGCTCTCTGCTCAGTGGAGAGCCTGCTTCTCCCTCTCCTTCTGCTATGGCTCCCCCTGCTTGTGTGCTCTCTCCTTCTGTCAAATAAATAAATAAAATCTTAAAAAAAATAAATTCACTGTCTGATAGTTCTCACAAATGTGTCATCCTCAGTCTATTGGTTATTTTGGGTTTTGAACAGTGGGCTGTATTTTCTTACTTTTTGTATGTTTCATAATTTTTGCCTGAATGATGGATATCGTGTATAACACAGGAGACTGAGGAAACAGTGTAAAAATGGCTCTTTGTCTGCAAGCTATTAGTGGGGGGCTAAGGGGAAGGGTTAAGTCAATCTCTTCAGGAATTCGGCGAGGTTTGGGTTCTATTGTTACAATTACCTTAAGTGCACTATCTGCTTCAAATTCCTCTAGGGCAACCTTCTGCTTAGGGTGGGAGCTGGTTTGCCTGAGGGTTTTTCTCAGTGTTCTTGCTTCACCCTCAGCTTCAGTTTTCCCTGGGCACCTTCCCCAGTGGCTAGTCCCCAGGGACAGACTGCTGTTGCTTTACTTGAGTCTGAGTCTCAGGCAAGCCGCTATCCCTGGGTCTCCAGGCACAGGGCTTTCTCCCAGTAGTAGGAAAACTAAAGGTCTGAACCCAGAAGTTGCGTCCCCTTCCCTCAGGTTTTATGGGTTTTTGTCTTTCCAGTCCTCCCAGCCAAAATGGAAAATGGAGTTTATTCCCTTCCCCCAGTGGCTTAAAGCTCTTTTCCACAGGGAGAAGAGTCCGGGAAGGACCGTACCACCTAGTGGGCCTCACCCCTGTCTCCCTTCCTTTCCCCAATCTTTCTCTTGACAAACTGCTGGGAGACCTTGAAGAAAAGTCTACAGGTGGGTGTTACCTCCCCTGTGTCTGCAGCTCTCAAGGATTCTACAGTCTCATGCTAGCCCACATCAATTCATTAAAAACTTAGCTGAATTCTTATCCTTGTACGATAGCCCTGGCTTCTTCCTGTGCTCTGTTACAGATGAGCCAGATCCCACCCTCTGATGAATCAAGAGAAGTTATGACTTTGTATATTACAACTCATTCTTTTTTTTTTTTAAGCTCTCAGGTTTTATTAACATATAATGTATTATTTGCCCCAGGGTACGTGTCTGTGAATCATCAGGCTTACACATTTCACAGCATTTGCCATAGCACATACCCTCCCCAATGTCCATATCCCTACCCCCCCCCCACCTCCCAGCAACCCTTAGTTTGTTTCGTGAGTTTAGGAGTCTCTTATGGTTTGTCTCCTTCCCCATCCCATCTTGTTTCATTTCTCTTCCCCACCCTCCACAACCCCCCGCCCTGCCTCTCAAATTCTTCATATCAGAGCGATCAATTACAACTCATTCTTATTTTAAGATGGGAGCAATACTCTTTTTAGCTTTCTACATCCTAAATGGAAGTCAGAAATCACTTTGTAAGCTTAAATACCACCCATAAATCCACATTTCCTACATTTACATTTCTAGTCCAGACTTCTCCTTTGGACTCCAGATCATATATATATCCAGCCGCCTACTGGACAACCCTATTTTTTGGTTTGGCAGACAAACTCTAAGGTGGCCCCCATGACCCCCACCTCCTGGTATTCATGGCCTTGAGTAATCCTTTCCCCCTGAGTGTAGGAGGGACCTGCAACTTGCTTCTAATCAGTAAGGTAAAGATGATGGGGTGTCATTCCCATGATTACATTTTATGGCAAAGGAATGGCATATCATTTCCTTGATTAGGTCATATGGTATTATACAACACTCTGGCTTGCTAGCCAACTCACTCTCATCCTCTCGCTGGACTTAACGGAGCAGGCTGCCATGCTGTGAACTGCTTATGGGGAGGGCCACATAGCAATGAACAGCAGATGACCTCTAAGATCTGAGGGTGGCCTCCAGCCAACAAAAAACGGAAGCTCTCAGTCTTACTCCTGCAACAAAATGAATTCTGCCAACAACCTGAGTCAAGTTGGAAGTGGATTCTTCTCCAGTTCAACCCACAGATAAGAACCCAGCCCCAGCCAATACCTTGATTGCAACTTGAAATACCAAAGGAAAGCAGTTTTTGCCCTCACAGAAACTATGATAACGTGTGATTTTGGGAGCAATTAAATTTGTGGTAATTCTTGCACAGAAAAGTAATACAGATAGCATCACAAACCTAACATGCCTAAAAGCCAAATTCCTGATTGCCAACATTCCCCCTCAAAAGAAAAGACAAATATGCTCCAGTGTTGTCCATCTTATTAAGCGGCAACTCCATTCCTACAGTTACTCAAGCCAAAAACTGTAAGATCTATCTCTTCTTTTTTTCTCTAAAACCCACCTCTAATCCTAAAGTAAACACTGTTGGCTTTACAACCAAATAATATAGAGAATCTAACTTTTTCTCACCACCACCACGGCTACCACCTTGGTCCAAGCCGCTATCACCTCTCATGCACATTATTCTAACAGCCTTCTAACTGGTTATCCTGCTTCCACTCCACAAAGCAGCCAAAATTATCCTATTAAAACATCAGATGATGTTTTTACTCAAAACACTCCAAAGGATTCCCATCTCACCCAGATTAAAAGTCAAAAGCCTTACGGTGGCACACAAGGCCTGCCTTATCTGGCACTCTCCCTTCGCACCCCAAACCTCTCTGCTTCATCCTGCATCATTCTCCCCCCATTCACTTGTCTCCCACCAAGGCAGCCTCTGCGCTGTTTCCTTAACTGTGCCAAGCACCTCCCGGTCTCGGTCTCGGTGTTTTACAACTGTTAGTTCATGCAAATGAAGAGTTCTTTCCACTAATGGAACTTCTCTGACGGCTTTATATAAAAGTCCACCTGTCCCCACCAATCCCCATCCCTCCTACTCCGCTTTATTAGTCCCCACAGCACATACTATGAACTGATACCTGTTTTATTGCCTGTCTCTCCAAAATGAGAAGTCCATAAGAGCTGAGACTTCTGTTTATTGCTATGTCCCTAGCTTATACTGAATGACTGAATAAATATTACTATCTACTATATCTAAGCAATATCTAAGCAATATCTACTGCTTTAGATACGGTTTCCTTATAATATTTAGAGTCTAATGAAGTAATCAAGCCACAAGAATATGGACATGAAGTCAGTGACATTATTTTTCAAAATCACTACAAAATTACTTACCACTTCTAAATATGTACTCATTCTACATCTCACTGTAACTATGCTTGGAAAACATTCACATCTAACCAAAATAACTGAAGTAAACAAGCCAAGTGAATTTAAACATTTCTATGAAGGGCTCTATTAACAGAAAGATAGCTGAAAGACTCCGTAATTGTTTTTCCAGCACCATCTTGAGAAGATACCATTATTCTAACAGATAAAGCCAAATAATAAAGAAGGATGCATCAAGCTTGAAGGATTAATCCTTTCGGGCCCTATTTCTCAAATTTTCTGGTCTTACACTCTTAAGTGTAATTGATAGACATGCATAACCAGAGGAACACTCTGGTTCCTTACACTCTTAAAAATTATTGAGGCCCCCAAGGAATTCTTATTTATGTAGGTTTTGAGTATTTAAAATCAAAACATAAATTTTAAAAATATTTAACAGTTCATTTTGAAGTAATATAAATCTATTACACACTAATAAAAAAAATGTTTTGATTTATATAACTAAACTTCCCTCCCCCAAATTAGTAAGAGAATGACATTTTACATTTCTGCAAATTACCTTAATGTTTGGGTTAATAGAATATGGCTGAATTCTCTTACCTGCTTTTACATTAAGTATGTTGCCATATGTTGTTTTGACTGAGATATACAAAGAAAGCCTGGCCTCACACATATATGAAGCTGGAAAAGGGAGGACTGTCTCTAAAAGTGTTTTCAGATAATCGCGGATATTCTTCTTTGATAGCACTTTAAAATTTAAACAGGTAGTTTCTTAAAGGTTGTTTGCAATATACAATCTTAATGTTATGTATTTGTTTTAAATATTTTATTTATTTATTTATGAGAAGAGAGAGGGAGGGAGAACACGTGCAAGCAAGCACAAGCCAGGGTAGGGGGTAGAGCAGAGGGAGAGGAAGAAACGGACTCCCTGCTGAGCAGAGAGTTCAACACGGGACTTGATCCCAGGACTACCTGATAATTACTTAAGCCGAAGGCAGACACCCAACCAACTGAGCCACCCAAGCACCCCTTAAAGTTATATATTCTATTAAGGTTAAAATCCATTGGTCTGAGGTGCCTGGGTGGCTCAGTCAGTTAAGCGTCTGCCTTCAGCTCAAGTCATGGTCCCAGGGTCCTGGGACTGAGCTCCACATCAGGCTCCTTGCTCAGCAGAAGGTCCGCTTCTCCCTCCCCCTCTGCGCCTCCTCCGTGAGTCTGTTCTCTCTCTCAAGTAAATAAATAAATCTAAAATAGAATAGAATAGAATAGAATAGAATAGAATAGAATAGAATAGAATAGAATAGAAGAGAATCTATTGTCTACCTTGCACTCTGAATGAATCTTATACCCAGGCATGATTTTGTAACAAAATTTTGTTAACTAAAAAGTCTGTACTACTGGGAAACCGTCAAGCTCACAATGGTGAGTTCATTTTTGCTTGAAAGTTCAAGTCAAATCACTGGCAAAAACTACCTGTCCATTGTTTTCCTTGAAGTGGGTCACGGGTATGGATCAGACAATTTGAAATTTATAAAATACCAGTTCTGCAATATGCATGTCTATCAATTTAAATTCTCTAATGTATAGGCCTATTTTCCAGTTCAGCAAAAAGATTTCCTATATAGCCACAATAAGTCTACTGAATTGAAGATGGTTTGCCTCTTAAAACTATTAGTCTGTTTCAAGTTAGCTCAAAGAGATAAATAATTTTTCATTTTTCTTATGCAGAAACAAAATCCATCTGGAAAAAATCAAAATAATCATGCACCACATAAAACGAAATCTACTTCAAGTTTTGAAAAGTATATACCTATTAAAACATTAAATGTACTTTGTATAGAAGAAAATAAAACTGAAATAATCTTGATAGGATGTTTAAATCAAATCTACCTTCCCTCCTCACATTTCAACATTTCTGGCTCTTTTTGCTTGGTTCTTTTTCACAAATTCCTAATTAGCTCAATATTTTGGCTGGATCCTGCCTTACCTGTTGAGCAATATGAGAAATATGAGCTCCCTGAACTGCTGAACCAGGTTGTGGCGCTGCCTCTGAAGTGTTACTCTTGTGGGAATCTTCCATAATCAACTATAAAGGGGGAAAAAAGTCAGTTAGAAGATGCTTTCAAACTTTATTTTCAAGAAATCCTAAGACATTTCTTTCCTTAACATGTGTACTTTTTCAGCAGAGCAAGCTATGCTATGAGCTAGTTCAATTTATCCAGACTCATTATCTTCTCATGTTCTATTCTGTGTAGAGATCTAATTATAAGATCTCAAGAAACAGCAAACTAAAAGCACTACAGAATATGTATAATATACTGCACAGATGTATAAAAATTGGCAACCTGGTTGCCTCTGTAGAAAAGAATTGGTAGCTATGGGACAGAGATAGAAAAAGACTATTCCTTGCATATTCTTTTACATTTTAAAAATTTTGATCCACATGAACCTGTTAAAATTTAATAAATGGCACGTATATACATAAATTATTGTGACTAAATTTTCAAATGTTATCCCACTTAAGTATGATAGTCTTCCTGTCCATGGACACAAGAATTCTTCTTCCATCTAGAGAACAGTTTCTAACTGCACATATAGTGCTACATAGAGAATTCATTAAGTAAAAGCTGAACGAACTAAATAAATAAGCACAACCATACCTAAAGAGGTTCTAAAGATCTAGATGATCTAGATAATCAACTGCAGGATATGTAGGCTAGGTAAAAATGAGAATAAATGGCTTATGGGAGATGGAATATGCCAAATGGGAGGACAACCACTTAAGACTCCTAAAAGAGGGGCACCTGGGTGGCTCAGTGGGTTAAAGCCTCTGTCTTTGGCTCAGGTCATGATCTCAGGGTCCTGGGATTGAGCCCTGCATCGGGCTCTCTGCTAAGCAGGGAGCCTGCTTCCCCCCCTCTCTGCCTACTTGTGATCTCTGTCAAATTAATAAATAAAATCTTAAAAAAAAAAATCCCACATCTAGGTATATACCCAAAGGAATTGAAAGCAGGGTCTTTATCATATATTTGTACCCCCATGTGCATAGCAAAATTATTTACAACCATCAAAAGGTAGAATCAACCCAAGTGTGCATAGAGATGAATGGATAAACAAAATATGGTATATTCAAAGTCTACATAATATTCCATCCAGGGAACATACACAATTCCTTTTTTTTTTTTAACCAAACAAAACAATTCTGTGATTAATATCTTTGGTACATAAAACTTCACAATTAAAATTATCTCCATAGAATATATTCCAAAAAGGAGAATTACTTGACCAAGGACTATGACTACCTAAAGTTTTCTGAAAGAATTACACTCCATCAGAAGTACATGAGAGGGACGCCTGGGTGGCTCAGTGGGTTAAAGCCTCTGCCTTTGACTCAGGTCATGATCTCAGGATCATGGGATCGAGCCCCCACATCAGGCTCTCTGCTCAGCAGGGAGCCTGCTTTCCCCCTCTCTGCCTGCCTCTCTGCCTACTTGTGATCTCTCTCTGTGTCAAATAAATAAATAAAATCTTAAAAAAAAAAAAAAAGAAGTACATGAGAAAGCAATAATAGGTGAAAAACGATATACTGTTTTACATTTCTTTAATTCTCTATTAGTTGTGTGAGCTATCTGTTCATATTACTTATCCATCCATTTATCACCAAATCTTAGTGTTTTTTCTTATTTGCCTGTTGTTTTTTTTATTAAATATTTTTGAAGGTTTTGTTTAGGGGCGCCTGGGTGGCTCAGTCATTCAGTGTCTGCCTTCGACTCAGGTCATGGTCCCAGAGTCCCTGCTCAGCAGGGAGCCTGCTTCTCCCCCTGCTTGTGTTCCCTCTCTGGCTGTCTCTCTGTAGCAAATAAATAAATAAAATATTTTTTAAAAAAGTTTTATTTATTTATTTAAAGTGACAGAAAGTGTGTGCATGAGTTGGTGGAAGGGCAGAGAAAGAAAAGGAGAGAATCTTTGAGTGCAAAGCCCAAAGTGGGCCTTGACATGGGGCTGGATCCTGGGACCCTAAAAGCATGACCTGAGCCGAGATCAAGAGTCAGATGCTCAACCGACAGGGCTACCCAGGCATCCCAGTCTATAATATAGATTTTTATATTTTCTTTATTTGTCAGAGAGAGAATGCACGTGCACACACAAGTGGGGGAACAGGAGAGGAAGAAGCAAGGAGCTTCTCTCCCTCTGAAGGAGAAGGAGCCTGATGTAGGATTCAATCCCAGTATCCTCGGATCATGAACTGAGTGGAAGGCAGATGCTTAACCAACTGAGCCACCCAGGCGTCCCTAATATTTCTTAATATAAATTTCATTTCTATCATGTGGATACAAATATCTTAACAATGACTTAACTATGATTACTTTAAAACTTTTAATTTTGCCAATTCTTCTAATGCTTCCTATGTTGTTTCTCCAACTGCTTTTAAACTTATATACAGTCCCTTCTTTAGGACAAGTATAATCCCACAGACTAAACATAGAGACAGTAACAAACCTGCAATTATGTATTTTATCCATACTGTCTGTATTGAAGATGCTTTTTTAAAAAAAGATTTTATTTTTAAGTAATCTCTATACCCAATGTGGGGCTCAAATTTACAACTCCAAAATCCTGAGTCATACACTCTTACTGAGACAGCCAGGCAGCCGAAAATGCTTTTTTTAACACTCCATTTCAGAAGACATAAGTTAGAATGTAGAAAAGAAAAATATATATATAGTGCCAAAGCACTGAAAGAAACTATAAAAGATTTTTCAAAACCTTATTAAATTACTGGAAATGATACTTTTCTGTTTCACTGTGACTCACTGATTTCTCCTCCATAACAATATTATTATGAAATCCTACATCTAATGGAAACTAGCGCAATCAACAAAACAACACACATTTCCTAGTAAAAGTCACTATAGTCAGCAAATAAGATTTTGGCCAATTATTACAACCGCATTTCCTACGGAAAATAAGAGCCTATTTTCTACAACTTTTAAAGAGAAATCAACTAATCGGGTTTTTTTTTTCTTCCAAAATGAAAACAGCTTTATAGTTACATCTCATTACAAACTATACTATCTATTTCTTAATGTTGGAGTATAATCTTCATTTGCTCACTCTTTTCAGCTATTACTCTTAAAATTGAGGTTAAGATTAACCATCTGTTAAAAACTGGCTCAACAGAGAATAAACTGTACGTGTACAAAAGCATTTTCTATAAAAATAATTTATCTCCCAGCAGCAAATGGAAGCTTAACATTAGACACCAGTAAGTAGGGCAGGATCACAGGGGGCAGTGAAACACAGCTTCAAAAGTGCCATCAACGAGAACGAATTTGGGAGGCTGAGAAACTGCAGCAGGCTGTGATCTTGCTGACGTATAAAGAAAGTAAGTAAAAGACATGGTGCTTCTAAGAAAATTTATACAAAGAAAGGAATATATGCTAGAAACTAAACGAAGAGCTTTTTTATTTATCATTTCCTGGATTCCCTATTTGTGAGATATGTAAATTGAGGCTCAAGGAAATTGTCATTTACTATGGATGTCACAGTAAGATGTGAATACAAGACCTGAAGCAGGAACTATTTTAACTCAAAATCTATGTGTCGTCCCCCCCCCGCCCCCCCCGCCCTTCTTCCTCTAACATTGCCAACTTTTCCATCTGGCAAATTCCTACTCTTTTCAAGTTTCATTCCAAACATTAAGTTCCCAACTGCTCCAGGTCCTTTCTTCCTTCCTACTTCGACTGTGCCCTGTACATAATTCTAATGAAGTCACTTAACACTGAACTGTGTTTATTGGTGTATCTGTTTCCCCAGTCCTCTTTTTGGTGTTTCCCCCAGTCTTAAAGTGCCTAAGGACAGGGCCTGTATCATATGAATGTGTGCTCTGTGCCCAACAGAGACACTCATGTATGCAGTAAACAATAAACATCAACAAATACAGTTAATATTCTCATTTGATGAATGAAGGTCTTAGTTTCCTCACCTACAGAGAATACTGAACTATGGTACGCTTGAGGACAAGGAGTGTCTTGCTTGACACTTCCAAAACTGAACTCATGATCTCCCCTCAAAACTGTCCCTATTTGTCACGCTGAATTTCTTTCAGATGTTCCCATGTGCCTGCCTTGCTTTCTCTCACCTTCAGGCTTTCACATATGCCATTCCCTCTGCCAGAAACACTACTCCCCTTCTCTTCATGTGGCCTATTGAGTTATTTATTCCCCAGGCAATCTTTCAAGAATCCCTCAGATTAGTCGAGAAGCTCTGGCTGTATCCCCAAAGCACATGTTACCCTCTCTTCTCATGGCACTTATCCCAGTATTGTAATGGCCCATTTTCTGTCTTGCCACCAGAATGCAAGCTCTAGGGAGCCAAAGACCATATCCTGTTCCCAATATAGCACTAATGCCTTGCACATTTATTAATGCTGAATAAATCAATGTGTTTAGTCAGGTTTGTCTAGCTACAGATAGAAGTAATGGTTAAAGAAATATATTTAGACAATTACTTCAATTCGGCTTTAGAATCAACACAACACAGGCACAAAAAATCCTACTTTCATTAAAATTAAGCAGGATATGTGAAGAAAAAGCATTTTTGGACAGGACTACCACCTACTGGTGATATAGTAGTACAGATGTATCACAGACCAAACATAACCTTACAAGATAGAACTAACACATTCAGTGTTAGGACAACTGTACTGATTCTAACTGGGACACGGAGGAACATGCACATTACAAATTCTACAAGAAAACCAGCATCTTGATAAAACTGCTTATTTCTGTTGGTAACAAAATTCTCAAGATAAAATGCATTTTGCAAACATAAACAAACATAGCAATACAAACTCTCATCACAAACCACGCCAGTTTGAACAAAGATGCTTGCCAACTCTATGCTGAAAAAGCCTCAGAAGGGTACCCTCAATGAGTATTACAGGTATCCCCCACTTCTCAAAAATTCATGTTGCATCACTACACTTTGACGAAAAACCTACACTAGTACCCGATTTCACTAACAGAAAGAAATCTCAAGAGGATTTTCACTTTCAGGAAAAAAGTGAAAATAGCACTCAGCGTTTGTTTCACAGCCAGCCATTACAGAGGCAGCCCGGACAACAGCAAGAGCGCCTGCCAAGCTTCTTCCCCCCCAGAACTATACTCAGCATCTCAGCATCGAATCTCCATAGCTTTGAACTGGTCTATGAGACCCAGGGACTTTATCTCAATTTATTTTGTTAGTTAAGATGAGTCCGAAGGTATCCGAAAAGCCAGAGATTATTTTGGGGGTCTGAGAACACTGAAAAAATTATCCATAAAAATTAATGGTAATTTCTTCTTCGCTTTAGGTCATTTCTCTTAAGGAAAGGTTTCACAGGAATGCCCTTTGATAGCTGAGGAAAACTGTACTAGCCCACAGCTCCTCCAAAGCTAATAAAATCAGCATTATTTAATATCTACAATGATTTTTTTTTAACATTTACAATTATTTTAAAGATTAAGCTGCACGGTCCAACGCTGGGAACTACCATGCTCAGTTTCATGATAAAAGAGAAAAATCAAAGAGACAGTTTCCTCGGCTTGATCCATTGTCCAGAGATAAACAGAGAAGCTTCTATCATCCTACACTCTCCTTCCTTGTCCATCAGCTACATCTTCCCATTACTGTTTCGCGTATCTATGTCAATACTGTCTACGTCCCCACTGGACTGGAAGCTCCCTGCGGGTAAAAGCTGTTTCTGCCCTCCACCACCAGCCGGCCGGGACCTCGCACGCCCAGGGCGCCCGCTGAGCTCTCCCGACTCCCTGGCGGACATAACCGGTCCCGGGCAGCTGGGCGGAAAACGCGCGGAGGCCAAGGCCACGCAGCCCTCCCCGTCCCGCCCTCTCCGCCCAATTCCGAGACCTTCGACGGAGGGCGCTCGCCTTGGGCCGCAGAGGGGCCGCCTCAGAGGCAAAAGCCACCCCCGGCGGGAGGTCTCCGGTTTTATTTTGGTTGGGAGGGGGGTTGGGAGGCAGGGGAGACCGACGACTGAGGGGGAACAGCCCAGCCAGGCGCGAGAACCGGAAGGGCGCTCGGCCGGGGGACAGCGGGCAGCCCCTCCCCCTTCCGCCGCGCGCCCTCCGCGCCCCTCCCCCACCGCTGCCGCCGCGCGCGACCCCCCACCCGGCGCGAGACTTGACTCGCGTACTCGGCGACGCCGAGTCCCCGCGCCCTCCCTCTGCCCAGGAACACGAGAACACCGGAGCACGTCCCACCCCCGCCCCTTGCTTACCTGTGGCTGCCGCCTAGCCGCTGTCCGGGGCGGGAACTTCCACTCCCCCCTCCCAGGTGGATCCGAATTCTCTCCCCACTTCTCCACCCCCTCACGCGGCGGGGGACGTCCCTTTGCCTCAGGTGTCAGGCGGAGCGGGGAGAACCAGTGTCACTTAACAGCCAACTGTCCTAAGCTACCGTTTTCTCGGCAGTCAGGGCCGCCACTGGCGGCATGATCTACACCAGGCCGGGGGCGGGGGAGGAGAGGGGGGCAAAACTGAGTAAGTGAGCGTGGGGGGTGAGGTTAAGGCGGTCCGTCCGTGCGGGCCGCCGTCCTACGTCACCACGTTGCTCACGTGACGTGCCGCCATCTTGTGCCGGGTCTCCTAGGACAGCAAGGTGCTACTTCGGAGGTGAAGGGTGCTTGTGGTCGTCTTTCCCTTGGGGATCTCTGTCCGCTCTCCTCCCACAGGTCTGTTTTCGGAGGCCCCAGCTGGCTTGGTAGTGTCCGGAGGCCGCTCGGTGTGAGGCTCTTTTCATCGGTTAGTGGCGTCGCGCTCAGCTCAGCTCCTACTTGCTCTGGGTTGGGTGATGAGACCCAGAGCCGTCGTTCGTGACCTTGACGCACGATTCACCTGTCCGCATCTGGGATAGAGAAGTGACTGAAGCATCTCACCTGGCTTACTCAGCCTATTTTTAATCGCATAAAATTGCGTTGAGTTGCATCCTTAATGCCCCGCGAAAGGATTTTCTCCAAAGACTGATTTCACATATACACACGGAGCAGGCAGGGTGTTTTGAGCTCCACGAAGGGTGTCCCGCTGAAACAGATTTATCTCAGCTGTTTCAGTGGAGTGTTGTCAAATAAAATGTTATATGCCGTCATTTTAATACATTGCAAAAACTTAAAAAAAATATTTTTAAATGTGGACCTACCTTTCTGGAAAAGGGATTATGCATTATTCTGAATTTTCTTTATCCACTTCCTTGCAAAATATTTTTATGGCTTTATAGCGATGATAACAAATGATAAATGACAAACCTTTTAGTGTGCACTTGACAAAATAAGGTCCAGGATTTTTCCGGAGTTTTATTAGTTTGAGATCTCCAGTGTAGGCAACTTTATTTAATACATAGAGCCCTTCCTGGCTTTGACCTTTAAGGCCTGGGTGCCTGGGTGGCTCAGTCGGTTCAGCGTTTGCCTTGGGCTCCCTACATGATCCCAAGGGTCCTGGGATTGAGTCCTACCTTGGGCTCCCTTCTCAACGAGGAGCCTGCTTCTCCGTCTCCTCCCCCTGCTCTCTTGCTGTCTCTGTCACTACTGTCACTACCTCTGTCTCTCTCAAATTAATAAATAAAATCCTAACCTTTAAGGCCAGATAATGTGATTTAAAGCTCAAAAGTTGTTCTGACACCGAAGAGCTCACTAACCTTTAGCTAATGCCATTCATACAGCAAACATTGTTGACTATTAAAACAGGTGCCTTCATTTTCGATTTTAGATTAGGCAAATAACCCAAACCTCTCTAAGCTTGTCTTCTTGTTATCAAAATTGGAAAGAGTAGGGGGTGCCTGGGTGGCTCAGTTGGTTAAGTGACTGCCTTCGGCTTAGGTCATTATCCTGGAGTCCGGGGATCAAGTCCCACATCAGGCTCCCTGCTCTGAGGGAAACCTGCTTCTCCCTCTGACCTCTCCCTTTTCATTCTCTCTCTCTGTCTCAATTAAATAAAATAAATCTTAAAAAAAAATTGGAAAGAGTATAATACTCAAGCTGTGTTCCAGAATCATTTAAAGAATCAAAATGTCATATACTATAGGAAAGCACAATGTCCTATAAAGGTTCTCAGACATCAGCCTTTCCTAATGAACAAAACCCAGTATCAGTCATTCTGGAATCCAGAATATTAATGTCTGGAAGACTGGCTGTAAGTTTACTGTTCTTTTGTGTTGTTTCTTCCTTGGAATTCAGAATGCTTAACAAATCTTGGTCAGTAAAAGAGGGATGGGGACTGAAAAATGTTCTCATCAAAAGAAACTAGATTTTAGTGGCACCTGGTGGCTTATCCCACTCAGGGATATCCCACCCAAAAGCGTCTGCCTTTGACTCAGGTCATGATTGGGATGGAGCCCCATGTCGGACTCTCTGCTTAGCGGGAAACCTGCTTCTCCCTTTTTCACTCCCTCTGCTCTCACTCCCTCTCTCACTGTCTCTCTGTCAAAATAAAATCTTTTTTTTTTTTTTTTGATCAAAATAAAATCTTAAAAAAAAAATAAATTTTACTGAAAGCTTCAAATTGTATAGACTGCTTCCTCTTTAGTTCCTCTTTCACCTTTGAAGCATCTTAAGTTTAACTCAGATACTATGCTGTGCAACACTGCCACTCAAATATTTCTACCATACTTGTTTCTCATGGAAGTGTCACCTGCCGTACCTACCACTCTTCTGAACCTTGAGGAATAACTGTAGAAGAAAAAAAGAAGTCTTGGTTATGACACATAGTTCTATCTGAATAGAAAGATTTTATAAACCATATAGACAGGTCTTTGACTTTAGAAGTGAGAAGATAAAGTGAAATAAAATAACCTAACTTTCAAAAGCCAAAGATAATTGTTTAAAATAAACTGGTCAAGCCAGTGGTGGTACCTCTTTGGTTCTTCTGGTGTACTGTTTTCTAGTTAAGAGGGAGAGACATTATGAGATGGGTTTAATAATTCTACCTATCCCTGAGGCACCTGGGTGGCTCAGTTGGTTGGGCATCTGCCTTTGGCTCGGGTTGTCTCGGGGTCCTGGGATCGAGCCCCATGTCGGGCTTTCTGCTCGGCAGGGACCCTGCTTCTCCCTCTTCTTCTGCCTGCCTCTCTGCCTGCTTGTGCTCTCTGTCAAATAAACAATGAAATATTTAAATAAATAATAATAATTCATAACGTCTTGTAGATTGAACAAGCTTAATACATGTAAAGTTAGAGCCACTTCTGGCACACAGTAAACATTAAATGTTGGATATTAATATGAAAAATACTGCAGTGTAACCACTGGAAGCTTAGCTAAAAACAGTTAAGTAGCCACACACCCTGAGAAGACTCACAGGTTAACAAAAGGACTGAGCTGGAGTAGAGGACTTGAGAGCTATGAAACAGTGTTTGGAACAGTCTACCTCTCAAAAGGCAGAAATTATTTAAAGCTAATACATGTAGACTTTATGGCCTAAATAATAGGCTTAATTGTTTGTTTCTTTTTGTTTGCCTTGTTCTTTTTTTTTTTTTTTTTTTTTAGATTTTTATTTATTTGACAGAGATCACAAGTAGGCAGAGGCAGGCAGAGAGTGAAGGAGAAGCAGGCTCCCTGCTCTGCAGAGATCCCAATGCAGGACTCGGATCCCAGAACCCTGAGATCATGACCTGAGCTGAAGGCAGAGGCCCCAACCCACTGAGCCACCCAGGTGCCCATCTTGTTCTTTTTCATACTTGACGCTTAACGCACAGGAAAACCTAACCAAAGATAGTTACTAAATGCCTGCATGGGTTGTATGAACTACAACCATACTATTTCAGATAACTCGGCTCTGAAATTGCTTGCTGCTTGATGTTAACTATGTTTGAATTGAACATATATAACTAATCTGTGGGCCCCGGGAGAAGTGGACAACTATCCCTCTTACTTGTATGGAACTTTCTCACAGTCAAACTGATCTTACCATCTGTGGGCCCCTGACCCAAGCCGGCCATCAGAGTCTCCCCTATGGACATTTATCTTTGACCAAAAGGTTGTTCTTTCTCTAGGTCAATGGACTTAAAGCTTAGGAGCTTTGTAATGAACTTCGTCCATCTGTGAACAGTGCAGATGAGCTGAGAGAGCAAACCAGTGGCTTTCTAGGCCCTAGTTTTAGAACCTGAGATGCAGCTGCCTGCCATAGCCCTTAGGTTCCACAAGCCATCCTTTGTCCTTGAAATGAATAGCACTTTTCTATTTAAGCTAGCTTACTTTGGTTGCTGTTATTTCTAGAGTCCTACCTATTACACCTGGATACAGGAGAAATAATTTCCTTGTGACTACCTCCCCTTCTCTGTACCCCATCACCTTAGTCTAAGCTATCATTACTTGCATTGTATATTGTGGTAGCCTCCTAGTTGGTACCATTAATAAAACCCTATAATGAGTAAGTATTGGTTACTGTTGTGTGGTTGGACTGTATAAGCAAACAAATTATTTACCTTCAAGATTATTTTTTTAATTTTTTTAAAGATTTTTATTTATTTATTTGACAGAGAGCACAAGTAGGCAGAGAGGCAGGTAAAAAGAGGGAAGGAAGCAGGCCCCCTGCAGAGCAGAGAGCCCGATGCGGGGCTTGATCCCAAGATCCCGAGATCATGACCTGAACCAAAAGCAGAGGCCCCAACCCACTAAGCCACCCAGGCGCCCCTACCTTCAAGATTATTATTAAAGAGTTGTAGGAAGACAGCTTGGAACTAAAATTCAGCTTACTGGAGGAACCTTCTTTATGTTGCTCAGAGCACCCTGCAGGTATTCTGTACCTTTATAAGCCCCCAGGTAGTGACATTGAGTGGTGCTCTGAGGGCAGGAGAATCAAATCCTTATACCAAAACCATAAATCCATTCACATGAGAACAAATCACTGGCCCTTCTAGGATGGAAGAAGCCAAGTGTTGTCCCCCATCAAGTGGCCACTTAGTCTCCTGAAGAAATAGTGTCACATTGGGAATTCAGTGTTGGTTTGTGTCAATGTTTAATTGAAGAATCAGAGATAGCTGTAGCTAAATAAACCCTGGTAAATGGAAGTCCTTGCTTCTGGGCCCTAACATAGTCTCCAGCTCTGCTACTGTGGCTACTCCATACATGTGCTCATTGTGTCAACTATGAGATGCTCAGTGGCTAGCTGACATCAACCAGCCAAGTCGTTTTATTTATATGGATGCTCAATATCTCTCCCGTGGTGGATGGTTTATAGTGGGCATTGATATGTGAAGCCAAGATCTTTATACTTTGTTCTACCTCCCCTATATCTATCCATATACTTCTATGCCGGACCTTGTTGTGCCCAGTCTTCCAGTCTTTTCCAAGACACTGATCAACTGGTTAGGCCATTTGCCACTGCTCAAGAGTCCATTTATATTCTCACTTTGAGCTACTTCTTGTACAGAATGGGTGACCATTTTAATATCTGCCTGTTGGGAAGATTTCTCTTGAAACAGAATGGCCATAACCCTCTCATAGATCCAAACCATAACCCACCCCTATACCAAACTTGTGCTTTTTCCAACTGCTTCAGTAGGACTCTCCCCCATACTCCATTACAGCCATAGGTATGAGCTGAGGGAAGAACACTGGTGCAACTGTAGTGTGTAACATGGGATTCTGGTGACCCAGCTCATGCAGATTGCTTGTGTCCTCTGATCCTGCTTAGGCTTGATCCCAGGTATAACATTTCCATCTTATGATGGATCGGTGCTTGGACCATCGGACTTTATGACATGGTGTGTCTGACACAATCCAGCCAGTGATGGAAAATTCCAGATGCATGGTCACTTGGTGTCCTCTGGTGAAGATTTCCCTCTCCATTGTGGCCCAGCGGCACATGAGAAGCTGCTTTTCATAAGGCATATAATTCCGTGCTACAACTCCCGTGTGTCTTGCTCCAGAATTTTAATAGCCTGCATTGTGATTCTTCCACTGGATCTTGCCATCAACTTCACACTGTTCTTTTTTCCACAACTATCACCTCCACCACCATGGGTCTGTCATATCATATGGCTCCAAGCCTTACTTAAAGCTGTCACCTGGTATATTGTGCAGAGCAGTATTACCAGGGACAGAATGTGTTGTCTTTACATTGAAGAGGCCTACTAAGGACTGTGTTTCCTTCTTAGAGAAAGAGGATGTAAAATGCATTTACTTTTTGTTGTTGTTGAAATAAGTTATGCCTACCTTGGGGCTTGAACTTATGACCCAGAGATCAAGAATCGCATGCTGTACTTACTGAGCCAGCCAGGTGCCTCGGTAATTTGCCTTTTATGTCAGGAGTTATGTCAGCATGCTCCTGACCGCTAGACCCCTGACTCTTCAGAGTTTATTTCCCATCCTCTGCATTGCCTGCAGCTTACCAAGACCTTCAGTGTACTATTTCTTGTTCCATCTGTCTCATCAGAGTGATGTCATATAACATAACTCTGGGACAATACTATAAATGTATATTTTTATCCCTTCTATGTGAATGTGAAATACTTCGGATTCTTTTTTTTTTTTTTTTTTTCGGATTCTCTTTTTTAAAGACTTAGAAAATTGGGGCACCTGGGTGGCTCAGTCGTTAAGCGTGTCTTCAGCTCAGGTCATGATCCCAGAGTCCTGGGGCTGAGTCCCACATTGGGCTCCCTGCTCAGCAGATAATCTGCTTCTCCCTCCGTCCCTCACCCCACTCTTGTGCTCACTCTCTCCCCCTCAAATAAATAAATAAAACCTTTAAAATAAATAAAAACTGCCTTAGTCTGATTGTGATATCAAGAGGAGTTGGATGGCTTTTTCTTTTATATGTGAAACCAGAATTCTCTTCCTTGTGGGTCTGGTAAAATCCAGATTTTCTCTTTCTTGAATGAATTTGCAATTTCAAATTGCATAGTTTATAGAAAATTATCCATTTCATTTAAAATTCAAGCTTACTGCAAAATGACAATAATCCCCTTAGGTTAAAAAAAATACTGTAGCTGTAGTTATATTTTCCTTTGTGTTTCCTCCTAGGTGTGTGTGTCCATGCACACATGAATTTTACTAGAGATTTTATTGGTTTAAGAAATTAGCTTCTGGTCTTGTTGAACACTTTGTTTTCTTTCTTTTTTTTTAAAGATTTTATTTATTTGAGAGACAGAGAAAGTGAGAGAGAGCATGAGAGGAGAGAAGGTTAGAGGAAGAAGCAGACTCCCCGCGGAGCTGGGAGCCCGGATGTGGGACTTCCTGGAACTCCAGGATCATGACCTGAGCCGAAGGTAGTCGCTCAACCAACTGAGCCACCCAGGCGCCCTGTTTTCTTAATTTTCTATTTATTAATTTGTTTCCCTCCTTGTTTCCTTCCTTCTACTTTCTCAGAGGATCTTTTCCTTTGCTTAGTTGAATACAACTTTTTAGTTTTTGTTTTGTTTTTAAAGATTTTATTTATTTGAGTGAGAGAGAGCACGAGAGGGGAGAAGGTCAGAGGGAGAAGCAGACTCCCCATGGAGCTGGGAGCCTGATGTGGGACTCGATCCTGGGACTTTAGGATCATGACCCGAGCCAAAGGCAGACACCCAACCAACTGAGCCACCCTGGCACCCTAGCTTTTGTTTTTTAATAAGTGCATTTAATATAAATTACCCTTATATTTGCTTCTTAGGAATTCCCATTATTTGCAGGTTCTATGTTGTATTTTGTCAGCATATTTATTTATAGAAATTATCTCAGAAGTGAGTGTTTATCTTCATAAATTGAGAATGGAGGTTCAGAGAAGTCATCAAGTGACCTCTATTAACTTCCTACTTTCAGGATCTCGCCTCTACCCAGTTGTATTTGAGGGAAAAAATGCTTCCTTCCTTCAAAGGCTTATCCTTCTACCTGTTCTCTGAATCTCTGCCTCTTCTGCTTCTTCAATCATCTTTTTTGGGTCAGTTATCCCTCACTGCTTTATTTGGATGTCTTCCCTTTCTACTGGCTCTTTCTTCTGACAGGAGTATTTAAGTTTTCTTCCATCTTTTTAAAAACAGCTTCCCTTGATTCTACATCCCTCATTTAACTGCTGTACTACCTCTTTCCTGTGTGCAGAAACTTCTGGAAAGAGTAGCTGTTCAGTCTGTTCAGTCACATTTCCCATCACTCTTCTCTTGAACCAGTTTGCGCTGGCTTCTGCCCCCAGAGCTGCAAATGCCACTGCCCTGACCAAAGTCACCAGAGATTGCCCCATTGCCAGACAGAGCAGAGCAGAGGCTAGCCAATCTGTATACCTGGTTTCACTGCAGCCTTTGGCACTGTTGACCACTCCCTCCTAAAAACTCCTCCTACGATTTCTTTGCCCATGTTCTTTCTTGATGTTGCCCCTACCTCTCCAGGCCTTCCCTCTCCTTCCTCCACCAGTCTCCCTATGCTGTTGTTTCCCATAGCGCCATTATTGATCCTTTTCTCACTCTACAGGATCTTCTTGGCAACATCATATTATCCCTGCTGGGCTTCATCTGCTTCCTGGGCGTCAACTACCACTTTTAAAAGGATGTCCCCCAAATACCTAGTTCATGGCCAGTAGCTGCCTGTTGCACTTCTTCACTTGCATCGGCCATTGCACCTCAAATGAACATGACCAAAATGGAACATATCTTTTTTCCCACATCTGTTTCTCTTCTTTTGTTCCCTACCTTGGTAAGTGGTCCCGTATCTACCTAATTTAAGGAGTTATTTTGGATTCTTCCTTCCTTAGCCTACATATCCAGCGATTGAAATCTTACCATCTCCCCAGTTTGCATGCGTTGCCTCATCTCCACCCTGTCACTGCCTTGGCTGAAGTGTTCTTGCTCTATCCCTGCAGTTTCTGCAGGGGCCTCCCAAATAGTCTCCCCACCTTGGGTTTTATCACTTTCCCAACCGACACCGATCCACTTCCTATACCACTGGCATAATTTCCTAGGTTGCAAATTTGAGTATGTCATTCCCTTGCTCTAAACGTCACATTGGCTCTCTTTAGTGCTCTGGATAAAAGTCCAAAATTCCTAGCAAGATACTCAAGGCCCTTGGTGATCTGTGCTTGGCTTAAGGCTCCACAGATAACTAGCTTTAACTTTTTTTCCATCAAATCCTACATCCTAATAATGAATTGTTAGTTCACAGAAAATGCAACTCTGCCTTTCTGTTTGTTGCTCTATCTGGCTGTCTCATCCTTCAAAACTCAGTTCAGGGGCGCCTCGGTGGCACAGTCAGTTTAAGCGTCCGCCTTCAGCTCAGGTCATGATCTCAGGATGCTGGGATTGAGCCCCATGTCGGGCTCCCAGCTCAGCAGGGAGTCTGCTTCTCCCTCTCCCTCTCTCCCCTGCCTCGTGCTCTCTCTCAAATAAA
This sequence comes from Nasua narica, assembly GCA_028533885.1. NCBI lineage: Eukaryota > Metazoa > Chordata > Mammalia > Carnivora > Procyonidae > Nasua > Nasua narica. The sequence continues at coordinate 64,039,291 of CM052807.1, read as the reverse complement.
TAAAATCTTTAAAAACAAAACTCGGTTCCGATGTTACCTCCTCCAGCAAGGATTCCTCATTATTCCCCCTCATCATTGGACTGGGTGCCTGTCCTACGTGCTGCCACTGTGCACCCCTACTCATAACCCTTAATATACTGTACTGTTTTCCTGCATCTCCTTGAAAGCAGACTTAATTTTCTCTCTCTAGCTTCAGTTCTGTTGCAGTGCCTTGGGCCTAATGCATAGACATTCAATAAAGGTATGGTGAAAAAAGTGTTCTCAGCTGCCTAAGTAGGTTGGACAGCAGTAGTTCAAGGACCAGTTTCAGTGTTGGAGAACACACACAACTTGATGGGCTCCCGTCAAGTGTCTTGAAACCAAGACACGAAGAGCAAATGACATTACTTTAGTGAAGGCTGAAATCCAGTCCAATCACAGATTAGGAAAAAAAAAAAAAATTATGATCCATAGTTTAAAACTACCACATGCCACATGGGTAGGAGGGAAACTGAACTTTAATTGTTCCTGACAAAGGCTTCTTAGTTTTCAAAATGACCCTCTTGTGTTCCTTGATTTGTTTTCCTGTTACAGCACTGAATAACTAACTTTGGATCTCTGTGTTCATTTTCCTTAGACTACTCTTAGCTATCTTTAAGTCTTACCATCTGAAGTTAAATTTAAAATTTATCAGTTCTGAGGCGCCTGGGTGGCTCAGTCTTAAGTGTCTGCCTTCGGCTTGGGTCATGATCCCAGGGTCCTGCGATCGACCCCCGCAGTGGGCTCCCTGCTCAGTGAGAAGCCTGCTTCTCCCTCTCCCACTCCCCTTGCTTGTGTTCCCTCTCTTGCTGAGTCTCTCTCTGTCAAATAAATAAATAAAATCTTAAAAATAAAATAAAATTGATCATTTCCAATCTATCCATCTTCGAATTTGTGAAGCATTACACACAATCAGGCATCAATATTTATTAACACAAGACAAAGGAAACACATTCAATGAGTTAATAGAACACTGTCCAGCCAGATGTTAAATTTAAAAATGTATATCTAGTCTAATTTCAAATAAATAAAAAAAAACTTTATACATAATTACACAGTACTATAGTTTGATTTTGACACTGGTAAATATCTCGACAGAAAGTAAACAAAACATCATTTAGGACTAAAAAATTATTCTTATATTTTTACACTCTCTTCCTGTGGACAAATAACATGGCCCATCTACATATACCTAGACCAGAAATGTTGTATGAATGATAAAGAAAAGGCCTATTGGGTATTTGGAGTACTGCAGCTTCTTGCTCCAAATACTCTTGCTTTTACATCAAAGCAGACAACAAAAACAACACTAAGGCATAGGTCATGTTGGAGTTTGAGGGTGAGGTGATAACTCCTCATTGCTTTAGTCTAAAAGATTGCTGGATATTCAAGGAAAGTAATTTATTTGGCCAAGATATTGAGCACCATGCCTGGGGCAGAGACCTTAACCAAAAAAACCTAAGGCCTCAGGCCCTTTGTTGATTCAACGAAAGCATTAAGCAAGCACTGCCCAGGGACTAAAGAAAGGAGACACACTTACATTACCAACAGACAGGCAATGGTCCCTAAACAGCCTGAGGCAGCACAACTTCGTGAAGAAAGGACTTGATGGTGGTGATGGTCCTGGACCGGGCCCCCTTTCTGAGGCAGCAAGTAAATAAAGGCTGTGGATTCACACCGATGTCCGTTAGCATGCCGGTCATTCCCAGGGTCTCACTGATGCAGGAGATGACATTTGTGCAGCTCTAAGAATCCCTTGGGCTTAGGAATTTTCCTGAGGCAGTCCCTTCCTGACCTACCTCAATTATTTCTGCTGAGAGGCAGAAAGAGGTTCAAAAACTGTCAGATGAATGGATTTCTCTTACCTGAAATGAGGGCTTGCTATGAATCTTGTTGTCTTTTTCACAGGCATAAAAGAAAAACCCAGACAGAATGTGTTCCAGAGTTTTGGCTACGCTGTTCTATTGGTAATGGCCTTCTGGGTCTTTCCTAAGAGTCCATTCTACCACAAAGATCCTACTTAATGTGGAAAGGGCAAGAGCACTGTGTCATCAAGAGAAAGTTTTCTTTTCCAAGTCTGTAAGAGATGAGGCATTAAAACTACAAACCCTCAAACACCCACAGGCTAAAGACGGGGCTCTCTCCCCCTTCCAGACTCTCCTTTACCACAGTTACTGAGAAGTTCCCAAAGACACAGCTGGGCTTTCATTCCTCCAATAGTATAGTCTGGCTTTGGGGAATATGCAAAAGATCCATAGAGCAGCCAGAAGGTAGAAAGCAAAAGCTAAAGCTAAAGCTTTAGCAGAGACCTGCAGAACTACGAATCCAGATAATCAGACCCTAAGTAACAGGGAGTTGACCATACTCTGAGATTAATGGAATATCTTATTTGAAAGAATCAGTACAGATCACCTCTGCCCAATATTGTAGCTACTAGCCACACGTGGCTACTGAAAACTTGAAATATCAGCAGTCCGAATTGAAATGTGCTTAATACACACGGATCTCAAAGACTTAATATGAAAAAAAGAAAAGAAAATGTCTCAATCACTTTTCATACTGATTCCACATGGAAATTATAGTATTTTTGATATACTAGGTTAAATAAAAGATATTAAAGTCAATTTCATTGGTTTCTTTTTACTTTTTGAAATGTGGTTACTAGAAAATTTAAAATGACCGATGTGGCTGACATTCTATTTCTAGCAGACGCCCTAACTTGTGTGGTAAGAATTTTCAAAGCAACCCATAGGATAAGACTCTGCCTATATTTTCTCCTTAGAACGCATGGATTATGGAGATAGAACTACTGAATCCTCAGGATCCCTTGCTTTGTTTAGTGATTCATTAAAAACTATTGTAAGAAAATTACTTTCCAAATAAGCAGGCTGTTTCTTTCTGTAAACCGAACCGTAGCTAGTCACTGGGATTTCTTGCCCCAATGTAAGTGCTTTTTTTCTGTACATCTTAGAACCTCTTCCATCATGTGTAAATTAATTTCATCCAAAATGTCAAAAAAGAGATCTGGAACTGGAAAATGTCTTGAGGTCTGCCCTCAATGGAGAAAAAACCGGGAGGAAAAGAGGCTTATGTAAAAGGGAGGCAAGAAAATCACTTAGGAGCCACGAGACTGAAGGGCAGCCCCCGAGAGTGACGAAGGCCAGAGCCTTTGCATTATAAACCTTATTTTCAGGGTAATTACAAGTCTTAAAAATTGTTTAAAAACATATTTAGTTTACATGATGTTACAGTGGGGTAAATAATATGTATTATTAAAATAGTCTAAATAAATATTTACACAATAGCCCAGAGTGGGTCAAAGAGAACCATTCTGATTTAACAAGTTAACTCTGTTCACTTGGAGCTTTTTTTTTTTAATTTTTAAAAATATTTCTGTAAGAAAAAAATAATAAAATTCAACTATATTCAAATACATGAAGCATCAGACCAAAGAAAGGAAACCGAGCCAGAGGCCAAACTCAGTCTCACGCTCAGCCCACTTGGCCTGGGCACTACAGTTATTTCAAAAGAGTTTCTTGCATACCTCAGACTTCCCCTATTTCAGCATAAGCCTACCTCTGCTGGCAACCCAAATCGGTCAGTTTTGAGATCTGTAGTTATGTTGCCTTTACGGTTTCCCGTGACCGCTGATCCCACTGCCTTCCCAGCCTGTCATTCTTGTTCCTAAAATCCCAGCCCTCGTGAACTGGAAGAACAGAGGACAATCTTCAGTTTTCTGAAAAGAGAAGCTGTATGTATAAACTGGAGTCGCAGTTGACAATGGGCCTGGAAAAAGAGGAAATCCTAAATTCTTACGTAGTCACTCTAAATTTGAAACACAGTTTCAACACTGGGGGCCAGAGTGAGTTATTGTGGTTCCTTAAGATAGGGTGCGATCTAATGAAGCTTAGCCTTTTCATAACAGTTTGATTTTTTAAACTGAGATTTACAGCCTGTAGAAACAGGTTGAATTCCTAAAAGCTTAAGCTGATTCTGGGAATGCAAGCTTTAAGAACAAACATAGGCAGCTTTAGTTTATAAAATACATCAGCCAACAGAGACATAGTACAATGTGCAGCAAAACCTGCAAACGAGCTGCACTTTTTAGTTACCTATTCAATTACACTGCCTTAAGAGAATATTGAATTTCTCGCAAAGTAGAAATGTTGTCATGACTACACACGCCAATTCTTCAATTGTTTAGCTGAATTGTGTGTACTCTTATTTACACATTTAAAACACTGGTCAAAATGTTTTACTCTCAAGAACTGTATATATAAAGTAACTCTCATATTCAGTGGGTTATTTGATTTGCTTACGGGTCGGCGGAAAATAAGCTGAGTAGTTCCACGTTAACAAAACCTGCAGAAAGTCCAGCTACGGTAAAACGGCAGAATACAGTACAGAGCGGGGAACTGGAGAACTCCCGACTACCCCCTTCATGTGAATTCATTTAACTCCCTTATAAAATTCTAAAACAGCATTAGATAAAAATACAAGTATATACAACAGATGAAAAAAATGCAACATGCATGTAATTGCTTTAGTAACGTGCTGTCACGCTATGTCAAAGCTCATGACTAATGGACTGTTAACATTTTTTTCATTTGCTACCATACGATCCCCCTTTCCTGTGTCTCCTGTGACTGCGGAATCCCACAGGATGAGACGAAGGATATACTGTGACCATCTCAGCTTATCTCACGTCATTGAAAAGCTTGCTCCTAGTCACTGGTCTTTGGTCCTTGTGGTTTTTCAGGATGCCCCCCCCCCCCCCGATACCCACAAGGCTGGTTACATGTTATAAGCCACATAGATGGGGTCCAACTGGTCAGCCAGGAAGCTGTCTCGGAGGTGCATCCTCTGTTTCTCTCCTCTGGAGTTGATGGGGATAACGCCGGGGTCCACCACCACCACGACGCCGACAATGAGGTAATGCTCTTCCAGGACCACGTTTGTCACTAAAGGAACCAGATCGAGGGCCTCCTGTTCAGAGCCGCACAGTTCCACAACCACCACAAGCAAGTTGGTCCACGTGAACACGGCACTGAAATTGCAACGACAGTCAGTTAACATGTCGCCACATTTACCAGGCAACTTTCAGAGTATGCGCTCAAGACTTAGCCCGATTTCCCTGACGATCGCCTTCTCTCTCAGATGCAACCAGAAGGCTAGCAGCCATGACTGCAATGACCTTGCCCCTGTGATCACAGCAGACTAGCTGAGACATCCACAGTCTCACGGGGGTCTGGCAATGGGTTGAAAGATGTTAGCTGGTCACGTGAACTAAGCACATGTCCAAGTTCTGGGGTAGCCGGGTGTCCAGAGCAGCACAGGGAATGGTTCTTCACGAACAAGACAAAGAACGAAGTGGATGGATGCCCCTAAGGCTCTAGAAGGTGAGAAGACAGTGGTTCCTGATGGCCTTCCCATCCCTTATCTCTACCTTTCTTGAGATATATAGAGACTCTTAGGAACCTCTGAGATAGCCAGTATTCTTTTCATTAACTCTTTTGCCTAAGTTTTTTTGAAGAGAGTTTCTGTTATTTACAACCAAAGAACTTTGACAAAGATAGTATTCTTAGGTCCAACAAGAAGGGAGTGGACCTTTCCTCATATGCACATAGTGTCCCATACAGGTGACTCTCCCATCGTGCCATAAAAGTGACATAAGGTAGAAACTTGCCTTACATGGAGTGGGATTGCTGGATGTTCCTTCATCAGGGATAATGTGGAGAGAATTCTTATACTGAGAGAGAAGCTGGATGAGCTAATAATGACCTTTCTCATCTGCTTCCTGTTTGACAGCTTGCGAAGAAGCACATACGTTCCCCGTTGCTCCTCCCCATAATTAGGAAAGAGCAGGGAAAGTATTTTACATGAGAAAAGCCGCCTACGTGGGAGAGCTGGGCCTTCAAGTTGGGCCTTTTGAACTTAAAGTCATGGCTCTTCCCACCATATCACACTGACTTCCTAGAGACAGATAATTAGATCTCTTCCAGCAGTAAGAATCTATCAGTAGCGAGGACTCAACTCCACGGTGGTTCCACGGAGCCTGTCCCAGTGTCCCCACGGCCTCATCTGCCACAGCAGATGGCCCACCACTACAAGAAGCAATCGGTCCATTTCCTTTCTTACTCCCCTTGGACTTCGAGGTCTGTAGCAGGTATTTGGTACAGACGGCTGACTGCCTGGATCAGTTTTAACTGACACTACAGCTGCGGCGGGAGGCCTGTTCTGTGTGGGGGCAGTTACCATTCAGCAATGCTCCTGTGGATCCGGGACACGGAGGTCTCAATGTCGATCGGGTGGTATCGTAATCCTCGCAGCTCCAGCGTTTCGTCTAGTGCTCCCACCACATATAAAGCATCGTGACGCTCTGACGGAAACAAAAAGAGAACTCTGGTTCGTCAGACATAATGAGCACAATACAATGTTGGCATGAAGAGCACCCCGTCGGACTGCCCGCCCCGTCACTTGACCCCACCACTCACCAGCCGTGTAACCTCGAGTCAATTACTTAAGTCTCTGAGTCCTGCTTCCCCCTCTGTGAGCCAGGGAGAAAACTAACTGGCTGCTGCGAGTATTCAATGAGATAATGCGTGTGAGGGAGTTCATATGATGCTGGTACACTGTAAGTGCTAAAAAAAAATTAGCTATGATGATGATGATGATGATGATTACTACGATGTCCCAGGAATTGTGTTCAGATGACAAAACACGATTCCTGCTCTGAAGATCCTTACTGTCTAGTGGGGGAGAAGGGCACACGACAGGCGCCCCACTGCCCACTGTGACACGGTAAGTCCCGTGCTGGGAGCGTGTGCGACGTGTGTGTGAGGTGAGCGGAGGACGTCCCCCTCGCTCGGCTCAAGGGTTCAGAGATGGAAAAAGCCGAAACCAGGTCAAGCTTTTATGGATAAATAGGAATTAGCCAGATGACAGCTGGGGGAGGAGGGGAGCAGGGAGAAAGGATTTGAGAGGGAGAAGAAATGAGCATGTGTTGTTATTCCTAGACATCCGCAAGGAGTCCAGATATAAGGAGTAAGATTACAGAAAATGGAGAGACTTGTCCTGGTTATCAATAGGCCTGTAATCCAGCTAGAACATGGCAGAAATCTTTTTTGTTTGTTTAATTGTATGCACATGCCATATACATAAGGCTACATACATGATTTATGTCTATACAGATAGTGCATTTTGAAGAAAGACATGATTCTGCTAGGTCTACTGAATATAATATTTTCAGGAAAGGGTAAATTTCTGAAAAATTGAGCAAAACAAAGTGCTAGAAACTGCTGGAGAATGAAGAGGAAGTCTAGCAGATTCCTACCATGTAAGAACTCACAAAGACTAGAATAACAGGGGCGCCTGGGTGGCTCAGTGGGTTAAAGCCTCTGCCTTCGGCTCAGGTCATGATCTCAGGGTCCTGGGATCGAGCCCCACATTGGGCTCTCTGCTCGGCGGGGAGCCTGCTTCCCCCTCTCTCTCTGCCTACTTGTGATCTCTCTCTCTCTCTCTCTCTCTGTCAGATAAATAAATAAAATATTAAAAAAAAAAAGGACTAGAACAGCAAACACGACAGAAACACAGTGGTTAATCTTACATCATTTCTACACACCAGGAGATGTTATCATTCCCACTGTCCAGGTAGGACACTGAGAGGCTCAGTGATTGCTCAAGGTCACAAAGCAAATGGCAGAGGTAGGCTTCAAAACCAGGGCAGCACCTGGGGAGGGATACCTTCCTTTTCCCCAGTATGTTATCCTGCCTCCCTGTGAAACCTGGAGAAACTACGGATGCTGGTCACTATGGAACAGACGCTAGGAGCTTAGGAGAAAGGACTTGGCTCTAATTCAGGCCTTTAAAGTCCAGTGAGTTACCTGTATCTGTGCTTGAAGTGATGACACAGCTAGCATTGGGTATTTTAACACAGCCATTAATGCCACGGGAAAGAAAAGTTGGTGGCAGGCATCAGCGAAGCCATGACAGTCGACGAAGCAGAGGGTTAACAGGGGTGGGGGGCCGCTCATACCAAAGCCTTGCCAAGCAGTCTCGCATCTAACATGAGACGCCGAAGGGACGGAGCGCTTCAGGGAGACGGCTCCTCCGCACAGATCCCCTGCTCTCAGGGATCAGGCTTGTTCCTCCTGAACCCAAAATGGTGTGCGGGAGTAGAAGGGCTATAGGCCGACACACCCGTCCCAGGAGCTTGTGCAGGAGCTGGGAGTCAGCCAGGGGCACGGTGAGCGTCAGGCACGTCTCCATGACGGTCGACCGTGCTCACCCACAGTTGGGAGATGCTGACGTGGTACCCTGGGTGCCTGCGTCCTGGTTACTCGTCACGGGGCCAAGTCTTACTTCACATGAATACGAATTCATGATGGTTCATGAATCGCAGAAGGGAGTAATTAAACACACACACTGGACAGCACAAAGGCGGGCCGGGGAAGGCGAGCCAGAGCCCCCAGCTGAAAGACAAAGCAGGCAGAAGGGGAAGGAGGGTGAGGAAGCTACCTCCGGTGGCCGCTGTGAGCTCCGTTCGGCGGACGAAACCGAGGTATCCTGTCCGAGCCCAGAGCGTCTGGGCGGCATCCCCGAAGCTGAGGCGAGTGTTGAAATGATCAGCTTGAAGAGTCTCACTGTCATAGATGGTGTAATAGCCACTGGCGGTGTGGGGACTGTTCACCCAAATCTACAACAAGAAAAGGGCATCGGTCATGTTTTGGCAGGGACATAGAACTGTACCAATTCAATTCTCTTTGGGTGGATGATTACTATTATTTTTTAATTCACATTGTTACAGTAGCAACAACACCACAACAAGAAAGGCAGCTGACATTTATCAAGCGTCTCCCATGTGCTAAACAGAGAGGTAAGTACTTGATATGCCTTATCCCCATCAGTCCCGACATATGTGACAATACGGTTCATATTACTGTTATCCCATTTTACAGATGAAAAAACAAGGAGTTAAGTAACTCGTCTAAGATGCAGAAACTGGGAGACCCACAGCCAAGCCTGCGCAGCTGCGAGCCCATGCTCCTAACCACGAAGCTACCGCCTCTGGGGCTCAGTGCTCAGCCTCTTCCGGAGCCCTGCGAATGCATCAAGGGGTCACTTCTGCGCTTCCGAGCTAAGGTGTAAGCCCTCAGGAAAGCACCACACGGTATCTGAAATCGCACTGCCGAACACAGCAGTAGCTAATAACAGTAAGAACACTCGTCTTTATTGCGAACTCATTAGGTCACGGGCACTGTCCCATGTGCATTACAGATACGGTATTAGTGTAGTTAGCTGGCGCACCGTTTCATCAGGTGAACTTAGGTGGGTGCAGTTATTATTTATGGATGAGAAAACTGAGACCCAGAGAAAGGAAGTAATTGCTCACTAGTTAGAGGCTGGGAAGTGGCAGAGCGCAGGTCATCTGGCTCCTACACTTGCAACTCGCCTCCAGGTAAACCGTGGGGTGAAACTTTAGTGCCCCTCAAATATTTGAGGGAAGAAAAATTAAGACTTCTAAAAAAAAAAATTGACACTAATTCCAAGATGGACACATTTTAGAATAAGAATATAAAATTTCCATGAATTTAAAAAAATTTAGTATTTGGGGGTCCTTCCAGTTCCACCCCTTAATATGTGGAAGCAGGTAGCAGTGGCCCATTTTCTTTTTCAGCTAAGGGAATGTCAGTGGACAATTCTGGATCTAGTTCTAATCTGGGTGCCAAAATCTTCCCCCCATCCTGGTCTCAATCTCCCTCTTTTTAGTCTTGGGCCTTAAAGAGAAAGATTCAAACTCTCTCTTTTTTTTTTTTTTAAGTTTATTTGACAGAGAGAACACAAGCAGGGGGAGCAGCAGGCAGAGAGAGAGGGAGAAGCAGACTCCCCTGCTGAGCAGGGAGTCTGACTCGGGGCTTGATCCCAGGACCCTGGGATCATGACCTGAGCCGAAGACACACGCTTAACAACTGAGCCACCCAAGCGCCCCAGATTAAAACTCTTTTAAAAGATGACAAATCACAATGGAGGAATAGCTAAATCCACAGTTTCACTGACTTCTCAAATGTGAACCCCAAAGTCGTTACTGCCGACTTTTCAGAGTAAAGATAAAAATTATACATACCTCTCCAAGATGAGAGTCTCCAACAGGCCCTTTGGTCTCGGGATTAACGATAACCACTTTCACTCCAGGTAAAATCTGAGCATCAAAGGGAAAACACAAAGACTCAATCAGCTCTAATGACCCCTTGGAAATGCAGTCACCCGCCACCCCCTTTAGTGAGGCCAGCGAGTGCACAAAGGCAAGAGCTAACTGATGTGCTGCTCACTGGACTGTCCTCAGTGGAGACCGGAGGTATAATAAGCTTCATCCTCAAAAATAAACTAGGGAACCAACCAGTCTACCTTCCCTTCAAAGGGATGAGAAACTGCAGCCCAGAACCGTAACAGTAGGAATCTGTAATGTGACTGCCCTTTCTCATGATCTATCCTTTTCACCGGAGAGATGGCAGGAAAACCCCTAGAGCAGAAAGGGCAGCAGGGAGGAGTCGCCTGAGAGGCTCTGTCCCGTCGGCAGCGAGAGCTAAGTGGGAGGAACCCGAAGAGCAAGAGAGGACGGTGGCAGCTCTGCAGGAGAATGGGTCCTGCCCCTGAGATCATGAAAGACATCACACGCTCGGGATCTCCCTGAGAGAAAAGGAAGAGGTGCTGGTCGTAAGAACGGCTCACGGCTTCTCTGGTTACCCATATTCTGTCCCTTAAGCCTCCTTTTCCGTCTGTGCGTTTCTAGAGTATGAGGTTAGTTGAGAAGTGCTACGATGATTATCTAGGATCAGACGGCTAAGACCTCAAGGAAGGAGAGAAAAGACCGTGCTGGTCTGGGTCAGGCACTGCGCGGAAGCTTCTGAGGCACAGGGAGATCTGACGACGTGGTAAGATCAACCCAACTCCATGTCAAAGGGTTTAAACGGAAGAGAGAAACTGGAGTAAGTGCCCCATGGACTTGATCTGCTGCTTGACAGGTTAGCCAGGATCCCCTTTTTGCTTTATAATTTCCCCCTCTGCCTTTCAGAGTTACTAGAAGGAATTCTGAGGCATCACTGTTATCCCTTCAAAAGAATGAGAAACTTGCTAGCTTATGCTGATGTTCTATCACCCTTAGTAAATGTTCAAAACTGCTATAGACTTAAGGTCGTGTCTCTTCAAAATTCCTATGTTGTATGTAATCTACCGAAATCTCCGACGTGACGGGACCTTCCACCATGTGAGAATACAGCAACGGGATGGCCATCTATGAACCAAAAGTCCTTCAACAGAATCTGCTGGTGCCATGATCTTGGACTTCCCAGCCCCTAGAACTGTGAGAAGTAACCTTCCCGGTCTATGGTATTTCTGTGATAGCAGCCCAAAGGGCCTAAGACAGTAACTGTCTCTTCTGAAACATTCTAAGGCCTCATTCTAATCTAAGAAATCTTATTCCCATAGACATACACTCTATATATCTGTAGTCCCTTCCCCGTTTTGGTTTCTCTTTTGGCTTTAAACACATATACGCCTCCCCTGATCTTCAACCACACCTCCCCACTGCAGCCCTGTTTTTCTCCTTGTAACATTTATAAAGACAGAATGGCCTTTCCTAAGTGTTGTTCACCTCTCCGCCTTAAATATAATGGAACACTGAATTTTGCTAATTTGTCAAATAAGAATAACATATCAGTTGGGTTTTTTAAAAAAAAAAATCTGTGGAAATTAAGAAAGTTCAAATCTAGAATTCTTCTCTATGTATCCATACGAATTTGAAAGTATTAGCCAAGGTGAAACTGTTGAATTATCTCCAGATTTTGATTAAGGCTTGCCCTGAGTACTAACACATTACATGGCTTCAAGTTTTAAAATGAACCATTTAAAAAATAAAAAATTTAAAAAAATAAAATGAACCATTCCCCAGGCAGCCCAACTTCCAATGGTTAACAGACAAATTACCTTTCCAGATTCGGAGAGGAGCAAACTCTGGGGGGCACCCCGTTCCACAAGACGAACCCTGAAGAAGAACAATATTTACTATATACATATAGATATGTATACATATTTGGAAAAATGGCCACACATCTACTACAGCTATACACTGCCCTCCTGAGACCCCTATTTTGTCTCTCCTTCTCATGCTAGAGCAGATTTTCTCAGACTTGGGCACTACTGACATTTTGGGTCAGACAACATTCTTTTAGAATTTTTTACGAGGCGCTGTCTATCCTGTGCATTGCCGGACGTCTAGCAGCATCCCGGGCCTCTACCCACTAGATGTCAGTAGCAACCCTCTCACTGTGACAACCACAACCGCCCGTGGACACTGTCCAGTGTCCTCTGGAGGGCAAATTCTCCCTGGGCCAAGAACCGCGGCGCTAGAGAGACGGTCTCTCCCGTGCTGGCTGGGTCAATGCCAAGGGGCACATCCGCGAACACTGCTGAGGTCGCGGGGACCCGGGCATAGGTCCCAGAGTCCTCGGGCCAGGTGCTCGCCTTGGGCCATAGCTAAAATTCCCCTGTAAGCTGATGCAGAGGAGGGCTGTTATTCCTGGGGTTTAGATAAAGCATTTCAAAAACATTACTCTGCCTCATTCATCTTGTCTGTTCCATCTTTTAAACTTCCGGACGAAACAGTCTATCCATTTTAGTTCACAAAATATTTTTATACAGGCAGGAACTACATATTACATTTTAATATTAAAGAATAGTGCAGCAGCTCTGAGAAATAAAGCTTTCCTCTTACAAACATAATCTTATCATGCATTAATAAAAACAAATTCCTTCCCTCTTCCCATCCCTCCCTGGAAGATGCAAACAAAAGGAATGAGGGAGAGTGACAGTTTTCTTGGGGCTCAGAAATTTTTTTTAAAAGATTTTATTTGATATAGAGACAGATCACAAGGAGGCAGAGAGGCAGGCAGAGAGAGAGGGGGAAGCAGGCTCCCCGCTGAGCAGAGAGCCTGATGCGGGGCTTGATCCCAGGATCCTGAGATCATGACCTGAGCCAAAGGCTTTAACCCACTGAGCCACCCAGGTGCCCTGGGGCTCAGAAATTTTTATGCTTAGAAACCCAAATAGGGAGAGAGTATAATAAATCTATTGTACCTGTCATGTCTCAATGATTTCAGATCTACATACACAGTAGTTGGATCAGGCCCTGAGGTTCCCTAAAGAAAGAGAAATCAATGCATTGTTTATTTAAAATTTAAATGAATTGTATTTCCATATTTCACATTCTCAAATCAAGAAATAGATAATTTAGCCATATACATGAAAAATCCACACTCTACTTTGAAAGCTCACCCGCTCTTCGACCGGACGAGGCAGGGTTGCAGTCAACACCCGAAAGAGACTTGTGGCCTCATGTTTCTTACCCTCCCTCCCCTGAGAGAGCAATCCAGGGGCCTAGTCACAGGGGCTAAAGCAGTCCTGGAAAGTTACCAGGCTGAGGAGGATTCTCATCCCTGAACGCAGGGCAGAGGTGAGACAAGCCAGCATCCACAGGATTTTCAAAACCATCACTGGCCTAAGCAGACAGTAAGGAGCCTGTGATGGGGCTCCAAGGTTAAATCACCATGATGCTACTTGAACGTTGCTTGCCCATGGTCACAGAAGCCCTGCAGTACCCACTCACGTATGCCATCTTCTCTCCCTCTCCCTCTCGTCCATGTCTGTATTTGCCGTATTAGCCTCCAAGCTCCCTAAAGTCAGACTTAGGTATTTACCCACCAACAATAACATGACAAAGTTGCCATCAGGCTGAAGAAAAGAATATAGGCTTATTTGTGCTTCCTTTGTTTAAAAAAAAAAAAAAAAAAAAAAGGAGACAGAAAAACAGAAGGTAAGATACTAATAAAATTCAAATAAGACTCAAAAATCTTGATTCATCATCATGTACCATCCAACCACTACAATAAACATTTAAATTGGGCTCAACTGCTAGGCGTGCATCCAAACGTGTGCACCTAGTAACTCAGTGATTCCACAGAACGCCCCTGTGAAGAACAAGTCTATTATTTTCACCCTACAGGGGAGCAAAACAAGGCCCCATGAAATCCAAATGAAGAGCCCGCGGTCCCAGAGCAAGTGGGCAGAACTGGGTTCCTGCCAGGCCGCCTGGCTCTGACGTCTCGGCCGTCGAGCGCCACACACTCCGCTCCCATTCATCACCCAGCAAGATTTCATGAGAGTCACCTGTAAACATATTGCGACATTGACTCTTGATCCGAAAGTGGTGCTGACAGCCCGAGGGGACAGCCCGATGTCTTTGAAGAGCTTGGAGAAGGACTGCTGGAGGGCAATGCGGGGTCGCTCCTCGGCCACCACCACACATGTCCGGATGCAGGAGAGGTTGATTCCTCTGGTCTGTAAGACACCAATGGCCCGGGAGCTGAAGTTAGTAGGAACATAAAAAGAACTGAATAGTAGGGCCAACGTTTCATCTCTTTGGTCAGGAAGAGCCAAGGAACTGTGTATTCTCATCTCAGACACTGAGGGAAAAGACTATAAAGCCTTCAGAAATGCCAAGGCATTCCACTAACATCACTCCTCACTGCCAAATTTGCTCATTCTCTGTTTCTTTCCTCTTTTACCTAAAAATCTTAGATTCTTCAGCCATCCATTTTTATACCCCATTTCTGTACTTAGATCTCTTCCTATTTCAAAATGGAGAGAAGAGACTGAGAGAAAAAGAAATCTAGCACTCTAGAGATCGAATCTTATCTCTTTTTATCCTTCTTAGCGTCCTAATTCTCTATTTTATTTATTTATTCTTATTTAAATTCAATTGACATATAGTTTATTATTAGTTTCAGAGGTAGAGGTCAGTGATTCATCAGTCTTACATAGTACCCAGTGCTCATTACATCACGTGCCCTCACCCAGTTCCCCATCCTACTGCCCCCTCCCCTCCAGCAACCCTCAGTTTGTTTCCTATGATTAAGAGTCTCCTATGGTTTATCTACCCCTCTGATTTCATCTTATTTTTCCCTCCCTTCCCCTATGCTCCCCTGTTTTGTTTCTTAAATTCCACATAATTCTCTATAAAAGAAAATCAGTGTCTTCTGACTCTCATACGCCAGTCAGACATGTCATCCCTGGAGGCACGACGAATGAGCTACCTTGATCTTTGGGGCACACCCCAATCTCCACTACTCTGAGACTGTAGATTTTCTTGGAAAAAAATCCTACTGGAGGTCATAGTTCTTTTCCGTCTTTCCATGAAGTCGTTTCCATTTGGCCTCCCAACTAGTTTCACCTTCCTCTCCACAAAGACAGACTCAGATTAAGCTCTGAAAGACCGCATTAAATTAGAGAGTGGAGGAAATAAAATTTCTGAGGTTTACAACATGTTGACTGGCTCGAAAAAAACAGCCAGATACACCTGTCAAGCCCTACTTGGGTATCATCATGCATGGCCCATTTCTTTCAAACCTCTTCTTTCAAACCGGCTACGTGTGTAGATGCTTCTTACCTTTAGCACCTCCACTTGGTTTCCAAGCCCTTTGGTGCAGAGCTCCATTACTGAATAGGAGCAGAAAGTGTCCCTTATTTTGTACTGGTTGACAGTGGAAAGCCAGAGGAAAAGGTTGTTTTCTAACTCCATAGGAGGAATTAAGATGGACTGGTGACCGGAATAGACACTGCAATGAAGAAAGGCGGGAGGTGACATTATCAATTCATTCTAGACATCCTGATGTTTTAGAACACCATCCATTCAACAAATATTTGCTGCACGTGAAGGGCAGAGTAAGGTCACATGAGATATAAAGGTCTAAGCATCAACCTTGTTCCTGTCCAACTCACAAGACATAATAACTAAATGAAGTAGACTTTGGTATATACTGTAACTGAGATGTGACGATCATAAAATCAAGATCATAAAAGGAGCAAGTCATTCGAATTAGGAAAGCTGGGGTGGCGGGGGGTGGGAGGGAGCGGTGTTTAACTGAGTAGGTATCGTTTGAGCTGGGGCTTAAAGAATGAGCAGGAGTTTGACAGTGGTTGGAGAAAACGGGGGTGGTGGTGAGAGCATTCCAGGCAAGGAACGGCATATGCAAAGGAAAAGAAACGTAGAAGTACATGGGTGTTTAAGGTCGTCAGAAATAGCATCCCCATATGAAATCCTATAGCACAGGATGCATGGGGGAATGGTGAGAAGTGAGGCCAGAAGGGTTGCGGTCAAACTGTAAAAGAGCGAAATTATCGTCTGAAGGAGTTTAGGCTTTACCAGCAGGCAGTCGCTGCGGCTTTAAGCTGGGGCGAGCCCAGGACCATGGGAAGGGACCGGAGACACAGACACTGGCGAGGGAGAGACAGGAGAGGTGAGAGATGATGAGGGCTTGAATCCCGACAGTGCAGCCAGGATAAAAAGAAAGGAATGGCAGAGTCCCATCATATATATATGGTCCGCAGCCCATGAATCCTCAACTTCTTAAACCTGAGGATAGATCAGAATCACTAGGAGCCCAAGAATCCTGTATTTAAAGAACACTGGAATTGTGGTCGCCAACTCTGGAGATCTAAGTTAGTAATTCTTGGGAAGGCCCATTAATTTGCTTTTGTAAAGACCCTTAGGTGATTCTTATGTACAGTAGGTTTAGGAACAAGTGAGCCACAAAAGACGCACAATTGTTGGATGGATCCAATTACACACAATGTAATTGGATGTGGGACATACAGAAGCTGAAGATAATGCTCAGGTTCCTAGTTTGGGCCCCTAAGCTGAATGGTCCTAACAAAGATGAGGACACACAAGGAGAATGCTGAGTTGTTGGTGTCTGTGAAGCATTCACAGGGACGTCTACCAGGGAGGTGAAAATGCAGGGCTGAGAGAAGGTTCCCTGGGAGGAGTGGGGATCTGCCATTCCATAAGACACAATCTGGACAGGAGAGGCATGCTACTTTCCAGCCACATGCTATCATCCAATCTCATTATACTCCTTCCTGCCAAACCTAGGGGGTACATTCTGGCTGTCAAAGCCTGACATATTTCACCCAAGTACCATCCCCTACTTGGCTCTGCTTCTACAATAAGGATTACGATAGAGCAGAGAGCAAATAATAAGATCACTCACTTTTTCTATGAGGCATAGAACTAACAGACAAGGGAAAAAGGGAATATAAACAAAACTAAACAAACTTCAGAGATACATCAGGTGTACAAATTCATGAAACATCAGCATTTTATTAAAACATTATCAAATTAAGGAAGCGAAGGGAAGGATGAGATGGTTATAGGCCCAAAGACATCCCCACTCATTCCATTTCTTTGCTTTTCCATTCCTACCTGCAGAGACACCAGAGTGCAAAGCCAAGTCCACAGTAAGGGTCAAGGCAGATGGCGATCTGCCGAGAAGAATACAACTCACACTGGAGCTTGATGGCTCTACAAAGAGCATTGACTGCAGAGTGGGACATCTGGAAAGTAGGGAACATGGAACAGGATGGAACCGGCATCCCCACAGGCAGAAAAAGCTCTAATGATAGTTTTAAAAAGTTTCAATTTTCCCCAAACTCCTCAAAATGATGTCTGTTTTTCATTGTTTCAAAAAGCCTATCTAAGTCTGGAGCGTCTGGGTGCTTAGTGAGTTAAGCATACGACTTTTGGTTTCGGCTCAGGTCATGATCTCAGGATTGTGAGATTGAGCCCCGTGTCAGCTCCGCCCTCAGTGGGGAGTCTTGCTTGAGATTCTGTCTCTCCCTCTACCCCTCCCACCCTCTAAAATAAGTAAATAAATCTTAAAAAAAAAAAAAAAGCCTACCTAAGTCCAACATAAGGTAACATACTTTTGCTCATTAATTAATATGGAGTTCTATGAAATAGGAATCTCTGGTTTCTTCGTGGCTTTAACTGTGGCTCTTATTATCTATTAGCTTCTAGGCCAGGTTCAGAACACTTCATGACACACATTCCTTGGGATAACTTATTCCGGAAGACCCAAAGCTTTTATTTAAATATAGTAGGGACCTTTGATCCCCCGCCTACTGGTCTCTGGTGCAAGCAGCTGGCGTCCACATCTCAAGTCCCTGGGGCAGTGGTCATCCCTATTTTTTGCAGACCTGGCATTTTACCAGCATCCAGAGAGAGTTAATATCTCCAGCCCACTCTACCTTCACTCCTGTCAGCATGCCAGTTGTGGAGACGCTAAAATCAAGATACGCCAACATCTCAGGAGTGGGCGGTTTATACAGCTGAGGTAACCTTTTCCTGGGTAAATCATCTGCAATGAAAAGAAAAAAAAACCTGATGTCAATCAGACACATTGGAACCCGAAACTCATGGCTCTTCAACTGGTTTTCTATGGCTTTGCTATGGACAAATATGGAGTTCCTGGGATTTGCTAAAGCTTAGGCTTCTCCTATTTAACCAAACAGCTCACATATGTCACTCCGAGAAGTGGGCTGGGGTTGAGGACACCACTGGGTAATATGAACAAAGCAAATCTACATCAGGAAAATGCGCTTACCAGAAGGTTGGTGAGGGGTAATGTAACACAGTGGGAGAAGACATGGACTAAGGAAGCAGATCGCTGGTGTTCAAATCCTGTTCAGCCATTTGCCATCAAAGTGACTCTGGAGTTATCTAACCTCTTTGTGTCTGTTTCCTTATCTCTAAAATGGGAATAATACCTACCCTCACAGGATTGTTAGAGAGTTAATTTACGTAAAGCACTTTTCAAACAACTCAAAAAGCTTGAAAAAGCCTTAGTTGTTATCATGCTGGTTCCAAGTTAAGGTTTGTTATTTACAAGTTTAATAAATGCAATATTATTCGTGGACAGCTTTAAAAGTTTTCTTCAAGTTAATATGGTAGACTTTTAAGATGGAAAACCTAGAATTAGGGATTATTTTCCTTTGCTCATTTATTTATATACCTCTCCTATCCTCCCAAATTTGCTTTGTAAGTGTGTCAAAACCAAGGATGTCAAGGATGTCTCTGGCCCCAACCATGCCTCTTTAATGACTCTTGTGGCCTTCCGGATCAAGAAACAATTCTGACTCTGACTTTTAAGTGTCTATATTGTTGGGCACCCATCTCTGGTCAAACCAAAGACTTTTTCTAACACTCCCAACTCACCTTTGTATAGGGGAGGGTCACTCATGTTCCTAAAGAAACATTTCTGTTGTCTGTGTCAGCCCACAGTTCAGGTCATCCTGAGATATGATTGGGTACAATAACCACAGTAGATTTACCTGCATCATTAACACCAACACAGCCCATTTGTGTTATATGGAACTGTGCTCCTGTCCTTAAGTAACAAGCGTAAAAACCTCTGGTTCAGCACCTGGCACAAAACCACCACAAATACCTACCATCCCTACCTACCTACCTACCAAATACCTACCATCTAAACCCACACAAATGTTCCTGAGTTGGACAGACATCATGTGGTACTTACTGAAAACAGGGAGAAAGATCATGAATGGTTAAGAGTCTGGGTTTTGACTCTTATGGTCAATGGTTAAGAGCCACATCAACTGGGTTTGAATTTTAATTCTGCTACTTATTTAACCTTCCTATACCTCTGTTTTCCTATCTGTAAAAGGAGGGTAAAACTCACACCTATCTAATAGGGTTGGTGTGAGGATAAAATTGGGCAATATATGTTAGATGACTGGCATATAGCAAGAGCTTGATAAAAGATGTTATTATTATGATTACGTGCGAGGTGCTTTACATTACGTCATTTAATCTTCACAGCTCCATGAAGTGGTTATCACAACTCCCACTTTATGGAGTGTTTTGCCGCAGTTAGTAGTAGTTAGTAGCCCCCAGTTAGTAGGGATACATGGAGAGTAACAGAGTATGAGGATTTAAACATCAGTCTACCTGACTCCAAAACCCACTCTCTTCCCTCCACCACTATTCACCAGGTATCCCCACGCCTGCTTCCCCGTGCTTTTTCAGCACCATTACCACCTAAATGAATGTACTTTATGGTTTTTAAAGTACCTTCCTATTATGCTGCACTTGATATCCTCAAAAAATATGTGAGTCAGGTAAGGGATGGTAGCATTTGAGGAAAGGGTACTCTCAGAGAAGATTATATAGAAAATAAGTACTTGAGCTTAAACTAGAACCAGGTCTTCTGACAACTAGTCCAGTGCTGCTTTAACTAGATCACATCTGGAAGTCAAGGATCAGAGTGTCTCAAGATTTTACATGGCCTTATGTGTACACGTTATATTCTGCATAAAAACCTAACCACCGTTTGAGGATGTCAGGAGTAAGAGCAAGACACTTTTTTGTTTCAAGAGCTCTTAGCAGCCTGTGGTCTGCATCTTTGGATCTGGTTGTTGTAATACAAGCGAACCGGACAGGAAGTCCTGCCTCTGTCTTAGCAGGTGTAATGTGTTGCAACCTAAGAGTTGTATAAACATCTTTGGCATGAGAATCTAGAGATCTTGGGGAGTGAATGTTCTTGCTCCTTCAAGAGCTCTGGGGAAATCTCCCTTTCACCTGTGTCAATGATGGTTGGCCAGGTTTTCACATCCACAGCTGCTGCCGCCTCTCGGGACCTCAGCAACCTCATTAGGGTCTGTGTGGTGAGAACGCAGGCTGCTTTGCTGACCTAGAAAGAAAATGGACAGAAATAAGCACCAGGACGCTTAGTCCCCATGTGGCCCCATAGGCTCTGGCTGCTGCTAAAAGCAACTCATACTGGACTAAAGCACACCATGCTGGACAGGACAGAATTCATTTTTTTTTAAAGAATGCACAATAGTACAATGGATGTCAGTGCGTCCCCTACATTTGTCCTTCTGGGACTGTGTAACACTGATTTATCTCAGAAGGATGGATCTGTACACAGCACAATTTATTGTTTACAACAGTGCTTCTCAAATATTTCATAGTTATAATCCCAGTGTGGATGCAAACATCCCTTGATTTCATGAAGACCAAGTTAAAGTAAAAACGTGGATTTTTTATTGCTCAGGGAATGAGAGGAGTCAGAGGATCATTGCTGCAGGAGTTCCTGTTTGCCACAGTCTAGCGAACGGAGAAATTTACTAAACCTAGAACATATCCTGAATTGAGGGACACGGAGCTGTCACAGAAACTAAGCTGTCCTTCACACCTACACATGGAAACACAAAGTGACCAACTTTCCCTTAAACCGTGAACAGAAGGAAACTCCCCTCCCTGCAGCTCTGGCCTACTTTGCAGAATGTAAAGAGGGCATTTTGCTGAACTGAACTTTGAAATAAAATCATCTATGGTGAACATGGCTTTCATACCCCAGGCTCTAGTTGCTGACAGAACAGTGGTCCTTAGAGAAACAATGTTACACATGTTAGAATTCTGCCTCTTTGCTGTAACATGAATTAGGATATGATGGGATATGATGCAATACAGATTCATATTACTTCCTTCAATTCTCATATCCTCGAGAAACTTCCATCACTTCCAAGGCAAGATCTGGATACCTTTTAATACTATACCACATGAATTTATAAAACTAACCCAAATAAAAATGACCAACACTGGGGAGAATTCAGTTTGGCATGTAAAATTACCTTGGCTCCTGAGCAGAAAAAATGAGAATGTTTTTTAAGGGCGATAAAACAACAAGTTTTATGGAGAATTACTAATGACAGCCTCACCTCCTTAGCGTTCATGACATAATTCTGTACCTCTCCAATAATCACTTTCCCACTTTCCTTCACTGAAAAATGCTAGTCATTTTGGTCAGATAAATGAAAAGAAGGTGGTTTTCAGGAGACAGATTTCACTTCCTGACTCAACAAAACCAGAAATTTAGTAAAGATCCCGAGTTGTCTGACTCTGGATTTTATGAGTTGAGGACAAGGCAAGATACACTCGGTACTTACATCAACAATCATGCGGACAGTGGGCAAGGTGGCCGTAAGGTTCTGAGCATGAGGAGGTCGGACAGTGACAGGTATGCAGCCCGCATACAGGCAACCATAGAACGCGGCTATTAACTCGATGCCTGCAAGACAGAGTCACTTAGCTGCCGGCTATCACTGAGAAACGAAATGGCAGATCTTCTAAAGCCAATTTATTAAATCGTGTGCCAGTTTATTGAGATCATAATTTAACATAGATAATAGAAGAAGTTTTTTAAATCAAGAAGGACTTGAATGTAAAGAAGGAAGCATATAAAACAACTTAAAAATACCAAGAAGCCAAGAATAAATAACAAGAAAGGAAGTCAGAAGTAAAGAAAAACTCCTGAAAGATACCTAAGGAAGGTATTCTGAAATCATTACTTGATACTGCTTAGTAGAAGTAACTGCAGAAATTAGGTCTCATAGCTCAGGAAATAAAAAATGGGGATGAGGGACACCTGAGCTTTAAAATATATATTTAGAAGCCTGCTGTGTGACAAGCAGTTAGACTTCTGAGATGTCACTCCACTTGTGGGTATGAGTTTTAGGGAGGCAAAGTGAGACTCAGTTTGAAGAAGACTCTCCACTCTCAGGACATGGAGAGTGGCCTTCTCAGGACATGCTCTGGTCCATCACCATGTCATTCCCTGGGGAAGACAATCTCACAGGAACACCATAGGAGGGATTCTTTTACCAGATGACCTTTTAAGAAATCTTAGTATCAGTGTAAATAAAACAGCATAGTGAGAATCAAAGAACAAAATGAACTAAGGGGGATAAAAGACCAGAGAAAGCCAGAGGTATGAGTGGGTAATTTGACAGAAGAATGAAGAAACGAATAACTCAAATATTTCACCTAACATTTTGAATATTTGCACCAAACTGTCATCAAATAATTCTGAGTCCCTCTTACTGTGAAGAGAACATTTTTAGATTAAATGAGAGCATGGAAGATGAAATCAGCAATAACGAAGACTACACATCAATCAGGATACAAAGAATGCAAAGTCAAAGGAGTTCACACACAATATTCTTTAGGAACTGGATGAAATGGTCCTATTCTTGAACACTGCTAGAAACAAAGCACCTCTTTTGAGGGTTTCCAAAAGTCAGAAAATCTTCACTTATTCATTCGATATTTACCATAGTGCCAGGAACTATGCTAGACAGGGGGAATACAAGAGTAAAATACAACAGACATAGTCCCAGCAGAGCCATGGCACTGCCCAACTCCAGGGCGTAAAGCTTGGTTCTTACCTTAGCCTGGGTGCCTGGGACTCCCGGAGCTGGGAAGTACACATCCTACATGGGCAAAGATGGCAGCCCTCACTTCTGTCCTCTCATACTCTGTAGTCTGGTAATGGAGTTTGAGTCTAGTTTACCAACACAACACCTACCAGGTGGATAGAGCAACACCACGTTGTCTCCTGCATTTAGATG
This sequence comes from Nasua narica, assembly GCA_028533885.1. Taxonomy (NCBI): domain Eukaryota; kingdom Metazoa; phylum Chordata; class Mammalia; order Carnivora; family Procyonidae; genus Nasua; species Nasua narica. Next base: position 64,015,951 of record CM052807.1, on the reverse strand, counting down.
CCCCTTATCACCAAGAACTGACGCAATCCTCTCTGCTCGCTTATGAAGCTGAAGGCAACTGGCTGTGCACACAGTAGTTCCCTTTAAACAGAAGACAGTGTAAGTGGGTCAAAACTCAGGAAATAAAACAGTGACAAGTACAAGCCAATTCCACGTTATATTGGAAAGGCTTGTGCATTGGTAGATTCTCTGTAGCAAGTCATCAATTCCAGCAAAAATTCCCCTGGTACCAAAAGACATGTGGTATTCCTTTTCTTTTTCAATGCCTGAAGGTATTTAGGGAATATCGACATTAACTTAAATCAAATATATGTATCTATAATCTTTCTTGTTTAAGAGAGCTTCGAAAATACATAGGAAATTTTTATTTAAATGAGGAAATAAGAGTGGAAGGAAAATAAAGGAACTAAATGTAGGATGAGGGTGGGAGTGAGGTCAGGACAGTCAGTGCCTGGCCATGCGGTCATGGGCATCTTGGGCATTTGCTGTGCGTCACACGAATTTGGCTTTGAGTATTCCAGCAGCAAAGATGTAGACAAAATAGTAACACTGAATCAGAGTCCACTAGCTGGTAATAAAGACCAGCAGATCAGAAGACCCACCTATTCCTGATCCTGAGAATAATTTCTCTTTGAGGTCTTCATCAATTCCTGAGTGTCAATCTAAGTTTCACTGAACTGAGCTTTTTGAAACGCTTTTGTGTGTCAGATAAACCACACAAATATGAAAAGTACATAAAATATGAATGTACTACATAATAGAAAAATTACAAAGGAAGCATCAGCATAAGAACCAGCATGACTTGCACAAAAGCACCCCCAGGGGTTCCCCTTGGTCTACTCTCGTCCTTTCTTTCCCTCCGTACCGTAACCGCTATTTTGACTTTTTAATCTTAATCACTGATTTCCTTTTCTTTATAATGTCACCACCCGTGAAAGGTCTGAATTTGTAGAAATAAATGTAGCTGTACAGTATACACGTCTGTGTTTTGCTTCTTTCTCTCAACATTTACAGTCATCTCTGCTGCAGTGCACGGCTGTGGTTCTTGTATTTGTTGCTGCGAAGTATTTAACTGTATAAACACACGACCATTCATTCATCCATTCTGCTGCTGATGGACAATAGCATTCTTGTACGTGTACCCTCATGCATAAACACATGAGTTTTGGTGGAGGGCAGACCTGGAGATGGAACTGTGCGGTCACCCCATATACCCATCTCCAACTTCACTAAGGAAAACCGAATTATTCTCTGCCTATTGTGCTAATACCACCCTATCTTAATTATTGTAACTCTGTAACTCAAAAAGTCTCACAAGAAAAACAAGTTTTCCTGAGCTATTTTAAAAATAACTTTTAAGTTTCATTCATATAAAATAGTACATGTTCAATATGGAAAATAAAGACAAGTAAAATATAAGTCAGATGTAACCACTATCAACATTTTGCTGTATATTTTCCTGACTTTTAAAAAATGAGTATGTAGGGAGCCTGGGTGGCTCGGTTGGTTGGGCAACTGCCTTCAGCTCAGGTCATGATCCTGGAGTCCCTGAATCAAGTCCCGCATCAGGTTCCCAGCTCTACTGGGAGTCTGCTTCTCCCTCTGGCTTTCTCCCCACTCTTTCTCTCTCTCTCAAATAAATAAACTAAATCTTAAAAAAATGAGTATGTATTATATATAAATTCACATGTGACATTAAAAAATTACCATATTATACTAACTGCCTAAAGCTATGTATTGCATTGGTAAAGAATGTGGGTTCAAAAGCCAGCTTTGGGTTCAAATGAAAGAGCTAATTTCCTAGTCCCGCCACTTATTAGATCTCAGACAAGTCTTTGTATGTCTCTGGGCCCCAGTTTTCTCAACCTTAAAATGAACTATGAATTATATACCGCCCAGAACAGTGTCTAGTAGGTCCTCGATTATTATTATTTTTTAAGGTTTATTTATTTATCTGAGAGAGAGAGCAAGCGAGTGAGCACAAGTGGGAGAGGTAGGGGAGAGGAAGGGAGAATCTCAAGTAGACTCTGCACTGAACTTGGAGACCAATATAGCGCTTGATCTCACGACCCTGAAATCATGATCTGAGCCAAAATCAAGAGCCAGACACAACCGACTGAGCCACCCAGGTGCTCCTAGGTAGTTGATTATTTTACTGAAGTTCAGCATGCTGTTTTTTACCACTTACACATTATATTTTCTGCATAATCAAATATTCTATAACACTGTTTTAAATGGCTATATAGTATTTCATGCTATAATTTTATATGCCATAATTTACTTAGTCAATTGTCTATTGTTGGACAATAAGGTTATAACACTTATTGTTATATAAGTGGAATATAAAATGGATATTCCTTTGGCTAAAGTCAGAGTTAAATCCATAAGGCCACTTCTTATATCTTATAATATTCTTCTTTTTAGTCCATAGTACAGCAGTAAACTAAATCTTTAAAAAAACCCCAATTCTCTGGGGATGCCTGGATGGCACAGTCAGTTAAGCATCTGACTGGTTTCGGCTCAGGTTATTATCTCAGGGTCATGAGATTGAGCCAAATGCTGGGCTCCACACTGGGCGTGGTACCTGCTTAAGATTCTTCTCTCCCTCTTCCTCTGTTCCCCCATCCCCTGCACTCTCTCTTTCTCAAATAAATAAATAAATCTTTAATTTTTTTCTTTCCCTGGGCATGAGGGAACAATGTGATATGGTCCCTAAGCTTTCTGACAGTCTGGGCTAAACCAAGGTAAAATATTAGAATATGCATAAGAATAAATAGACTAAATGTCTTTTGAGTCAACACGTATATTACTTCTCTAACCAAGAAGCAAATTTAAACGTATGCTTTCTAACAAATACCTGGGGTACAGGTTTCACAGGGCTGTAGCTTTAACTATAGCCCATCTTGGAAGTGGAATGGGGGAAGTGAGCTAGACTGACATCTTCTTACTGAAATGGAAGGACCCTCATGAATCCACAGGCTTGGAGAAAAACCCCCTTCACTTAGATTGAACAAGAAAGTCGAAAAGTTTTCTATCAGATTGCAATGGTTCTTTAGATTTTTTATGACTTTCCACTAAGATACACAGCATATTCCCCTCATGAAGTTCTATTACTACATAAACTCTCAAAGATGTGTTTGTATAAAATATGTCAGCATCTGGGGGGGCCGGGCAGAACGGGGCAGTTTGGGTAAGTGATCCAGGAAATTTCAATAGGCCCTACAGTCCTGCCCCTGACGGCAGGAAATATTGTTATACGCCATTGTCACAGTACTTTTAGCCTCTGATTCAGCCATTAAAACAAATACCAGCATATGTCCACAAAATGCCTAACTTAAAAAAATGTTATATTCTGATGAACCATTCATTAGGAAGTACCACTTTATAAGTTTTGAATAATTTTCAATTTGTTTTTTAACTGCTAGCAATAAACCATTTAAGTGGGGAGCCTGGGTGGCTCAGTGGGTTAAGGCCGCTGCCTTCGGCTTGGGTCGTGATCTCAGGGTCCTGGGATCAAGCCCCGCATCGGGCTCTCTGCTCAGTGAGGAGCCTGCTTCCCCCCCCCTCTCTGCCTGCCTCTCTGCCTCCTTGTGATCTCTCTCTCTGTGTCAAATGAATAAATAAAATCTTTAAAAAAAATCTTGGTGCTCAAACAAATAAAATCTTGAAAAAAAAAAAAAAAGAGGGCGCCTGGGTGGCTCAGTTGGTTAAGCGACTGCCTTTGGCTCGGGTCATGATCCCGGAGTCCCGGGATCGAGTCCCATATCGGACTCCCAGCTCTGCAGGAAGTCTGCTTCTCCCTCTGACCTTCTCCCCTCTCATTCTCAGTCTCTCTCTCTAATAAATTAAATAAATAAATAAATAAATAAATAAATAAATAAATAAATAAATAAGAGAGAAGTTATAAAAAAATAAAATAAACCATTTAAGTATATAGTAAAAATAACTTTTTTCTTTTTCTTTTTTTTAAAGATTTTATTTATTTATTTGACAGAGAGAAATCACAAGTAGGCAGAAAGGTAGACAGAGGGAGAGGGGGAAGCAGGCTCCCTGCTGAGCAGAGAGTCTGATGCGTGGCTCAATCCCAGGATCCCAAGACAATGGCCTGAGCCGAAGGCAGAGGCCCAACCCACTGAGCCACCCAGGTACCCCAAAATAACTTTGTTTCAAAATATATTTATCTATGGGGCACCTGGGTGGCTCAGTCCATTAAGCGTCTGCCTTTGGCTCAGGTCATGACCTCAGGGTTCTGGGATCGAGTCCCAGACCCCCTAATCAGTGGGGGAGTCTGCTTCTCCCTCTTTCTCTCCTGCTGTTGCTCCCCCTGCTTATGTTCTCTTGTGCTCTCTCTCTCTCAAATAGTAAATAAAATCTTAAAAAATAAACGTTTATCTAAAATCATTTTCTTCCTGGTGGAACACCAAGAATTAAAAGTCAAGTTGGGTAAAAAATGACACGCCATGGTGTATCCTTTACATATGCAGATCCACGGAACTGCACTGTTGGCCCCACTGTTTCTATCAGAACTGAATAAAGGCGACCGAACTGCAACACGAGGAGAGCCAGCATTGGATTACACTCCAGGAGGTCTCGTTTCAACCTTGAAGCGATTGCACAATTTATCCTCATATGTCAAAAGAAGGAGAGCAATAATTCTGCCCTCAGAGTTGACAACGGAAATTTTCTGATGAAAGAAATCAAGAGTGCCTAAGATCCTCCCATAATATTTGTCTGGTTAGATATATACAATTGGATTTTTAATACCTTGGCATTTAACAGCATGAAGAGTACGTGGTCAGGAGTCGCCTGGGCTCGCCACTGTAGAATCTCTGCCAGAAATTGGTGCTGAAGTCATAAAACAGAAAAAAGAAACAGGGTCAGTAACTTTGGAAAAGTTGGATAATGCATCTCCCATCTACTTCCGGAAGTAGAAGTTCTGTTCTTGACTTGTTTATAAAAATCAACACATCTGAACTCTTACCTTCCTCACTAAGTCATTCTCTTCAATTTGCCCAAGATCTCTTCCTGCAGCTTGTGCTATGCGTTTTCCAGCAACCAGATTTCCAACCATCACAGAAGCAGGGCCCACACCTGTAAGTAAAGGCCAAAATCAACTCTCTGGGGGTGAAAATTTAAACTATATCCCTGAAGTATTTCCAGACTGACCCAAACTAGTTCAAATATTCACTCAACAATTCAGATTGAGCATTCTTCTAGGCATGGGGGACACGGTAGTAAACAAGACAAACTGCCTGTACTCTAGCGAGGAAAGGCAACCAGTAAGTACATATATAAATAAATCATGTCAGGAAGTGCTAGAAAAAACCAAGATAGAACCAGAGAAGAGACAGGAATCTGGAGGGTGGAGGGCAGCGTGCGCGCTCCTTTAGCTTGGGTATAAGGAATTTTTCACTCCGAAGAGGTGACAGTTGGTTGCACTAGTTCCTACTGATAAATTATTTCATCAGTTCCAATCACGGCATGACCCTAAAAATGGACATAATGGTAAGGAATATCTGGTCTAGAAAGAAATCTTCCATCTTTGAGAAATAAGAGTGGGTTCATCAAGAATCTCAGAAGTGATTTATTAAAGGTGAGTAATGATATCCACGTTGCAGGATGTTCTATAAGACACAACTGGTCTGGACTCTTCAAAAACCATATCTTTAAGAGAAAATAAGGCGAGGAGCTTCTAAATTAAAGGACATGACTGCCAAACGCAATGCATGACCTTGACTGGGTACAACATTAAAAATTTTTAATACTGATTTTTTAAAACTTAATACTAATTTAAAAAAATTTTTAAATTAAAAACATTAAAAAATAATATTAAATATCTTTTATTGCCAATATCTGTTGATCCTAAATATACTGGATCAGCTGGAACAAAATCACTTAAATCATAGACTCCAAATAATTGGGGAAGTACAGGTAAGGGGTATAAGGGAATTCTCTGTACTATTTGGAACCTATGTGAAATTATTTCAAAATGAAAAGTTTAATTTTTTTTCAATTTGAATAAAAAACTCAAGATGTATAAAGTACCCCAACACTGTGCTGAACAATTTTAGTCCACAAAGCGTCTACTGTAATTTTAAGTATAATATGCAAAACTCCATCCTAAGAAACTGCATAACAAGTTACATACAAGATATGTCATATTGGCAACAGCCTTTTATACAGGCAGGGAGTTAGAGTGTATCTAACTATGTTAGCTACCCAATCTTGAATTAGACTGTAAAATTAATAAAGGTGGTGCATTTTTAAAAGTGAATTTTTCAGGGGCGCCTGGGTGGCTCAGTGGGTTAAAGCCTCTGCCTTCAGCTCAGGTTGGGGTCCTGGGATCGAGCCCCACATCAGGTTCTCTGCTCAGTGGGAAGCCGGCTTCCCTCTCTCTCTCTGCCTACTTGTGATCTCTCTCTCTCTGTCAAATAAATAAATAAAATCTTAAAAAATAATAAAAAAATAAAAGTGAATTTTTCAGAGTAGTTTAAAACAGCAAAAATTAATTCAGCAGCAATTTCTTGAGGTCCTTCTGTGTGTATTCTTTAAGTTTAAGGATCACAGAGAGTGAAAAATAATTGAAAGCAGTAACATCTAGAAGGCTAACTGCCGATACCTTGCTGTACCTGTAAATATGCCTTATTTTTCCCCACAAATTATGCAAATTTCCTGTGGCAAAGAATGATAGTCATCGATCCCAATATCTATTCTCCTCTTCCTCCTTAATAACAGACCCCCTCAATTTTAAACTGGGCAAATAAATACCTCGAATTAAGATTATATTCTTTAGTGTGGGAGACTAATATGTAAGAGAAAGTAATATGTGCAATTTCTAGAAAATACATTTAAAGGGCAAGGGCATTTCCAACCTTGCCTTTTTTCCCCACTTAGCTGGAATGCAAAAATGATGGCCGGATGTCAGGGGACCTAACTGGGCCCTGAGGCAGTATGCTAGGTTGGCCGTGGCAAATTGTTTTCTTTTCTTATAATCCTTCCTTTCCTTCCTGTTGTTGCCGTGATTATATGACAGGAGTATACCTCTCTGCCCCACTGACTCTGGGCATGGTCTGAACTTGTTTTGGACAATGACATGTTAGGAGTCATGACACAAACAGAAGCTTTAAATATGCTCGTGTGGCTTGGCTTGCCTTCTTGCTTTTGCCATCTGCCTTGAGAAAAATATGGCGCAGTAGCTGCCGGTCCCATGATGAGGAGACACACGGAACAGTTCTGAACCCAACCTACAACCTGGAGTCAGGCCAAGCCCAGCTGATCCCAGCCAAGTTCAGCAGAGCCACATCCTGTGAGTGAAAAATAAATGCTTCTGTGAAGCTATCGAGTTTTTAGAGCTATTTGTTACGTGGCATATCTGTAATAACAGTTGATTGATACGATGCTAGAGCAAAAAGATGGGAAGCTGGAACCACAATGACTGGGGAGCTACCACCCTGTCCCACACTGCCCAGCTCTGAATTTCTTTTACCTGAGAAAGAAAAACTTTGCTCTTGTTTTTTAAGCGGCTATTAGGCTTTTCAGAAATTTGCAGCCAAAGCCAGTCCTAATACATTTCCCATTCTTTACATAATAGCTCCAACAGGCAGCTCGCTGAGATTTTTATCAGTAGGCTGCCTTAACGCCTTTTCCATCTTCCTTTCCCTCTCCTTACCTCACTCCTATTTATCTCCATTTTCCTGTATTCTTCTTAAATCCCAATTTTTCATGTTATCCCCACATTATCTCTACCTCATCTCTGCCATGGTTTTCAAACTGCTTTGGTCCAACCCATGTCCACCCCCTGAGATCTCAGCAGGCCGTCACGACAGATGCAAAAATACAGAATCCAAACCTAATGCTTTCATTAGACACAGCAGATGCCATACCTGTGGGGGCTTAGGAATAAATCTTTTATATAGGTTTTATCATTTAATAAAATTGAACTCTAAGCAAAAGCAATGTCTTAAGCATCTACTATGTCTCTAGGTAGCATCTTTTAAGCATCTACGATGACATGAAAGGTTTGTTAAAAGAATCCTAGATTAAATGCTATTTATTAGGAAGAGTACACTTATCGTTATGAACACTGAGTAATCTACAGAATTGTCAAATCATTACATTGTACACCTGAAACTACTATAACACTGCAGGTTGATCATATTTCAATTAAAAAAACGTATTTCACATATTAAAAAAATACTTAATAAAATAGGATTTTAGGGATGCCAGGGTGGCTCAGTCAGCTAAGCATCTGCCTTTGGCTCAGGTCATGATCCCAGAGTTCCGGGATTGAGTTCCGCATCGGGCTCCTTGCTCAGCAGGGAGCCTGCTTCTCCCTCTCCCGCTCCCTCTGCTTGTGTTCTCTCTCTCTCTCTCTCTCTCTCTCTGACAAATAAATAAATAAAAGCTTTAAAAATAATAATAATAATAATAAAATGGGATTTTACTCATATGACAAATGAATGCAGGTCTTCAGTAAATCAGGATGTGAGTTGGAGAAGGCATTGTGTGTTATACGCTTCTGCCGGACACGTAGGCAGGCAATATGAAGACAGTTTTTATATATTTTTTGATGAATTACTTACAGACTTCTTGATTTTGACTGCCCCTTCAGAATATTAGCCTCCATAAACTCTTATTTCCACTAGCAGAGACTGATAAATATCATATATACTTTAACTCTACACAGGCTAGTGGATGAGTTAACAATAACATCCATCTAGATAAACAACTGTGAGATCATCTTCAGCCACCAGACCAGGGAAGTAACTTTTGCAGAGCAGAGTATATTAAAATTTTAATAATGTGAGGATAATGTCTCAAATAAAAACGTCCTAGAAAGTTAAGAGGTTAACCTTATATTTTATTATTGTACATTATGTTCACCTTTCAGCAAAAGCTGTCTTACAGAAATGTGATTAAATGCTACACTTCCCCTTCCCTTCCTAAGCTCCCACTACCTTGTCTCTTCCCAACACATCTGGAGGCCAGTGTGCTGATGTACATTCTGTGTGTGTGTGTGTGTGTGTGTGCGCGCGCGCGCGCGCGCGGGCGTGTGCACGAACACAAGCGGGTGAGTATGTGGTGGTTGCAGGATCTGTAAAGCCCAGATTTTGGATCTCATGTGTTTTGAGGCATTCAGGAAACTAGGAGCTTCTTATTAACTTCTCAATTAAAATAAAATAGCATCAAAAAAAGGAATGATTTCATGTTGGGTCGAACAGATATTTCAACATAGCTGACCATCAAATACTCATCTCTTTAGCCTCTTACTCAGCTTGTAACCTCTGTCTGCTCAGAAATAAGGCCAAAGGGTGAAATGGACTACTTGGTTTTTTTTTTGTTTCTCTCTTTTCCATATGGCAATTCACACATACTTGCATCTTGAAGTCATAGGAATATGGCAAATGCAAAATATGCTATTTCTCTTGTGTTTACAACATAAAAAATTTTGAAATTAAGTTATCTTGCTCCGCAGAGATAGGCCCAAATCAGACTCCTAAAGCTTAGCAGGGCTGAGGGATGATGACTCTTGCTAAGTGATTCCCAACAGAAAGGCAATATAATATAGTGATTCGGAATGTAGATTTTAGGGTCAAAATTGGTGTGAGTCTCAACTCGGCCGGTAACTAGCTATGTGACTTTGAGCACAATTCTTAACTTTTCTGAACTTTATTTTCCACAGCTGGGGGCAACACTTGCGGATCACATATGTACAATGTTTGGCTTGTCTTTGGCTTTTAGTAAGCACTCAACAAATACTAGCTATTCTTATTATTATCAGAACCTTCTCTTAGAGGACTTATTTTATTCTGGTCCCACAAGTGAGATTTTGATCATCGGGACCCCAAACCTTACATCCAGGGAAAATGGAAGCACACTACAGAAGTACTCAGAAGAGGAAGCCAGTAATAAACTCAGAGAAGGCAATTCTGCAGGCTCTCAATCCTCCCTGCTTTTGGTCATCTAGGGCTACTCTTGTGTTATTCATTTTTGTAAAATCCAATTCTAGAGAAAGAATCATGTCCAAAAAAGTCAGCTTCTTGAGGTTATAATTTTCACTCTATGTCTTCAAAGCTAGCATATTACCTGGTTGCTTCTGTCGGGGTTTTGGCAAATTGGTCACACATGTATGTGGGCACATGAGGATATTGCAAGGATGTAGAGATCCCTCCAGAAAGAGCTGTTTCGTCTGAGAAATGTGGATCCCTCCCAGAGGAGTTTTTGGCAATGTATTGGCAGGCACCAGAGCAAGACAATAAACACCCACTTGATGAATGCTATCGATTGCCTAGAAAACCACAGAGAAAAACATTCGGTGAGATTAATTTGGCTGCGTTTGACATCCTCCTAACGTAATCCATTCTTCCACTCTCGGATTTTTCCTTCTCTATCCATTCTAGGTCTAGAATCTCCTAGATTATTAAGATCTTATACTCCTGAAGTTACTTATTTCTTTTAGCAATGGCAGAGATCAACAGAGGATGGGTAAGATATCTCAATGGACAGTGGTGGATACTCAATATGTTCTCTCTTGAATGGTAATGTCCAAAACCTTGAAATTTGTTTTGGTTCTTTTAATATACAACACAGCTCAACTCTACAGAGGCAAAGTATTTTTATTATGAACACAAGAGAAGCCCTGGAAATGGGCCCCAACTTAACTGGTTCACCAAGTTACCATATATCCCGTCAGCAAAACAATGGGGTGAGGCCCACCGCACACTGAAGCCTGGAGACCACTGGCCCCCTCACTACCTCAGCTCCCGCCCACGCACCTGTGCCCCTGCTGAACACCAGCTGTGCATGCTTCTACATCTTTTATGCTTTTCTCGTGTTTACATAATTTAACTATTACATCAACTGATAAAACAGAGTGTAAAAGGACAGAGAGAGTTGTGGTTTGTTTGGAAAGACTCATTAAAAAACTATTGTTGGTAGACACAAATTAATTCTAAAAGGTAAGGATTATGTATTCCAGTCCCTTTGAACATACTTGCATTCTAGTCTAACTTACAGGAAATGAAAATAGAAACCACAGACCATCCGATTTGATGTAGAAACCAGGAAACAGAAAGTCTGGCAGGGGTCCCAAGTCTTTGGTATTTTAGAATATACAGACAGTTAGCAAATGTTATTACCTGTAGCCTGGATTCCCCCCTGAAAATACACTATCTGGCAAGTCACCAATTGACCACCTTCTTTAAAAGGTGCTGAGTTAGGTATTTAGTTTCTATTATACGTAGATCCGGAGTTAACCTCTGAGCTCTAATCTACCAGAACATATGGGGTCTTTACTGTTCTACTGTAGATCAAATACTCCAGGCTGAGAAGCTATGGACACCGGGGAAATAATGCCCTCTCATTTCATGCCCAAATCAGACCCCAAATGACTTTTACAAGAATTTGGATTAGTAAGAAAGCAGTGCATGTAATTCCTATAATTGCTTTCCAGGGAAAAATAAGAAACATCTTGGGGAATTTCAGTTTCCTATAATAGGGAAAAAATGTGTAATTCGTCATGACATTCTACTATTATGCCTCAAAATTCATTCCAAATGAAATAAGCATTTTGTTTGTTTGAAAACATGAATGGTATGAAAAGTATTCTCTGTGCAGGTCTGATTCTTAACCATTTCCTTGCGGAGATCAGCCCAGTCCCACCTCTTTATACTCTTTTCTGACCAACCTATCCTCAGCAGATTATCTTTCTTATCTTTTCACTACAAATAGCCAATGCTCTATCAGCTGATAATTCAGAACCACAGACCCTGAAGATAAAAAGAAATCTTAAAAGTCATCTAGTCCTGTCACTCATCTCAGGCTTGGATCGTTTCTATAACATTACTAATAAGTGGCAGTGAATACATCCAAATGCCCCAAGCAGACAAGTAATAAATGTTGGGAACGCTTCCAATAACATAGAATTATCTTTGTCAAAGACAGTCCATGCTTTCTTTGGACCATACATTATCCAACAAATATTTACTGAGCCTAATATGTGTATGTGCTGGGATGACTCTCAGGATCTGGGGACTGAGCTGTGAACAAAACAGAGGAGGTCTTGGCCTTCATGGGCAGTAGACTGTAGTGGATGTAGAGAACAGTAACTATAAGCACATGGTGATGAATACTGAGTACACAAATAGAGAATGAAAGCGAATGTCATTTAAAACAGGGGGTCTCTCTAAACTTACTGGAGATTATGCTCATGATTATTATTTTTTTTTTCCATGCAGATCTTTTTATTACAATATAAGCTCCACATTGCTGTTTTTATTTTTTTAAATCCAATTTAACAATACTACTCTCCTACTTAGAAAACATGAGTGATGACTCTTTGAACAAAAAAAACTTTTCCTCAACATATATCAAACATTTACATATATCAAACATTTAATTAGTATTAATCAAATGAAACCTTATTTCTCTTAATATGGGACACAGAATGTATAAAATCCTTGCCAGTCAAAAACACATATCTCCAGCATTTCAAGAGAAACTCAACCATTGAGTTTCAGAGAACTCAACCATTAATTTAATCAACCTGACATTTGCCAAATATTTATTTGAGTTAATTTGATATTTGAGATAGAGATTATGATAAATGTATGTCTTTGTCTGTTTGGGCTGCTCTAACAAAATACCACCAACTGAGTAGCTTATAAACAACAGAAAGTTTTTTCACACGATTCAAATCTCACACTAGTCAAGGCACCAGGATGGTTGCATTCTGGTGAGGACCTTGTTCCTGGTTCATAGCCATCATGATTATTATTTTTGATGTTAACAATAATCACCATTGTTATTTACTGAATGCACCCTGTACACTTCAAATGATGATCTCACTGAATCCCTCCCACAGCTCTATCATTTCACCCCACTTTACAGGTTAGGAAATAAACTCAGTAAGGTTAAGTAACATCTGGGAGGGAGGGGCGCTGCAATTCAAAGGCTGTGATTTCAAACAAAGACTAGACTCTTCTCATCATTCTACTCGGGCTACCCCCCTAACTAGTGACATATCCCCTACATAGAACCCAGGTCTTTCTCCTTCCCTGAAGGCTTATCTCACCTAGCTCTCTAACTCCACAGGAAAGCTCTTTCAGAGTAAGAACAACATCTTACATTTGCTTGGAACCCTGCACGCTGGGCACCCATTACAGAACAGATGTAGTAGGACTACAGCTGTTGACAAGTGGATTGATTTCTGCCACAGGTATGTTCCGCACGTGGTCAGTTTACACTTTCCTGGTTACCAAACCTCAGGCGCGCGCGCGCACACACACACACTCACACACACTCACACACACACACAAGGGAAAGAATTTGCTTAGGCAGGTCAATTCAATTGTTCTTGGCAACCTGAGCAGAAAAATACTATGTCGTCCAGAGGAAGGAATGGTACTAATTGTATTATTTTGCTAGCCGGAACGTCTGAGTACTGACTGGCAAGACAAAAATCAGGTGTCATGAGTGGCCCAACGAAGAGAGGCTTGCTCAGTGGCTGCCGCCCCCTCTGACGGCAAAGCCAGCCCGCCTGGACAGATCCCCGGGCGGTGTGCTCACCTGCAGCACTCGGCTCATCCACTGGAAACTGTCCTCCTCTGAGGCGTCGGGTCTTTGTTCCGCAACCACCACAATGCGCTCATCATAAAATACAGACACAGAAAACACAGCAATTCTAAGAGAGACAGATCAAACACATCAGGACTCCCTTCACAACCAGACCTATTTGTTTTGCTTAGTTGGAAAAACAGAGAGGAGACATCCCCACCACACTACCCAGAAGTGAGTCGTTTAGAAAAGAAAATGCCACAGTCATTACCATTAAAACGAGGACTCAGAACATGTACTAATAAGCACCACTGGCATGAACAGTGGGACAGAGTGGTAAACTGGACACAGTCCCTGTCTTCATGGAGCTTGCATGTCAGAGACAGAACAAATAAATATAAAATAATGTCATGTTGTAGTACACACTGGGAAGGAAAGCAAGGCAGGGCGAGGGCAGAGCGATGTGCGGGGTGGCCGCACCACTGCAGGCAGGGTGGTGGGGGAGTGCCTCCCTGAGGAGCGGACACTGGAGCAGAGACCTGAGTGAAGTGAGGACGCGAGCCATGCGAAGATCTGGAGGAAGAGGTTTCCGGGCAGAAGGAACGGAAAGCGAAAAGGTTCTGAGGTAGGAACGAGCTTGGCAGGTTTGAGGAACAGCAAGAAGGCCAGTGTGCCTAGAGTAGAGTAGTGAAGCAGAGAGTGGTGGGGAGAGGTCAGACCCAGGCCAGGGCAGGCAGGGGGACCTGGCAGGCCAAGGGGAGGGGGATGTTCTGAGAGAGGTCTCCGCTCAAACGTCCCCTTACTAGCGAGGCATTCCCAGACCACCCTATACAAACCGGCAAGCACACTCCCACCCATCCCCATGTTCTTCCTACGTGGCACTTAGTACCACCCCATGTGTTCTTGATTTCCCTGTCTCTGCAGTTACTGTCTGTTTCCCCTAATGAGAATATGAGCTTCACAAGGGCAGAAGCCTGGCCTGTTCTGTTCACTGCCACATGTGTCCAGAACAGAGGCACACAGTGGGCACCCAATAAATATTTGTTGAATGGATGCATCAAACAATGGGAAGTCACTGGAGAGCTGAATATACCCTTCCTTCCTTCCTTCCTTCCTTCCTTCCTTCCTTCCTTCCTTCCTTCCACATGTATTTTCTGGACACATACTGTGTGCCAGGTGCTGTGCTGAGTGCTGGGAATACAACAGTGACCAAAGAGAGAAGGTCTAGTGCCCTACTAAGTTTACATCTTAGAGGAAGCCATGTCGTTACAAAAACTATGTATTTTAGGTTCTTGGTTCTCTGTGGTTTTATTAATTTTTCCTACTTCCTAAAAAACTAAAAGGACATCAAGAGTGCTTTAAAGATATATATATGTATATATATATATGTATGTAAAGATATATATACACATGTATATACTACTAGATCATAAACTCCTATACAGACATCAACTACACAAATATGTACTAAATAACTTTTCTTGTGTTAATAAGCAAAGAAAAAAGGATTTGTAATTGACATTACCCATGGAATTTGAAATTAGCACTTGTGTACTATGTCAATCTCTGTGTTAAAATGTTGTAACAATTTAGTTAGAGATGAGTAAGAGAAATAATTCTCAGATGTAAAATTCCTACAATGAAGCATCTATCTTAATTAGCCTGAATGGCACTACTTCTATATTGATGGAATGTAGGAAGTTCAATGTTTTAGTGGAATTCTTTGGAGTCCTCAGAATTCAACAGATAGTAATAATTAAAAACTGAAATACAGGATATGGTTATATCTTATTCCTTTCAATTTCAACCAAAGAACCTGCCATGTTAAGATAAATATTCAAAGGCCAACTCCTGCTGTGCTTAGCCAAAAATAACCCAATCACTTAGAGATTCTATAGAATACAACTCAAACCACCCTGTAAAGATACACTTAGATTCCACTGCAAGTGCTAACATTTGAATTTTTACTACTCACCTTCCTCTATAAACAGTCTTGATTGATTCAACAGCCAATCCAGTAGCAACAATGTCATCAGCATTATGTCTTCGACCACTAACCATCAGTAACCCATCCATTTTTCCAACCACAAACACCAAACTGCCCTGAAAGGTAACAACAATTTACCTTGATTTCCATTATTTAAATAGTAAAACATGTATTTTACTTCCTACTTTGAAATGGAGCTCATCAAAAATATAAGAAAACACAGTATTTTATGGATTCTAAAAAAGTGTTTCAAAAATTTTCATACCTCAAAAATCAGGGGGGGAAATCAGTAGCATATTACAATTAATTACAGTATAGGAAAGGAATTCATTTATATTTATTCTCAGGGAGGAATTTTATAAGGAAACAACTAGGATTCCACACAAGCATAGTTTGTTTTCCCAGCCATGATGCCATGATTATGTACCTATTCACAACATGAATGCAAAGAAAAAAATTGTTAACCATTTAATATTGGAATTAGGAAGAAATTAAAACAGCTGAATGTGAAAATGCGTGTTTTAGGTTTATAAGGGTAATGCTGTTTCCATCTGGCAAGATTAGAAACAGGTTAATAAAGGTCTAAGAAACACTGGAGGAGCCTCTCCTTTCCAAGAAGATAACACAGCTGCAGGAAACGATGCTGTCAATTCCCTAAAAGCATCACTGTATAAATAACACTTCTCAATAATTCTCCTAGACCCATTTGCAATACATTGAGTTTTCTGTTCATTACACAAGTCCTAAATTTCCTGGCCAATTTCACATATTCAATTATCTAGTAGTCATACCCACATGAACGTCAGTCATTGAGTTATCGCGCACAAGGTAGTGTCACTCGCTGGCTGGTTATGTGAGTAAAACAGACCTTCTAGCCTCAGGAAGCTACTGGTTAATCTCAGAAGATGGAAAAGAACCAGCCACTTCCAACACAGTCTGCAAAGTGCTATGGTGGAAGTAAGTAAAGAGAAAGACAGACATAGATCTGTCCATTTCTCCATTTCTTTCACAGAACTTTTAGCTGGGCATGGCTGACCGAAATAAAGACCGTATCTCAGTGCCCCCTGACCAATGAGACATAAGGAGAAGTGTTGCTCAGCAGCTTCAGGAAATCTTCCTTAAGTGATGGTAGGACTGCGCTTTATCCTGTTTCCTGGAATGCAGATGGGATGCTGCAGCCCCATCTTGGACCTTGGTCACGGAGAGGTAAACTAAAAGGGGCTGGGTTTTGGAGAACTTTTTGGTGCTGACAGAAGTCAAGACAGTAGTTCTAGATTTCTCTTTCTAGGACAGTGATAGATAGGATACCTCCTTCTAGAGGTATGCCCTGCCCCCACAAACGGTGGGGAAAAAATAAAATCAGATCTTTCCTTATGTACCTCGAGTCAGCAAGAGGAGAAGAAAGAGTAAAGAGGTCATTAGAGTTGGATGGCGACATAAGGGCTTAATTATGATCATGAATGTCTGTTACTGACAAAAATACAATCAAACTTTCCACTATGTCATATAAAACTTCATGATCTGCCTCCTCTCTACCTTCCTTGTTGGCTCAGAAAGCTGACTGTGAGATCTCCAAGAAGAGAATTTTGTATCCTAAGTGTCTCTGTAAACCCAGTGCCTGCAAACACCATTTGCTGGAAAGCAAACTGACTTCACGGTGTTGTGCTGCTAGTTTGCATGAAGATGCTTTGTACACTATTTATTATGGCTTCCCTTTGCTAAGATAACTTTTTTTCCAGCACTCTCGTAACTTACTGAAACACAGAAATCAAATCAAAGAAATGGAGCAAGAGTAAATGAAGAGTGTTTTGAAAGTACAAAGTCTTAGTTTGAAGGAGTCAAATTAACTCGGGTAATGAAAGCAATAAATATTAACTCAGTTATGACATTCTTACAAAAACTGCTCTAAATCTAAGAGAGGCCCTGTGACACTCTTGAACTAATTCAAATTTGTTCTCTTCTGTGACAGAAACTTTTGTAAAGTACAAATATCTGGATCAGATACACTAAAACAAACATGAATGTATCACTTACTGGTCCTACAAACCCCAGGAGTCCTGACCGGATGAAGGGCACGTCCCCAACAGGAGAGCCTGCAGAATTTACTGGAATCACCTAAGAGACAGAAAGCAGTGAAAATCTTCACTTTTTCTAAAAATACGTATTTGATTTTTTAAAAGTCTTAAAAAAATTACAATGGTGATATACACTTGTTGAAAACTTAAATTACATAAATAGTGCCTCAACATTCCGACCTTTTAGGGATAAACATTTACAATTTGTTGTGAAACCTTTGGACCTTTCATAGATGCATATATTAATGTACTAAGAATTTATTTTTGCAAAAGAAATCCTATTATATATACTGTTTTGCAATCTGCTTTTTCCCATACTATATATTTTTCACATGACATGTTATTTTGGGTATCTTTACGAATTGGTAATTGTTGCTCTAGCCCTCTTTGTCCAGTAGTTCTATGATACATCATCACACAGGGGACAGGATAGCATAGCCCTGGAAGCCAGATGTAAGCTCAATTTTTGGCTCTGCCACTTACTAGTAAGCTCCTGGACTTCTCGAAGCCTCAGTTTCTTTGACCATAAAACAGAGCTCCCAATGCGTCTCACAGGTTTAGGGTGAAGATTAAGGGAATGTAAACAGATCTGCAGATGTAAGCACATGTTTGGCCCAGAGCTGGTCCTCAGGAAACTATGAGAATTTGGTACTAGTACAGTGTAAGCACTCTTTCTGGCTAGGCAGGCCATCTAATTTTACTATTATAAATGTGCTTCACTGAGTCCTGCTGCATAGATTTCTGTGTATTTGTACAAAAGGCATGAGCCCTTTCAAGTTTTTCTCACCAATAGCTCATTTTTATTTTTAAAAAGATTTTTTTTATTTGAGAGACAGAAGGTGAGAGGGAAAGAGAATCCGAAACAGACTTTATACTTAGCACAGAGCCCAACGGGGGGCTCAATCCCATAACCGTGAGATCATGATCTGAGCACAAACCAAGAGTTGGAGGCTGAACCTACTGAGCTACCCACGTACTCCACCAGCAGCTTATTTTTAAAGATACACTTTATTTTATTTTCTAGTCATGACTAGTCTTCTGTCCTACTGAAATGTTAACTACACTGGAAAACTCTCTCAGGATTTAAATATAAGAATCCAGCAAGAAAAATATTAGAAACTTTAATTTGCAAAAGCAAGGCAACAGTTTTCTCCTTTTTTGGTTAGGATTTTTATTTTACCTCACTATCATTAAATTTATACTACATATTTCAAAATCTCTTCATCATTATGGACCTAGCAGTTTGAGATTAAAGTCTGAGAATTTTGGCTAGGCAGTTGCTCTCGTATGAAAGGCAACATAATAAAATATTATCAGTATCTTCAAACACTGCTTGAGGATCTTGTTTATACTAAGGAAAATGCAATAACGAAAAATTCAGATATTGGAAGCCTACGTAGTCCAAGCATTTGAAAAGAAGAGAAGTAGTGAGAGATTTAAAGTAGTAAAATGTATAGACACTCAGCACAGGTAATCAGTCACCTGTGAGAGCAAATCAAGAGCCTGGCAATAAACCTATGCTTTAAGAATTTATCAATTTCCACTCCTATCAAGGTGAATTGGTCACAACTCTTGAAGGCAGGCTAAGATTGTAGTAACAATAATGATGATGTGATGAGGTCACATATCATATCATAATGTATATTCTACCATTTTAGGCTATGTAAACACAGATGATGGTCAGCTCAGGAGTTCTTAATCTTTCCCAGCTACCACATCATAACTGTCCCATCAGTTACATCGGTTGCTACATAATTTTGTAATGGTCCGTAACAATAATGGTAGGGAGACAGATGTGCCCTGCCATACTGAGACTGAGAATCAAGTCTAGAAAAAGGAAGCTCCAAGAACCGAAAATTGGTAGTGGTTATATAATAAGCCCTGTCTAATATAATGGCCCATAAAATGGGCATAAAAAGTTTTTCTGTTCCCTAAAACTACCCTGAGGCAGGTTAATCCCAATTACGAAATACAGACAATTCATTATACCTGTTCTAATTTCTGGGCTCGCCAGGCAAACTTTCATTACCATTTGTCTTCACATGCACAACTGTCTGCGGGACAACAATGTGCTAGTTCTACTAGAATATGAGCTATCTGAGGAGCTTTGTTTTCCTGACGTACCACAAGCATCTAGAATACTGCCACACACCCAGAAGGTGCTCAGTAAGTATTTGCTGACTCAGAGACTGAATAACTCAGCCCCTGGGACAGCACAGTTCTTCATTAGTCAGCCGGTGTTCCGGTTGATATCAGTCTCACAGGCTCAGGTTAGCTTGAGTCTACTCTGGAGAGAGGGATCCATTGTCGATGTACTCTTAAAGTTAACTATATGGGCTTTATACAAAGTTCAAATTCACCAGAATGAACTTTTGTGAGGCCTCTTACTCTTCATTTACTTGATGGATAAACAGTACTTCCTGCAAGCTGGGGCTGTTCTAAGCCCTTTTCAAACATCAACTCATTTAGTCCACAACAATCCTGTGAGGTAGGTACTATGATTTTTCACATTTTAAAGATACGGAAATTGAGGCACAGAGAGGTTAAGGAACTCCCCCAAGGTCAGCTAGTAAAAAAAGTGGCAGTTAGGATTTCAACTCAAGCAGCCTAGTTCCAGAGTACTCTCTCTCAGCTGCTCCATTATGCTATTTCCTGTAGGCCAGTTCATCTGACTTTGTGACACCCTGACCTCACCAAGTAAGTTCCCCCCAAAACTTTCATATCATGTACCTCGAATGTATTTTTGGTCACACCAGCAAGCCCAAAGTACATCATGCCTCCTGTTCTAGAGCTGACACAGATTTCTCCAATTTCATCTGTTTTGCAGAGTTGGGGAGGTCCATCAGGTCTCACAATGCACATCATCCCTAGTGCGTAGAAAATACAGTTAAGGGGCAGAGATTCTGGAAAACCTTTGTAAAATAACAGCTTCAACCCTTTGAACCCAGGAAAGTTCTGCATTTACTGAGTGGCAGTAAGTAAGAAGACCGAACAGGAATGTCAAAAACAGACTTGATATTACATAGATATATCTGAAATTTCCACCTTTTAGCCCTGGTAATAAACAAGTAATTTTTAAAATTTAGCAAATAAAATTACAACAGATGCAGACTAAAGACAGTAACATTTTTTTTTTTAAGATTTCACTCATTTATTTAAAAAGAGAGAGAAAAAGTGTGTGTGTGTGTGTGTGTGTGTGTGTGAGCAAGAAGAGGGCCACAGGGAGAGAGAGAAAGAGAATCTCAAACAGACTCTGCATAGTGCGGAGCCCAACATGGGGCTGGATCTCATGACCCCAGGATCATGACCTGAGCCAAAGTCAAGAGTCAAACGCTTACCGATTGAGCCACTCAGGTGCTCCCAAAGACTGTAACATATTAAAAATGACTACAAAGTCCAAAGAAACAGGTTAAATTAATTTACCTCTGGGCAGATCAAACTCACTCACGGAGACAGTGTGCTCTAACTTTCTGCCAGCCCCAATGTCTTGGCAATTACAGTGAAAACCAGACTTTAATGCAACTCAGTACTTAAGCTTTCCATATGAAAAATTGTAATCAAATCATTCAATTAAATCATACAATACTGCTGGAAAACAAGTACAATTAGAATCACCCAACTATTAGAGAGGCTTTGAGAACTTAAGTGACTAAGTACTGAATTTTGTATTCCTGGGTGCGGGTCTCATATTTTAATCAGGCTCTGCTACTACCTCTAATGATAGATCTTTATGGAAAAGCAAAAGGTGCTATGGAGAACTCACCACCAGGCATTACGTGGCCCACATCCTGGACTGTCAGTGCTGAATTTTTATCTTCAGTATTGACCCGTATTACCCCATAGCTCAATCCATTCATTGAGAGAATAGCTCTTCCTGGCAAAGGGGCCCCTGGAACTCCAGGCCTGAAAACAAAATAAACTCATCAAATTTGTCAAATTACATGATATCAAGGTAAAACTACAAATATGTAAGAAAGCGAACTTCCTCTACCACACATCAGAAATCCTCCTTTCCTCTACCAAAAACATGTCAAATTAATCAACATCACACGTACAAAGCACGGGCCACATTCATCCAGGCAGAAAAAGTAAATTTTAAACCCAATATTAAGAATATATTAGCTTGGATGTACTTTCCGTACTTAAGCTGTAATCACGAATAGCTTATTTGTAGTCTAAGATGCTAATGAAGGAGTCTGAAGAGCAAAACAGCACAGAAAAAGAGCTCATTCACAAATACGAGATGAGAATAATTAAGTAAATTTTCAGTTTACCAGTTACCCTTAGGGCATGAGTGGGGAAAAATAAACGAGATGCTTCAAACTGCTTCACAAAGTCATTTTCACTTTTAGGCTGCTGAAGCAGAAAATTAGTTAGCACCCCTTGTCACTGCCTGGTAAATACTGCACACCTGATCGGAGTTGAACATACGTCAAAGGCACTGACATTCTGGACGATACCTGCGGATTGCAACAGTCATGGCTTCAGCAGAAGTAGCGCACGGACAGATGGCCTCAGGTTTCAGTCCGTGGCTTTGGAATAGACTCAGGAAGGCATCACAGGATGACACAGACCCTAAGGGGTTGGAACAGATCAACTTGAAAGCTGAAATTGTGATTTTCATTACCACGGAAAACTGGTATAAAGAGTGGAGAGCCGACACATTTGCTTCTCATGAGAACCCTCACTGGATGTCATTAATTCCATATGGTATTTTACTGTGCCTGTGAGATGGTGGATATGTTTCAAGGACAAATAAATGCTCATCCAGCCCATAAAATAGGTAACTAACACTTTTCAAAGTCACAATGTGGGATAGGGCTGCTCCTACCGAACGGCCCAATCAATAGCAGAGATGCACTGCAGCCCATAGGCAGCTCGCTTGGAAGCGAGCAACTCTTCCCGCAGTAACTAGTTTAACTAGTATAGTGCTAATATTCTCTTCAATGTGCTATTCTCCCATCTGTTTCTTATTAAGGCCAACCCCACACCTGTGTTTATACCAGCATGACTACTATAACACTGTGACGACTGACAGAAATCCATTTATGGCACAGAGCAGTTTCTAATGCTTCACCTGATTCTACTCGGAGTGTTAGGGCTTGTAGGGCAAAGCAGGTAACATGGTAAGATCTTTAAAAGCTTTCCCAAAGTCCTTTGATTAGTTCATAGGGGGAATTTACATAAAGTCCTGACACCTGATTATATCGGTTTACCATCTTATCACTCCTTGGAGTCACATGCCAGAAAAAGTATATAAATGAGTAAGCAAGAAGGGGTGTTTTTGAAAGCTTATAGGAAATGTGGTGTATCTATTCAGTGGAATATTATATGGCAATGAAAAGGAATAAAGCACGAACACAGATAAATCTTAAAAACACGCTATGTGAAAGAAGCCAATCGCAAAAGACCACATTTGGTAGGATCGCATTTATACAAAATGTCCAGAGCAGATAAATCTGTAGAGACAGAAGGCGGATAAGCAGTTGCCTAGGGCTAGGGGACAGAGAGGGAGAAATGGGGAGTGAGTACTAATGGATATGGGAACTTAGTTCATGGCGACATCTGGCATAACTCTGCGTATTCTGAAACCATTGAACTGTACACTTTAAATGGATGAGTTTTACAGTATGTGAACTACATTTCCATGCAGACGTTAAGAAAAAAAGAAGCTTATAAAAAGGGGGCAAAAACCTCCACCTACCAAAGGAAAGAATATTCCCAGACCCATGCTCTAGAAATACTCACAGGGATTAGCTCCATCAGTTACAATTAACATTCGGAGGGAACTCAAGCTCACATCTCTTTGGTCCCGATGTGCCATCATAGCCCAATGCAAGTCTCGACATTTTACTAAAGCTACCTTGGCTATAAATTCAAAAGGGATAAAGTTAACATACACGTACATGCTCAAATTGGTATGTATTTAATATACTATCATAAAAATATTTTTACTTATTTTAGGCGTCCTGATTCTCACTTACAGAAAATATAAAAGGCTTCAAAGAAATAGTGCCAGGTGCACTGAAGCACTAACAACTGACAGGACACACAGTTATTTTTTTTACTGGGACCTGCAGGCAGGCTACACAGCTCAGTGAAGGCAGCTTGAAACACTGAAGCACCCAATAAATCTAATTTGGGGCTCAGATTCAAGAAAATTCATCTCAACTCTTAAGAAAGAACGTTAGTTAAGATGAAATAGCCAACATACCTGATTTTAGAGTGACTGAATTCTAAAGCCTGTGAAGCCCCCAAGACATAGAATTATGTCTCTAAAAGAGCAATTTGAAAATCTCTGAAATCTTAGTTCAAATAGTCACATAATTAAAGCTGAGATGCTATGTACAATTACCTTTGTGAGCATGCACTCTTTGGACCCAAGAGAGAGGGCAAGTCTTCATAACAGAGTAGGGTACGCTAATTGTATGCATCTTATTCATTACATTCTGAAAAGCAAAGAAAGAGAAAAAGTAATCCATACCCAATACATACTTAGCATTTTAAAATTGAATGGGTGTTTTATTAATGATTTTATTTTATTTTTTTTATTTTTATTTTTATTTTTTTTTTAAAGATTTTATTTATTCATTTAACAGAGAGAGAACACAAGCAGGCAGAGAGGCAGGCAGAGGCAGAGAGAGGAGCAGGCTCCCTGCGGAGCAAGGAGCCCGATGCGGGACTCGATCCCGAGACACTGGGATCATGACCTGAGCCAAAGGCAGTCGCTTAACCAACTGAGCCACCCAGGCGTCCCTTAATGATTTTAATCACACAAGTAATACATGCTCTTTGAAAAAAATCTGAAATATTAACTCTAAGGTTAAAGTCTCTTTTGCCCTCATACTTGGTTCCCTCCTCTCCTCCTCAGAGATAACTGGTTATGAATCCGGCGTTTACCCTCCCAGTCCTTTTCCCATACATTTACAAATATATTTGTCCCCACAGAAAGAGTATTTTTTAACATAAAAGGCATCGTATCATACCTATGTTGGCAGCTTGCTTTTTTCATTTAAATTGTTTTAGGGTTAAATTTATGCACATCAGTCTAAGAGAGCGACAGAATTCTTTTTGAACTGCTGCATATTATTCCACAGTAGGACCATATCACAGTTTATTCAGGCCACTTCCCTATTCCTGACAACTTTTTTTGCTACTCTAAACAAACTTTCAAAGGACATGTTTGTACTTACTTCCCAGTGCACGTGTGCAAGTGTTTGTCGACAGTAGATACAGAAAAGTAGTACCGCTGGGCCAGAGGATATATGCTTTAACAATTCTCCAGATGCTGCCAGACCACCCTCTAACCCACGAGGCGCCTTCATCACGTGCATGCTCACCACACACAAAGAGGTGGGTGTCACAAAGCAAGAAACCGGAGTTTCCCTGATTCTTAGAGGAGGTCCTGCTCAGACTTATTATATTGGGGAAGATAAAGCTGAGTGAGCTGATGGGGTCGTGCAATTTGGTGTTCCTCCTGCCCACCAAACCACACATACCCAGGACTCCCTGTCCCCAAAGAGATCCAGCTCCCAGAATAACTAAGTCTTGGTATTTAGACCGGCCGTTTTATTTACCACCTGAGTGGCCTCTCAACAAGAAGATACTATTGTAAACCACTTTTACCTCCCTCCTCCAAGTTTCTACTATGGGGACAAATTTTTGGATTTCAAGGACTAAATGGTGTTAATACCCATTCTTTATACATGTCCCTATCTTGCTCTTTGTATCACAAGGAGAAAATTCCTTCTAATTGCTCAAAAGGGTATTTTAACCTCTGATTTAAAAAAATGGGAAGGGCTTCAGAAATTAGCTAGGAAGTATGTACATTCAAGGAAGAGGCTCTTACTACTTTCAGGTGTCCTGGGTGAAAGGGGGTCCTCCTCCTCTTCCCCCAGGCTTCATTGTCTACTCTTTCTTAGATTCCTGTAATGTCCAGGGAAGTTGGACAAGATGTTCTCTCGAAAGTCCTTTGCCACTCTCAGATCCTTTATCTCTCAGCATGTTATATATGGTAGCTTTTCCCACTTCAAAGTCCCCGCTCTCTACTTCCACCCCCCAAATATCTCTACAATGATTAAATCTTACCCATTTCGCAAAGTCCAACTCAACTGTCACTCTTCTAGAAAAATGGTGATGCTAGAGCTGGGAGGAACTCCCCTTGGCTTAACTCCCACAGCATGTTACCAGTTCCTCTGTTAAGGAAGTAGCCTGATCTACCTTGTTACTTTACTAGTTGTTGCATGAAGTTATTCAACAGATTTGCCCAACGGAAAGGTTAGATGTCATTAAGCACAGTTGCCAAGTTCTAAATACATTTATGTAATCCTTTCTTCAGAAAAGAGATAAATCTCAAACATACTTTTGTTAATCATAAATAAATAAAGAGTCATTTGTAAAAAGTGGGACTATGATGGCTGATGTTTTAAAAAATGTTGATCCTAAGTTCTCCCACAAACTGTTATGTGAAAGGTATACCCAACCACACACTGAAGAAAAAACAGAATTACATTCTCCTTAAAAAAAAATTACCATTTGTATTACAAATTCTTCTAGAAAATATTATTGATCTTTAGGGAGCTTAAATTTCAAACAAGCATGGGGAGATGCTTTGGTTAGACAGCACACACACTGACCTGAATTATAAGCACAATTTACACTAAAGGCCATAATTCTGAGGAGCTTACCGCAAACATGCCATGCCACAGCCCGGCATCCTTCTTAAAGTCTAAAACATTTACTACTGTCTCCCCTAAAATTTAAAAAAAAGGAAAAACAAAAGGAAATCATATTTAGTGTTAATTAGCAAAATTGTCTCACTTATCTCTATTAAACAACTGATTTGATACTTCAGAAGAAATCACTAAAAGTTCTCAGAGTCTTCTGATTACTTGAGGGTCCCCTCAAACTGGCTAGGGGACTGAGCAGTGGTCACAGAAAAGATAATGAGTTTGAAATTCCTTATGATGTAGGCACTGTCTTCCAAGAGATAATATTTTCTTCCTAATTATATAAGGAACACATGATTATTTTAGAAATGTTGCAAATTTCACAAATACATGTAAAAAATTTTACTTCCTAGAGGAAATTAAAAAGTTGATAT
Source organism: Nasua narica (assembly GCA_028533885.1). Taxonomy (NCBI): domain Eukaryota; kingdom Metazoa; phylum Chordata; class Mammalia; order Carnivora; family Procyonidae; genus Nasua; species Nasua narica. The sequence continues at coordinate 63,989,232 of CM052807.1, read as the reverse complement.
GTATATATATCTATACACACACACACACACACACACATAAAGCATACTTATATCTAAACAGATACCTATCACAAAAAAATTGGCATACTGCTCTGTATCTAAATTGTTTCCACTTAATGATATATTGAAACAATTTTCCTATGTCTTTAATATTCAAGAACAGGAATATTAGGCATTAGGCATTACGACTAATGCCCCAGGGTATAACCCACTACTTGAGCGTATTATAATTTATTCCATCCCTATTTTCTGGCATTTTGATAACTTCCATTATATATATAGAGGTATACATTTTACTAAACAAGAATGCTGCTCTTTAATGAACATGTATTAACTTGTTTCATTTTATGAAAGGAAAATTAAAAATGTAGTATTGTAAAGAATATTCTAAGGCAAAGAGTCATTATACTGTATCGACATATCTAAAGTTCAACAATACAGAATACATTTTTGTGTTTTAATTTGTGCTTTTTGCAGATTTCTTTGACTCTGACTCCAATGTACAGCTGGGGTTGACTCTATATACACAGGAAGACGGAGATATATAACATTCTGTAGCTAATAAACACATGGTTTTAATATGTTTTCTATTTCTACACTCTAGAAATCATGCTTTACATATTTGGTTTGCCCAGAATTTTAATTCCTTTAAATCACAGCATATTTGTGAAAAAGAAGAAAGCAAAAGCAAGCCAAGAATGTGTCTTAGAGCATTCGCTCTGAATTTGGTCATTAACTGGGATCCAGTCGTTGAGCACTCTGCTCACGGTCACATATATCTGAGGCTCACAATGAGGGCAGTCACGGGATGAAGTCTGACCTTCAGAATAATTGCAGGCCTGGGACAGAGCTTGGCAGTGAGACAACATTGCAAGGCGGGACACTGTAACTCCCATTACACTCCCTTCTTTGCTTGTTTTATACTACAAAAAAAACCACAAAAAACAAAAGCATTTAAGAAAACACAATAAAATGGATTATTTCAAATGACAAACCAGAATTCAAAAATGAAACCCAGATAAGCCATGGTAATGGGCTGAACTTAATATGTCTCATATGAATATTTGAGGCTATTCACTGGAGCCCCAAACTCTAATCACGCAAAGATAAGATTGAGGAATGATGAAGCTTGACAAAAGTACGTGTGAAAAATTCTTAGAAGTTTAATTAGTCATCAGTGTGAAGTGGCTGCTAAAGAAGCTAAGCAAACAAGTGACTGGAGCTGAGCTAACAGAAGTGTCAGGTCCAATAAGGAGCAAACGGCACCGCAGAGTGAAAGGTGGGGACGACATGGCTCCTGTCTGTCAGAAGCTCCCACATTCGGGGGTGGGGCGAATCTAGAAATGGCCTATTCACTCCTACAAATCAATCAACTCTCATTGTGCTTTTAACCTCAATGCTTCATCGAAGTTACTTTTTACCCAGATCAGCACCTTCTGTCTGTTAAGTCGAAAGGATATATGACATACTTGATTTTATCCTGCATCTCTGTATTTGACACCTCCCTCCTCGACATTCTCTCCTTCCTTGCCTTTTGTGATATTCTTCTCCCCTATTCATAATGTGTTCTCCTCTCTCCCCCTTCCATTTCCTCTGCCCATCCCTTAAATGTTGGCATTTCCTGAAAGTTCTGTTCTGCTTTCTTTTTTCACTTCATTCCATCAGGGTACCACTTGCCTGATGGCTCCCAATTCTCCAACCATCTCCAACCGAGTCCTCCTTCCAGTTATCCATACTTAAACAGTCAATTGTTGCTCTTGAATGACCTGTAGTCCTGTGAAACCCAATGTATTTACCACTGTATTCCTCATCCCCACCCCAAGCCCTTGAACTCTTCTTGCTGTATTTTTTCAATAAAGGATGCCATCATCTACCCCATTGCTGAAGTCAGAAACCTGAGAGTCTTTCTTGCTTCCTCCCTCTCCAGAGTCAGGCCCTAAATCCTGCCTCTTCTACTTCCTTACTGTCTCAATTCCACCCACTGTTCTCTATCCTCCTCACCATAAGCTTGGGCTTACCCAGATAACTATAAAAAAGCTGGACTCCCTGTTTACCTTCTCAACGCAACCAAACCAGATACATCTTTTAACATATTTATTCTTGTCAAACTCTTCTCACAACCTTTTAATAGCTGCCTATGACTCCTAGGGTACATTAAACTAACTAGAAATGTCCTGTGGGTGATAAATGGGTCCTAAGTGAAAACTGCAAGTTAATTCAGAATAGCCAAAGCCCAGAAATGTGGAGAGCAGTAGTTCTACACAAGGTCAGAGAGCCGAGCAGGGGCCTCACAATGAAGTGCCCTTTGCTTTTTTGAAAGAACTAATAAAGAAGCCTAAAAAGGAGTGGTCGGTGAGGCAGGAGAAGTGATGGAGTGGTCGGGGAAGCCAGTGAACGGAGTTAAGGAGGATAGAGTGATGAACTATGTCCTCACCGAGAGACATATGGATTGAGAACTGATGGCTAAATTTTAATTGCCTGTTTACTTGTCTGTCGTTTAAACATACTCAGATCTCTTCCACCTTTCAAAGCATCCAACACAAATGCATCAGCTCTCAAAGCTACTGTCCACTCTCTTCCCTTTTATAGCCAGTTATCACCGCAGGGCTCAAGGCTGGGTGGATTTTTTTTCCTCCGACTTTTCTCTTTTCGTGGATTTATTGTTAATTTCACCAACAGGTGGTGAGCATTTACTAATATGCCTCCAGCACAATGCAGAGTCATCAAGGGCACAGCTTTTAAAGTGAAACAGATGGGAGTGCCAAGTCCTAGCTCCGTCATTTTTGCGTCATGTAGACTTTGGTTGATTACTTGAGTTCATTGAAGTCTTAGTCTCCTCGTTTCTCAAGGAGGTTTGATAACAGCCCCAACCTCACAGGGTGCTTGTGGGAACTCACTGAGATCATGCATTGGAAGCAGCTCTTAGCCTGGCGCCTACACAGGAGGACTTACTCCCTCAAACGGCATGTTGTCGATCACCTGAGGTCCTACACCAGAGGTCCTACACTGACTTTCAATACCAAACCCTCTAGCCGTTTGTTTCTTCTTGCTCTTTATCTGTCATCTGTTAAGTTTGTTCTTTTCAAGCACAGCTGTTTTCCTTCCTTGTTTCTCCGTTCTCTCGCTTCCCGCTCCCCTACCTCCCCAAAAGCGGCAGAGCAGTATCTCTGTCAGTAGATCATTTTTTTTTAAGATGTTCTTTATTTATTTGACAGAGAGAGAGAGATCACAAGTAGGCAGAGAGGCAGAGAGAGAAGGGGAAGCAGGCTCCCCGCCAAGCAGAGAGCCCGATGCGGGGCCGGATCCCAGGACCCCGGGATCATGAGCCGAGCGGAAGGCAGAGGCTTTAACCCACTGAGCCACTCGGGCGCTCCTGTCAGTAGATCATTTCTTAAAGCTTTGCACATCTCTAGCTCTTGTGTAATTTTCTTCCATGACAAGGATCACAGTTTTTTGTTTTGTTTTGTTTCGTTTTGTTGCTTTCTCTTGAATGGGTATTTATGTTAAAAACAATTAGAAGGCCCACGACAAGCATTTTACAACCCCAAAGATAGAAGTCTAACAAACCAGGAGGCTTTTCTCAAATTAGAACTGCAAAAGGTTAGTTTTAAATTTAATAAGATGGCAACTGAAGCCACAGGAAGCCAGAATGTATGTTCTAGACTCAGCACTTACCTCGATGTATGCTGGTTCTGTACCAGCCGGAGAGATGTGGGGCTGCCAGTCTTTAGGTGGCTTTGAAAGGTACTTGGAATCTGTGACAACCCACTTGAGCCGGGGCCAACCTAAAATCAAACCCAAAATAAAAATTGAATTGTCTAAGCTACAAGGGAAGGAGTTTACATTGAATTGGTTGTTTTAAGTATCAAGAGACCAAATCAAGGTCATTGTAAGATCAGTAAAAGACGGTATTGTTTATTAGTTTTTAGTGATACATCACCAGACAATTATACCTTCTTTCAAAAGTACAATCGTTCCACATGCTAACTCCAGGCCTTGACATTACCTCAACAATTGGGAGGTCCATTTGGCAGTGGAAGTCCACTGAGGTTAGTGGTCTATCCTCTGTCTCTACATGTAGCATTTAGCTTTAGTGAACAGAGTGGTAGCTTTTTCCAACCATCAGCATAAAGGTTAAGGGTGTGGGCTGTGCAATCAGACAGATTTGGGTTCAAATCGCTGCTCTGCCATTTATTAGCTGTGACTTTGGGCCAAGTTACTTAACCTCTCTGTGTCTCAGTTTCCTCACCTGTAAAATGGGGATAATAATGGTACCTACTTCATAAGAATGTGAGAATTACATAAGCAAATAGATGTTAGGCACTTAGCTATTATTAAATTAAAATACTAAAGTATAAGCTTTAACTTCTAACTGATAATTCAAGAATAAATATTACTAACCTTTAAACTGTACAATTTCTCCATTCTGGGTTTTTGGCAGCCCCTTCAGACAAACTTCACTGGTGAGAGCTAAGGCAATACCACAGCTTCCTAGTAAGAAGCCAATCTGCTGCCCTCCAGCATCCTGTGGAGAGAAGATAATGAGCACGGCAGGGGAGTGAACGTGAGCACATCCGTGCCCCGAACCCAACACTGAGCAATGCTCTGGCACTTGTGTGATAACATTCACGGAACCCCACTGACACCTGGCAATTGTCAAAATCCAATGACAATATGTTCTTCCAAACAATTTCTACAACACAATGACTTCCTGAGTACAAATCAAAATTTTAGTAATCTGACATTGCTAATAACGAATTCTACCAGCTAATGTGACCATTTTATTCAAAAGTCAGCAATGTTCCTCTTTTAAATTAATTTCAGGCCAGTGAAATAGATGTGATGTGAACATGGTTAAGTTGTCTTGACCTAGCCATATCCCCAAATTCAAAAGCAAAGCAACCCAGAAGAAAATAATGTAAATAGACAACCAAATGTCCAAATTTACAATGGAAGTGAATGGATGGTTATACCCAAATCCATATACTCATTATTCTATTTTAAAGGAGGTGAGATTTAAGCCTTATGACAATACAAGAGAAAACAACAAAAGACATAATAAAGTATTTCCATTAAAATATCACCTTGAAAGTATGATTATGAAACCACACAAACACAGCCAACTTGATAATTTAAGAATAACCCTATGGTTTCCTGACCAAACACACTGTATCCCATCAACCAGAGTTTTAGGGATGTTACCAATTTGTCTTTTATTCCTTTCAGAAAATAATTACTTTTTTGTAATTCCACAGTCTCTACCATATTTGTATTTATCATGATTTATCGTGATTCCTCAATAATAAACTCTAGGAGAAAATTAGGGTCAAAGAGCTCACAGAGAAATCTTTTTGGTTTAACTTAAAAATTTGCGACATATGCCACATGGTCTTATTCCCTGGGGTAGTAATATGCCATCACTGTATCATCCTACAATGATACAGTGAGATTTCAGGGAAATCTCAGGTTGTATGATACAATTAAAGGAAATCCCTTTACAAAAGGTCTCACCTGTTATGAATGTGGATTATCTATAGTCTCAAGGAAGTAATAGGGATCCTCTTTAAAAATGGTAATTGTTGAAAAGGTATGCCCCCATGATTTTTAAATTTTATCTATAAAAAATTCTTGAGAGAATATTATTTTCCTGAAACTTATAAATAATAATAACTCTTATTTGTCTACAACTCCCATGTTTTTAGAAAGTGAAGCTAAGTATTTAAAAAATGGTTAGGCTGTTTCTAACGTCATGATGGAGTCAATTGATCCAAGAACCCGACGCCCACCATGTCACATCAGGCTACATTCCTCTTAAATTTAGCAATGTTACCTTTCTGGTAAGAGGTACCTCTATAGGCACTGGAATCACTTCTGCCAGGAGACAGCCATAAAAAGCCACCATAAACATGACTGGATCATTGTTGGGGTAAACCAGGGCTACCTATAATGCATAATAACATTCAATAACAGAGGGATAAAACCAGATTAATACTTCCAATGTCATTCTCTAAGATACACATTTATATAGAACATATCTCATGAACATAATAAAACTATTGAATAGCCCAAAGAAAATTAAGTTATTGAGAAAGATGCACAAATCTAAAAGGATGTCTATCATTCCCATGATTATACTAGACATGTTTTGGAAACTATAATGCAATTCATCATCATCATCATCAGAAAGATTTTTCACTGAATTCTACTGGTGACTGACAGTTAACAACTCACCTTAAGTAGTAAGTTAATTACTTGTGAAACCTAAGGCAATTTACTTTAATGCAGGACTAAAGCAATAAAATAAGTGTAATGGGTCTCACTAGATAGGCCAACATATTCGAGAATAAGCCTTACAACGTCAGAGAACTCATAGGAGCTGACTAACCCGAATGACACTATCACACCAACTCAAGGTTTCTTATTCTTTTATGAGTTCACTGCATTAATCCTTACTCACTTAACCAACAATGCGAGTACTCTAGCATGAAGGCATCGGTAATGGGTGTAAGTAATACTAGCACAAGCCATCATGGATAAAATGTTAATTCATCTACAAAAGATAAACAGTGAAACCCATGTACTATGTTCAAAATGGTGATCTCACCTGTAATGCATCACAGGGATAACTGACCCTTCCTAATTTACTCAAGAAATGCAAAACCATTACCATTGTGAAGCTTGTTATTTGTCTTAGATGTTTATAGATTAACATGTGAATATGTCACCAGACTCTTGTTTCCCTTTCTTTTACTTTCAAATTCTTTTAACTCACTCCAAAGATAAGTTCAATCCTGAAGTTGCTAATCCTTCCTAGAGTTCTAAAAAATGCGAATTCCACAAAACATTTAAGACATCCCATTTCCTTCCTGCACACAAGTGTCCATAGTGTTAGGAAGACACAAAAATTACCTTCTTAAGGTTCAGTGAGGACCAGGAAACCCTCATGTGTTATAGTGGTAAGTACAAGCCACTCTTTAGGTGCCCTTTGCCACAGTGCAAAAGTTATTTTTAAAAGGCTAGTTCAGGAGTTTCTATATCATGAGCCTACTAAAAAGAAGTTTGCTGTGTAGTTGATGCTTCTTTCTACAAATACCAAATAAAAAGTAACCTTTGATGGTAAGAAGTCATCATATTTAGAAAGGCATTGATAGGAAAAAACTCTTCAAAAAGTTAGGAAAAATTTTTGTTTAATGTCACCTTCAACTAAAGAAGAAATTAAATGATGTCATTTTGTTTCTTCTTAGAATATGAGCCTCCCTCTCTTTCTATATAAAACCACAGAAAATGTTTTGAAAAATTTTTATGGGGTAATTTGTAATAAAAAAAATCAGAGTCAACTTTATTGCTATTTTTGTTGTCTGGTTATTGAAATACTTACTTCCAGAAAGAGTTAGGTTCCTCTTTCTTTGTATTAGCACAAGAATTTACTGAGTAGCAGCTACAGAAAGAGACATGTGAATTTCCTTTAATCTATGAATACAAGAATTATCACCTGGCATCGAGCTAACTTGGGTTGGAACCAAACTATTCTCATTTTTTAAGAGTAAGAGTTACATAAATTGTGCTGTTGTGCATTAAAAATCCAGAATGTACATATTAGAAAACAATGAAACATCACCTCCCTAAAACCAAAAAACCAATTACCCTGTCTCCAGGTTTTAATACAGGTTCATTTTTGGTTCCCAGTTTATTAAGCAGTGTGTAGGCCAACTTTAAACTTCTGCTCCACAACTTTCCTGGAAAAAGAAAAGAATCATATAGAAAAAACACAGGCCTACCTCAGTGAGGGGGCATTCAGTTCATTAGTACATTTAGTAAGACAGTGGCCCTTCCAAAGGACTCATTAGACAAGTGTCACCCCTGACATACAAAGCCCCTCCCCCATAAAAAAATGCTTTATATTCACTTGAGTTTCAAAAGCCAGTCCTGTTTCCAAACAAAAAGAAAACACTACCAGATGCTCATTTTGGTACAGATAATATTTCAAATTCTTTTGTGAAATAATCTGAATATCTTAAGAAACAATTCGATGTGAACTGATCACATTTAAAGAGAGGACAACAATTTTTTTAATGGGGCTGAAAATCAGAAGACTACTTCTGGCTTTAAGCTTCTCCTGAAGAACCACTTACATATATGGTATTAGATACTTAAGGTAAACTGCAAAGCAAAAGTATGACTCAAATGGTTAAGCATTCCATGCCACTGTATTTCAGTGAAAACAGACAATATGGAAATTAGGTGAAACGTGGATATATTCACAGATGTTAAATAAACGTGTAAAGATTTGGTCAGCTAACTGCTTTAAGGGTTACATGGATGAAATTAAAAATATATAACTTCTGAAACAAATGCTAAAAACCACTTTTTTGTGGGAAATAAAGTTTATCTTCCCCTCTTTCTCCCCCCTTCCCCGAAAATCCTGAGAAATTCTTAGATTATATAGAAAGTGAAAAAGGAATCAATGTCCTTCTGAATAGATATGTTAGTTTTACATATAACTCATTCAGAGGGGCAGCTAGGGTTTTAAACTCACATCAATCTGCCTAGTTCTTTAAATAAAAACTATTTTTTTCCCTAAAATTATTCTGTATCTAGGTCTATGGACAATGTGCTCAAGTTCTGAAGGGAAAAAGGAATATGTCTGAATAAACCAGAACAAAATCTCACAGCCCAGGTTGAAGCCATCCTTCTTGTTGTTAAAAAATTGAAAAACAGGGGCACCTGGGTGGTTCAGTCGGTTAAGTGTCTGTCTTTGGCTCAGGTCATGATCTCAGGGTCCTGGGCTCCCTGCTCAGTAGGGAGTCTGCTTCTCCTCTCCCTGTTCCTCTTCCCCTCCCACCCACCCCCCTGCTTGAACTCTCCCTCTCTCTCTCTTAAATAAATAAAATCTTTGAAAAAAATTAAAAATTGAAAAATAAAGTTATTTTAGAGGAATTTTTAAAAGAAAAATAAGTTGCTTTAAAAAGTTATTTAGGGGCACCTGGGTGGCTTAGTGGGTTAAGCCCCTGCCTTCGGCCCAGGTCATGCTCTCAGGGTCCCGGGATAGAGTCCTGCATTGGGCTCTCTGCTCAGCAGGGAGCCTGCTTCCTCCTCTTTCTCTGCCTGCCTCTCTGCCTACTTGTGATCTCTCTCTCTCTCTGTCAAATAAATAAAATCTTCAAAAAAAAAAGTTATTTAAAAAAGAAAAATCAAACTTTAGTTGGAGTGTAAAACTAAATGGAAAAGTACCAATTCTTTGGGGGTTTGTTTGTTTAAAGATTGATTGATTGATTGATTGATTGATTTGTCGGGGCGGGGAAGTGTGTGTACAAGCAGGGGGAACAGCATGGAGAAGGAGAAGCAGGCTCCCCTTTGAGCAAGGAGCCGGATGTGGAACTCGATTCTAGGACCCCAGGATCACAACCTGAGCTGAAGACAGATGCTTAAACGACTGAGCCACCCAGGCGTCCCTAATTCTTTGCTCACTATAGAATTTCGTGCCTGTTCTAGCAAGAGGCAGAATGAAATGGCAATGATCTAAAAAGAAATTGGTTTCAATTTTTAGATAAAACTATCGGATTTTGGGGGGCAACTGGGTGGCTCTGTCAGTTAAGTCCGCCTTCAGCTTGGGTCATGATCTCAGGGTCCTGGGATGGAGCCGCACATTGGGCTGAGCGGGGAGCCTGCTTCTCTCTCTCTTCCCAGCTTGTGCTCTCTCTTGCTATCTCTGTCTCTCAACTAAATAAGATCTTAAAAAAAAAAAAAAAAGCATTTCTTTAAAAACAAAAACAAACAACTATTCTGCCATATAACCTGCCCAAACATCATCTCCAAATCCCCTTCAAATATTAAATCATCAGTGGATCTACAAATCCTCTTTCTTCTTTCTGCTCTTTTAAATATTAGCTGCTTTACAAATATTTAGCAAATGAAAATATATGACAATAGCTCTACTTAGAACTCAAGATCCTATTAAAATAATTTTTAAAAAACCTGCTGAAACACAATGACCAGCAAACACTAAATATCAAGATGAAAACACCACCCCTGAAAACCTGCAGAACTATTAGGAGAAGAAGGAGCTGGGGCTCTTACAAACTCACCATACGTGAGGGTGTAAACCGGTTTCCCCGTCACGTCCAGGGCGGTCAGACAGGGGCATTTCGCTTGCGTGGTGCCCCAGCGCTGCAGGGCCGACTCAAGAGCAGGAGGCCAGTTACAGATGACTCCTAACGGCTCCCCCTTTACGGGGGTCATTTGCCGTCCCTCAGGCTTGGGCTGGTTGGGGTCTGGCTGAGGTACTGTGTCAAAAAAAACCCCAGGGGTTATAAAAATATTATCTGAAATATATACAAAGAAGTAGCGACTCACACAACTTGGGTCTCTAATATCAAATATAGTTCCATTTTCATCTTTACTTCATTTAAACTTTGAGGAAAGAAAGAAGATTATCGCTAGAAATGGCATTCCACAAACTGGGCCTGAATTCACCTTCCCACATAATAGTGAAATCACATTTAACATATTTTATGTAACAAACAAATCCGGACTCTAACAAAGGAAATCATTGAACGTATGGAAAAGCACAGAGCATACATTCCTTTTTAGCCATTTTATAATTTTACTCAACTGGTTTTTAAATCCTTAAATCCTTCTAATCCAGAAGTGTCTGATGTTAGACAGTCAGGTTCCACTTCACTGGGTTATATTTAATGAAAAAGCATTAAGCTGTGAGTCAGAAAACCCAAATTTATGTTAACGTTTTACTAGTGTGACCTTGGACAACTTGAGTCCCTTGAGCCTCATTTTTCCTCATCTGTAAAATGGGGGCAGTAACACTTAGAACATAGGATCATTATTACACTTGATCTTAGCCAAAAGGGATCATAGAGATTTTGGGGTTATTATTAGATCATAGGGTTCATATTAAATCACTGGGATCATAGCGTTATTATCAAACAGATAATGAGCACGGATGACAGTGTTCCATGTCTCTGAACCTTTGTACACATCTCATCTGGCCAATCCCTTTGCTCCTGGTACACTTGCACTTATCCTTGTCAGGATGCAGCTCAGACAGCATATTCCCTGGGCAGCCGTCCCCAGTCCTTCCTTAGCGCTCCCCCGCTGTGTGGCAGTCTACCCATATTAAAGCACTAAGGATCCTCAAAGGCTTCTTCTCCTGTGTAAGCTTTTCTCCCCGTAAGCCTGACACCTTCTTGAAAGAAGGCTTGGTTCTTTGTCTTCTTATTGCCTGTGGTACCTAATACATAGTGATAGGTCAATCGATGCTAACTGAACTGAGGTTGGGGGAATGAAAGTGCTAGATTACTAACATGGTCATTCCAGAAATTGGAGGTGAATAGTATTTCATATTTTTACATATAAATAAAAGTCCTCCCAATTTTTCTACAATGAACAAATATTATTCAAATAATAAAAAAAATCTACTTTTTAAAAGATAATTTACACATGGAACAAAGTCAAGTTATTTACAGAGTACCAGTGATATGCACAGGATATGATAAACACTGAGGAAATAAATGCCGTACATATCATTCTTTGAACAAACGTTTATCGTTTCTAACAAGTGCTAGGTACAAGGCGCACAGAATCTGTGCCCTCACGAGGTATCTGGAGTGTGAGGGGGACACACACACATACAGAGAACAGAGAACATAGAACTAAGTAGAGAAACATGAGCAGTGCATGACAGAGACATTATAGGGAGGACAGAAGAAGGCCACATCCCCTAGCTTAGGGGACTGAGACCTCCATATGAACTGAGTCTTAGAGAAGGGTAGGAACTGGGTGAGTGGGAGATGAGAGATGAGAGAAGAAGCACAGAAAGGAAAAGAAACAGAAAAAACAGCAAGTATCAGATGGGTAAATGAAACGTGAAATTTTATTTTAAAGTCCAACTTAATGATAGGCTCAGAAAATTTACTTAATATGTCTTGATTCTTTTTTCTACTAACATAAAACTAATGAAATGGTTTCACTTCCCAATTCACTGCCCGAGGTAAATGTTTCAGTTGCCCTTCTGCTTCATATATTCCCAGACTCTAAACCACCATATGAATTAAAAAAAATAAACATGGGTGATTCTAAATAGTTTTGTTTTATGGACAGATTATATATATGGTAGGCATAGTCTTCTGGTCATAAAAGTGTGTACGTTATTGCCATCCACTAGGCCTCAATGCAAACCTTGGGGGACATTCTTTCAAAGGTTTGTGAAGACATGTGGAAATTTTTCTTTTCCTATTTAAATAAGCAATTGTTGCCTGTTTATAATTAGTGGAAAGCTGTTAGTGCTATTCTGCCAATGAAAAGTGTTCAAGTAGGAGTCCTATTAAACCTTGACCTTCATTTGCCTGGTTTATACACAGTGCTAGAAATACTGGGGAGGCTATTACTGGTAAGAGCATCTTGAATATCAGTATATGTAGGAAGACGTCCATAGTTCAATGAGTTTAGTGACCCCTGAAGAAACATAAAGTCATCTTAACCTCATATGTCAAGTTGCTTGTTGCTTCTGGCTGCATAAAGTGGGCTAAGACCAGACCTAGTCTATTAATGTGCCTAGTTCCATTAACATGTCCAAAGTGATCAAAGCCTATTATATTAGTCTCAGGATGTAAAAATTAACTACAAAGCTACCAAGGCTCAGTTCTTTTGACAAAACCTTTTGTTAGGTAGACAAAACCTTTGTTCATCATCCAGGTTCAATAATTATCAAATGGCCACCTTCATTTCATCTATACTCCTACTTATCTGACTCCCAATTCTTCCTATTAAATCCTAAACATCACTACTTCATCCACAAATATCTGTTAAATTATTAAATAAATCACTATTACCACTTCCTCTACGAAGCCTTCTGTAACCACAGAGATGGGACTGATGTCTGCCCTTCTCCCAGCTGCTATATTAACTGATACATACTTATTGGTTAAACTATACTTTCACATGTATATATTTTAGTACCAGTCTAATGTGTAAATAATATGAAGGAGTGGCTGTATTTTCATAAATTTCTGATCTCTTTTCACCATCTACCACACCATCCTGTAGAAAGCAGACGTATGTATGACTGACTGATTTAACAAAAGGATAATATTATATCAAAAAAGACTGGGCAAATTTTGTGGGGGAGTGGTAAGGAGAGACTTTATTTGAAAGGATTAAGCCAGGGTGGGAAGGAGGGAAGGGACTGTTACAATAGGAAGAACTCTCTGACAATAAGTTCTGCAAGTGTCTCCGACTGGGCAAATTTTTGTGGCCAAATTTGACATGCGTATTCTAGGATAATGCAAAATGCAAACAATTTAAAATTTTTTGTATTTGGGAAAGTTCCTAATTTCAAAGAGCATATTTTTCCAAGGATAGTTCTATGCTTCCATAGTTATCTCTTTGCCTTTCTCTTCCCTTTCCTCCCTCTTTCTTTTGCACCTGAAATCTGAAATATAAATGATCCTTGGGGAAAGAAGAGCAAAGAACTACAAATTCTTTCAACAAAAATGCTGCCTTGTTCACCCTTAAATCGACATGTAGTAACTGCCTAAGACATGTCTGTTGAAGGAACATATCTTTGGTATTGTTACTACTACCTTCCACAATTTCTTCTGAGTCATCCACAAAAAATTCTTTTAAGGGAGGTCTTTTGGGTCGTTTCAGAGTGTTTAGAAGCTGCTGGATTTTGGTGGATACTCTGCTACTGACAGGAACACCTAGAAGGGAAAAAACAGTAAGTTACAATTCCATTGATTTTAGGGCTATCTCAGCTTCTCAATCCTCTTACGAGGTTTTTTTTTTTTTTAAATTTCTAATGACGTTTGGCTTTGGCCCACAGTCTTACTCTATTTCAACTGGGCCAAATACATACAAATACGTACATGACAAGTTTTACGACAACGCAGAACAAACACGGTGCTATTATTGACACCCTGCTTCCAGATTTCATCTAAGTGTTCTTCTTATAGCATTCTTTTTTTTTTTTCCCATACTCAGTTTTTTGTTCAGAGTATCTTTTAACAATGCAGACTGTCTGAACAAGTAACAGTGTTGCCACAGGGCAGGCTGTTGAAAAGAGAGGGCTCCAGCGGCCATGCGGGCTGTGTTAATGGGCCAGCTGCAGTGGGGTTCTGCTCAACCACTCAGGCGCCGCTATTCAGGATGTGAATTTTCCCAGTTTAACTAATATTCCCTATTTAGCTGCCCAAAAGAACTCCCTACCATCAGCTGTATCCATAAGGCTGGACCTGTTGGATCCTTTGTGCATGCCTTTAACTATCCCCGAGGGGGGCAGATCAATATTTGCTGGACGCATTGAGGAAGATGATGATGAAGAAGAGGTAGTTGTAGTGACATCAGGGGGAGCAGAGAAATTCTCTAAGAGGGGAAAAAACAAAATTTAGAATTATATTATATTAGCAACGAAAAGAATCTTTAAATTTTTGTTGTTTCTTAACAAGGAAAAAACTACATAAACAGGACATCAACTGTTATAAAATAACCTTTGAAATGAAATTCTACTAAGAAGGTATAATGAGAGGGCAAGAGATTAAGGAAGGGCAGATCAAAATTACTATTTTCAAAAACTTGAATAGCTTTACTAAGAGCAAATCGCATATCAAATATTCCTGAAAAACATTCTTTCCTACACAGAAAGACTAGTAGAAATTCAGTATTAATAATCAAAATAAAATTGTGAGTGACTTCAAAATGAAAACAAAGTGAGTGTGGTCACAATGCTACTAATGTTCTAGTCTCAAGCATTTCTTCATATTTATGTTGGCTTATCTATGTTTCTTCTTCCACTGAACATGGAAGGAGTGTCTTGGGAGTGGCGTCAGATTCCTCAGGTTTCCAGATAAAGAAAACCAGATAAAGTCCACTTCCAATTTTTATAAAATAACCCACAAGAACCTCAGATCTATTTGACAGACAAGGTTCTTCCCTTGATTGAAGTATGACTAAATAATGTTATTGTATTCTGCTTCAGTTAGGGATTCTTAATATTGAGAAACTGAATGACATAAGTTGGAGGAGAGCCATTCAACAGGGATGTGTTACATAAAACTTAGGAAAACATCCGCAGAAGAAAAGGAAAATTAGAGGAAGTAAAATATATGATTCACAAGAGTAAGGACAAGCCACTCACAACTATAAAAAAGACAAAAAGCATAATATAAACAATTTCTAAAATAAATTTGGGAGTAAGGTCTCTATGCCCCAAAAGTCTGCTATTACTAGTCCAATAGTTTTTAAGGTTGCAAATATACTAGCACAAGTGTACTACAGTATACCTTTCTGTAGGATAATGTGGTAACAAGGCATTAAAAATGGGCACTTTTATTTGACCCATCAATTGCACTTACTGGAATACATCTTAAGGAAATAAGCAGACAAATGCACCAAGTTGTGTGTTCAAGGATGTTCATTCCAGCAGTTTTTATAATAGCAAAAAACTGGATACTACCTAAATGCCCAAAACAGGGGAATGGCTAAAAAAACCAAGGCACAGCCGTATAATGGCATACTTTGAAACCATAAAAAAATAGTATAATTCTATATTAATCACATAAAAGATGTTTGTGATACACTGCTAAGAAAAGCAGGTTATGAACACTATATTTAGTACAATTTCATTTTTGTAAAAACAAGACCAAAACCCTACATATTCAATATGCAAAAAAAAAAAAAAAAAGTCTAGAAAGATACACATTGAAGTGTTACCCATGGGAAGTGGCTTTCTAGATGACTTTATCTGTATCTTCACATTTTTCTATTGGGAAAATGAATTGCTTCTGTTAGAGCAAACATCCGAAAGGCAATACTGTTAGATAAAATGGTTTCTGTGAGTACCTGAACGAAAAACTTTTCATAGACTAGTAGAACCAAGAGAAAAAAATATCAGGTCAGATGAAATCCTCTTGGGAACAAAAATCCAGACAGAGTTAACTGGGTATAAGGACAATGTTTTTAGTAAGTGAAATTGTTCTCTTTTAGACATATGGGGAAATAAAACCTGACCCGGCCACGGCTCTGCTGCTTGTCCTTCCTAAGAGAAGAGATGGTGAGCATATGCATCTGGAGCTGCTTTAAGAGGCAAGACAAGGCACCAGCTGCTGGCATTAGCCTGTTAACAAGGGCAATCATACCCTCCGGGTAGCTATGTTCCTTACTAGTTACAGGCCTGAGTTACAAACGTTCTGTGTTTCCTTTCAGAAATCAATTAATAGATTAAACATATATAATATAGGTAAGGTAATAGAGAAAGTCACTGGTATGAAAATTAAGACACCACAGACACATGATGTTCAAATACATTACTGAGTGTGATAGGTACCAATTTAGCAGAAGCAGAGATCTGAGCTGTATCTTAACCTGCAGAGGTCACAAACTCTTTAAAAAACACACACAAAAACATAAAAGCAGAGCCAAGCAACAGCTACACTCCATACAGGAGCACTGGCGGCAGGTAGCAGCTCACAGAGTAACCACATCCTCAG
Organism: Nasua narica; assembly: GCA_028533885.1. Taxonomy (NCBI): domain Eukaryota; kingdom Metazoa; phylum Chordata; class Mammalia; order Carnivora; family Procyonidae; genus Nasua; species Nasua narica. The sequence continues at coordinate 63,972,733 of CM052807.1, read as the reverse complement.
CCTGCACGCCCCAGTTGTAGCAATAACACAGCAGCAAGGACAATAAACCCAGTCTTTATGCTAAAGACAAAGGGCTTCAATAGTATTGTCTTAGTGCAGAATTTGTTCAGGTTTTATGGGGTTTTGTTTGAGAAAACACAGATAACAATACTGGGAAAATCTAAGATGTGACATATTTTACTGCTTTTTAATACATGGAATATTCTCCAACAGGGGTAATACCCACACTAAGACTGGTGTTATATCTTGCAGCTTGAGTATTGCTTATGGAAATAGCTATGGCTTCAGGTGGGCAACGCTATGTAGCAATAACGCAAAAGATACCTATCATTCCAAACGTACTGCTGGTGTTTCCTTCTGTGCCCCATTAACTGTTATGTTCGTTCTGATTTTCTTAGGCCATTCTGAAAAACCTAATACAAATCATAAACTACTTCTTGGAGGCTGGGAGCCAAATGGAACATAATTTGAGCTTCTTGGGTAGATCCAGCTCCTACCTATTCGAGTATTGGCAAATACATCAGCTAGAGACCCACTGGTTCCTTTGACCTCTCCATGGGACAGCGTAGAAGATGCGGATGAAGAAGTGGACGATCCCTGAATTGAACGGTTGATCCAGGACTCAGCATTCTGTAAGCTCTGTTGCAAGGCAGCAGAGAGCGCAGCTTGGCGTCTCAGAGAGCCCTCATCCTCAGAGGCCGAAGACGTGTCTGTGTGGAATTAGAAAAAAAGAAGTTCTCGATCCTGCCTAGAACAGAGACCTTTCAGTTCTTGCTCATTGATCACACATTCAATTTTGACACCAGCAAAATATTTGCATTTTTTTTTTTTAGAGAGACAGAGAGATTTGTGGGGAGAGGGCAATGGGGTACAGAGGGAGCGAGAATCTTAAGCAGGCTCCATGCCCAGCATGGAGCCCGATGTGGGGCTTGATATCACGACCCTGAGATCTTGACCTGAGCCAAAATCAAGAGTGGGATGCTTAACCAACTGAGCCGCCCAGGTGTCCCTATTTACATTCTTAAGGTAGATTAGTATGTAAAGTTTCTCAAGAATCTCAAGGAAAGGTCTCTGGACCAAAACCTGCAAAAATAAAACAGCCTAAATCTATAAGTAATTGTAAGTTCTTTAAAAAATCCCTTTTAGAATATTTAAACTTCATTCACTGCTTTTCTGTTCTGAACTTAATCAGGATCTAAATTCTTCTGGCTTATCTGCTTATATTCAAGTAATACTGAAGTGCTTATGTATCTTCCCGGACCTCTTAATTAAAGAACCTTGTGATAGGTTGCTACACTGATTCTGACCAGTACTTATTAATTAATGTCTATTCAAAAGGAAATGATCTTGATAGGGCACTATAAAAACTTACTTTTGTTAACAACAACTTAAGTGTCAAACAGTGAGTTAGCTGCTGGGGAACTAGATATGGAATTAGCAACAGTGCTTAGCCTGGCGGCATTCGTGGTCCTGTGGAAAAGGGATCACTCGGCACACGTACACTTTTCAAACATGAAGGAGACAACCCTGATCTGTATTGCTCTCCTTAATTCTCAGAGAAGGACTGTGAGAAATTTACTGATGCCTGTATGTGGCCTGGCTCTGACTTCAGGAAAATAAGGCCTAAATTAGAAAACCATGTTGAGAAAAATAAAAAAGGAAAAGTTCAACCAAATATAGGATGGCCGAGGGAAGCAGAAGTCAGGAATTGATTTCAAGGCTCCCAGCTTAGGAGGCATACAAGCTAAAGGGGCATTTTAGTCTGATCTGAGGCAAACCCTTCGACATGATTTGGGGGGTTATAATTAATGGCCTATGGATTAAATTTTTTAAAAAATTAAACACTCTGGTTAAGTCCTCCTGAACACTCCAACTCAGGGGAAACTGTAGGTACGCATTCTGCTTTGGTTCAAAAAGCCAAAAAGAGGGGTGCGTGGCTGGCTCCGGCGGGGCATGCAACTCTCAGTCTCAGGGTTGTAATTTCGAACCCCACGTTGGGTGTAGAGATTACTTAAAAAATAAAATCATTAAAAAAACAAAAACACAAAAAGCCAAAGAGAGAACCAACAGGGCTAAAAGGCTGCTAGCACTTGACAATGGAAATCTGCACCACAAAAGACTAATCTAACCCAGAAGCCAAATTTCACAGGTCTGGAGCAAGCAAGGAAGTTAAAATAATGACCACAACCTGGCTTCCTGCTCTGAACCAGCTCCACCTTGTTATCTCATACTGAAGGAGATATGAGGACCAAGACTGATTATTTTTATAATCTTATATGACTACAATATGTACTGGAAAATATGTCGGGTTCTGGGGATTCTGAGATATTTCTTATGAGACAGTGCCCTAAAAAGACTTATGGTCCAGTACAGGATAATCCCATGGACTATCTCACAAGAATACAAAAGATGCTAAGAAACAGATAAGCAAAGGGTTTCTCAAGAGAGGCACCAATCTTAGTCGAGGATTTCAAGAACTTCTATGTAAATAAAGACTTGGAGGTTATGTAAGGGGCAAAAGAAGAGGCTGGAGAGTAAACAGTGGTCAGACCCAAAGGATACATCGATAAGGTTCTTTAAGGGGGAAAGAGATCTATAATGGAAAAGGAGAGTGACTTAAGGAAAATACAGAGAAAGAAAAGTAACAGCATCTGTAACTTCTTATTTAAGGAAAGAGGTCTGTACCATTTCCAAAAAATATTCCAACATTTCAACGGTACCTTGGGAGGCAGAGATTTCTGTCCTTGTAAATATGCTAAAGAAAAGATGAATGGGCGGGTGGCGTGGGACAGGTGAATCTGACCCTAAGAACAAAGTACTTTCAGGGTCATACATCTCAGGATCCCACAAACGCCACCGCATTTATAGGCTGTTGTTATTGGATCATTTATTTTAAACTGCGTTAAGTCTAAAATCAGAATAACCCAATTTTCAGAAGACCGTAAAACCAGTATTCTCATGATTAGGTTTATGGAAAATTGGATTCACTATGCTTCTACATTGGATCAATTATGTAATTAGGTGTATTGTTTCAATTCAATTACCTTGCTTGCCTGCCAGTCCTCCTGAGTGTTTAGTGACTACATCTGTGGGCCAGCTTAGTTGGGGGGGACACATGACCTTGGTATGTCTCTTCCATTTGAACTCTGGGGTCCACCCTCACAAGCTATGTGACTTGAGGATAAAATTATCCATCTGAGAAGGTCTGCTTGTTCATCCCTTCAACAAACACTACTAAGCACTACACTAGTTGGCAGGAATAAAATGGTGAACAAGGAAGATAAGTCCCTATTCTAATAGGACTTAGAGTCTTACAGTGCAGGAACCCAAGGAAGTGAGCCTTAAACCCAGGCAGGCCGGAAGGGTAAGTAGCTATTGATTCTGAGGGTTATGGGCATGGGGGGGAGGTACAAAGAGTCAGGGAGAGGGAACAGCATGTGAGGAAGCTGGGAGGGGACAGAAAACAAGGCACATTTGAAGATCTGAAAGAAATGGAACTAGCCGAAGCACAGGATGCTACTACTGATGAAAGATGAGACAGACAAGTGGACAGCACTGGGCTGCTAAGGGTCTTCGTGCTAACTGCAGCAGGAGGCCACGAAATGAGACTATGTCCAGAAGGCACCGCCAGCAGTGCCAGCACATAGCAGTTGGCCAGTAACCTTTGTGCCCCCTCTCCTCCCCAAATAATCCACCCTGTGTTAACTCATAGGCACAAACTGGCTGTGCGAAACCTATTAAGATCACAGAAAATGTAAGCACCACTCCGGGACTGTATCTTTTTAGAAATAAAAACGGGCTCCCTTAAATATTTATATGTTTATTTGGTAGTTTTTTGGGTTTGTTAAGTAGCTATCACCCAGGAAACTACTGTGGATTAGTAGAAATCTGGGCAAGATTTAATAGAAATAGTTATTTTCCCACTGATTCTGCTCCGGTTGAATGTGAACTCCCAACTCTTATCCATCACAACTCAAGTTCCTTGTCTAAACTCTACTCTTATGTAAGATGAATACCATAGGTCCTACAAAACAGAAAATGATTTTATTTTTTTTAAAGATTTTATTTATTTATTTGACAAAGAGAGAGAGAGTGCACAAGTAGGCTGAGCGGCAGGCAGAGGGAGAGGGAGAAGCAGACTCCCCACTGAGCCCCAAAGTGGGGTTCAATCCCAGGACCCTGGGATCATGACCTGAGCCACCCAGGCACCTCCATAAAACAATTTTAAAAACATGGTTTGCCCTTCAGTTTATAGTTGGGGTGATTTTAACACAGCTCCATTTTATAATGATAACCAGAAGCCTAAAATCCATTTATAACCAATTACAAAACATAACAATTAGTTTGTCAATTTTAAGGGAAGGAAAGTCCTGAATTTACTGCCTTTAACTGTTGTAGCACTCTTAGTCATTAGCCATGTGTGGAAATGACTTCCCTCTCTTCTTGGTAGAAAATAGATCTATGATATCTAAAAATGTTTATTTTAAAAGTTTAAACACCTACCCACCCATTCCACCTACTAATAGAATAATCTATCCAATCCACTCCTTGGTATCTACCCGAGAGAAATGAAAATATACAAGGACTTGCACATGAATGTTCACAGCAGCTTTATTTGTAACAGGTAAAAACTGGAAAGTACCCAAATGTCCATCAAGAACTGAAAAGATAAACAAACCGTGTGACAGACTACTATTCAGCAATAAAGAGGAATGAACCTCTCATATACACAACGACATGGATGAATCGCGAAATAATTATGCTGAGTGAAAAATGACAGACCTCCCCCTGCCCAAAAAAAGTACAGCAAAGTATGATTCTATCTATATGAAATTCTAGAAAATACAAACCAATGTGTAGTGACAGAAAACAGATCATGCGGAGGAAGAGAAGTAGGATTACAAAGGGATTATGAGGAAATTTGGTGGTGGGGGCAGATAGTGGATAATGTTCATTTTCTTAATTGTGGTGATGGTGTCACAGTTTTGCTATGTCAAAACTTAGCAAAAAGTACACTTTATGTTTCTTGTACGTGGATTATAATTCAATAAGCCGTAAGAACTAATTTTAAAAGATCTGTAGGAGGGAAATGGCGCCTGGGCGAGAGGATGGTAATATCTGTCAGTCTACACAACTTGAGGGGTACTGTGCAAGCTGGACACACTCCTAGAAAGACTGCCTGCCAGTGGGTTCTGACAGCTGACATCAAAATCAGACCCAGACATCAGCTTCGGAGAGCAGCAAGGTCAAGATTCACCAAAAAAAAGATCTTAACCTAATAATGACTACAAAATATACTACATATGCTAGCCTAAGAAATAGGAGCCTCAAAGAACAAGCAAAGGAAACCACTAGGACAGTGAGTGAGTGACTTCTGACTGGCATGAACTGCCTGACCATTAATGTCCAAACTGGAGCCCTTCTAAGATAAGGGGTACTCGTTGTCAAATAACTACTCCAGGGTCACTCTACCTATAAGGAATCACCAAACACTGTTTTTCTAAGTATTTTCCCATGTCTATGAAAAAACAGTTCACAAAATCAATTAATATTACAAATAATACTGCTGCCCCTTGAATAAACACAAGGGTTAGCGGCACTGGCTCCATGCATGATGGAAAGTCCATGTATAACTTTTGACTCACCCAAAACTTAAAGCCTACAGTTGACCAGAAGCCTTACCGATAATATAAACAGCTGACACATATTTCATGTTATATGTAGTACATACTGTATCCTTAAAGTAAGCTAGAGAAAAGAAAATGTTATTAAGGAAAGCATAAGGAGGGTGCCATGCCTGGGTGGCTCAGTTGGTTAAGCGACTGCCTTCGGCTCAGGTCATGATGCTGGAGTCCCAGGATCAAGTCCCACTTCAGGCTCTCTGCTCAGTGGGGAACGGAACCTGCTTCTCCCTCTGACCCTCCCTCCTCTCATGTTCTCTCTCTCTTTTGCTCACTCTCTCTCTCTCTCTAAGATAAATAAAATCTTAAAAAAAAAAAAAAGAAAATCATAAGGAAGACAAATACATTTACAGTACTGTACTATTAAAAAAATCCACATAAAAGTGGACCCACGCAGTTCAAATTGTATTATTTATGGTCAACTATATTGAGGTAAGAAAAGAGATTTTTTTTTAAAACTTATTGCCTATTCGAAAAGTTTGATCAAACATGCAGCAACAGCTAGAGCTCCAGATTTACCACAAAATATTTACTTGACACTATGGTAGAAGGAGAGGCAATATGCCAAGTGGTTTAGAGAATGGGCTTTTTAGATCAGACTGCTCTGAATTCTGATCTTAGCTCTGCCACTGAGAGCTCTTGGGCAAATCAGTTTTTAAGAGTCTAATTTTGCTGTTTGCTGTTGTTGTTCTTTTTCTATTCTATTTTTGGACTGTTTGCTCACAAAATTCAGTGGATCTTTATCTCAGAGAATCCGAAGTTCCTGGGTTGAGGTTGTATCCTTGCAGAAACTATTTGTGTCCCAAGGTTATCATCAGCCCAAAGACCATTTTTTAATGTTAGTTCTTACCAGGCAGTATAGTGAAATTCAAACCTTGAACCAACTTGACCTCAAATTCTTAAGGAAGGTCTGAGTCCCCATTATCCCAAGGTCATTATCCCAAGGTCAGGCACAAGACAAGCTTTCTTGACAAAATATTTTATTTTGTTTTATTTTAGTTATTTATTTAAAGGTTTTTATTTATTTATTTGACAGAGAGAGAGAGAGAGAGATCACAAGTAGGCAGAGAGGCAGGGGGAAGCAGGCTCCCTGCTGAGCAGAGAGCCCGATGCGGGGCTCGATCTCAGGACCCTGAGATCATGACCTGAGTCGAAGGCAGAGGCTTTAACCCACTGAGCCACCCAGGCACCTCTTGACAAAATCTTTTGCTGGCAGGTTAAGTTTTTCTAGTTCACTCTTCTGCTCAAGATGTAAGCCCCTCCAGGGATCTCAATTCCGACCTCCAGCCTTGTTATTATTTTTTAAATAAGCTCTACACCCAACGTGAGGCTCGAACTCACAACCCCAAATCAAGAGTCACATGCTCTACAGACTGAGCCAGCCAGGCACTCCCAACCTCTAACCTCTTATATAGGTTCAAGGTTTTATCTTTTCTAACCTTATAATAATTTGGGCCCCTTGTTTCCTGCCTCCCTGCTCCCCCGACAGGGAAAGTGAGCACCATCTCAGCACTCTGATGTTCAGTGACTGTTCTCTCTCTCTCTTGTTCCTGTATGTATGTAAAAGGAAACTGGTTGTAGTCTATCTAGCATTTCTAAAGGGAAGTTTTCTTTTCCCTGTTCTAGGTGAGAATTTTCAGATTATCTAATTGATTAAACAGCTAGAAAAGGAAGTCTGGGCAAGTTAATGGGCTTCTCTAAACCTGTTTTCTCATTTGTAAAATGGGACAGAAGGCTGTCGAGAAAAAAAAATGAAAAAACATATGCTAACCACTTAGCCCTTTGACTAGTACACAGAGGGTACTCAAAAAATGGTAACTATGAAATTAGTTTTGCTGGAAGCCTTAAATTTTATAATCAGCCATTGAAATAAACAAATTCAATCTGACAGAGTGTGGTTTTATTGTGCTTTGGCTTAAAGAATACTGAATATTTACTGCTCTCTCAACTAACTGCAGACCACTGCTCATAACCCACACCAAAAATTAAAGTATGCTATTAACACGATCCAAGTCTACTAATTAGAGCACATTTTATAGGGGTCTCATGGGGTCTGATTTGCCAATTCTGTTTATTTCGCAGTTTTGAATAAAACTGGAATGTTTGGGGAAAACTCCCCTAGCTGGTAATTCACACAAGTGTTCTCTTTTAAGTTTAAATTAACTAACTAGAACATGTTTGGGGCTATAAGCTCTCAGAAGGCAAGAGCTATTCCATTTGCTTAGAATAATGCCCATTCCATTACCATGCGCACATGAGTATCAGTTAAGTAAAAAATAATCTCCCAAACATGACACTTTGATAGAGTAAAAAAACAAAATCAAGAAGACTTGAGTCTGATACATAATTGTGCTGTTTGACCTGAGGCAAATCCCTTAGTGACCGTGAACCTGTTTATCTCCTCAACTCTAAAGGAATCTGCCCTTTCTAGGTCACAGAGTGGCTATGAGGAACAAATGAGGCAGGGCAGCCATTGTGAAAGCCACTTGGAAGTCCCTTACATACTGTAATGTACTGTAATTCTTATAAAGCATTATTAAAGTATGTTAGAAGTATACAACAATATCCTAAGTCTGTTCACGGGCATTGCTATCATCTATAGAAATGCAGAGAGGTAAACTTCTCCTTGTCTGATCCCATGAATTACTACTGTAGTCACTTTCAAGCAGGGCCCTGTGTGGGACAGATGTCTACATTCATTCTACCCAAGCCAGCTGAAATAGCTCACTGTGCTTTGGGGTCATTCTGTGGTCTATGTGGTCATCCAAGTACCCTCAGAATGCAGCACAGGGTAAGTCCACAAGGGTGGAGAAAAAAATTAGAGGGGAAAACAATGCACGCTGCAGTTTTTGCATTGTGTTTATCCATATGAATGAGAAATAGCATTACACAAAGAACCTCTACAAAGAAAGAGCTGAGGTAATTGCTTCACGACATCAGTAAATGATTTCAGCACATAAAGGGAACTGGATGTCAATAATTCAAGCAGTCTAAAAGACTCTGAAAAAGGCCACAGGCACTAAAAGAACCGTAGTTTGCTACCAACTTGAAGAACTAAATTTTCCAGTCCATAAGACAGAAATCAGTATACATACCAATAAGCAAATTTTAGGTTGACTGACATTTTTTTATTTGTGAATGATAGATGAACAAAAGCCAATTATTTCCCATGCCAACCATTTATCGTATTTTCCATTCCATATAATACTATAACTACAGCCAAAATTTATGGCATATTCTACTTTCTAAATCCTTTTATTAAATCCTTCCCAAAATAGCTCTAAAATTTCACCGGTTCAGCAATTCCAACAGTTATGTGTTGGATGCCTCCCAAAGAAGCCTGGTGGCTAGTGCACTCCCACAGGAGTCCCAGGCGCCAGGCTCACACAGGGACAGGACGTGCACAGCGAGGGCCCTGCTGGCAAACCCGCTATGCGAGGTGCGGCGCAACCACTCAGACATGTTCAAGGGCAACATGACTAAACTGCTATGAAATCTGAGGCCAGTTTTGCTCTGCAAGGGTAGTACAACTTTTCTAGAAAGGGTACCATGGCAAGGTCATTTTCACGGTTGTCCAGAACTTATATATTTTTTAAAACCACCTATAACCAGCAATAATTAATGTCCATCTTCTTCCTCCTCCCCAACCCTGAGGGCGGCCTCAGCATTCTTCTGACCTTCAGTGTTTCAGGGCTATCAGAGTAAATATGCAAGATGAATGAACCCTACCTGCCATGCCTGGGCTAGAGGGAGACAGTGACATCAGATTAAACTGCAACAGGAATAGGAGACCGCCAGGTCTCTCAGCAGTGGCTCTCAGAAGCTTGGAGAGAATGGAATTTGAATCCTAACATGGGGACACAAAGTCCATTCCCTAAAATGAAAAGAACTGGTGGGTGCCTTATGATACAGTTCTTCCACATTGCCTCACACTAGACACAGGCATGTGCGTAACTGCAGAATGAGAACATCAAGATCTAGCTCCATGTGGGGGCCATGTGAAAGATCCCTCTGGGGGGGCGCGCTCAACATTTCTTCACAATGGGAGATTTCCTCTTCTTTTTGACAATATCCACATCCCTGATAGTACATTAAGGTTTCTCATATGCTATTTGGAGATCCCTGGATCTGGAGCTAAATGGGTAGGAAACCTTTTTCTTATTCTGCTCTGCTGAATAAAGGTCTTAGGAGAGAGGACTGTATCTTAATAATCATGAAATTATTAAGATACATAAGGTGATCCAGAACATTGTGCCACATCTTTAAAGCCGCAGACAGAGTAGAACATTAGTGTTTAGAGATCCAGAGGACTGTAGTGAATTCCAAAGGACTGTGGTCTCATTCGGCAATGAATAGCCATGACTTGTTTCTGGAGTTGGTAAATTCCCCTCAGGCAGTGACTTTTCTAAGGGGATAAAAAAAGTTTCCAATCCTTCCGAGCATTCTCAAGATCCTTTGTTGCACTCTCACATTTAACTCAAGGCCATGAGAGCAGACTATTTACTCTGAAACTGCGTTTCTCTAATACGGCTTTGGAGAGGATTGTTTCTAAGAACTGCGCGTCACATTGCTCCCTACCCTTTGCCATTTATTACAATCGAACCCTCAGCTGCACTGCAGCAGAATCTGCCAACAAGGAATAGCTACTAGGCTGAGAGCCCCCTTTGTCCACCAGGACCCAACTGGTGCTATATAATGTGGAAGGGAAACCGTCCAAGATTTTGAATGAATGGGCTGGAAGTATCCACCATTACAGACACAAAATGTCTTATTGTGAAGGTCTGCTAGAGGTATCCTGTGTAACGTTTTGAGAAACACTTGAAGCCACAAAGCTATTTCTCTTTCAAACATACTGACACCACAGATGTAAAGAAAAAAAAAGCACACACAGTTAATGAGCCCGCAGCACACCCAAATGCTCTGAAAAGTTAGCCAAAACCTAGGAGAAAACTATTAATATGAACCCAGACCAGGGAATAGGATCTATGTAAACAGCTCGACTTGACAGCTATGAATCAAAGTCAATCATGACGGTGTAACCTTCTCCCCAAAGATATGGTAAGTCCTTTAGACCAAAACTACAGGGAAAAAATTTTTTCCCTAAAGATTTCATTACCAGTAACATGACAGTAGACAGATTAGGTACTAAGGCTCTGAAATAGATTTATTATGTTTAGTCTCAGAGGCCTATATGGAGATCTTGTCTGGGATTTCACTTTAAAATTTTAAGGTTTTTAGGAATTTGGGGAAAGATTCTAAATAGACAACACAACTTAAGGTTGTTCCACTTGCTTCTCAAATAACAAGTTAAAACTCCTAAATTTATTTTAGCAGGGGTAGCGATTCCAAGTCTGGGGAATGAGAATGGGATGAAGCCACTTAATTCTCGCTGACCTTGTGAACCCATTATAAAAAGTGGATTCTTAAAAATATATAAATGTATACAAAATAGATGAACACATACACAAATACACTTATATATGTTTTTCAGATCTATTAAAACTTTGCATGACTGCTCTCACGTCATCTTTAATGATACATAAAATTTTGTCCCAAGTGCACTTACTCTATAGAGATAAAACATCTGACACAGGAGTACAAATATGTTAAAGAAATGTATGACTATGGGTCATATTTTAGATGTCAACGAAAACAGCTATTAAACCACAGAAGGAATTTTTTTAGAACCTAAGCTTTGGCCTGTGTTTATTTATGACTACATGAGTTCGGGGGTTTCATCAAGGAAATGCTAGAAAATCAGATGAACATTTAAAAAAAAATAGCTGTACTCTTAAGGCCTCTTTTTGTATGTCATTTACAGTGTGACAATTGGAAACTGTCACCTTCAATGTGTACTCTTATACACCCTGGATGATGAGGAAAGTTCCAGCTCCTACCTCAGAAAAGAAAAAGCCGAGCTTATTTCAGGAACATCAAAGGAGTAACTGTCAGAGAGAAAGGTTCTGATAAACCTACCAGGAGGTGTGCAGGCATCTGCAGGAGACTGGACGAATGTGGATCGCCTTTTGGTTGGCATGGGCAGAGCCATTTTCTGTTCTTTATGCTTTGCCAGTGCGGCTTGAACTGCTTCTGTATGGATATCTGGAAGATGAAACATTTGCATTTATTAGCTCCTGGTTCTTATGGTGTTTACCTCTAAGAGCTGACCTATCCCTGCCTCAGTTGTTGAAAATGGGATGTTCAGGTGATTTTTACTTATAATTCGTGTTGTAACAATTAAAAATAAAAATGAAAAAGAGGAGACAAAAGAAGAAGCCAAGGATAATTTTATGGAGAAGGAAAAAGAAGCCCAGAATGATTATGTGACTGCTTCAGACATCGAACACGTGGTTAATGGAGATGGGGGACAAGGTGGGGTGAGGGTGAGGAGTCTAACATGCACCCATGCGAGGCACGGACTCCCGCCTCTGAGTGGAATGAGTGTGGCACAGGTACCTAGAGGACACTCATTTATTTTTCAGGAAAAGCAGCTTACAATCTACTCAACTATCTGAAAGGGGTTGAGATCCCTCTGTTCTAGACCACAGAAAACAGAAGGGCTGATTCTGATCTAGAAAAAAGATAAGAGCTGATGGTACTCGTTTGTTACTTTAGCCACAAGAGAATTTAGTTTTCCCCTTGAAGTCTAATAGGAGTTTCAAAATTAACATATCCAGACAGAACTCTTGATTCTCCACTCCCACCGCCTCTGCATTTCTGCAAAATCCTATGAAGGTAGTAGGTAACAACGGAAGTGGCTTCCTAGTTCACAAGAATTTCTTCTTCTCAGGAATGGGTCCAATCAGCGGACGTGCAAACTATCCTTAGAAGCATGTCTGTGCTATGTAAAGGCGCCCCTTTACTGGCATACAGGGGGAATTTAAACTGAATCAAGAAAACACGAGTCCTAGAACTGAGTCACTTTAATGATAATGCCCTGCAAAGAAGGAAGGTTGTTAAACTTCAAGGTTGAGACCCCCAAAGCTGTCTCTCCTTTTCTAGGGATTTCTCAACTGTTCTTCTGCTTCTATGACTTACCCCCACTATTTAAGGTAGCCTGAGCTAGCTTGTTTCATGCAACAATGAAAAAACCTTTTCTAATATAAACAGAAACATCTTTCTGTGTAAACATAGACCTACAACATAATTTGAAAGGGCTGCATAGAATTTCACTATGTCTGTGCCATAATTTATTTAAGCAACTTTGTTTCCAAACTTTTGCTACTATTCATAGCAACTGTTCACAGTAAGACTAATTCAATATTTTCACCTTAGTACACATGTCTAATCCTGTGTCTATAGGATTAATTCCAAAAATTGCTGAGATGTGTCTCCTAAGAACAAGGATTTTACTCTTATATAACCACAGTACATTTATCAAAATCCAAAAATTAAAAATTGATACAAACTACGATGTAACCCACAACTCATATTCCAACTTAGCCTACTGTCTCTCAATAATGCCGTTTTTCCTCCTTTGTTCCTGATCTGAGACCTGATATAGAATCACACATTACATTTACTTGTCACATCTCTCTATTATCCTATAATCGGGAACAATTTCTCAACCTTTGTCTATTACCTTGACATTATTACACAGACTAATTATATTGTAGAATGTTCCTTAATTTTGGCTTATTGATATTCCTCATAATTATATTCAGGTTATGCATTTTGGCAGGAATACCACAGAAGTAATGTTTTCTTGAAACATAATGTCAGGAAGCATCAGCCCCATTATTGGTGGTAGTAACTTTGATTATTTCACCTATTAGTTTCAGAATCCATTGAGGATTCTTGGCTGAATCAATTAGTATTGCAATGGTTACAAAATGTTGATTTCATATATTTTTAAAGATTTTATTTATTATTTATTTGAGAGAGAGAGATAGTGAGAGAGAGCATGAGCAGGGAGGAGAGGGAGAAGTAGGTTCCCCACTGAGCAGGAGGCCCAATGTGGGGTTTGATCCCAGGACCCTGTGATCATGACCTGAGCTGAAGGCAGATGTTTAACCAATTGAGCCACCCAGGAGCCCCAAAATGTTGATTTTATAACTCCATCATTCCTTCTGTATTTATTAGTTGGTTTTTCTATTATAAGAAAAAGCATCCCTTTCTCTTCCAATTATTTATTTATATCAATACATACCTATCGATTCTTATTTATTCCATGGCTATTGTTACTATCATTACTTATTTTGATGGTCCTATTACCTCAAATTTGACGAATTAGGCCAAATCAAAGTGGTTCTTATATCCTCTTGTTATATTCCTATCATTTTGAGCAGTAATTGTTTTCTGATCTAAGATGTTCCAGGTACGTTCCCTGTTCCAGCACTAGAATTAGACATTTCTCTAAGGAGCCCTGGATCCTCTTAGTGGAAAATGGTATTTAGAAACCAAGATCTTAAAAGCAGGAATGCTCAGTGCTGTTGAGTATTTTTCTTCTAAGCTCTTTCATTGGATAAAAGAATATAAATACAAAAATATTTATATGCATATATCTACATCTATATTAAAAACTATAAATTCATATTAGTAACTCTAATTCCATAGCAACACCATAAAATTCATTCTAACCTTCCCCTTTTCCATTTGTAACTCCCTTCTCTAATAGTAAGAAACCTGGTTTACAAAATCCTCAATATATTTTATTCATTCACTCAACCCTACAATACACATCCTAAAACGTATATATGAAATCTCAAAGAACCCCAAATATCCAAAACAATCTTAAGAAAAAGGAATAAAGCTGGAAGCCTCACACTACCAGATTTCAAAACATATCAGAAAGCCAGAGTAACCAAGATAGTATAATACTGTCATAAAGAGACATATAGACCAAAGCAATAAAGCAGAGAGCCTGGAAACTAACCCTTGTATATTCGGTCAAATGTTCCTTTACAAGGGTGCCAAGACTGCACAACAGGTAATGACAGTCTCTTCATAAATGTTGCCAGGGAAACGGAAATATCCATATATAAAAGAATGAAGTTGGATACTTACACATATATATAAATTAACTCAAAATAAATTAAAAACCTACACATAAGACCTGAAACTATAGAACTCTTAGAAGAAAATGTAAGAGGAAAAGCTTTTTAACCTTAGAATGGGTAATAATTTCTTGGATATGACACTATAAGCACAAGCAAGAAAAGCAAAAATCGGTGGGACTACATCAAATGAAAAAACTTCTGCACAACAAAAGAAACAATCAACAGAGCGAAAAGGCAACCTACAGAACAGGAGAAAATATTCACAAACCATATACCAGTTAAGACATTAATGTCCAGAATATATAAAGAATTCCTACAACTCGATAACAACAGGTAGCCCAATTTTAAAATGGCCAAGGGACTCAAGTAGACGTTTCTCCAAAAAAGATAAACAAATGGACAACAATCATATGACAAGATTTGCAACATCACTATTTATCAGGGAAACGCAAATCAAAACCACAATGGCCTATCACTTCACACCAATTAGGAAAGCCACGGAAAGGAAAGGAAAAGGGGAAGGGGAAGGGGAAAGGAAAGGGGAGGGAGAGGGAAAGGCAGAGGAAAAGAGAAATGAAAAGAGCAAGTGTTGGTGATGATTTGGAGAAATTATTGGTGGGACTGTGAAACAGTGCAGCTGCTATGGAAACAGTATGGAAGATTCCTCAAAAAATGAAAAATAGGGGGCGCCTGCGTGGCTCAGTGGGTTAAAGACTCTGCCTTCAGCTCAGGTCATGATCTCAGGGTCCTGGGATCGAGCCCCACATCAGGCTCTCTGCTCAGCGGGGAGCCTGCTTCCCCCTCTCTCTCTGCCTGCCTCTGCCTACTTGTGATCTCTCTCTCTCTGTCAAAATAAATAAATAAAATCTTTAAAAAAAAATGAAAAATAGAACTATCATATGATCTAGCAATCCCACTTCTGGGCATATATCCAAAAGAGCTGAAGAGGATCTCAAAGAGATTTTGCACACAAATGTTCAATGCAGCATTATTTGTAATACCCAAGACATGGAAGCAACCTAAATGTCCATGAATGGATGAATGTTTAAAGAAAATGGTGTAGGTATATATAATGGAATATTATTCAACCTTTAAAAAGAAGGAAATCCTATCATACGCTACAACATGGATGATCCTTGAGAACATTACCCTAAGTGGAATAAAACAATCACCAAAAAAACAAAATACTGTTAGGTTCTTCTTACAAAAGATACCTAAAAGTACTCAAATTCTTAGATGTAGAAAGTACAGTGGTGGTTGGCAGAGACTGTGGGAGAGGGAAACAGGGAATTGTCATTAAGTAAAGTTTCAGGGGTGCCTGGGTGGCCCAGTGGGTTACAGCCTCTGCCTTCGGCTAAGGTCATGATCTTAGGGTCCTGGGATGGAGCCCCACATCGGGCTCTCTGCTCTGCAGGGAGCCTGCTTCCCCCCTCTCTCTGCCTGCCTCTCTGCCTACTTGTGATCTCTCTCTGTCAAATAAATAAAATCTTTAAAAATATAAATAAAACTTGCCATTTTATTTATTTATTTTTAAAGATTTTATTTATTTATTTGACAGAGAGAGACACAGTGAGAGAGGGAACACAAGCAGGGGGAGTGGGAGAGGGAGAAGCAGGCTTTCCGCTGAGCAGGGAGCCCAATGCGGTGCTCGAACCCAGGACCCTGGGATCATGACCTGAGAAAATGGCAAATTTTATTAAAAAAAAAAAAAAAAGTTTCAGTCATGTAAGATGAAAGAGTTCTAGACAGTTATTATGTAACAATATGCACATAGTTAATACTGAAATGTACACTTAAAAATTTAAGAGGGTAGGGGCGCCTGGGTGGCGCAGTTGGTTAAGCAACTGCCTTCAGCTCAGGTCATGATCCCGGAGTCTCGGGATCGAGTCCCACATCGGGCTCCCAGCTCCATGGGGAGTCCGCGTCTCACTCTGACCTTCTCCCTTCTCATGCTCTCTCTCACTCTCTCTCTTTCCTAATAAATAAATAAATAAAATCTTTAAAAAAAAAATTTAAGAGGGTAAATTTATGTATTTTTTACCACTGTAAAAACATTTTATATGTAGTCTTTCATCACATCTGGATTTTGAGTAGCCTTCCTCCCATAAGGCTTTCTATAAGCCCTTATCATAGTAAAATTGACTGTTTTCTTTCAGTACTTACTTTAAAATGTAGATCTCTGATCCACTTGAAGTTTTTGCTGGCATATGGTGTGAGGTATGGATTTACTTTGTATTTTTCCAGTTGTCCTAGCATCAATTTATTAAAAAAGTATATTTCTGACCCAATAATTTATAATGCTATCTTTATTATACACTACATCTCAGAGATACTCTGGTCTATTTCTGCACCTATTATTCTATTTCAATGGTCTGTGCTGCCACTTTGTGAGCCATACTGCACTGTTTTAATTATAGAGTCTTTAGAGTATGCTTTAATATATAGGCGGTATAGTCACTCTTCATAGGTTTTCTTTCTCAGTGTTTCCTAGCTGTGTTTATTTTTCCAAATGAATTTCAAAAATATGTTTTATAACTCCACAGATGAATTTGTTAGTGTTGACTGGATTAAATTTATAAACTAATTTAGAGAGTTCTGCCATCTTTGTCATGCTAAATTCTCCTATCAAAGAACAACGGATGCTTTTCTATTTATCATTTCTACTTTGTGTCTTTCAGGGTGTTTTAAAGTTTCCTTTATAAAGGCTTTACACATTTCTTATGTTTTCCCTAAATAGGTCTTATCTTTTCTATTGCTTCTGTAAATGAAGTTTGCTCTACCATTGTATCTTTTAACTGGTTATTGGTTGCATATATGAAGGCTACCGACTGCTGTGCTAGTTTTATATTATGCTACCTGACTGAATTATTTCATTAGATTAATTGTGCCACTCTCTTGGTTTTCTAAATAAACATTATATCAAGTGCAAATACAGTTTTACTTTTTCTTTTCTAATTCTTAATACCTTTAGGTGATTTCTCTTGTCTACTTGCATTAATACCACTAGTACAATTTAAATGTTAGCATCATTAGGATTAAAAAAATTTTTTTAAGACTTTATTTATTTGAGAGAGAACAAGCAGGGGGAGCAGTAGAGAGGGAGAAGCAGGCTCCCTGTTAGGGAGCCTGCTGTGGGGCTCGATCCCAGGGCCCTGGATCATGGTCTGAGCCAAAGGCAGATGCTTAACTATCTGAGCTACCCAGGCGCCCCAGGATTAAAAAGATTCTTGCAAATAAATTTTTTAAAAGATGAAAAGCTAAACCTTAATAAAAATAGGCTTAAGCATTGGATAGGTAGTTTCTAGAAGAAACATAAAGGGTCAATAAACATATTTAAGAAGCCCAATCTCATTAGTAGCACTTCTACCAACAAGGTATGAGAGTGTTCATTTCCCTACATCTATGGACAACATTGAACCATTTTTTTCATCTTTCCCCCAGAGATAAGTGAAAAATGTTATTTTACAGTTTTGAAGTAACTGCTCTTATTTTGGCTTGTTTTTATGAAGTGATTAAGCCATGACGTGTAAGTGCCATGGATGGCTTAAGCACAACTATGGGGCAGAACAGATACTAAGTGCTGGATGGATAGATAGAGGGACAGATAGAGAAGCAGGTAGTTAAAGGACAGATTGAAAGGCAGACAGATGCATGGGTAGCCTGAGTCAGTAAATAGAGAAGTACAGTTAAGAGTTACCTGCAAGCCATCAAGTAGTCATGCCATTTTTACCAATTTCTAAGGTACGAACCACTTTAAGATTTTTAATTATGGCAGAGGCAGCAACTGTTAAGTTCTGGAACATTAGGATATCACATTAATTTTGGCACCACGCTGTGTGCTAGTGGGGACAGAGAGTGAAATTTTAATTTAATTTGAATTTAAATGCCCCTATATAGATAGTCTTTAGCCTGGAATATCTATACAGCAAACAGCTACTCATCCGTCAAAATCTCCATGAAGCCTGCCCTCAACAGTGCCCAGTTCCCAGGCTCCTTCCCTTATTACCCCCTCATCTATGCTGCTTCTACCTTGTATAAAGGATTCCTGTGTTTAAGAAAAGATTCTTGTATTTCTGCCCCTGTGTCTCTAGCATCTAGATTGTGTTCAACTCATAGGAGGTCTACAATAAATTCTTGCTGAACTGAAATAAACTCAATTTACTTTCCTTGGCACAAGGAAGCCTGTTAATATAGAAATAAAATGGTCCTGGTGTATCCGGGGCAGCTACCGTAGCAAATGCCACCATGTTAAGAGATCGGATTTGGATAGAGAAATAAAGTTCTCAATTAGGGTGACAGAGGGAGTTATTGTTCCATTCAGCTCCTGGTATTAAGTTAGAAGAATCCATACTCAAGTAAAAAATCATTAAGAACAGTAAGTGATTTAAAGCTTTAAATCATTTATCCAGGGTTGGGGCGCCTGGGTGGCTCAGTTGGTTGAGCAACTGCCTCCGGCTCAGGTCATGATCCTTGAGTTCCGGGATCGAGTCCCACATCGGGCTCCCAGCTCCACGGGGAGTCTGCTTCTTCCTCTGACCTTCTCTCCTCTCATGCTCTCTCTCACTTTCTCTGTCTCTCAAATAAATAAATCTTTTTTAAAAAAATCATTTATCCAGGGCTATCATTTTTAAAACTATCTTTTACAAACTTGTACGTGGAATGTACAACATGGTGGGAACAGTTAATAATACTGTATTATACATTTGAAAGTTACTAAGAGATAAAATCTTTTAAAAAAAGATTTCAGGGACGCTTGAGTGGCTCAGTAGGTTAAAGCCTCTGCCTTCAGCTCTGGTCATGATCTCAGGGTCCCAGGATCAACCCCCCCATCGGGCTCTCTGCTCAGCAGGGAGCCTGCTTCCCCCCCTCTCTCTGCCTGCCTCTCTGCCTACTTGTGATCTCTCTCTCTCTCTCTCTGTCAAATAAATAAAATCTTTAAAAAAAATAAAAATAAATAAAATAGAAGCATTTTATTTATTTATTTAGGGAGAGAGAGCAGGGAGAGGGGCAGATGGGAGAGAATCTCATGCAGACTCCCCACTGAGCACAGAGTCCAACGAAGGGCTCAATCCCACAATCCTGAAATCTAGACCTGAGTCAAAATCAAGAATCAGATGCTTAACCAACTGAACCACCCAGGAGCCCCTAAGAGAATAAATCTTGAGTCTTCACACCAAGGGGAAAAAAATTTTTTTTGGTAACACATAGTTACCAAAAAAAATTTTTTTCCCCTTGGTGTGAAGACTCAAGATTTAACTATATGTTAACTAGACTTATTATGCTTATCGTTTTAGAATATTGAATCATTGTGTTATATACCTGACCTGATATGTCAATTATACCTCAATAAAACAAAGGAAAAAAACTATCTGCTATTTTTTGTTTAAATATAAATACATTTTATATGTATTTATATTTACCACAATAAAAAAAACTGGAAAAAAATTAATATACATAATGGAAAAAGATGTAAGCAGGAGCACCTGAGTGGTTCAGTCAGTTAAGAATCTAACTTTGGCTCAGGTCACGATCCCAGGGGCTAAGGATCAAGTCCTGCATTAGGTTCCCTGCTCAACAGAGAGCTTGCTTCTCCCTCTCCCTCTGCTGCCTCCCCTACTTGTGCTAGCTCACAATAAATAAATAAAATTTAAAAAAAAAAAGATATAAGCACATATAATGCTAAAGTGAAAATTTTCCCCAGATCCAGCACTTCTCAGAACTAATCCTGCCTCTTTCTCTCTATCAAATGAACAAACAAATCTTTAATATATATATATATATATATATATATATATATATATATATATATATATATATATATGGTGCCTGGGTGGCTCAGTGGGTTAAAGCCTCTGCCTTCAGCAGCTCAGGTCATGATCTCAGGGTCCTGGGATCGAGCCCCACATCAGGCTCTCTGCTCAATGGGGAGCCTGCTTCCCCCTCTCTCTCTGCCTGCCTCTCTGCCTACTTGTGATCTCTCTGTCAAATAAATAAATAAAATCTTAAAAAATACACACACACACACAAAATACATCTCTCTGTACTGCACAAAAAAAAAATCTACCTCATTGCTTTTCTATGAGCCTTCATAGAATCTGAAAAGGAACTTTCATACAATTCCATTGTGTGGATTATAACTCATTTAACCATTGTATTATTATGAATGATATTACAACGATGATACTTGGATATATATCTTTGTGCACATACATAGGTATTCATGTAAAATAAATTCCTAGAAGTGGAATTTCTGGGTAAGAAATGTATAAATATTTAAAGTTATTTAAAGTATAAATGATTTAAAGTTTTAAGATATTGCCAAAATGTTGTGCTGACACCTTTAAGACCACAGTACCAACTTACTTATGGCTCTGAAATGTTATACTGCATTTATATTTATTTCACTACTTTAGTGTCCCTGAGATTTAGCTGAATCAAGATTATCATATTTTATTGAATCTATGATGTCACCCTATATAAAACATATCTTGATTTCAGACATGTTAAAATGGGAAAAGTGTCTTTCTTATATTAGATGAAATTATGGTTCTTAGCTGTCGTGGAAAACAAATGATTAAATGCTTATACTGAGAAAAAGCACTTCCTCAACAACAGCAAATCAAATGCTCCTGGTTATTAATTAAAAATACTACATTTCCAGAAGTATTTTTGCATGAGATACGTAACATGTAATGGCAAACTTGCTAAAATGAGGGAATTATTCATAATAATCAAGCTTTACAAGGGCCATAACATTTGGATAATTAACACTTACAAAGCACGTTCTTCTCTACCATAAGGATTCTAGCATCAGACCACAGAAAAATCAAACCACTCATTTATTTTCCAACATGATAAGCCCTGGCGCATACATCGGCGTCAAAGGAGATGTTCACAGTTACTATATTAGCAAAGCTTTTTATTGATAAAAAACAGGCAACTCTCTTAATTGGATTTGATTCATTCACCAGCATACAATTAATTCATCCTGATCTTTGATAAAAAAGTTACTTCCGAATTTCAGTCCCCAGACACGGCTGACTTCGGATATCTCTGCCAGAAAGCTAGGTATCATTTTCCATCACTACTGTTTGAGCTGAAAAGGTGATACAAATAAAGTCCTTTTTTGTTTTTGTTGTTTTCTTTGAGGTTGCTAATCGCTCAAAAATTTAACTTTAAAAGAGTTGTTGGAACGACTTAATCATAAGATCTCTTTCCATCTCAGGCACCAATTGTGTATTTTCTACACTTGTGACCATAACACATGTGTAGAAAGGTGTATCGTGCCTTGATGTGCAGGAAAAAAAGGTACTAGTAAATGTATTTGAAATGTCAGAACCTCTTGGCTAAGTGCAAAGAACAGGGTCAGGTCAGATCTAACTCTGAATAAATATAAGCTCTTTAAACCATGTCTGAAACATGAAATACTAAGTCTACTTAGATTTGTTATCATTAGTTGAAATGTCATAGGTATTAATAAGCCTCCACCAAATAATAAAGGAATTTTCAGCTGCACTCACTAACATCATTAAATCCTTTCTGTGTACCCACCAGTTTATTCTGAATGTTTGTGATTTTTACTAAACACACCCTATGTTCTCACACCACTGTCACAAGTGACAGGTAAATGTAACCCTTCTAAGGATGGAGTGGCAAAGAGAAGTTCAACTTCCAACAATTTCTACCATTTATTTGCACTACCTCTGCTGTGACTGTTGATTTCTTCTTATTCACAGAAGCCACAATTTCTTGAGTTTTCCTTTGCAATTTGGCTAGGTAATTCCTAATATACTGAAAAATGTGATTTTCACCCAAAATCCATGCTTGCATGCCTCCTCTTTCATGTGCCCCCTCATGACAGTATTACAGTATTCTCGTAGTTTTCAGTATCTTCAGGGTTTTTAAGTCACCTTTTCTTCCCTACTTTACCTTCTCTCTGGCCTGCTTGCTACTACCTCAAAAGAAAAAAGTCCCTGCAGACGAATATCCAAAACCCTACACCTAAACCCTCAAAACCCCTGCACCTAACTAAGAGACTCTACCGTCTACTAACCAGTATTTGATTCACAGCCTACACTTGCCCACATTTGGGGTAAATCTGAAAGAACTGCTATAAAAGAACAGGGGCTGGAGAGGACGGTTACATTTTAGTTGATGAAGGTCAAAATTTTATAGTAAAGGTCACTATCACCTTTCTCTGTATGTGATCAGCCTGGACATAGGCTGTAGAGAATCACCTTTTGGTTCCTTACTAATCCTTTCATTATATACTGTAAAAACAAACCAAAAAAAGGGGGTGGGGGATCCACAAAACTCCCAGAAGGCCAGGGATGAGTGTTTAGAGGCCCAAACCTTTCTGGACTGGGCAGAACCCACTGCTGCTGAACCTGGGCCTGAGCTTAAAAGGCAACAGTGGGTGCGCGGGAAATTGGGCTTAGGTCTTGGCAACAAAGAGGAGCTCCTGAGAGGTTTTTCTACATCCAGCTGTGCCTCCCTCTAATCCACTTCTTAGCTAGTAACTACTTTTATTCTTTTCTCCAAAATACCTATTTAGCCCTTATATATGTTTGGCGCTGTGCTAGGCATGGGGACACGGAATGGCGGAACATACAGTCTGCAGCTGGAGCAAACCACTAGAGCAAACACGAATCTACGTCACTGCTCTGCTGAAATCCTTCAACGGTATTCAAGAGTCCTCAGGATCTCGTCCCCGGTGATCTTTCCAGACTCATCTCTCACCTCTTTCTGGGTCCTTGTATTCTCGGTTCCAGCATAACAAACCCCTTTCAGGTCTACTACCTGATGCCCCGTCCCCAACACTGCCTGTCTGCTGTAACACCAATTAGATGTCTTACTCTCTGAGAAAGCCTCCCCTGATTGCTCAAGACCAGGTTAGAGGGAAAAAAAACCAAAAAGACCAGGTTAGGTAGAAGGGAAAATTCTCGTGTAGTGTGGAATCTCTAGTTTTTTGACGGAACACTTCTCGTTCCTTCCTTTCAGTGTATAAAAATATATATCTAATAAAATCAGCTCACAAAAGATCTGACACAACTCTGCAACCATGTCCTTTTCCTCAGTTTCTCTAAAGCAGTTTCTGAAAGAATGTGATATACACTCTGCTTTCCAATTCAAGAAAAGATGAAAGACTGGCTGGTACAGGAGTCAAAAATCTGAAGAAAGTAAAAGCACTGCAATTAGTTTGGGGGCTTAATTCTGCTACTTCGTGAGACAGTGCATGGGCTGCAGAGATTGCCTTAGCACAGTGGACCACAGATGGGCACGGGATGGGCTTGCTATGCCACAGGTTCTCCTGAGGGTCCTGGATTTGTTTCTCTGCTCATCAGTCCTGGCCATGTGATGGCAGGGGAATGTTCCTGCTGCCAGCCACAGCGTGTTGCCTTTTCCCTTCTTCTGGGGACCTTTTGGTCAGAAGAAATGAAGTTGAAGAGTTTACTAATTGGAAATTTCATTGTGAGTTTTTGTTCTAGCTCCGTTAGTAAGAAGACTTGATCTATAGCTCTGGCAAACACAGAAGGATCTGCCTCTTCCAAGAGTCCACTGAGCTCTCCCAGTACCACCTCAGGTGACCCTAGCTCCCCACTCTCTTATTTATTTACTCATGCTGCCTTTGCACCTGTCTGGCTCCCCTTTGCCCTTGAGCGCAAAAATGTCGTATTTGCTGCTGCAGCCCCAGCAAATATTAAGTTATCTACTATACCTGGCACATAAGGAATAATAAATGACTAACGAATGAAGTAATATAGATGTGCTGTCCCTTCAGTGGAAAAAAAACCAAACATTAAAAGCTTTTAAGATCTAGAGTTCATACTACAGTCACTAAAAACTGTTCTGCTGGTAACTTTCAGTTCCTTCTCACCTGATCGGTATCGTTCATCCCTGGCTCCCCCAGATCGAGTTCGGTGGTACTTAGAAGGAGCGGAAGTTTGAGCTGCAGACGGAGCAGGTGTCTGGTTTCTGTGTTCTTTCTGCACTGCTGAATCAGTTTCTAAAAAAGGAAGTTTGGAATATGGTTATCGGACGACAACAACAGCTAAAGTTTTCTGAGCACTTTATGACATTCCCACAACACCCTGAGGTAGCTACTATTATCCCACCTATAATAAATGATTAGAGAGGGTCAATATACATACATAAAAATGACGCAAAGACATCCGGTCTAAAAAATACAATCTTAGAGTCATAATTGTCAACAGGTGATGGGCAAGATACAGCAAGAAGATAAATGTAAAGTGAAAAGGCCATTCCAGATATTCTTTTTTTTAAAAAAAATTTTTATTTGTTTGACAGAAAGATAGAGGGAGAGCACAAGTAACCAGAGCGGCAGGCAGAGGGAGAGAGAGAAGCAGGCTCTCTATTGAGCAGGGAGCCCCATGTAGGTCTCGATCCCAGGACCCCAAGAATCATGACCTGAGCCGAAGGCAGCCGCTTAACCAACTGCGCCACCCAGGCGCCCCCATTCCAGAGATTCTAAGAATTGCTGGGGTGGGGGAGCTGCAGGGTGTATATGACCCCCTAATCTGCATAATGGAACAAAGAATAATTTGGGGAGCTTTGGCTTCCCCACCATAAGTTACTCCAAATAAACATGTCATTTAAGTAAAACTGCAGTGTTTATTATGCAAACAGCTTCAAGTCAAGTCTTGACTTGGCCCCTCCTTCACTACCTAACTTGTCCCATTCCAGTAGCTGACTGTCTCCATTCTCTGCCCTCTCAACATTTACTGTCTTATCAGGAAGATGGAGAAGGGGGAAATAAGCAGGTAAAATAATCAAAAGAAAAACACTTTAAGTTCTGGTATTATATTGCCTTTTTTCCCCCCTCAAATAGTGTTAGCTCCTAAGTCACATTTTTTAAAGCTATAGTAAGACCTTTCAACATTAAGATATGCCCTTTTAATAAATTTATAAATGTACAATACAGTACATACTATAAACTCCAAGCATGATGTTGTAAAACAGATCTCTAGAACTCATTCATCTTGCATAACTAAAACTTGTAAAAATCTAAATTCCATTAGCCAACAATATAGTACATCATTAGTTTCAGATGGAGAGTTCAATAATTCATCAATTGCGTGTAATACCCAGTGCTCATCCCATCACATGCCCTCCTTAATGCCCATCACCCAGTTACCCCATCCACCCACTCCCTCCCCTCCAGCAACCCTCAGTTTGTTTCCTATGGTTAAGAATCTATCACAGTTTGTCTCCCTCTCTGATGACTTCCCCATAACTAAAACTTTTTACCCACTGGGTAGCAATTCCCCATTTCCCCTCACCCCAGCTTTCCCTCCTCCCTCGGCAACCACCATTCTACTCTCTTTCTGAGTATGACTGTTTTAGATTCCTCATAAAAGTGGAATCATACAGCATTTGTTCTTCTGTGCCTGGTCTATTTCATTCAGCAGCATATCCTCCAGATTCATTCATGTTGTCACGTATTGCAGGAGTTTCTTTTTTTAAGGCATACTTTAAATTTCTTAAATAGCACTTAATTGTGCCCAGCAAGGCATCTCACACATAGGAAATTACGTGCCCACTACAATAAGATGTCACTTATCCAACAAATGCACCGCTCCAGATCAAGGTGAGAATCAGCTTATGAAGTCAAGAAATAAAAAAGCAGACTGAAAGCACAGTGGTCTGAGGAGTATAGGCAATAGTCCCACATACCTTAAGAAGGCTGAGGGCCTCACAGTACTACGGAAACTGAGACTCATCATGACAATGTCCTATCATATTTTAAAAATGGTTAGCATGCTAGAGAGGCCATCTAGAAGGGCTCCTGGTGACAGTCCCAGCTGAGCCCAACCCTGTACCTGTACCTGTCCTCAAGGCAAGGCACCAGACATATGGGCGAAACCATCTTGGACTTTCTAGACTGGCCCATGAACCAGGAGAAAAGCACTTATTGACCCTAAGTGGCACCAAGCAGAGCACAAAAATCATCCAATGGAGTCCTGCCCAAATTCCTGGCCATAAGTCATAAGATAGAATTTAAAAGGTTTTTATTCTTTTAATGGTTAGCTTATTTTTCATATAGTGTTTTTAAGCAAGCAAGAGGAATATATTTTAGGATGGTCTCTACTAAAGTGCTTTTATGGATCTAGAAATGTTTATTTTTGATGGTTTCTGGCAGCTGAAAATTTTAATATAAAATGTATTAACTGAGCAGAACATACTTTTTTAAATTATTTATTTGTTTATTTATTTATTTATTTTGCAGAACATATTTTAACACTGATATTTTGAAATGTATGGGATTGTAAATTGAAGGGTTTTTTTTTCCAGATTTATTTATTTTAGAAAGAGAGAGAGAGTGCGTATGCATGACTGGGAGGGGCAGAGGGAGAGGGAGAGAGAATCTCAAGCAAACTCCGCACAGAGCATGGAGACTGACATGGGGCTTGATCCCACGACCCTGAGATCATGACCTGAGCCGAAACCAAGAGTTGGGTGCTCAGAGGCAACTAGGTGGCTCAGTTGGTTAAGCATCTGCCTTTGGCTCAGGTCATGATCCCAGAGTCCTGGGATCAGGCCCCATATCGGGCTCCTTGCTCAGGGTGGAATCTGTTTCTCCCTCTACCCTCCCCTATCCCCCCCCCCCCACCCACTCACACTCTCTCACTCTCACTCACTCTCTGTCTGAAATAAATAAAATCTTTAAAAAAAAAAAAAAAAAGTTGGGCACTCAACCAACTGCACCACCCAGGAGCCCCTGTAAATTGTACCTAAATTCTTTTGATAATACATTTCACAGAACAGCTATACTGAACTCTTAATATTTTCATACCTCATTTCATTTCTTAGTATACAAAGGAATTAACAAACTAGAGCCCATGTCTTTTTATTTTTATAAATAGTTTTATCAGATGCTCATCTGTTTCTGTACTGCCTATGGATGCTTTCACATTGTCAAGGCAGCACTGAGTAACTGGGGCAGATACTGATGGTCCTCAAAGTCTAAAATACCTACTATCTCACCCTCTGCAGAAAAAGCTTACCAACTCTCGGTCTGTAATAAAATGTAGTTGTTCAGTCGATTAAGTGTCCAATTCTCGATTTGGCTCAGGTCATGATCTCAGGGTCATGAGATTGAGCCCCACAATAGGCTCTACACTGGGCATGGAGTCTGCTTAAGATTCTCTCTCTCCCTCTCCCTCTAACCACCCACCCTCACCGCTTGCTCCCTCTTAAAAAAAAAATAATAATAAGGGTTTGTTTTGTGCTAGGCACTGTGCATTCAGAAGTTTTCACATGTTATTTATTCCTCACAACCATCTTACAAAGTCAGCAGTAACTCCATCAACTTACTACAGAGAAGTCATCAGAGACATGGATTATTTTATGCAAAGTCACAGAGCCAGGGGTTGGCAGAGCCAAGATTCAAACCCAGATCTGTCTAATTCCACTGATTCTCAACCAGAAAAGGTCATGAAAATTCTCCCAAGACTGTTAGGAAAGCAATCAGAATTAATAATACAGTTTAGGAACATCTAAATGCCTCAGGATTTACAGTCAGTGGCTAGAGAATAGTTCTTAAAAAAAATCAAATCAAATCAATTGCCTTCACATACAAGATTCTGCAAAAAGCCCCTCCAAATAAAGTTTTCAGCCATTCATTAGAGAAATCATTTAAAGCATATTTCAATTAACTTTAAATAGGAAACAAAAAATAGAAAGGGGCTATTTTTATTTATATTGTCAGACGACCTATATAGGAAGGAAATCAGGTTAGTACACATGAGCTACTTTGCCTGTAAATATGCACAGAGAAAATGGTTTAACTTAAAGCACTAAGTTTAAAACACTAGTTTTGTATTACTTTGCGGGGGGAGAGGGTCACAATGAATCTATATCTGAATTACCCACCACTGATTAGTTTTTAAATTAAATAAGTAGATTTGCTAGGACAGACCAAACCACCCTATGAAGAAACATGGAGCTTCTGACTTAAGATAGCTAATAATCCAAAGGATGAAAAGCATGGACATAATTTTACAAAGGATGAACACCAAAGGTTTATGTATTTTTTACCATTCCTCTCACTTATGTTTTTACTTTGTATTCTTCAATGTAATTACTTAGGAAAGAGAAGATAATATAGGTTAAAGAATAAAAATTGTTTCAAAGAAATTACAGGACAGTGATAGGAGAACTGGGAGATGACACATACATTTGTTTGAGGAAAAATGCAAGAAAATAAGTATTTCTACTCGGGATTATCTAAGTGTTATCAGAGATCAAAACATAAGGAAACGTAACACAAATACAGACATCTGATGAGAACTGAGTCAGATGACACTTAGCAAGAGAGCTACTGAGCTGGTACGGGGGGGGGGGGGGGGGGGGGGGGGGAGAGCCTCACAATACGCTATTCACCGAGCAACATTACTATGATGCTCTGCTATGTTTATTTCAGTTCTCTCATGAATTTAGTCATCCAAGCAGACCAGGTCCCTTTTGGGTCTAAAAATATGACAATCATTTTGTTGTAGCTTGTGAGAAATGAAAACAGGTTGATCCGCAGTTTTAAGAAGTGGCTGACAAGTTTGTTCAGTGAGCATTCCTCGGGTGCCCACGAAACACACTGCCACAGAAACATCGGTTTCTGGCAATATAACCTTGGCTCAAATGTGCAATACACCTGCTTCAAGTTCAAAAGAAGCTATAAAAAGAAGGAAGGAAGGAAGGAAGGAAGGAAGGAAGGAAGGAAGGAAGGAAGGAAGGAAGGAAGGAAGGAAGGAAGGAAAAAATAAAGAAAGAAAGAGAGAAAGGGAAAGAAAGAGAGAAAAGAAAAAAGAAACAAAAAAAGTAAAATAAATTTTTAGGAATTGAATCACTTCAAGTATAACAGGGGAGTTTAACAATGAAACTGTAGATAATCCTTTTTTTCTTAAGTAATCTCTACATTCAACTTGAACCCATGATCCTAAGATCAAGAGTCACATGACTGTACCAGCCAGGCACCCATGTAGATAATCCTTTTGAATATAAATAATCAGTCTCCAACTTACATGAATTTTATAAATTTTTATCCCCATGAATTGGAGTTTCTCTTTTAAAATATAATACTTACAAATATATTTTATATGTGCACTGAAAAAACTGGAAGCAAATACAGTAAAATGTTAATAGCAATTATCTCTAGGGGACGAGATTTTCAATGTTTTATATATTTTTCCACAGACTTTACTGGGATGCTATAATTTAGAAAAGTTATCTTTTTCAAAACAAAAAATAGTAAGTGTTCATTACAGGACATCAAAGAAACAGTTAAGTATAAAGAAGAAAATAAAAATGATAATGGATCGTCTTAATTCAAAGGTCATACCACATAGAATAGATTCTGACCAAAATAAGTTGGAATAATATTGTTTTTATCTTTTTTTTTTTTTTCAGTTTTCAGCTTCTTCAGATAAATTATGACTCCACAAGCAGGATTTTCCAATCTTCTAAAATCAGTTGCCTCATAAAATAAAATAAGATAAAATAAAATAAAATCAGGTGCCGCCTTCTCCAAAAGTAACTGACAAATCAATACAAATTTGGAGGTGAGAGGGAAGAAACTATGGCCTGGCTGGATTAAAAGAACTGTGGAAGTCTATTCCTAACTTAGCTTTACTTGACAGGGCAACGGTTTGTCATGGAAGGTGACAGGAAACAGTGTACCTCACGTCTCCTCAAAGAGAGGAAGGGAAGGTCAGGGGACATGAGAGCATAGCACATTCAACATCGGCGGGGAAGGCAAGATGCTGCTAAAAGATGAATCTTTCCCTGGCCACGGTTTCACACTCCAACAGATCTCAGGAATTACCTGGGGCCTGAAAATAGAGATTTCTATACTTTGAATAAGATGTGTACAGTTTCACTATCATAGTAAGAAACTAAAAGCAAAGACAGAATTCACTACATATATCAACATAATAAGGTATTACACACCACAAAAAGATGAAAAATACGCAAACTCAGCAGACATGTGAAACAGTCTAAATGAAATAATGTCAAGTGATAAAAAAAACACAAATATCATGTCCATAAGGTGATTACAACTGTAAATACTAAAAACTACTTATATGCAACTTACAAGGACCAAATAGGACATAAAATCCCTTAAGTAATGATGAGCTACTCTGTAGTTCTTCACCATTTCATTCTATTGTTTACAGAAAAAGTTTCATATAAATCAAAGTAATTTTAAAAAACAGTAAAT
>CM052807.1:63917137-63941319 GCA_028533885.1 Nasua narica | reverse complement strand
AAAAAAACACAAATATCATGTCCATAAGGTGATTACAACTGTAAATACTAAAAACTACTTATATGCAACTTACAAGGACCAAATAGGACATAAAATCCCTTAAGTAATGATGAGCTACTCTGTAGTTCTTCACCATTTCATTCTATTGTTTACAGAAAAAGTTTCATATAAATCAAAGTAATTTTAAAAAACAGTAAATAAAAATACATGCTAGAACAAGAGCTGTGGACCTCACAAATCAGGTATTCTTTAAAACGTCTAAATTCAAGCGTGAACATATTTGAGATCCAAAGAAAAAGATAACTGGCTGATTATTACACCATGACTGTCAGTTTGAGGGTTTCTGACATTTTGGTCAGTTGTACAAAATATCCACTAGGGGTCGCCATTATGTTTAAATAATGATGTTACCAGATTTTAATAAGTTGAAAACCACAAATTTTAATTTCTTCTACAACACAAAGCCTTCCTTCTCAATGATCAACATGCATGATTTATTGTTCTTTGGCAAAGACAGTCTTCCATGATGCCATTGTTTGAACACAGTAACAGTGATGACTTGAAAAAGTAGCTGATATCTACTAGTATAAAACTATGCAAAACTTCCATTCAGGAAGATGGAAGAAAGCCAACCTTAGTTTCTTATCTTCCAACTCTGACTATGAGGTAGCAGATAGTCTCACCTGTAATAGTAACAGAGTAAAGCAGGATGGGCTCTGAAAACCAAGTAACATAATAATTCAACTTTTTAGAGTAAACAGAGCACACATGCTCACTGGTGTTGGTTGCTGGTGTACAGAAAAGAAATTAGACAAATGATCACCACTTCATGTGTATCTTTTACACCAGGTATGGGCTGAGAAGAAAAAGAACCAGACTCTCTCAGCCCACAGAATGGGCAATTTAGTTTGTATTAGAATTTCAGGGAAGGTATGTTAAGAGGAGATACTGATACAGGCTTTAGGAAGGTAGAGAGAAGGAAAAGCCAAGTTCTACAAAAGCATGGTATTTGTCAAAGTCCAGAGAGTGAAAAAAACCCTGACTGATGGGACAGTGAAAGAGATGGAGAGATGGAAAACAAGGCTGGAAGAAAAGCCAGGTCAGGTCACTGATACTAAGCCAAAGGAGTGGTCTTTGAAGGGATTTAAACAGGAAATGACAGAATAACAATGATAATAACATTTCTATGGCTCTTTAAACTTTCATGACACCATCTCATTTTATCTTCGCAATAACATCATCTGATAGATGCCATTAAGGAAGCAGGACACCCATCACAGATTACATTTATTTTTCTGTAGTGAGAGAATGTCAGTAATCACCCTGAATCATTATAAATAGAGCCTCCATTCCCACCTCGTGCAAGAAGTGTGGGTGAGGGTATAGTGAATCACTTGGGGAATCTTCCCTCTGGAGCTAAAGTACACCCCCCCCCCCCCAACCAGTTGCTGTGAGCCTGCCTTAGAAGGATAGGTGATTAACCTCACTGGGTGGGGAAAGGGAGGAAAGAATGAGAATGTTTGCATTTGTAGTCTGTTAAAGGAGGCACCTGCCTGATTCCTAGTGGTGGATTCTGGGAGAAAGCGGAATTAGAGCTTCTGGGTCTGTGAAGTGGCAGGTACCTGAACAGACCCTGACCCAGAGCTTCCCAGGCCACCTGGCTTCAGGAAAATGGCTTAGCATTGAGCTGAAAGAGTACAATACCAAGAGGTCTGCCCTGAAAATTCGAGAGGGCTACCTTGGCTGAGCAGAGCAGAGACTGGGCTCCTCCATCCAGGGAGCATGCTTAGCAGCGGGTTGGTACCACTGGTCACCAGGTGAGGACCGGTATTCAAAAGTACCCCACGAGGCACTGGAAAGCAGCAGCAGGCTATGGGGCTCTTCCTTTTTAGGTGTGGAAATTGAATGACCACTTCTCTTTCTGCTCTAGCTATATCCCAGGGGGCTCTTGAACAATTCAGAGAAGCCCCTGAGGAAGATAGTGGACTTCCTTCTGATAAGGAATGTGAGAACAGATATGACTGCAATGTCTGTGCACTCCAGTCTATAATACTATCCCAAACCTAGCCAATGAAAGCTCAGCACTGGGACTGGAATACAAAATTCCATGTTCTTTCCATTAGGATGTGACCTTCACTTGGGAAGGAACTTTTACATCAAAATGGAATAGGTAAAATAAAATAGATGCCACTCCCACCCCTCAGCACAAAGAAACATGCTATCTACTTAATATTTATATAGTTGGAAATGTTCTGGAGCATTCCAAAGGCCATACCTAATTTCAACAGCTGCTTTTAAGTTCATGTCCCTTTCAATTTCCACAGTTTGCTGTTGAGAACTCTCTTACAATGCTTAGTTTACTAAGTACTTTTTTTTTATAATCCTCATTTGTATACCTGTCTTATCTCTCCTATACAGTATAAATAACTTGAGGTCAGAGTCTAGTCTTAACTCATCTTGTATCTCTTGCAGTAACCAGCTCTGGGTATCCCAGGGTAGGCACCCACAATTTTGGCTAAAATAAATAATTAAGATCTTGACTGCCTCTTCAGCTCCATCAACGATTGTGACGGGGAAAAACAAAGACAAAAATGGAGAGAAATGGAGAGATACTAATTTAAAGTGCCTGGTCAAATGTTAATCTGAAAAGCCTGCTTATCTGTGTATCTCTAAGCTATGCAAGTTTTATGCAAAAAAAAAAGTGCCTTTCACAATTTTCATACATATGCACAGTCATTAAGAAAAACAAGGTCAAGAGCGTCTGGGTGGCTCAGTCGTTAAGTGTCTGCCTTTGGCTCAGGTCATGATCCCAGGGTCCTGGGATGGAGCCCCGAATCGGGATCTCTGTTCGGCAGGAAGCCTGCTTCTCCCTCTCCCACTCCCTCTGTTTGTGTACCCTCTCTCACTGTCTCTGTCAAATAAATAAAATCTGGAAGGAAGGAAGGAAGGAAGGAAGGAAGGAAGGAAGGAAGGAAGGAAGGAAGGAAGGAAGGAAGGAAGGAAGGAAGGAAGGGAGGAAGGAAGGAAGGAAGGAAAGGTCATAAACTGATGGTTACCAGACAGGAGGTGGGTGGGGGGATGGGTGAAATAGGCGATGGGGATTAAGAAGTGCACTGGTCGTGATGAGCACTGGGTGTTTAAAATAAAAACAAAAAATAAATAAAGAAAAATAGGGTCATAGACTATCCAAAAGAGGGGTTATCAGAGGCTTCAGAGAGACAGCATAGAACACAAGGTTTTCTTTGGTCATATACAGGCTTGCACAATCTCAAAGGCAGGTCCTAATGGAAAAGAACAGTGATGAAAGGGGTGTGGAGCCGCTGGCAAAGGCATGTGGATACAGACTGGAATATCGGTGAGCAAATACCCTCTAGCAAAATAAGCAGCCATCACAAAAGAAATCCAAGTTTGGAGAAAACCTCTGCATCACCAGAGCGTCTTACAGGACAAGCTAGAGAATGTCAACACATGACCAAATTCATAAACTGATAGGTTTTATCTTTAAAAGGGCAGTAGGTGAGGGACTGGGGAAAAAATAATGTGCAAACCTAGGCCAAGAAAGAACATGGAAAAGGTGAGATTCTATTCTAAAGCAGGAGACAAACACAATTAAATGAAGTGAAAGAGAGTGGGACAAAGGCTAAGGATGAAGAAGAAAAACAAATACACAAAGGTTGTAGACAATCTCAAATACATGAAGACGGAATGGACTGTTTATGCCAATGGCATCAAAAACAGAAGCTGTAGTAATGACCTAAAACAAGAGATGTGGGCCCAAAAGAAGATGCCACTACTGAACTTCAAGGCTATTTATTTATTTATTTGGGGGGGGTGGGGGAGGAGAGGCAGAGAGAGAGAGAGAGAATCTTAAGGAGGTTCCACGCCCAGTGCAGAGCCTCATGTGGAGCCGGATCTCACAACACTGAGATCATAACCTGACCTGAAATCAAGAGTCAGATGCTTATTAACCCACTGAGCCACCCAGGTGCCCCTTAAGGGGCAATTTTTTTTTTAAATTTGAGAGAGGATGAATGCGAGAGTAGGAGCAAGCAAGTAAGAAAGACAGACTCCCCATGGAGCAGTGAGCCAGATGCAGTGCTCAATCCCAGGACCCTGAGATTATGACCTGAGTCGAGGGCAGATGCTTAACTGACCAAGCCACGCAGGAGCCTCAGGGGCAATTTTAAATGGTAAAGAGTTGCCAAACAGAACTCAGTAAGTCTTAGACCCACCTGAAGGAGGGAAGCCTCCCATTTTGAACAAATGAATCAGGCTGTTTTGGAGACTATCTGATCAGCTCGCTCGTGAACAGTGAAAATGAAGTACTAAGGTCTTTGAGATCTTTCAGTTTCATAGAAATTATCTTTGTACAAATTTTGAATAACGCTTACGTAGAAATGTGAGGATAAAGAATTCTGATTAAACACGGCAGAATGAACACTTCTATCTATCCCTACTCCTTCCCCAAACGCCAGCAGAATGATGATGAAGGCCTGTGACAGAACAAGAAAACAAAGAGTTCAGATACGCAGGAAGAGAGGTAGACCCGGGCCAATGTCAACATGGGGGCCTCATCTGTGATGCAGGGGCTGGAGGGTCTGCTGCTCCACCTGCAGGACATCCTGCTTCCTCCACCAGGGCTGCCCCAGCGGAGGAGAAGAAAGTGCAAGCAGACAAAGAATCAGAGGAGTCTGATGATGACATGGGCTTTGGTCTTTTTAACCAAACCTCTTCTGTAACCTGTTCAATTAAACGCTGAACTTTAAAAAAAAAAAAAAAAAAGTAAAGGGCACCTGGGTGGGGCTCCGTTGGTTAAGCACCTGCCTTTGGCTCGGGATCCGGCGATGGGGCCCCTCCATGGGCTCCCTGCTCAGTGGGGAGTCTGCTTCTCCCGCTCCCTCTGCCCCTCCTCCCACTTGTACACATGCTCTCTCTCTCTCTCTCTCAAATAAATGAATAAAATCTTAAAAAAAAAAAAGTGTAAGCACTGAATGCTAATTTAACAACAAAAGTAACATATTAAGCATACGGCCCAGAATGAGTCTGAGATGGGAGATGTGAAGGAATGGGGAAAGGGGATAAGGGAGTGTGTGGTGTCTATGTGGTTGAGGAGGAATATATAAGAAAGATTCTAATCTTTTCTAGTAAGAAATATATAATGCCTCAAATTGGAAAAAAAAAAAAAAGTCCAGAAATAGTGGTAAAAATGTCACCTAGAAACAGAGTTTAAATGCCAGAAGAAACAGCTAAAGGAGCTGAAAGAACCCATCTCTAGGGAAGAAGACAATGCCGATTTTTGTTGTTGTTACAAACCCTGTAGTCCCAATTTGACTATTTAAAATAGATTCATTAATTTCATTTAAAAATAAAAATTAAATAAAGAGAAATGCCAACTCTCAGATGAGAACCAAAATACTCTCCACAGTCTCTTGGAGTTGTAGCAGGTCTAAATTAAAAGATATATTGAGGGTGGAGACAAGCTGCCAGGATCATCACTCTCCAATCTGTACAATAATCTGTTTCTTTCATTATCCAACATTTTCATCTTCACAGATGTTTACTGAAAGAGATACTGGAAATTCTAAATGTCCTTTCTGTTCAGTTCCACAAACATTTCTAGAACATCTACTATATGATGCCAGGCCCTAAAGCCAGAAACTGGGGACATGAAGAATAAAAATAATAGTGAAAAAAGAATTTTCCTGATTTCAAAGACCTTAAGAGTCTAGTAGGAGAGTAAGACACATGAATAAACCATAATCAATGGGACAGACAGAGAGAACTTCTTTTAAAAAATGCAGCTCAGGGGGTGCCTGGGTGGCTCAGTGGGTTGAAGCCTCTGCCTTCGGCTCGGATCATGATCTCAGGGTCCTGGGATCAAGCCCCACATCGGGCTCTCTGCTCAGCGGGAGCCTGCTTCCTCCTCTCTCTCTGCCTGCCTCTCTGCCTACTTGTGATCTCTCTCTCTGTCAAATAAATAAATAAATAAAATCTTAAAAAAAAAAATGCAGCTCAGATGATGGGAGTGGGGACTATTTTTGATAGGGCTGATCAAGGAAGGCTTCTCTGTGGAAGTCCTAGCTGAGCAAACCCCTAATAGAGTGAGGGAGCAAGAAGGTGTGTGTGTGTGTGTGTGTGTGTGTGTGTGTGTGTGTGTCCCAGGCAGACTCATCAGCCTTGTCCTAGTGTTGTCTCCTGGTGTCTCAATAGTACTTGGAACCCTGGATGCACTTAGTAAATATGTATTATCCAGAGGTTCTGTCAGTAACCCCTGTATCATTAGAATAAACTCTTCCCTATTAAAACTAGCTGAAATATCAGTTACTTGTATCCAAAGTATCTTAACTTAAAGATTAGACCTGGGATCAGCAGAGGGAAATTGCCTCCCAACATAAAGCCTTCATAAGCCTTCCTCTACAACTCTAAGAGTGGGCAAATATGACTAATTTACAGAGGAGTCAAAACACATGTGGTTTGAAATTTCAATTCTTTGGACCATGCCAAAAAAGAGTTAATTTTTGGCCCGTTCCCCCTGAACATCTTGCCAACTGAAGTGTGTGAGAAGCTCTATATCCAGGCCCCAGTAGTTTCCATGCCCAAAGATGTGCTATGGGCCATTCCTTTCAAAGAGGCCATGGCTCAGAATGAGTAGATGTGAACCTGCCAAAGCTTCATTTCTCCCAAGACTCTCAATGTGTAAGCTTCTTGAGTCCCTGAGTATGATTTTAACCTTTATCAAAATACATATTTTTCACACATTATGGTTCTTCATTTACCAGATAAAAATGTGGTTTGTATTTAACTAAAGAAACAACAATCAGTTCCAATATTGGGAGATTTGAGTAATTTGACACATCTGATTTTTGTCATATAGTGACTTTAGAACCTAACCTCTATGACACAACTGATTAAGCTATGCTTATTATTAACCAATACTGTCCTTACTCAATTTCTACTACTTAATTTCTAAGTATTGTCTTCAACCTTGTGCTCTCTTTCACATTTTCCCATTCTCCCTCTACACTGTTAAATTTTTTAAGTCTTATTGAACATTCAAGGAAAGAAATCGAAAATGCACATAAATATGCAATCCAAGATAATTTCAACCACAAATAAATTCCATAGAGAAAATCATTCACCAGGGGTGCCTGGCTGGCTCAGTCAGTAGAGCGTGCAACTCTTGAACTCAGGGTTGTGAGTTCAAGCTCCACACTGGCTGTAAAGATTACTTAAATAAATAAATAAAAATCCCTAAAAAAAAAAAAATCATTCACTGAATTTTTAGACAAGCATGTGCACATAATCGTTCTAGTAATACAATGCTGCAAGCAGTATTAATTTTTTTATTTCAAAAGAGATTAGTGAAGAATGTCACTTTTAAATACTATCTTCAATTAGCTGCCTACATAGTGAAGCTTCTCACCATTAAATGGATGAAATCTAATAAAGTAAGAGAAAGAGCTCATAAGTTATCCTTCCAAAAGAAAGATTTAGAAAATTCTTACCAAAAGCATTAAAATGACTTTTACTTCACTTAATTCTGTATCAGACATTAATATAATTTAGTTAAGTTTAAAACCTGCATTCCAATGCCCTTAAAAAAAAATCAAACTAAATGCTTTCTTCAAAATCTACAGAGATATATGGGGTAAATATTCCAAGAGGTAATCGCTTCTTTTGCTACAGAATCTATACCATATAGCTTATCCGGCCCTACAACCAACCCCATCTGGGGAAAGACATGAATAGATTCAAGATCAGAGGTAGGCAAAGTGATAAACACAAATGGATAGAATTCCCCACTAAAAAACCCTCACTAACAGATATAACTACTATAGGATGGACTTTAGGAAAAAGGAAATTAAACTGAGAGGAAGGACTGAGATGTATGAAGAAATAGGGAGCAAAGAATAGATATTAAATACCATTAGCCACATAACAAAATTGATAATGGGGGGGTATGTAAACAAGGTCATACTAAAATGTAAGATGCAAAAAAAAAAAAAAGAGGTTGATATTGAAGCATTTTTTAAGTACTTATATTATCTGGGAGGAGAATTAAGATATCTAATAACTCTAGACAGTTTAGATTGCTTAAAAAGCCTTAGGATAAAAAATGCCACAGGGACAAAGACAGTTATTCATGATAAAAGGAACAATTTACAAAGAAAGACATGGTAATTCTTACTTTGTGTATACCCAATAACACCACTTTTTTTTTCTAAAAAAATTGCAAGAGGTGCAATTTCTAAGATTTTATTCATTCATTTGAAAGAGAGTGAGAGCATGAGAGAGCACAAGCCAGGGGGAGAGGCAGAGGGAGAGGGAGAAGCAGACTTCCCGCTGAACAGGGAGCCTGACTCAGGGCT
The DNA here is from genome assembly GCA_028533885.1 of Nasua narica. Classification (NCBI taxonomy): domain Eukaryota; kingdom Metazoa; phylum Chordata; class Mammalia; order Carnivora; family Procyonidae; genus Nasua; species Nasua narica. Next base: position 63,932,950 of record CM052807.1, on the reverse strand, counting down.
GAGTCCCAGGACCCTGAGACCATGACCTGAGCTGAAGGCAGATCCTTAACTAACTGAGCCACCCAGGTGCCCCAACATCATTTTTTTTTACTTCATAAACTTATTTCTTTACATTTTACTTTTTTCCTCACAGTAAGTGTGCTCTTTAATCCATATACCTATTTCTCCCAACACCCCCATCCATCACCCCTCTGATAACCGTCAGTTTCTTCTCTATAGTTAAAACCCTGTTTGTTGCTTCGTGTGTGGCTTTCTTTTTCCTTTGCTCATTTGTTTTGTTTCTTCAATTCCACACAAGTGCGATCATATGGTATTTATCTTTCTCTGACTTATTTCACGCAGTATACTCTCTAGCTCCAGCCATGTTGTTGCAAATGGCAAGTTTTCATTTTTTTTTTATGGCTGAATAATATTCCTGTGTGTGTGTGTGTGTGTGTGTGTGTGTGTGTGTGTAAATATATATATACCACCCCTTCTTTATCCATTCATCTATTGCTGGACACTTGGGCTGCTTCCATAGTTTGGCTATCGTAAATAATGCTACAATAAACATAGGAGTGCATGTATCCCCTTGAATTAGTGTTTTTGTATATTTTAGGTAAATACCCAGTTGTGCAATTCCTGGATCCTCAGGTAGTTCCCCTTTTAATTTCTGAGGAACCCTCATACTGTCTTTCACCATGGCTGCCACAGTTTGCATTCCCAACAACAGTGCAAGAGGGTTCCTTTTCCTCCAAATCCTCGCCAGTACCTGTTGTTTCCTGTGGTTTTTGATTTTAGCCATTCTGACAGGTGTTAGGTGATAGCCCGCTGTGGTTTGATTTGCATTTCCCTGATAATGGGTGATGTTGAGCACCTTCTCATGTGTCTGCAGGCCATTTGGATGTCTTCTGTGGAAAAATATCTGTTCGTATCTTCTGCCCATTTTTATTTTTTATTTATTTATTTATTTAGAGATTTTATTTATTTATTTGACAGAGAGGAAAGAGATCACAAGTAGGCAGAGAAGCAGGCAGAGAGAGGGAGAAGCAGGCTCCCCGCTGAGCAGAGAGCCCGATGCGGGGCTCGATCCCAGGACCCTGAGATCATGACCTCAGCTGAAGGCAGAGGCTTTAACCCACTGAGCCACCCAGGCGCCCCTTCTGCCCATTTTTAATTGGATTATTTGGGTTTGGGTATTGAGTTGCAGCAGTTTTTTATATATTTTGGATACTAAACTTTTATCATGTCATTTGCAAATATCTTCACCCATTCAGAAGACTACCTTTCAGTTCTGTTGACTATTTCCTTCACTGGGCAAAAACTTCTTATTTTGATACAGTCCCAATAGTTTATTTTTGCTTTTATTTAGAAAAATATCTAGAAATATGTTGCTATGGCCAAAGTCAGAGAGATTACTGTCTGTGCTCTCTTCAAGGATTTTTATGATTTCAGCTCACATTTAGATCTTTAACCCACTTTTAATTTATTTCTATGTATGGTGAAAGAAAATGGTCCAATTTCATTCTTTTGAATGTTGCTGTCCAGTCTTCCCAACACCATTGTTGAAGACACTTTCTCCAAAGATTTTTTCAAATTGTATTTTCAGTTCTCGTGTGTTGAAGATTAATTGACCATATAATTGTGGGTTTATTTCTGGGTTTTCTGTTCCATTCCTTTGATCTATGTGTCTATTTTTATGCCATTACCATATTGTCTTAATTACTACCGCTTTGTAAAATAACTTGAAATCTGAACTGTGATACTTACACAGTTTCTCTTTTTCGAGACTACTTTGGCTAATCAAGATCTTTTATGGTTCCAAACAAATTTTAGGATTGTTTTCTAGTGCTGTGGAAAATGCTGTTGGTATTTTTAATAGGGATTGCATTAAATCTGTAGATTGTTTTAACAAAATTTGTTCTTCTAGCCTATAAGCATGGAATATCTTTCCATTTCTTTGTATTGTCTTGAGTTTCTTTCATCAGTTTTATAGTTTTCAGAGTACAGGTCTTTTACCTCTTTGGTTAAGTTTATTCCTAGATATTTTATTGGTTTTAGTGCACTTATAAATGGGACTGTTTTCCTAATTTCACTTTCTGCTGCTTCATTATTAGTATATAGAAATGCAACAGATTTATATACATTGATTTTGTATCCTACTCATTTATCAGTTCTAGTAGTTTTTTGGTGGAGTCTTGAGGGTTTTCTATATATAGTATCATGTCATATGTGAGCAGTGAGAGTTTTACTTCCTCCTCACCAATTTGGACACCTTTCATTTCTTTAAGTTATCTAACTGCTGTGGCTAGGACTTCAATAAAAGAGGTGAGAGTGGGCATCCTTGTCTTGTTCCTAGTAATATCACTGTAAAACATACAAAGCAAAACTTGACAGAACTACAAGGAAACCTGATAAACACATGGTCATGGTACAGATTTTTTAATACATTTCTATCAGAAATAATAGAGCGAATAGTCAAGAAGTTACTAAGAATAGAAAAAGTCTGAAAAACACAATTAACTACTCTGAATTAATGAGCCAAACCATCCATTCAAGAAATAAAACTCAAATAGATGAGTTACAGAAATTTACCAAATCCTAGACATGTCTTAACAAATAACAAAGACCTGATTTTGTCAGGCAGGTTTTCTGACCACAGTGAAATTAAGAAACACTTATCTTACGAAAGAAGGCAGAAGAAAATCTAAGCATCCAACTCAGGAAATTTAGAAAGAATACAAAAGAATAAACAAAGAGGTTAAGGAAGGAAATACACACAGAAGCTGAAAATAATAAACCAGAAAATAAAGACATACTTAAAAAGTTTCAACAAATGGGGCGCCTGGGTGGGCTGTTGGTTTGGGCACCGGACTCTGGTTTCAGCTCAGGATCATCAATCAAGCCCTGCATCAAGCCTCGCATCTGGTTCCGCACTGAGCAGAGTCTGCTTAAGATTCTCTCTCTCTCTCCCCCCTACCCCTTCTTCCTATGCTCTCTCTCCTCAAATAAATAAATCTTAAAAAAAAAAAATGGTTCAACAAAATCCAAAGCTTATTTTTTGATAAGACAAACTGGGAAGATTCATCGAGAGAAAAAAAGTTACAAGTAGACAATGTAAACAAGCAGAGGCTTTAAAAATGAATAGAACATTGCAAGTAACTCAGTGAATTTGAAGATGTATACAAAATAGACAAGTTCCTCGGAAAAAATTAAACTTGCCAAAAATGAAGAAACAGAAAACTGATAGAACTCGGTGAAAGACAAGAGATGGGGAATGAAGGACATGCTGCGGATGATTTTTAAGACCCTAACTTGCTGGGTTTTCAGATGTGGGTTTGATTTACTCAGAAGGAGAAAACTAGAAGCAAAGCACAAGAGCATGTGCTTTGTGTACAGTGATGTCACTGTAGTTGGATTTTCTTATTTTTTGTTTTGCAAGTGAGCATGTCTGTAGTGGTGGTAGGGATGGTATATGGAAGTCATTGATTTAATGGATCTGTTGAAAAGGAGGCTCCTTTAAGTTATGTATATGGAAATGTTAAGTGTGCAGTTGGATCTGCAAGTCAGGAGTTTAGGACAGATTTGAGGTGAAGACACATATTTGGAGTTACTTGTATTTAAATGATAATTAAAGCCGCAGGTATGGCTGAAATGCTGTAGGGCAATACAGTACTGGTTCTCAAAGTGTGCCCTCTGGATCAGCAACCTCAACATCAGCTGGGGGGTTAACAGCAATGCAAATTCCCAGGCCCCACCCTGCACTTCCTGAATCAGAAACCCTGAGAATGGGGTCCTTCAATTTGTATACCGACAAGCCCTCCAGTGATTGTGATGCAGGCTGCAATCCGTGAGTTACTGCTATAGAGTGAGACATCAAAAGGGCTTGGGGCCTTGCCTTGAGAACGTCAACACTTAACAGAGGAGAACAAGCCTCCAAGGACAACTAGGAGCAACAGAAAGAGGAGAGTAAGAAATCGCAGAGAGTTTCAAAAGGAGTGTTTTAAGAGATAGAGTGGCAACTTCTATGATGTCACTTAAAATAGTTCTAGAAGGGACTGGAACTGGCTGGGATGTGAGCAGGAGTTGACAAAATAGAGACAGTAAGTATACATAGCTCAGAGCAGTTTGATCATAAAGGGGAAGCAGACAGGGTGAAGATGGGAGAGGCTGACAAGGGAGGAGGTTTTTAACAGAACAGTAACAAGCATGATGGACTGCTGAGGGAAGAATCTGGGTGAGAGGGACAAAGTGAGTGTCCAGGAGAGACGGGAACTGACAGCAATAGCAATGGCACATTTAAGGGACGGAGCAGCTGTCTGCATCAGCAGGGGGAGCATCTTATTATCTACAGTCTTTGGAACTGCTAGGTAGGATAAGAATAAAAAGCAGGTCAACTTTTTGTTGGCTTTATTATTACTTTTTTTTTTTAAGAGATTTTATTTATTTATTTGACAGGGAGAGAGAGAGAACGCACAAGCAGGGGTAGAGGGATGAACAGGGAGCCTGATGCGGGGCTCCATCCCAGGACTCTGGGATCAGGATCTGAGCCGAAGGTAGACACTTAATTGCCTGAGCCACCCAGGCACCTCCTATTGTTGCTATTGTAACTGTTACGGATACTGCAGCCCTTGCTGCCTATACCAGGGGCGGCCCGCTTCTACTGTCCTGCGCTTAGTGTCACTGGATGATAGATAATATAAAGTTTCTGAAAAGAGAGGAGGGAACGGGATCCAAAGCACAGGTGGAATGACTGGCCTAGGATAAGGGGAACAGATTACCGTTTTAACCAGAAGGAAGGATGTAAACATGTCAGGCATAGACGTGGCAAGTCTCAAGTTTGTTAGCAGGAAGCTGAAGGGGCTACCCTTAAATGGCTCCTATTTTCCCCATGAGGTCATCTGCAAGACCCTTCCTACTGTGAGAAGTAAGGCTATCTAGCAGTCCCTTCTCTTGGCCTACCGCAATTAAATGTCTGATTTGTACTCAGTGAGCAAACTTCCATTTGTGCTTTGGCTCCCCCTGTAGGCCTACCCATGGGGCAAGAATATGCTGATCACATAGACTTGAGTATGTCTCAATGGTTTCTCATAGTAAACTGATAAACTGTTTGGGGTTTTTTTTTTTTTTAAGATTTTATTTATTTGAGTGCCTGAGAGGCTCAGTCGGTTAAGCATCTAGCTTCAGCTAAGGTCATGATCTCACGGTCCTGAGATGCAGCCCTTCATCGGGCTCTCTGCAGTAGGAGTCTGCTTCTGCCTCTCCCTATGCCCTTCCTCTCCTCTCATGCTCTCTCTCTCTCAAATAAATAAATAATATCTTTTAAAAAAAATTTTTATTTATTTGAGAGAGAGAGAGAGAGAGAGGGAAGGAGAAAGCATGACTATGGAGGAGGTGCAGAGGGAGAGAGAAAAACAGATTACCCGTTGAGCAGGGAGCCCGAGACGGGGCTCGATCCCAGGATCCAGGGACTGTGACCTGAAGCTAAGGCAGAAGACACTTAACCCAACTGAGCCACCCAGATGCCCCAATAAACTGAGTTTTGAACATGATTTGGCTTCTATGTAGCCTGGCTACAGGTAACAGATAACAGTTCTTTGTAGTCAGATCCACATTTAAGCAGCCAGAATACTCCTCTTCTCTGTCTTGCCTTGTTCCGCAAATACTGGCTTTTCATTAGCTGTCGCTGGCCCAATTTCTACCTCTTCTTTCTCAAGTCCTTTTGACATCTATCTGTTCATTAAGATATTTTAAATTGGCTGTCACTGCACTGACCTACTAGTTTCTGTAGGGAGGAATTTCCAAGAATAATATAGGAAATAAAACGAGGACCTCAGTGAAATATACTGGTATGTCACCATTATTCATTTTCTTATTCTATTATTCATTCAGTATTTACAGACCATATGCCCTGTGCAAGGCTTAATATTAGAAATATGAAGAATACTAAGTCCTCAAGGTATTTATAATCCAGAAATAAAATCAATTAGCTCCACAAAGAAGAGGCTCGAGGAAATGGAACTTTAATTGCAAAGGAGAACTTAGAAATAAAGAAAAAATTCTTTATAGTAGAAGTGATTAAAGCAGAAATAGATTATCAAAGGAAATCCTCAAATCTGAGTAACTTAAAAAAAATATGATGACTTAGAGAAAGACAGCCTTGCCTATAGGAAAAGGTTAGAGCAAGCTCTCTGGAATTAAGCACACCAGGACTCAAGACTTTCTGACATATAAAGAACCCACCAGTCTCTTTGCAGAAGGAATAAGGGAATCAATAGACAAGTTTATTAGGGTTCTTACCCCCAAATCCTCAGGTACTGCAATCCTTGAGTTTCCCTGCAGTACTTACTCTGTCCTCCTTATCTTTGCTGCTCTCGCTCCTCTCCACCACAGTCTGTGCTCAGGCATAAGCAAAATGCATTTTTTCCGTGACCTGGAATTTTCTGCCATTGAATAATGTCAGCGATACACATACACGCTACCACCCAAGCTCTGTGTAAATGATTTGATGACTTAGGTATTTTAAAAGTGCCTAGCACACAGCAGATGTTCAATTAAGATTCATTTCCTCCTTTCTTTCCTTCCGTTTTTCTCTCTCTCCTGGCAAGGAAGGGAGGGAAGAAAACAGGAACCAACAAAAGACAGATCTTCTGTTAAGATAGCATTCTTTGGGGTAAAAATACTGAAAAGGTTTAAACCACTTCTCATTGCCTACCTTGTGTCTGCGGGATGTAGGGAGACAGGAGTTTTGACCTTTTCTTTTCGTAGCCCTTCTGTGTGATGTCCCCTAAAATAGCAAGAAACAGAAATAGGTTACGCATTATTCTTCCTCTGTGGTTGTTCACTGTAAAAATAAAATTAATTACAGAGTGTTATAGAATTACCACATGGAGAGTAGAGGGGAAAAAATGTATAGTTCTTTGCCAAGGATTTTGCTATGTGTGATTTCCCACAGTCTTGGAGCTGACTTCTTGTGGAAAATTGTAGGGCTTGTCTCCACACCAATCTACCATAGCAATATGCTGCACACCGTGTCAGAGATTCCCGAGTTCCTAGGCACCCCTCGTTTCCCTGGTATTTACAACAGACCAAAAAGGAATGCTGCAAGCCTGGTAGACAAATGATCTCTCCAAAGTTTCAGTTTGACCACATGAATGCAACTGATATAGGAGGTACTCGACTATATTGCTATATGGAACCACGTAAAATCAAAAATGTAGTTCAGGTGAGGCCTTTCTGCATCCTAGTACCTATGCTTGAACCAGGGCTGGAATTCCCATATTTTCCCCTCGTGGTTCACTGATTTGTATTATTTATGCACCTGGATGTCTTTTTCACAAAGTTAAATAAAGAAAGTATATGCAAAGGACAAGTACACATGTAACAAATGCGATAAGAATAAGCTGATTTACAGAGAAAAAAATGTGGTGGAAGTGCCAAAAACTATGCTAGGTACTAAAGAAAAGGTAGCAAATGAATGGGTAGAGAGCAGGGTGAAAAGGAACAGGAAATGCAGGAGAACAAAAGTTCATTCAAGGGAGAATGAGTAATTCAAAGCTAAGGGAGTAAATATATGTTGTGAGATGATATGATAGAGCATTGTTTTCTAAAAAAAGGTTTTTTTTTAAATTCAGAGAAAACTTTATTTGAAAGTCAAAATTTAGCATAAAAAGTAATCTATATACTAAAATGTACAACACAGGGACTTGAAACCAGGGGCAGCGATTGTCAGTTGCTGCTAGCCTCAGCAGGGGACAGATGGAGTAGCCGGTGGGGAGGGAGCAGGGCTCACAGAGGGGCAGAAGTAGGGAAGTGACACTCGAAAACTGTGGAGTTCGGCAAGTTAGTTCACTCTTCCTGAGGACAATGGGACCAAGGGTAGAGGCCAGACAGACTACCACCCCAGTGCTCCTACAGTGATCTGGGCAGGTTAGTAGTAGCCTGCAGTAAAGACAGTGGTAGAAGGGATGGGAAGAAATGAACGGATTAAGAGAGACACTTGGGATAAAGACTGGGCAGGATCTGGTGACTGGATGGGTATGGGTGAAAAGGTTTCTGGCAGACAATGGTGCTCTTCCGTGACGGAGAAATACAGCAAGAAGTGCAAGTTTGGTGAGCTGAAGAAGTTGAGTTTAGGAAAGGCCCAGGAGACACACAAGAGGACATGTCCATCCAACACTGGCTATGTGGATCTAGAACTCAGGAAAGAGAGATAATTTTGGAACCATGAGGATATAGCTGAAAAATAAACTGATACAATCTCTTCAAAGTAATTTGGTGATTTCTAGCAAAATTTTGATTCAGTAGGTGCATTTTTAGGAATTTATTCAATGGCAATATTCACAACGGTGTACAAAAATCAAATAAGAATATTGCCTGATCTATTCTTTGTAATAAAAAAACTGGAAAAAGTCTAGATACGTATATTATAGACCATCTGTATCAGTGGCTTTCAACTGGGAGTGATTTTGTTCCCAATGGGACAACTGACAATGTCTGGGGATATTTTTGTCACAACTAGAAGAAGGGGTACTACTGGCAACTCAGGGACAGAGGCCAGGGATGCTGCTAAGTGTTCGGCAATGCACTGGACAGTCACGTGATGAAGAATTATCCAGTCCAAAATGTCAAAGTGTTAAGGATAAGAAACTCTGGGTCTACATAATAATGGGTTGGTATTCCAAATGTACTGACACAGGAAGATGTCTAAAATATATCAAAGGTAACAGGCAAGTTGCAGAACAGTAAGTATAACTGGATCTAATTTTGTAAAAAAACAGAAATAGGTATGTTTCCATATATATAGAAAATAGTCTGGAATATAAGGTATATATACATTAAATTAATGTTTACCCTTGGGAAATGGAATTATGAGGGGTTTCACTTGTTTTATATACTTTAACAGAGTTTGATTTAAAAAAAACAAGACTGGATGATTTGCATAATCTTAAAAATAAAGATTTCTTTCAATTAAAAATGAATGGTTCTATAGATATGTATTTGTAAACAATAACATGGTCACTGTGTGTGTGTGTGTGTGTGTGTGTACACACAGATTTATACATACATATATAAGACAGGGAAAAAGGCAAGATACTAAACAGTTTACATAGTATATTCAATTTCTGGAATAACGACTTTTACACATACACATGTATGCATAGAGAAAATGTGGAGTTTTATACACCAAAATATTAACAGTGGCTAGCTATGGCTTGCAAGTTTATAGAATCGTTTTAGCTTCTTTTCCTTTTTGCCTATCCATATTTTCTCATTTTTCTACAATGAACATCCATTATTTCAAGAAACAATATTTAAAACTACAATCACAACTACTTACTAGACTGCACAAACTGAATCACAATGTCCCTTCATCTCTGCTTCTCTAGTGAAATAAGAGAAAGCCACCGTGCATTTTTTTGGAAAAAGAAATCAAACCTTGTCAAATCAGCAAACTGAAGTTTAAGTGATCTCCAACAATACACACAGCTAACAGAGATGTGGGAGCCTACCAAGGAAATCCCTCTTAAAAAGGGGCAATCAAGTCTTCTATTGCAAAAAGAAACAAGAGAGCACTCATGAGCTTCCCTACTTCCACTGTACACGCACACCCCACTCCCTGAAGGGCAAAAAGGCCACTTATGCCGGCTCAGAATGCACCCGATAAAGTGAAAGGCCTTTTTAAGCTTGCTTCAGGATTTAGCGTCTCAATCATTTACTGTCAGTAACGGATCGTGGGACAGACTGGTAGACTTGGTATTCTGGACATGAATCAACTACTAACCACCTCAGGTTTGGAAAAAAAATCAACCAATGGAGTCCAACTCGACAATCAGCTCCATTAGATCCATAGATAAGCAAAGCCATCTAAGGAGACCTAGAAAATGAACTGCAGTGAGAATGTGAGGACTATGGTGATGAGCCTTTAAAATGCCCTCCCCTTTTCTATGACCACAAGACCCTGCTCAAAAGTCACCTCCTCTGGGACACCGGCCACCCCTTCATCACTTCTTGGTATCCCTTCGACTCCGCACACGCTATGACAGCACTTGGCACTTTGTTTCCACATCTGTGTCCCCACTAGACTGTGCACTTGAGGGCAGGGATTGTGTCACGTTCATGTCTGTAGCCCGCCCACAGCCCGGCACAATAGACACTTGTTGAATGAGTGACTGAATGAATTAGTAAGGTGGAAGCAGTGAGAGAAGAACAAATCTGAGACGCGTGTGCTTGGGTGGAAAACAGGAAATGGGAGAAAGAGAGGGCTTGACATTAGCAAGAGCTGAAAGGCCCAGGGAAAGAAATTTACTGAACCAAGTTTACTGAAACTGGACAGCTAGACTTCAAAGGTGACCAGAAAAGCCGCGCCTGCCTGAAGGGAGGAATATAATCCACAAGATCACTGGGCATTAAAAGCTGCAGGAACTGCTCCAGATATCGATGTATCCCTTAGGCAGAGGGCAAGACTAGACCGAAGGAATTCAGTTAGCCCACCTAACAATTTGTTATTCCACATCTCTGCCACTGACCACTGACAGACTGCGCTCATATCATTCTCATCACTGGTAGTTAACCAGTGTTTGCTACACTAAAGCAACATTTTCCAAACACCCAATTTTTGAGAATCACGTGAGGAACTTGTAAAAATACAAATTCCTGGGGCGCCTGGGTGGCTCAGTCAGTTAAGTGGCTGACTTTTAGTTTTGGTTCAGGTCATGATATCCAGGTCTTGGGATGGAGCCCCATGTTGGGCTCCCCGCTCCTCAGGGAGTCTGCTTCGGGATTCTCCTCCCTCTTCTGGTCCCCTTGCACTCTCTCTTTAAAAGAAATAGATAAATCCTTAAAAAAAAAAAAAAAGTTCCCAGCCCCTCCCGTGAAGATTCTGATTCACTAAATCTGGATTAAGATCCACCTCCTGTATTTCTAATCAGTGCCTTCCAATGAGTCTTCTTTTAAAAAGTTTTATTTATTTTTTAAAGATTTTATTTATTTACTTATTTGATAGAGAGAGTACACACACACAAGCAAGGGAGGGGCAGAGGAAGAGGGAGAAGCAGACTCCCTACGGAGCAGGGAGCAGGGAGCCTGACACAGGACTCGATCCCAGGACCCTAGGATCATGACCCAAGCAGAAGGCAGACAGACAGATGCCCAATTGACTGAGCCATCCAGGCGCCCCCCAATGAGTCTCGAGAATCACTTCTGCAGTGTGCTGGGCAGTTCTGACTTCATGTGAGGAGGGGACGAGAGAAGAAAGGAAGAATGCTGTCTGAGTGGTGACAGCCTCAAGGGAGAGCGGGAAGGGGGGCTCAGAGACACTCAGTCACACCACAGGCATTCTTAGAACAGATTTTTTGCCATCTGGCATATAAAACAAAAAGGAGTGCCATAACTATACCTATATAAAATTTGCATTAAAATGGCACAGATCTAAGTTAAACCTGTTGTTCCAGTTTTTTGAGAACTAAACAAATAAAGGATTAGCCTTCCCCTTCCACTAGGGTAAGGAATTTCTCCGAATTTCTCCGCCCACATAGGCACTTGGAAGAGCAGCCGTCTCCCAGGATCTAGAGCCCCCAGCAGCATGGAGGCACCCAGCTTGTAAGGACATACAGGGATCCACATGACTTCAGACTGTCCAGTTGCTTGGTACTGCCACAATATTGAATAGCCAAAACCAGACAAATAGAAAGATCCATGTGTGCGGTAGAACCTAAAGAAACTATGTTCCCGATTTCCCTCCTCACCTGCCCGGGATCAAGGAAAGCAGCTTGGCACAGGCAACCCAGGAAATCACCTTTAAGCAGAGTGAAGAGGGAGCTGGGAAGAGGTGCATGTGAGCGTGCTAGCCAACACCAGCCTCTCAGAGGTCAGCAGGGAGAGGAGGAAGAGTCCTACAAACTGGCCGGCCTTTTGAGAGTCTACTTACACGATGAGGTGGCACGGGGCTGTGGTTGGCACTTAAAAAGTTGGTCTAGAAAGAACTACATCTGGAGCACAGCCTTGCCACTTCCTGGCTTGCTGACTCCAGGCAAGTTTTATTTAACCTCTCGATAAGTCTCGGTTTCCACGTCTGTAAAATGGGTAATGATAACAGCTGTCATGCTAAGTTTTTACGGTGACTGAGACTACTTGGAATGGGGTCTGGGCTACAGAAAGTACCAATATCAACAAAGTCTTAGTGAAAGCCTCCTGAGGCCTACCCTACAGGCCAGGTGGAGACAGGGGTGGGCAACTAGGTCGCAAAGAGAGAAGAGGAAGGCAAACAGCATGGCTAATACTTCGTAACTGAGCGCTGTGGGGAGAAGCACAGCAAACAGTACGGAACCCGGAGGAAGCACCTCGAGCTCTGCCTGAATGGCGAAAGGAAAGCCTTACAGAGTGGGTGACATTGTGGTTGGGGTCTGGCCTTTCATTCTAATATCAGAAATAGGACATAAACTCCTAATGATGCAGTCACTATTCAGTTTACTCGTTTTCCTCTGCTGCTGACTGGCTCTATGTGGATATGGCCATGTTTGAGGGTTCCTCTAGGATTTTATCTCCCAGACAGAAGTAGAGCAATGCCAAGTAATTTTCAGAGATGACCTTGTACGGCACCCTGAGCAATTAGGTGCTAAATAAACACAGGGCTTGGGAAATTCCGCAGGGTCACCAAGTGGTATATATGCATAATTGTGATGGACAGAAAGCAAGGATTACAGTTCTGGCCATAAACTCTTTCTGCTCCAATGGAAATAAAAAGGTATGTGCCACTGCAGCTCTGCCTTAAAGTCGTACCTATTCAGTCAGGGGTGGCAACTGCCTGGGGGACTTTGAGGTGTCACGAAAACATTTTTCAGCAATAAATGGATGACACGCAGAGTATAATAAAACAGTATCTATGTCTTTAAGAAGTTCCTAGTCTAAACAAGTAATTATGATAAAAGTGACAAGTGTTACGCTAGAAATCATGTACAAAATTCTAAGGGCATAAAAAATAATGGTAATAAAAAAAGAATTATAATACTCCAAGAATAAATAATAACAACTCATGGAGGGCTTACTACGTGTAACAGTATCTGTTCCAAGAGCCTCACAACATCCTTTATGAGGTAATATTATTATCAGTCCCATTTTATAGGTGAGGCTACTGAGCCACAGAAAGTTTAAGCTCCGTGTCTGTCAGGCATGCCTTGTCGGCGCTATGCTTAGGATTTGAACCCAGGCAGTCCTGGCTCCAGGGCCCCTCCTCTTAAGTTCTACCCTATATTCATTTTATAGAGAGAGGCTCCAAATTGGGCCTCCAAAACTGGGAAGACTCCCCCAGAAATTGGGTCCTGAAGGAGGGCAGTCAGGACTGTTCTCAAACCCACAGCTGTGGAAGAGAATAGCAGACTTGGAGGAACAGAAGAATATAAAAGCTGTAAAGTCAATCTCTGAAGACTAGAGGCCAGCCGACTGCTGCTCCCCCAGGCCCTGCTGACTAGGGGGCCTCCCTGTTGTGCCTCCACCTGGGTGCTCCAGACACTTGCAGTTGAAAGCTGATACTTATCTCATGGGTCATCAATTTACTTCTTTGTTAATTAAATGCCTCCATATAATACAACCAGCATTCCAACCTTCCAAAATATTCCGATATCGATTCATCTGATTTGCCTAAAAATCCTCTTCAATAAACAGAAAAGACATTATCTTTACTACGGAACAAGAAACTGAGATGTAAAAAGATAAATGGCTTGCTTAAAGATATACAGTGAGACTAGAATCTGGGTCTCTGGCCTTTTCTTATTGTTCTTTGTCCATTGTTTATTTGTAGGTGGCCCCCAAATCAGATGCAGTAAAAGTATAAAACTAATCTGTTGTTCATAAAATGAACAACATGAGATAAACAATTTTTCTGACTCACTCCAAAATATAGATGAATTTCCAGAAGGAATTAAAAATCCACCCCCACTCCCCAACCCCCAGCAGGACCCTGCATGAATTGTCTCTTTAATTATCTTTTAAATGAGGCAGCCAAGTGTGGAAACCGGGTCCAACTGCAGTTAAAAAACAATCAGCAAAAAGTCATTATACATCATTTCTAAATATTCAGCTAACAGAGAATGTGGCCTTTCTCTTTTGTTAAGGCATAATTAGGAGGGAAAGAAATGAGAAACTAAGAAGAAAAACTTCTAGAGTCATCATCTGCCAATCTATACCTATATCTAATAACTCCCTCTATCCTCTACTTGTAAATCTTAGACCAGGAAGGTGGTACATGTTGGCTATGGCTGGAGATGGGGAACTAGGACTGGGGTTAGGGCCATATATATACCTGACATGTAAAGAGACACATATAGACAAAGAGCCAAAAATATAGCTGAGAATGTGAATGAGGTAGAGCTTAGCAAAACTTAAAAAGGCAGAGGATGTGAATCCTATCCAGGAGACGCTGGCTAGAAGACCAAGAACAATTTTTATTATTAAATTTTATCATGTTCTCCTTACAACAATTCTATTCAATGAATTACATACACCAGCCACCCACCCTCCAAAGATCCTCCCCTTCTAGAGGTGATAAAGATTCACAACAAATATGAATTTTTTTTCCCCCTAAAAGCATTGTTTTTATTTACACAGAGTTCGAACCACTTCAGCTGCAGCAGTGGGAGAGGTTCACAGTGACACAGAACAATGGCCTTACCCCATAAACCAGCTACCGGGCATTTTGGCCTTTGTCTTTCCCTATTTTTCTTGCCATATCTGAACTGAAAGTGGCCAACAGGACTCTAAAGAATTAAAAACCTTAAATTATTTTTTAAAACTCCTTGTAGTTTCTTTCTACACACAGATAGAATTAATCCTATGTTGAGAGAAGAGTGAAAGCTACAATATTTTCAGAGTTTAGCCAGAAATAAACCTCTGTTAAAATACTTCAATCTGGGGGTGCCTGGGTGGCTCAGTCGTTAAGCGGCTGCCTTCAGCTCAGGTCATGACCCCAGGGTCCTGGGATCGGGCCCCACATCGGGCTCCCTGCTCCATGGAAAGCCTGCTTCTCCCTCTCCCACTCCCTCTGCTTCTGTTCCCTCTCTCGCTGTGTCTCTCTCTGACAAAATAAATAAATAAAATCTTAAAAAAAAATACTTCAATCTGTTGAAAGGAGATAAGAATTTTTATTTTAATCTTATTTTTCTTTTGAAAATAAAAATCAGTAGGTCTAAAAGTCTTCAACTGGCAGCCTATAAAAGCTATCATCTTTTAACTCAAACTTGCTAATCTTACAAAAGATTTTCAAGGAAAGTAACTTTAGGACATTCAAATTTCCATTCTCAGTAGATGTCCTCTCACCTCATTTAGGACAATAACTAGACATTTTCCATGTCAAGAACTTGAGAATGAGCCCAGATTGCTTTCTTCCAAAACTCAAATCATAGAATTGTTTTGGCTGCACAGTTCTGTTTTCTAGGTCAAATATATATGACTTCTTACAGATGGTATTTCACCTAAGGCATCAGGCAAGTTCAAACAAATAAAAAGCAACAGAGTAAAACACTTGAAACACACTGAGAAACTGAACTCGGCTTGACTACATCAGCAGGCAGCTGGCTCAATGAATCCATCTAATGCAAAAGGTATGTTCATTTGTCCATTGGAAAAACTATGTCTGCAAATAAGAATTTGCTATACAAATGGCCTGGATGTCGAAATATAGCAGGAGGAATCCCTGAGATGGTTTGGTCGGTAGGAAAAGCATGGGTTCTAGCATGAAGCAGAACTGGGTTTGGACCCTGAGTCGGCCAATTTACTGGCTCTACAACAAGTTCCTAAACAAGTCGGCCTCAGTTTCATAATAGGTGGAACTGGAATAAC
>CM052807.1:63891376-63916637 GCA_028533885.1 Nasua narica | reverse complement strand
GGTGGGGAAGAGAAATGAAACAAGATAGGATGGGGAAGGAGACAAACCATGAGAGACTCCTAAACTCACGAAACAAACTAAGGGTGGCTGGGAGGTGGGGGGGTAGGGATATGGACATTGGGGAGGGTATGTACTATGGCAAATGCTGTGAAATGTGTAAGCCTGATGATTCACAGACATGTACCCTGGGGCAAATAATACATTATATGTTAATAAAAAATTAAAAAAAAAAACCAACAACAAAACAACAACAAAGAGGAGAGACTGCATTACGAGTCTCTAAAGACACACCAGGGTATACTCGATCTTTAGTAATAAGAGCCAACAAAATTCGTTACTTTGGGGGCTAGTAGTCTAAAAGAAGGAAAACTGACATCAAAGAGGAGGTACAAACATCTAAATCAGAAATGAGCAGAAATTAGTTAAAATGAATATATGTAAATTTATGTAAATGAAATAGTGCCACTGTGAACAAAACAGGATTCCATGCATCTAACTATGGGTGTTGTGACAATTTAGGGCTAAAACTGCAAATGCTGAAGGAAAAAAAAATTCCAGGAAAAGGGGGTTAAAAAAAGGTAGTATTTTTCTAACTTCTCTACCTGACTTTTATCTTTATGTTTCCTCAGAAAAATCAGGAAACTGTTTCTTTTGAGAACTGCTAGGTATATCACTTTGCCTTTCTTCTGGTATCCATCAAAATAATTTTTAAAAACCAGGCATAAGTAGTATCATCTACACCAATCACTGAATCTGAAGCAAACAGGTCATGTATTAGGCATTCCTTATCCATGATATAGAAAAAATGAACAACTGCTCAAAATCTAAGTATGTCATCTTGCAGGTACAAAAGTAAAGTGAAAATTTTATAAACAGATGAAGAATTTTGTTGATAGCCAATTCATACTGGAAAGCAAAGGTACACGGGGAAAAGTTTAAGTAGGGAGAACACTGCCGCGGCTACAGTGAGTGCATCACAAAATGAGCAGCTCCTTTGGGTCAATGGCAAGGGCTTTTACGGTGGGACAGAAAACAGATTATCTTTATGTGTATGACACAGATTTATGAACTCAGTTTCCAGATGTCAGGAGACGTGTTTTCTTCCCTAGTTACTCGTCCTGGGCAAGCTATAGTACTTCTCTGGGCCTCACTTTCCTCATCTGTAGGAATGAGGATCCAACGAGCTCTACATCTAAGGCTGCTTCTGATCCACGTTTGCTGAATGCCACTTGCCTGGCATTATTATGTGTGGCAAGTCAGGACCAAAGGAAGCTATCCAGCAGGCAATAAGATAGATGAGCTCTAGGACAGACATATAGATGTTCAGCATCAGCGTAGGAGGTGGTAAGTGAAGGCTTGGGTGTGAATGATATCATCAGAAGGAATGCAGTGTGAGAAAAGACGGCCAGAAAATGAATCCGGGAGAAAACGAACATTTAAAGAATGAGCAGAGGAAAACTAGATGATATGGGGCATAGCAGGGACACCAGGAGGGAATGGGGGAATGGAGGGAGGGAGGAGGAAGAGGGGAGGAGAAGAAAAGAGAGAAGACAAATAATGTACTGTCACAGATGTAAAGCAAGGACTGAAAAATACCCGTTGGATTAGACAGCTAGATCAACAGGACCCTAGGTAGAATAGTTTTAGGGGAACAGTGAAGGAAGACGACAGAAATATTTATAATACTGAAGAATGGATAAGAGGTGAAGTGAGAGTAATAGATTCTTTCTTACAAAATGTTTTGTTATAAGGTGAACGAGATATGGGGCAGTCCTCACAGGAGGCTACAGAGTCAAGGGGAGTGAGTCTTTTTTTCGTTTTCTTAAAGAGGGACAAATTTATATGTTATAGAGAAAGAGCTATTAGAAAGAAGCTGAAACACTGACTCAACCAACAAATACTAACATCTTCTTACCTGCAAAGCACTACTTTAGAGGTATGAGACAGAAAAGAACAGACACGGTCCCGAAACTTAATCATGGTCGTCAAGTTTAGTCTGGTCTCTTCCAGCATAGAGAGACATCTAAAAGCAATCATATAATTAGTGAGCAAATTACAAGTGGGCTAAGGGCTTATAAAGAGGTCGTCCAGGGGGCTGAGAGACCTCCGACAGAGGCTGTGGCAGGAATAGTGCTCTGGACCACTGCATGCAGGTTTAAGCCCCAGTCCCGGCCTACTCTAGGCAGCTGGGGAAGGCTGCTCTGAGACCTAAGAAGAACAGAAATGTCTAAATATTTTGAAAATGAAACAGGAGCTGGGGGCAGGGGACTGTGGTCCCACAGTGGTATGCGTCACATATCCCCTGTGAAGACCGTGAGCGGGGTGGGTCTGGACGGCAGGGAGCACAGCTGAAAACCAGTTCTGTGCAGCAAGGGGGGATGCGATGAGGCTCTGGAGGCAGTGAGAGCCCAGATCCCGCAGGGCTCTGGGCACCATTTGAAGGATTCGGGATTTTACTCCAAATAAGAGAGGAAGTCACTGAAGGCCTTTAAGCAGGGGAGGCACACGATCAAATACAGCAAGGGAACAAGGTAACGGACAAAAATGAAAATTCCTGAAAAAATTAGAAGAAATGAGCCCCAGAGCTGGGGGCATGGGTGCCCTCATGGTTTAGCTCCAGGGCTTCCCAAGCTATGCTGCGAATGTGGCATGTGTCCTCCATCTGTGAGTGCTCTACGGGTGTGGAGATGTTTATCCTCAGCCCTGGGGTCAGCCAGGCAGAGAGCTTACAGGAGCTGGAAACCCTGGGGCAGTCACCCCAGGTAGGCAAACAGCCTTTTCCATCCTGTTGTACTGAACAAATATTATCCTTTTCTGTGTTTGTCAAGATGCATGAAAGACTGGAAGTTTTGTAGAACTTTTAATATCTCTTTCTCTAAGAAAGGAAATAAGTTTTCGGTCCCAGTTTTCAGGTGACAAAGTGAGGCACAGGGAGATTGTGACCTGCACAAGGACACACACTGGGAGAGCCAGTTTTAAACCAGAAGGTCTGGCTCTGGGGTCCAAGGCCTTAACCACTACTGAAAGCTGCCTGTCTCAGGCTCTCTGCTGAGAAGGACTGGAGAGCTGGAAGAAAGGGTTTTAGTAAAGTCGCTGAGTTGCCACTAGAGGAATGGGAGACACATGCTCTGAAGCCGACGGAGACTACAGTCTGGGCTCTGCCAGTTAGTTGTCAGCCAGTTGTGTCTGAAAAAGCTAGTTAACCTCCCTAAGCTTCAATTATCTCAACCGTAAAACAAAAATAATAGAACCCTACGCGTTGTTACGGGGATTAAAAAGATAATACAAGCAAAGTTCTTAGTTCCTGGGATAGAGCAAAGCCCTCAATGGCATCTGCCGCTCCAATGGCAGAGGGAGTTAACTAAAACACTGGAGAGTGTGCCAGGCACTGCTAAGGGTTCAGGGAGATAGAACTTTTAGTAGCACCAATTTCTAGTTTTGTGACTTTCCCTAACAGTCCCTGCGAGAAGGCTGCTGGTTTAAATAATTTAGACCTGGGGTTTAAGAGCAAAGGAGGAGGAAAGGAAGGTAAGATGATGGGATCCAGACTAGCAAGTACTTACTGATCAATAACCAATCCATCAACAATGCTTGTTGAATAAAATGATTTGCAGGATCAGGAACCTAACTTCCATAACTTTATAAAGCGTCTAGGAGAAATACACTCAGAATCCATCCACACCACTCTCAGGAAGAAATAACAGGATTCCAAATGGAGAGAGCTGAAAGCAACTGGGGAGGGGAAATCTAGAGGGTATATAAAGGTTCCCCACCTGGCCAATGCTCCTTTCCTACTTCCCATACTTGCCTTGCTTTTCTCACTTTGAACCCATTAAAAACAAAACAAACAACAACAACAAAAAACTACTAAAGACAAAAATCATGTAAAGGTGATAAAGAATAGAGAAGACCAAAGTTACTTTATGTTTGAGAAGAAATACAAAAAACTGAAATTTTCTTGAGCCTCGTAAAGGCCTGGGCTAAGAGCAGAGCCTCTCAAAGAAAGGATTATTGCTGGTGCAGGGAGAGGCTTTGGGGGACTTACTGATGGAAGCTGGGGGATAGGTCTGTTGGAAGAGTGACCAAAGCGATGGGTTACTAGGGAAAGTGGCAGAGGAAGGAAGATGGAGATGAAAAAAACCATCAGAGGTAGTGGTGGGGAGGAAAAGGGAGTTCCTAAATCCAACAAGGTCCACCCTAGATCAAACATTCATAAAAGACAGCCAGATGTTGCCACTGGTTCCTCTTTTACCATGGCGAAATTTAAAATAACTAACTTGTGGTCACTATTTTTAAAGATTTAATAAAAACAACTCATACCCCTCAATGCAGCCTCAGCAAAAGAATACATGTTCAATGTCAATAATCCTCAGGAATAGAGGCTTTCTGAGCTAGTCTAGAGAAACAAGCAAAAAGAATAAAAATTATCTTGCAGCTACATAATTTGCAATAGAAAGCTGCCATGGCATTTCAGTAATCCAAGAGCTGATATCCTTAGCAGGTAAAAAAAAATTAGAGTAAAAGAAAGAAATATGATGAACTGCTTAAGGATTCTTATAAACTACTTGCAATTTTATAACACACCTATCCACCAATGTTTAGGAGCTGTAACTTCTGGTTGGCTGATAAAGTACGGAGTGTGTGTGTGTGTGTGTGTGTCTATTGTTCCCCTAGAGATATTTAAATCTCCAATATCATTACCAAAAAATCTACTTCTTTCCTGTAGTTTCACTTGAAGGGGAAAAAAAAACAATAACAAATTCCTTCCTAAAATAGCAAAGACAACAATGCGAGGAATAATACTTCAGTTTGAACAGATATTTCCTGTACTTCACTCAATGTACTAATCACAATCAAAATTAGGAATTAAAGAGAAAAAAACCCCACAGCTGCTATATTCCCTCAAAAAACACCACAAAAAAACAAGTACACCATTCTCTGTCCACACTTGCCCCTCAAACAAGATACCACCTCACATCTGAATATAGTATTTAAAAAAAACTCTGAATACTATCAATATGTGAAATGTGAATATTAAGCAGGATAAACACTCCTCATGACAGCGGTGGTAGTCATAAGAAAAGCCATTATTCCACAATAAATGCTAGAAATAATCAAACGCCAGTGTTCAATTCTATAGAGCTATACACTTAGAATTTTTAAAAAATTTACTAAAATTCCTGCATTACAAATACTCTGTCACTAAGAATTTAAAATACTATTTCCTTATTCCCTATCCCATTTGAAATGTGTTTTTGTAATAGTTTTTTTCAGAATGTAATTTTGTTTTAACAGAACTTGAAAGATGAGGAAACATCATTATAAAAGCCAAGTATAAAAGGAAAAAAAAGCCAAGCATAAGCAATTTGTGTGCCAAGGGGTTAAAGGAAAGACAAGTGCCACCATCATCTCTTCTTTTGTCTTACATAATAGAATTTTTAGCTGGGCAAAACAACTACTGGATAAAGACCACATTTCCCAGTCCTCTCAGTTAGGTGTGGTCAAATAACTAAGTTCTGGCCAATGTGGTATGGACAGAAAAAATGTGTTACAGCACGTCCTCTCCTTTGCTCCCTCCCTGATGGCTGAACTGGGATGTTGGTAGTCCGCCATCACAGACCACGCGCTGACAGACAAATCCAAGGACGGTGAAGGAACAAGACAGAGCCTGAAGCCCAAAGACCTCCTGAAGCAGGTGCCACGCTAGTACAGACCAACCACAGGACACAGAAACCAATCTCTACCTAGTTAAATATCTGTTATTTGGGATCTCTGTTACATATAGTCAAACCCATAATCCAACAAATACACAATAAATGAGATGATTTCCAGTCAGTGGCAGCAAATAATTGCTGCTACTTGATGTTCTCACCACAACCATTATAAACCATGGTACTGAAACTTTTAAAAGGTCAATTAACTGTTATATAGGTGAGATATACCCTTATAAACTTTGCAGTGTTAATCCCCCTTGATAAATCTTTTCTCACACCATCTTACATCATGAGATTTTGATCTACGCTGAATTCTTACAAAGTAAATCTGGTTTACTTATTTGAAATCACAATACTGCAAAGCAATTTTTTTTAAAAAAGATTTTATTTATTTATTTGACAGAGAGAGAACACAAGCAGGCAGAGAGGCAGGCAGAAGCAGAGAGAGGAGCAGGCTCCCTCCGGAGCAAGGAGCTGGATCTGGGACTCGATCCCAAGACGCTGGGATCATGACCTGAGCCGAAGGCAGGTGCTTAACCAACTGAGCCATCCAGGCATCCCACTGCAAAGCAATTCTTAAACTAATATAAAATTATCTAAGTACACACATTAAAAGTCTTGGACTGGATTCATCAATACATTGTACCAGTGTTAATAGTTCTAATAGATGCTGTTTCTAAGTATCTAAACGAAATGCTAAACATGCTAAACAAAAGGTTTAGCACAATTAAAATGGCATTTCTGCATGGTACTTGTGTTTATTTTTATTCTTGAAGTTAAAACAGCAAGCACTTGATATGCTAACAGTTCCCCCATCAAAATGTTATCTAAACTATCAGTTAAAAATAGAAAAAAATTTGTGTGAACACAATTCCAAATTACTAATTTGCCAATTGTTGAAGAACTACAGTCTGGAAATAAGCAAGCTGTTTGAGGAATGATGGTTTTCCTCTATTTTCAGACTAAAAGCTTGCTGTACCAGAGCCACTAGTAATTCCAGGAAATTCTCCAACCTTTAATCAGAGCCACTCTGCTTTTACTGATTACCCTTGATCATGCTTTAGTATAAGACTGTTTTTGAACTTGAGGCACCTGAGTGGCTCAGTCAGTTAAGTGTCTGACTCTTGAATCCAGCTCAGGTCATGATTTCAGGGTTGTGAGATCAAGCCCCAAAGATTCTCTCTCCCTCTCTCTCTAAAAAAAGAGAAAAAAGAAAAGAGGAAAAAAAAAGTGTTTCAACAAAGACCTTCGCCTTACTTAAAAGATTTTAAAACTACTGAATATATAACTAATAGTCCTAGAGAATAGTCTCCTTTTCAGTAGTTGAAAAGAAATGCTGTCAGGTAAAAGAAAGGAAGAAAGATAAATCACTGGGAAACACCCTAACTGGCTCAGTCCATAGAGCATATGACTCTCAATCTCAGGGTTTTAAGTGGCAGAGTTTACTTTAAAAGAAAAACAACAACAACAACAACAACAACAAAAAACCAAAAAAGATAAATCACTGTGAAGAACTGATGTGATGAAAAGAAGTAATGAGATTATCTTAAAAGTTTTTTTTAAGATTTTATTTATTTGTCAGAGAGAGAGAGCAAGCAGTAGGCAGAGGGAGAAGTGGGCTCCCTGCTGAGCAAGGAGCCTGATGCAGGACTTAATCCCAGGATGCTGGGATCATGATCTGAGCTGAAGGCAGATACTTAACTGACTGAGCCACTCAGGCATCCCTTAAAAAAATTTTTTTTGATTTAAAAATTCCTGGATCTTCCATACCTGTGTGATCCTCTAGAAGTCAAACACGTCTGGGTTCTGAGCCTGGCTCATCACTTACCAGCTATGTCTCTTTTAACAAGTTACTTAAGGTTGTGGGTCCTTGCTTTTTCCACCTATAAAATGTAGAAAGCCACGCTACCTCACAGGATTATTAACAAAGATAAAGGGAGATAATGTAAGTAAAGCTCCTAGCAGAGTGCTTAATCCAGGGCAGACACTCAATAATTGTTAGTTTCCCTCTCCACCCACTCTGCCCCTACAACCAACCATCAAAATACATCTTCGAATGAATTACAAATGAAAGGGTTTTGATGTGGGCTGAACACTTTTTTGCAGTGGGTGGTATTTATGTCGAAGACCAGCTAAAAACACTTCTCTGGAGAAAAACGTGCATTCACACAAAAATTTGTACAAGCATATTTATAGCAGCATTATTTATAACCAAAAAGTAGAAACAATCCAAATGATCATCAGCTGATGAATGGACAAACCAAATGTGATACAGCCATACAATGTAACATTTTTTAGCCATAAAAACGAATGAAGTACTGATACATGCTACAACATAGATGATACTTGAAAGCAATATTCTGAGTGAAAGAAGTCATTCACAGAAGACCATATTCTGTATAATTCAATTTATGTGAACTGTCCAGAATAGGGGGAGGATGAGAAGTGACTGCTAATGGGTACGGGGTTTCTTTAGGGGTGATGAAAGTGTTCTAAAATTAGATTGCAACGGAACTTACTAAAAAATGCTGAATTGTATACTTAAATGGGTATGTGAACTACATCCCAATAAAGCTTTAAAAAACTAGGAAATGCTAATTCAAAGTAATATATGCACTCCTAAGTTTATTGCAGCATTATTTATAATAGTCAAGACATGGAAGCAATCTTTTTTTTTTTTTGACATGGAAGCAATCTAAGTGCCCACTGACACATGAATAAAGAAGATGTGAGCTATATATATGCATGTATATATGAGATATATATGTGTATGTACACAATAGAATATTACCCAGCCATGAAAAAGAATGCCATCAATGGCCATTTTCAAGAACATCGATGGACCTAGAAGGCATTATGCTAAATGAAGTAAGTCTGACAGAGAAAGACAAATAACATGATTTAACTGATGTGGAATCCAAAAAAACAAAACAATTGAACAAACAAGCAGAAACAGACGCATAAGTACAAAGATCAAACTGATGGTTGCCAGGGGCGGGAAGGAAGGATGGGCAAAATGGGTGAAGCAGCATGGGAGGTATACAGGCTTTCAGATATGAAATGAATAAGTCATGGGGATGAAAGGTAAAGCATGGGGATATACAGCCAATGGTGTAATAGCATTGTATGGTGGCAGATGGTAGCTACACCTGTGGTGAGCACAGCATAACATATCAAGTTGTCAAATCACTATGTTATACACCTGAAACTAATATGATATTGTATATCAACTATACTTCAATTAAAAAAAATAAATAGAGGCACCTGGCTGGCTCAGTCGGTGGAATATGCAACCAATGATCTTGGGATTGTAGGTTCAAGTCCCATGATGGGTCTTAAAAATAAAACTTAAAAATAAAATCTTTAAAAAACAAACAAACAAAATAAAGTCTGGGCATTTAAAAAAAGTAAACAGCAAACAAACTACACTGCATCTAAAATTTAATAAGCCAAATCACAGCTATTCAAAATATACTGTCATCTGGAAAATAAGGTACATTGTGAGTATGTGTATATAAACTTCTATGTCATGTACAGGAACCTTTAGCAGTTTGTCTTGTATTCCTTTCTGTTCATTAAATACAATGGATGCCTTATCTACTATGCATCTAAAACTGTATCCGCTGTGTATCCTACTTGGGCGAAGTGAGAAGAGCCACTCAATTTCCCGTACAACTTAATTCTCTTGTGGAATGCTAACTGCTACACGTTCTTTTTAAACAAACAGAATACTTTGAAATTGACCCACAAGAGAACATAAAGCAAGTTACACAATTTTTAAAGAACTGGTATCATACAGACCACTTCATCTGTCAACAATGCAATCAAGTTATAAATCAATAAAAGACAACTTTAAAGGGCAGCCAAAAAAGTGGTCTACTAATGTGCCATTTTGTGTATGTAGTATATCATCACTTGATATTAGTACCTAAGGAAACAGGCTGAGGTTGGATATAGGTTTGCATACTGTCAACAGATTTCCTCGGTAAGTTTAATACATTTGTTTCTCAAAAAAAAAAAAAATATATATATATATATATATAGTCAATCATATTTAGAAGCATTAGAGAATCTGCTATTTAAAGGATTCATGGAGTAAACCTTGTGTATTATAATTATTGCCTAATTCATCTGTACCTAATTCTTTCAAAAGCTTATTCTGTATTTAGCAGGGTATTCACTGTACTATCACTATCTGAGAGAATACAACCCATCAGGAGCTTGCATGAGATGCAAAACAATTCAGAGAAAGGAATTTGGTGCTCTGGTCAGTGCCAAGGTCAACATTTCCCCCAGTGTTCTTCTAATTCAGCAAGCCAAGGCCTGGAACCAGTCCATGGCTTTATCACTGTGGATTTATCCTTGGGCAGTTCCTGAGAAAAGACCTCCACTGGGTCCTATCCTAGCAGAAAAATGGGACCAGGCTTTAATCACCTGAGGGGACCAACTAGCTTAAAAATTGGAAAGACAGCCAATAATCTTCCTCATGGCTAAAACGGCACACACAGTTAGAACTCTCCCTTCTCCTTTCCAGGCTCAATGTCACTGACCAACTTGAGCCTTTTTTTAAAAGACTCAGTTCCCAACTAATATATCTGCTTCTCATTAGACTAAGCAGTGGTCAGAGACAAAACTAAGCATTCATTTCTTGCGCTGTGATATTCTCTCTTCTCAACTCTTCCATTCTGCCTACACCTCTTTTCCAACTAGGATGTATCTTCTGCACACTGTATTCTTCCCTAATTTATAAAAAGGCATGACTCTATCTATTTTTCCCTTTAAACCTATATCACTTGTTTATTTGCTTGAGAAAAAGTCATTTTAAATATTAAATACTGAATTTTAACTAGATACCAATTATACTGCTAAGACATGTATTATTAAATTATATAAACTTCTGTACTACCATACATGAGTGTGCATAGTCCTGCTTTATTTCTGCTTCCTCATAGATTCCTAAGGGGGAAAAACCAGGAACTACTTTAGTAAATGAATATAAAAGCTTCAAGTTGGAAATATATGAACCTGCTCAAGGCTGACAAAGGGGATTTCCAGAACTTCAAGAGCTCCTTTGTGATCCGGCCCTGGGTGACTAATAACAAAAATGAGAGAATTTTTGCTCTCTGATCACAGGATCAGAATGCTGAATTATATAATAGTAGTAGTAACTGTGACAAACCGGGATAGGACCGGGCAGAGAACACAGGGTGAAGATGGTGCCTAGCATCAGAATCATACACAGACAGATTTGGGTTCTTTAGAGACTGAGGCATGAGACAGGGTAAGATTTAAGGGCTAGAATAAAAGCAGGTTAAATATGAAGCAAGAGGTAGTAAGAATGCAGAGAAACATTATGGAGGCCAACAAAAGCAGCCTACAGATGCAAGAGAAGTGGTCACTGAACTGGCTAGGAGGTAAAACCCAAATATATAAAATCGTAATATATTTTATATAAAATATAAAAAAAGCAAACATGATTTCAATTAAAAGGCTCTCTCTGGCGAGCCCGTTCCACACATTTTGTACCGTCCACATAACGATACAGAAGCATGCACATACGTGTTACTAATGTCAATTCTCATTCAACCAACGCCAATGGCCTGCAAGGAGTCAGGCACTGGTCTAGGCACTTGGGGAGTGCCAGAGCAAAGATTCCCTCGTAGAGCTCCTATGTGAGGGAAGAGACAGACAACAGACGATAAAGACAACAGGGAGACAAATGACATAGTGTTAGTAAGTGGAAAGTGCTAGAGACAAAGAAATTAGAAAAAGGAGCTCAGGGTATGGAGGAGTCAGACGGAGGAGGCAGGCTGTAGTATTTGATAGGGCAATCCAGCGGAACTCATTTGACAATGTAAGATCTGAAGAAGGAGTTAGCCATGCAGACATCTTGGGGAAGAGCCTTCGAGCAAACACCTTCCAGGAAGAGGAACGGGCTATACAAATCAATGAATTGAGAAATATAAACATGTTTTAAGTTTTAACACTAGAAACAAGTATCGGCCTTTTCCCAAACACTTCTCTTTGGAAAACAATTTTCTGAGGCAGTTAAAAAAGATCAATTGGAATGCCTAGATTTTATAGAAACATTTTAAAAAGCAATCCACAAATTTAAAATCTAATCAATTAAAATGGTTATCTAAACAGATAGGTGACTATTCTCCTGAGCTATTGGGATGGTGGGGGTGGGGGGAGGATAGTGAGTAGTGAGCTGTGAACTAATGTCATGCTAGGCTCCCAGGGCCCGGCCTCTGTCAGGCCTCCTCCATTTGGTTCCCAGGGAGAGATCACACTGCTATCAGGCTGCTCCCCCACACAGGAAGTGCATCTAGTTTGGGACTGGTAACAGGGAGATTTGTTTTCCTCATTGGTAAAGTGTTATTTACACCCACATTTATGCACACTATAACAGTGGCTTTTCTGTGGAGAAGAGCAATCAACTTATTCTAGTATTAATACTGTTAACAACTAAAACAGTAAATTCTAAGAAGTAGTTTGTCTTCATCAAATGCTACTGGCAGGGGCCACAGGGCGGTTTTGGAAATCCACTGAAACGTCAAAAGATGTCTAAATTAACTGGCCTGGTCATAAGTACAAAAGAGAAGGATGGAAATGTATTTAATTCCAATATATATGCTTCTGGAAGTTACTTGTTTCCTACCCTGAATGAATAAATGTTAATTACTAACCATCATGAAACAGCTCTTTCTGGTTCTATAAACTGACACCATCTCCCAGCCATTTGAGGTGGCTTACGAATTAAAAACAAAGGTTCCCAATATTTCAATTTTTTTTCCTGTTCAGTTGAGCTGCAGGAAATGGAAGCAGTTGAATGTGAATGTAAATACGGATGTCCTTACAGAACTGCTGTCATAAATTACATGACCAGGAAAAGAGCAAAACAATACAAAAGATCATAATCTCAAAATCTCCTACTACTATCACAGAAAACAGGTAATTTTTATAGAAATGGTGTTGATGATAACAGTTAAACTAATAAATAACAACCAGTGACTCTAATCTCCCTCAGCAAAGCCTATAATTACACCCTGTCAAGCTTTCTCTGTTATATCATATGGCTATCTGGTTATATGAAGAAATAATAAAATCAGAACATCCCCTCAGGCAAAACAATTATGCAGTGTCCAAGAGTCTTTAAAATATTTATATGTGTTCATCCAATATGTCTTCTAGGAACCTTCCCAAAAGAAAAACAAAACTTTGTCCACTCAATGTTATTTTTATAGAGACAAACGAACTGTGAAAAATCCAAATGTTCAACAACTGGGAACAGTTTTAAAATTATTCTAGAATGCTATGTATCTAGCAAAAAAAAAAAAAAAAAAGGTATTTACTAAGAATTTCGATAGCAAAAAAGAATTATCTTCGTTTGGGGAAAAAAAAAAAACTTCTTGAATATACAAGGTAGACAACATAGACAGCATTGGGTTTTGACATAAAATGACCTGGTTGATGATCTGGTTTCATTCTTCACTAGCGCCATGATTTTAAGCAAGTACTTTCTAGCCATCTATCAGTGCCCTCATCTGCAAAGTAGGGACATGAATATCCAGCATATCTGCCCCACAGTGGTCTGTGCGCTTGTGTGTGTGTGTGAGAGAGAGAACCAAAGCAAATTAATAAATCTAAAAACCTTCTGAAAGATTTTAAGAAAGTATCATCGTCATCATCAAAGCTGCTTTTGAAGGAATGAATAAAAAAGGGAAAGGAGATATGGTAGTTTACATTCTTGCTAGACAAAGGAGAGAAGGAAGCAGACTGACTTATAAAATTACCCGTTTACAAATGACCAGAGAGATGAAGCAGTGTCATTCATGAAGAACTGGAGCTGTACAAGGATACATTTTTGAGCAATGTGAGCAGCAGTTAAAAAGCCAGGTAAAATAATATGGTCCAAAAGTCTCTAAGGAGAGGAGAATGGAACATGGGTGGTGGAGAAAGGTAGTGTGTGTGAGGGACCCAAGGCAGGCAGACAGAAGGACTCATGTTAAGATTCTCCTTAAGGGTAGGGGCGCCTGGGTGGTTAAGTCAGTTAAGCTTCCAACTCCTGATTTCAGCTCAGGTTGTGCTCTCAGGGTTGTGAGACAGAGATTCTCATTCTTGTTCCTCCTTTCCCTCTGCTCCCCCCCCACTTCTATGCCTATGCGCATGCACTCTCTCTCATGCACTCTCTCTCCCTCTTAAAAAAAAAAAAAAAAAAAAAAAAAGAGTAAAAAAACAGTACAGGGGGCGCCTGGGTGGCTCAGTGGGTTAAAACCTCTGCCTTTGGCTCAGGTCATGATCTCTGAGTCCTGGGATGGAGCCCCGCATCAGGCTCTCTGCTCAGTGGGGAGGCTGCTTCCCCCTTTCTCTCTGTCTGCCTCTCTGCCTACTTGTGACCTCTCTGTCAAATAAATAAATAAAATCTTTAAAAAAAAAAAAAAAAAAAGGAGTATAAGTCCAGGACTAAGACTACTTAACAAAACTATGTACAAGTAGAATATATCATGAGATGCAGGTTGTATCTACTGTTCCCCAAGACACCGTCATGACCATTACCTTAATTAAGTGGATTACCCAATTTTTATAAACTGGGATTCTTAGCTTGCCCTTGCTTTAAAGAAAAAAAGTCCTTTGCTCATTAATGAAGAAATAGGTGTGGATGACTTGATGGTATTAAAGAAAGAAAAATAAGTCAATCTCATACTTAGAAATTACTGAAGTTATTTCTGAATCTTACATCAGTTAATTACACAGCTGCTTTGAACCCAACCTGACGGAATTAAGTGTGACCACGTTCCGCAAGAGTGCTCGCTTCATGCCAGTGGGAGGCAGAAAAGTATACTTGCCAAATGTGATAAAGAGAACTCTGAAGGGCTGAAAACAACCAAGCCAATAAGTAAACCCATCAAAAGAACTTTACTGTTGAATTTGCAACCTTTTTCCTTAAATGTGAGCATTCACCTTAATATAACATATACTTTATACTCACAAAGATTGAAAAGATGATACAAGGGAAGCTGTAAAATATTATGAAAGCACTCCATTGTTTCAGCTTAAACAGGAGCTGGCATTCATTACACAGATGCCACTCTGTGACATCCATGACAAAGTCCAGGACCACGCAGGAAAGATGCAAGAGTCCTCCTCACAGAGTCCCAGCTTGGGGTTCTCACAACGACCCCCCTCCCAAAGCTCTCCTCAGTCGGTCAAACATCACATATCCCATCACTCAAAGAGGTGATGCTCATTTTTTTCATAACACTCCTGCATGCATAGAAGGCCACAGCACTACTTGATACTGTTATATTAACATAACATTTTCACTTTAACCTTTTCCCTCTCCAGAGTAATCAGAATAGTGAGTAGCTGCTGTCTGCAGATTCTTAACTATGAGCACAATGGACAAAATAAGAAAATCATTTCTATGAAATACCATAATGCTGACAAAGAAGATCAACATTTCAATATATAAGATGCCAGCTTTTCAAACACCTTTGCTTAAATTAAAATAACTTTTAGGGGCGCCTGGGTGGCTCGGCTGGTTGGGCGGCTGCCTTTGGCTCGGGTCGTGGTTCCGGGGTCCTAGGATCAAGCCCCACGTCGTGCTCCCTGCTCGGCGGAGAGCCCAATTCCCCCTCTCTCTCTGCCTGCAGCTCTGCTTACTTGTGATTTCTCTCTCTGTCAAATAAATAAATGAAATCTTTAAAAATAATAATAATAACTTTTAAAGTGATTTAAGTTTTGTTGTCATATAAATGATGGATTTCCCATTCCAATTTGCACTATGCAGCCT
The DNA here is from genome assembly GCA_028533885.1 of Nasua narica. NCBI lineage: Eukaryota > Metazoa > Chordata > Mammalia > Carnivora > Procyonidae > Nasua > Nasua narica. Next base: position 63,901,127 of record CM052807.1, on the reverse strand, counting down.
GTAAAAGAATGAAGTAAATCTGTATGCGTTGAAATGGAAAGTTCTCTAAGATACACTGAGTAAAAAAGGGCAGGAGAGTTTGTAGAGTGGAACTTCCCCTGTATAAAGAGTATTGTGCATCTATGCTCAAAGGATTCACAAAAGGCTGGAGAGACATGTGAGCTGGAAACTACCTATATAACGAAAAACTAGCTTAGATCATTTTTAAAAGCAGTTAGTGGAAATTTTCTGATCTTATATAAATCTCTGACTATATTTCAAGCAAATATTACCTATTCTGTCATAAAAAGTAAAAATAACCAAGCTTCAAAGAAATAAAACTAAGACCAGTAATAGCTATTTTTAAAAACATGCAAATCAGATTTAGCTAAATACCTTTGGTTACCGACCTCCTGTTACTGAATCCTCCGTCTATTTTAATTCCAATTGAAATGTGCCTTTTTTTAGGATCATCCAAACCAGGTCAACCGGTCTTGGACGCATGTCAAATGGGAAGTCCAGGCTGGCCTGGCGCTTACAAAGCCATTTGGACTAGATGAGCAGGAAAAGTCCTAAGATTCAATAGCCCCAGACCAGCCATGCATAGTAATGACCATCCTCCAACTATCCGCACACACGGCTTTTGTTGACCTGTTGAACCAGCATTTGAAGCTTTTAGACACAATCCTATTCATATAGCCAAAACTTTATCAGACCCTCTTGCGATTTGTCACCTTTTCATTTTTACTTGGATTATATTTTTAAAACATTCTATCTCCGCCAAAGTCCTTTTTAAATGCTAAGTTCTATAAAGCACTGATAAATGAGGTGGAATCCTTTAAAAAAAAAAAAAGATGTATTTATTTATTTTTGCACACACTTGAGAGAGTGAGAGCAAGAGCATGAGCATGGGGGGGGAGGGGAGGCTTGGCAGAGGGAGAAGGAGACTTCTCATTGCCTAGGGAGTCTGATGCAGGACTGGATCCCAGGACCGTGGGCTCATGACCTGAGCGGAAGGCAGGCACTTAACCAACTGAGTCAAACAGTCCCTGGAGATGGAGTCCTCCTTATGTGAACCAAAGTCTTAAACCCACAAAGCTCTCAGGTTGGAATACTCTCTCAAAAGTGCTATAAAATTATTCAGCTTTACTGAATATTGTTAATACACAAAACACAACAGGAGAGAACCCGTGTTCCAGAAGCGGAACTAGAGTTACAAGATTTTAAAGGCACAAAGAAATCCCACTCTTTGAGGGTAGAAGAGGGATGGCTAAATGTAAAAGAGAAGATAGGAGCCCTTCAGTATGTTCCCCGGAGGCCATGTGCCAGACACAACTTATTTAATGCATTTCTCATACATTTTTTTACTCTATCTGGAGATTTTTCTTCTTTGAATAAATGACTTATTTTATAATGTAAATTAGTACACATCCTTTTGGATAGTACATTCAGCTGTCACAAAGTAAGAGAAAACTGTACTTGAGCAACATGGATTTGCCTCCTAAATGACTGCACTAACTATAATCTTTATGTACTTGAAGCTTTCTGTTAATAGAACCTTACCACTTTGAGTTTACTCACTCTCCAGTTCTTCTTCTTCTTTTTTTTTTTTTTAAGATTTTGTTCATTTCACAGAGATATGGCAAGAGAGGGAACACAAGCAAGGGGAGTGGGAGAGGGAGAAGCAGGTTCCCCAATGAGCAGGGAGCCCCACATGGGGCTCCATCCCAGGATCATGACCTGGGCCGAAGGCAGACACTTAAAGACTGAGCCACCCAGGTTCCCCTACTCTCCAGTTCTAAATTTATTCATCAATACACAAAGGGACAGGAAACCTACCAGTTAAGTGTACCACTAGGTTGCTAATAACACACATTACCAAGTCTGCATGGTTTTACTCTTGTTATAGCCAACACCTGCCAAAGTGTTATTCCTTTTAGACCTTGAACCTGAGCTTCGTGATATTTATTATGGCCAATTTAACTTAATGGTACTAATGAAAATAATGTTTTAAAGATATCATGTTATTCAAAGTAGAGTTCCTCCCTCTGAACACGAAAATGTCGAAGCAAGCCAAAAGAATTACAGTACAGCTAAAAGCTAAAAGGTCTATCATGGATTCTGAAAGACAAGACCTTTAAGATTTGTTACTCAAGACACACTGGGGCTGACACTGTTAAGTTATTTTGTGTTGTTAAAATAAACCAGATAATCTTATCTAAAAAACAGGCAAAAATAAAAACAGCAAAATATTTAAATTGTTTTAAAACCAAGATAGGCAAAACATATTTTATCACACATCAAACTATAAATACCTTTTGATGTCATATTTGAACTGAGCTAAACTTTTAAAATACATCATTTCAATATTTCTGATGGTCTTTTCCTATTTGACACTTAGTGTTAAGTTCTAGATTAATAATTTGGTCATTAAGGGATGCCTGGGTGGCTCAGTTGGTTAAGCAGCTGCCTTTGGCTCAGGTCAAGATCCCAGCGTCTTGGGATAGAGTCCCGCATCAGGCTCCTTGCTCCGCAGGGAGCCTGCTCCTCTCTCTGCCTCTGCCTGCCTCTCTGCCTGCTTGTGTTCTCTCTCTGTTAAATAAATAAATAAAATATTTGAAAAGAAAAAATAATAATTTGATCATTAAGCTACTGCAACTTAACATAAGGGGTTATACTGATTAAGTATATAATTCTTAATCTATGTCACATGATGAGATAATATGCATAAAAGCTACTCATTAATATGTTGACTTGACTTCATAAAATTTCTTAAAATCTGCTAAGTTCTAAATTTGACCCAAACACCGGCCAAGTAAAAAAGGGAAGAGTTTCTTTCCTTCTAGAGACCTCATCTATTAAAAATTAAACCTAAATTGGGGCGCCTGGGTGGCTCAATGGGTTAAAGCCTCTGCCTTCGACTCAGATCATGATCTCAGGGTCCTGGGATCGGGCCCCACATCCCCGCATCCCTACATCTGATGCATAGGGCTCTCTGCTCAGCAGGGAGCCTGCTTCCGCACCGCCCCCCCCCCCACCTGACTCTCTGCCTTCCTGTGATCTCTATCAAATAATATAAATAAAAAATCTTTAAAAAAAAATTAAACCTAAATTAATTCTCACAAAACCCCCTGAGGTAAACACTATCCTTACAGGTGTGGGTATCAGATCAAACAGAAAAAAGCAAAAGCAAAAGATGTCACGGTTCACATTCAAACTCAGGATGACATTTGGTTCTGTGCTCTAAGTACTAAGGCAGCAGCAGAGAAAGGTTGGTTGGGCTCCAACATCTCAAACTTGAAACGAAACAAAAAGGAGTGTTCCCAACAGGAACTACTGATTTCCTGATGATGCCCACACATCATCTCCATTTGTGGCCTGAGGTGATTCGCTAATCTCTGATGGGCTCTCTGTCATATGTAAAACGGGTGGAATCATTTGTAAGGTTGGGACATATCTTTAATGAGCTGCTGCTGTGTGTTTAACACAGAGTCAACATGTTCTGTATCTCTAGGAGACTAAATTCAGCTCTGGTCTTACACCAGGAGCTACACATAAATTCTACTTAGTGTATGGGTTTTAATTCCAACAAGTGTGGAAAACAGTGAGAAAGGCTGAAGTGTAAAATTCAAGTTTAGCTCAGATTGTGATTTAGTTGCCTACCAAAGGAAAAAGAAAGAAATAGAATTAAAATAACCCTACCAGATGGGATAAACAAAAAGACAAAAATCAACAAAATAAAAACTTAGAAGAATTTCAGGTTCAACAGCTGGGCATTAGATTTAACCCCCAGCTTCTTGTACATGGGGAAGTGAGACAAACTACTTGATTCCTACTCTTTGAAAAACGGTATACCTAACTTGTAAAAGTAGATTCCAATGTAGGTTCTGGTCCATAAAAAAAGTAAAATGTTATAACATGCAATGTTATAACATCAAAATTTGATTAATCTGTAATTTTATATTAAAGTCTCAATTCCTGTTTTTAAAAAAAAGTGCTTTCACTGGAAATGACGATCACAGTAACGACCCTCTAGCAGCTGGTGCTGTAATAATTACAAAAATGATTCACTCCTTGGGCCACAACCATGAATCCTCAATCATTTCTCCAGTGGGGACCACAAGTGGCATCTTTAAAGAGAGAAGAAAACCATGCTGTCAATGTTACTAAGAAGAAAGAAAAGAACTCAGCTTGAGGATCTTAGAAGATAATTAGCTCCAATCAGCATTTATTTCCACTGTAATATTCAAATTCCTCCTCTTAACCTCTTCTAATTTTTCTTCTTGATGATCCTAAATCACTCAATTGTTAAAATTCCAGTAACACAAAGAATCCTCCCTCGGGCTCACAAGAGCCTGCCTTATCTGGTCCGTTTATGCAAATCTACGGACCCCACCTCCCATCACTCTCCTCCTAACCCACCCGCCTCACACCCCTCGCAGCTGCTCAAATACAGGAAGCTTCAGGAATCTTGTACCAATCATTTCCTGTGCCTGAAACACACTTTCCCTTGACTTTCTCAAAACCTGGCTCCCTGCTCATCATTCCAGTGGTTTCAGTTCAAATGGCACCTCTTCAGAAAGGCTATTCCTGACCACCCTGGAAAGAGCAGCACTCTCTTACCTTATTAGTTTTTTTTTTTTTTTCAAAATGGCAAATAACACACTATGGTAATTACTTACTAAAGAAAATCAGCCATCCTAAAGTAACCGGCAGGATCACTGTCACAATTTTAAATTAATAAGACATTTAGCAATCACTTTATTTAATCAAGCGACTTCAAAGGTACGGAACAGAAGTTCTGAACATTAAGAGATTTTCCCTTATACCTCCCTAAGACTGCACCCAGCAGCTGGGTTAAGATGGAATTAGCGTTCACATAGTCTTCTTACGGGTGCCTGCCCACCACCCAGCAGAGGGAAGCAACTTGCAGGATAGAAAGACAGCTTGTTCAGAGCATTCCCTAAAAAAGGTTCTTCTGATCTCCAGTGAAATGCCTATTAGGGAAATAACTACTGTACATGCATTTGAAAAACACACTGGGGAACTCTGAATCTTGTGTAAGTACAATGCAGTAGCAGTACTAACAAAACAATCTCTAGAGCTGTTTCACCAATATATTACTTCAAGGTTGGTTTTCTTGGTGGGGGGGGCAGTGTATCTGAACACTTAAGTCTAGCTTTGCCCTGTCAGTATTCTACAGCTACAAAAACAAATCCTAAGCCTATAGATTACATTTTTATTAAAGCAAATAGTCTCAAGAGACAGTTTTCTTTAAAATGTCTTTCCCAGGGGCACCTGGGTGGCTCAGTGGGTTAAAGCCTCTGCCTTCGGCTCAGGTCATGATCTCAGGGTCCTGGTTGGTATCAAGCCCTGCATCGGGCTCTCCGCTCCCCGGGGAGCCTGCTTCCCCTCCTCTCTCTACCTGCTTCTCTCCCTACTTTTGATCTCTCTCTGTCAAATAAATAAATAAAATCTTAAAAAAAAAAATGTCTTTCCCATACTGGGGCACCTGGGTGGCTCAGTCAGCTGAGCGTCTCACTCTTGGATGGAGCCCCATGTCAGGCTCTGTGTTCAGTGCAGAGTCTGCTTGGGATTCTCTCTCCCTCCACCCCATTCCCTCTCTCTCTCTAAAATATATAAATAAACCTTTAAAAAAAAATAAAAGTTCCTTCCTATATCTACTTTTCAAACACAGCTAGGACAGAGTTTAAAGCATAACACTGCTTGTCGTTTTGTTCTCTGAGGCCCCAAAACAGAAATGCAGGCAGACCACCTGCAGTATCTGACAAGTCAATGGAAAACTGAAAGAAGCAGGGAGGAGAGCAGATGAGAGAAGCATGCGTGGCACACAGAGTACATGTGGATTTTCAGCTTTCAGAAATGAATTGTAAAAGGTTAAAATGTAAGATCTCGAAGCACAGGAGATAATACGGGGAGGAGGAAAAAAAACTGACAAAATAGTGAGACTGGGACTAAAGCCAATTCCTAAACTATCCCAAACTGCCATAAGTCATTTCTATCCACCTCTATGAATTAAAATGAGGATGCTAATTTTATTTCAGATAAAACTTAATAAATTGTCTTATGAAAAATCTTCCCTCCCCATGAGACACCTCCACAGCCTCTAATAGGGCAGGTATCCAGAAGAAGGAGTGGTGAAAAGGTAACTGCATTAATTAGTCATCAAGTAAATATTTGAATAAGGTCCAGATAGCAAGTGAAAGGCAAAACAAGTGGGGTCTAAAGGCTGGGTAAAAGTCAATAACAGAGTATCCACTGAGTCCAAGAGGACAAGGGAATACTTGTATTAAATCATCACACTGTACACCCTAAAAAGTAAATGAGTAAGAGGACAAGGGAAAGGGTAAGAGAAGAGACAAGGGGATCCTGACTTGGTATCAAGCCCCAATTCTGTCTAGAAGCTTCATATATACTTCCAACTGGAATGCAGAAAGACACCTGCCTAAAATACACAGGTGTAAAAACAAAGTAGTTGCATCTGGAAGAGAAAGATATCTAAGAGCAGACCAGTTTATAAGTTTTAATTAATGTATACTACTGATTTTATGATATATTTGCCATGGTTCAAAATCCAAAGATACAAAAAGATATACACATAGTGAAAATATCATTCTCGCTCCTGTTTTCTAGTCTAGTGCTTTCCTGAGAATCTGCCCAAAGATGCATACACAAGCAAACCACATTTTCATGTGGGCACATTTTGACCTAGATATCTGTCATAACCTTTTCCCCAGTAGTCTTTCTTTTAACCAAACTCACTGGCATCACATATCTACAGATTACCACTTTCTAAGAAGCTGACTCCTTCAAGATGCTAAAAATGTCTCGAGAGAAGTGGCAGAGTAGAAGTGCTGGACTGGGATGGGAAGTCTGGGCTCCGGCCTCAGCTCTGCGCAAGTTTGGGAAAGTCTCACTACTCGCGTTGTCCCTCATCTTATTGGCCACCTCTCAGGTCCAGGTCAAGGTCGGCTCCTGCCTGGACTTGCCCCAGTCCCTCTATCTCCTCCAAATAATCCACCCCCTTGCTTCCTCCAAGCCATTCTACTCAAAACTAGAGCTGAAATAATTTTTTAAATGCAAATTGTGTTTTTATGTAAATGCTCAGCTCTTTTACACTTCTTTTTGCCATTTTGGTGAAACCAAGAACTAGGTACACAATCATCCACAGTGAGACTGGCAGAGCCTTCAGAGATCACTTCTTGAGTCGGAGCCCCTCACTGAACACAGGAAAAGACAGAAGTCCATGGACACAAAGTACGTGGGCCACAGCTAGAATGCAAAGGTTCACAGAAAGCCACCATGTGAGAACTTGAAGGTCATTCATTCATTTATACATAAATGTTGACTGTAGGCTGGGCACTGCGCTAGGCGTCAGGAACTGCACTGAACAGAGAGATAAGATCCCTGACTTTATAAAGCCTGTATTTCCAGACACATTTCTGGAAAAGAAATACTCAAGGCAATTACAATAGGTCCAGATTATTGTAGTCAACTTCCAGTCAGTCTCTTGTCTTCTCTTGGCCTCTGCCCTATTTTTCCACATACCAGACAGAGTTGAGTTTTTTCAACTGTGAATCAGATCCCGCCTATACTTTGTTCAAAATCTCTCACACTCAGAATAAAATCCAAATTCCTTACCATGGCCTGTGAGGTCCCGAGTGATCTGGCTCTTTTCCCTCAGCTCTTCCGCATTCACTCCACTCTGGCCCCACACCTGCTGACCAGTCTCCCAAGGCACTTCGCTTGTTCTTCCTCAGGGACTCACTTGCTGTTTCTTCTACCTAGAATACTCTTCCCCCACAGTCTTCACATAATGCTCTCTGACTTCATGGAAATCGTTGCTGAAATGTCTCCTCCTTTGGCCACCATCTAGAATCGCATCTCTCACTTCAGTCCAAACCCTATGGCTGCTTTTTTTATATACACAGCAGAAATCACAGTCAGAATAGGATATATTTGTGGTCTTTCTGTTTCCCCACTATATGTAAGATTCCTGAGTGTGTCTACCTTGTTCGCTATCTCCCCACTGCCTAGAACAGTGTCAGGGACAGAGTAGGCATTTAATAAATATTTGCTGGAAAAAAAAATAGATGATATGACAAAGAACAGACTGAGATGGCTAAGCGGCCACGTTGGGAAGGGTGATCAGAAAAAGGGCTCCCAGAAGAGGTGACATTTAAGTGGTAATCTTTTTTTTCTTTTTTTTTTTAAGATTTTTTATTTATTTATTTGAGATAGAGACAGAGAGAGAGCACTAGAGGGGAGAAGGTCAGAGGGAGAAGCAGACTCCCCATGGAGTTGGGAGCCTGACATGGGACTCGATCCCAGGACTCTGGGATCACGACCCGAGCCGAAGTCAGTTGCTTAACCAACTGAGCCACCCAGGCGCCCTTAAGTGGTAATCTAAAGAACAATAAGGACAAGCGCCAGTCTATGCGGTGGAAGTGCAGGTGTCCAGGCCCTGGGGCATGGGAGAGCCTGGTGTGAAAGAGGACAGGTGTAGCCACTGCCTAATGAGGACAGGGAAAAGCAGTAGCTAAGGCTGGAGAAGATAGCGGGACCTTAACAGCTATGGTAATAGAATAAAATGGGGGTCAGTAACATATTCTACATGAAATGCCATCATTAAGGACCAGGCAAGGAGTTACATGATAGTTAAATGTTTTTTTTTTTTTTATGATAGTTAAATGTTTTTAATAGAGTATTCTACCTGCTGTCAGGAGAACAGTGGATAGGAGACAACTACAAAGCCCAAAGACCAATTAGGAAACTCGAGCAGTTATCAGTTGAGAAATGACGGTGAATTAGCAGTGGAAGTGCAGACAGAGAGAAGTGGATGTATTTCAGACAAGTATTCAGGCAGAATTGATGATCCATGCTAATGGCTGGATGGGGATGGGGAAGGATTTAAAATGATTCCCAAGATTCTGACTTGAGCAACTGGGTGTATAAGGCTCCTCTTACTAAAATGAAAAAGAATTGGACGGAGGAGCCAGAACTCTCCTGTGCACCCATAAAGTATGGATCATTGGTGACTGATCTCCAGGTAGAACTCCGAGAACAGGTGGGGGCTACAGATATATAAATAGGAGTGACCAACATAAAGACAGAATTTAAAGCCATGGGAGTAGGTGAAATCACCTAGTTAGTGCAAATAAAGAGAAGTGAGGCCCAAAACTGAGCTTGCAGGCGAGCCAGCGCTGAGAGGTCAGGCAAAGCAAGGGAAGGCAGTAAAAGAGAAGAAGGGCTGGTTTGTGAGACAATGAAAATGACAAGATTCCATCACAGAGGATCTTGGTGCTCTTAGCAAGAATTGCTTCAGTGAAGTCATGAGGAATAAAAACCAGAGTTAAAAGAGTGAATGGAAGAGGAGAAAAGGTAGGAGAAAGAAGAGACAACTCTTTTGAAAGGTTCTGCTGTGAAGGGGAGAAAAAAATATCACTAACTACAGAGAGAAGCTGATTCCACAACGGATGCTTTCTTTCTAAGGATGGAGTGTACCAGTACACAGAGCACATCTATATACCAACAGGGACGCTCCAGCAGAAACAGAGAGCCTGAAGGGGGCGGGGGGAGAAAGAGGGGGTGGGGGGCCGGAGAAGTGCCATGGTCTTTGTGAAGGAGATGGGGGGGGGTGCTTCAGTCCCTTCAACATGAAGGGACTGAAGCAGTGGCTGGGGGGCTAGATGAAATGAATTATCTGCTCCAATATAACCAAATGGAGGGACAGGAGAGAAGAGTAGCGTCC
>CM052807.1:63845417-63891276 GCA_028533885.1 Nasua narica | reverse complement strand
CCTCTTGGAGGCTTGTGGTTATGTCTACATAGAATTCTAGTAAGATTTTTTGTGTACAGTAAATATTTCTTTCAATCAACTTTATTATCCAAATATATACCAAGAATTAGATTTATGATACCATCTTTGATCACTGATCTAATAGAAGTAAATGTTCCTCCCTCCACACACGCACACACAATAGAATAATATGGGCTCTCTGCGTTCCCAGAATTTGATTCAGTCATCTGATTATCAGCATCTTTAAAAAAGAAACCAGACAACAAACCAAACAGAAAGAAAAAAATTACATAATCAGGGGATATGTGACCACAGAGTGAGTATCTTATATTTCTGGATGAAATTATACGCTGACACTTGAGCTAATACTTTAAAATAAAGGGGGGTGTAAGGGCGCCTGGGTGGTTCAGTGGATTAAAGCCTCTGCCTTCCGCTCGGGTCATGATCTCGGGGTCCTGGGATCGGGCCCCGCATCAGGCTCTCTGCTCAGGGGAGCCTGCATCCCCCTCTCTCTCTGCCTGCCTCTCTGCCTACTTGTGGTCTCTCTCTGTGTCAGGTGAATAGATAGAATCTTTAAAAGGGAAAAAATGATATAAAATAAAAAATAAAGGAGGAGAAAGTGAAAATGAGTGGAGGATATTAATGAAATTAGAGTAGCCACCATGTGTTGGTAATTACTGATATTGGGTGATGGGTACACAAAGATTCCTTATACTGTTCTACCTATATGTTATGAATATGGTATATGTTAGGAAATCTCCATTTAAAAAGGCAAAAACAATAATAAAAGAAATCTAGAACAATAAATGTAATTATTTTATGCTTCCAATATAAACTAATATTCCAAAGTTTCATAAATTTCTAGTTTGCTCCTTTAGCAACTAATCAGGAGAAGAAGCTAATCAGTTTTCCAAACAAAACCTGCTTCATTCCTAAGTTCCTACCCTTTTCTTTTGTCTCTTTTGGGATGAAGCCCGTCCCACTGCGCCGTGTGTCCTACTGCGTGTGGCCTGCCCGGGGCCAGCACAGCCCGAGATGAGGGCGGGCACCACTGCCTGACTCGGGCGCTCGGCTAGCTGCAGGTTGTCACACTAGGCTCTGACTGGATCACTATCAAAGGCAGCATTTTAGCCTCAAGAAAAGAAAGAGAAAGAAGTAAGATATCAGTTACCATCTTTTCTTTCCTGCCTCCACAATTTGCTAATCTCCATGGTGCATGGAACCACTGTAACAGACAAGCCGACCTTCATTAATTTCCCTGTTAGCCGACCACAAGTAAAGTAAGGACCAGGACCACAGCATGCCTGACAGCGGCAAAGGAGTGAACGGTCCTGTGCTTCCCAGAGTCCCCAGTGCCTTGGTGAGGTTAATTTATACCAGAAGTAGCTTTTAAGGACACTTACCATTGTGGTGAATGTGGGTAGCAAATGGATGTTATGGAAGAGAAATCAGCACTGGGTAATCCCCCTCCTGGGACAGAGGGGGATTTCTTTTCTTCTATTGGCAGTCTCCTCCATCCCTCCCACATCTCCTTTCACCCCACCCTCTTCTAAAACCAAACTTGTGGCAAATAAGATGAACTAGACACCATAAGGCCGGAAAGAACCAAAACCCTATTGGATGCCACCGCTCTAGTTCAGCCTGCCCAGCTGAGGGTAACCCGACTGGTTTTACCGACAGAACAGGTTGCCCAGGAGTCCGTACATGATCTCTGAGAGCCACAAAGAACATTTTCTTTGCAGTAGCAGTCTTAGAAGTTTTTTAGCTTATGAGTACGTATCTATTTCAGCGATTCCCAAATCTGGCTAATTAGAAGAATTGCTAGAGGCATTTTTCTAAGACTCAGGTGGGGCCCTGAAATCTGTATTTTAAGTCATCAAGCAGTTGTACTCAAGTTTAGAAACTAACGATGCATTATGACTTAAGGTACAAACATAAGTCAAAGAAGAGTAACCTACCTCTAAAATCCTTAATTATTCTGAACATAAAGTATTTTCTCCAAAATAAAACCACAATTCTAGATATGTAATGTAAAACCAAACTGTTCACTCAGCAAAACATATTAATAAAGAGCTAATAAATAAAAAGGAAGGACTTAAATAAAGCAGGATCTTGGGGCACTGGGTGGCTCAGTCGGTAAGTGTCTGCCTTCCACTCAGGTCATGATCCCAGGGTCCTGGGATCCAGCCCTGAGTCAGGCTCCCTGTTCAGCAGGGAGTCTGCTTCTCCCTCTCCCACTCCCCCTGTTTGTGTTCCCTCTCTTGCTGTCTCTCTCTGTCAAATAAATAAAATCTTAAAAAAATCCTCTATTTAAAAAATAATAAAGCAGGATCTTTTAACACTGGCATTATTAACATATGGGGCAAGACAATTCTTTGTTGATAGGGGCTATGCCATGAATTGTAGGATGCTTCTATCCTTTGAACACAAATTCCGTGGAAAACTCAATGTAAGAACATAATGAGTGATTTTGTTGAAATGAAGGCAAGCTCTGACTTTCTACTAGCCAGTCACATCCCCCCAAGTTGTGACAACCAAAAATGTCTCTATACCTGCCCAAATGTCCGGTGAAGGACAAAGTCACCCCAGTCCAAAACTACTGGACTAAAGGAACTTGGCAAAAAATAGAGGAAAGGCTAAAGTAGATCGGGGGTGAAGATAAAGAAAATAAAACTGTCGTTCAAAATGTAAAGCAATACCAAGAGGAGCACTGTTTTTAGCTCTTTATTTTTATTAAAAACACAACTGACAGAAATGGACTTAAATTACAAAAGGGAGCATCTAGAGGACTCAAAAGAAAAAACTTCTTAACTCCTGAGGCTTATTATAGTCAGGAAACTGGAAGGCCTTTCCTGGAGATAATCAGAATGAAAAGACTATGAAAGGACTCAAAAGGTGTGGGGCTACAGTGTGTAGGTCTCAGAGACCAATGGGGGGCCCTTTTGAGTCTGAGAATCTCTCCAGCCCTGGAGCCTGAAAGACTCCTTCAGAAAGAAAGCATTTGACTGACTCATAGTTAATATCTCCCTGTGGACTCAGGTCCATGTGATATGACCAATTCCTGAATGCACACATAGTAAGCCAACAAGGCTAGCAGGTTTGTGGCCCTTCCCTGTGCTTTTGTCCCTCAAGGCCAAGGTGAGGCTATGAAGCGGTCTTTTCCTTTGTGCCCAAGGTCACTCCCAGCATTTGCCTAGTACCTGTCAGAGGCCAGCAGCTGGGAGTGGGGATTTGACCAGTAATGGTATTCAGCCCAGATCTGTGCACCTCCAGGGTGTAGCTCACCAAAAGAAAAGGCAAAAAGGAGAAATTAGAGAAGAGAAAAAGAACTAAGTCAAGTCAGAAAGTACTTTACTATAAATCAGCAGTTCCTAAAAATGTGGCCCTTGGGTTTCTGGAGGTCCCTTGAGAACTTATGGAGGTCCACAAAGGAAAATAAATGTTTTACTAATGATATTAAGACATTATTTGCCTTTTTTACTGTGTAAAAGTCTATTTGAAATTTTTATCTCTCATTCTTTTTTTTTTTAAGATTTTATTTTTATTTATTTATTTATTTATTTATTTATTTATTTTTATTTATTTATTAATTAGGAAAGAGAGAGAGTGAGAGAGAGCATGAGAAGGGAGAAGGTCAGAGTGAGAAGCGGACTCCCCATGGAGCTGGGAGCCCGATGTGGGACTCGATCCCGGGACTCGATCCCGGGACTCCGGGATCATGACCTGAGCTGAAGGCAGTCGCTCAACCAACTGCGCCACCCAGGGGCCCATTTATCTCTCATTCCTTATCCATAACAATGGATTTCAAACTTCACACTCTTAAACTATTTGCACTGATGGTGTAAAAGTAATGGTGAGTGAAACTGCTGGAATCTTAGCACAAATTAAGATGGTGGCGACCTAAGCCACACACTCACAGTGGAAGTTACTGATTTTATTACAACTTGACACTTAAGTACGTACCTTTTTAAGTCTGTGTTGTCTCAAAGAAAAGCACTCGCATAACTGAGTTATGGGCTGAACTGGATGCCCTTTTATTTAACACCATTTCTACTTGAAAGAACAAATGATGGACAAACTATGGTTATTCAGACTTGAGTATCTGGCAGATCTTTTCTTGAAAATGAAGGAAGTGAGCCTGTTACAGGTGACACTGATGACAATGATGAATTTCAGTGAACTAACAGTGATTTCAAGCAAAAGTCACAATTTTGGAAAACTTAAGCTTCACAGCTTCCTAATACTTGGCATTTTTTCCCTGATGAGATAGGAGGTGATATTAACAAATAAATTTTGGTATCATATAATGAAATGTGTCATAATTTACAAGATGTACATAACTTAGTGATTATGTTAAAAAATGTTAAATGTTATGTTAAAAAAATCATCCATGGGTAATAGCTCCATTCAAAGTATAAAACAGGTAGAAGGATTTTAGTGTAACATAGTATGAGATATTAATCTACATGGTTTCATATTCTACACTGTAACTTTGAATAGACTACCACTTGAGTTTGGGTATAGTACCGAAGAAGAATAAGTTATCTAAGAAGGCTATTAAAAATATTTCTGGGGGCGCCTGGGTGGCTCAGTTGGTTGGGCAACTGCCTTCGGCTCGGGTCATGATCCCGGAGTCCCGGGATCGAGTCCCATATCGGACTCCCGGCTCTGCGGGAAGGCTGCTTCTCCCTCTGACCTTCTCCCCTCTCATTCTCAGTCTCTCGCTCTCTAATAAATAAATAAAAAATCTTAAAAAAAAAAAATTTCTGATTTTTCAGGATGCCTTGGTGGCTCAGTCAGTTAAGTGTCTGCTTTCAGCTCAAGTCATGATCCCAGGGTCCTGGGATCAAGTCCCACATCCAGCTCCTTGCCCAGTGGGGAGCCTGCTTCTCCTTCTGCTTGCCACTCCCCCTGCTTGTGCTATTTCCCTGACAAATAAATAAATTAAACCTTTAAAAATAAGTAACTAAAAAATAAAATATTCCTGATTTTTCCAACTGAGGCCAGATTTTCTTCATATACTTTGACAAAATAATTTATCATAATGAACTAAATGAAGAAGCAGGTATGAGAATCTAGTCATTAGAGTCACAAAAATGTAAAAACAGTTCTTCTCACTAAACTTTTTTTTTTGCTTTGGAAAATGTTATTTCTCATAAAAGTATATTACTTGTGATTACAACAATTATTGTTATTTTAAATAAGCTAAATATTTTTAAAATACTTGTCTTAATTTCTAATATGGTAAGTAATAGATATAATACACTTCAAAGCTCTCTGAGCCTCAGTAATTTAAGGGTGCAAAGTTTGAAAACCACTCTTATAAAGAACAAAAGGTAAAATTTTTAAATAGTTTTTAAAGAAACTGCAGTGATATACAAATAGGGGACTGTTTCATCTTTTAAAAGTTATGAAAATTCAGCAATAAAAAGGAACAAAAAGAACTAATGATATACAAAGAAACCTGGATGAATCCCTAGAGAACTAGCGGAATAAAAAAAAAATCCAGGGTGCCTGGGTGGCCCAGCAGGTTAAGCAAATGCCTTTGGCTCAGGTCACGATCCCAGGGTTGTGGGATGGAGTCCTGCATCCAGCTCCCTCCTCAGATGGAGTCCTGCATCCAGCTCTCTGCTTCTCCCTCCTTCTCCCTCTCCCTCTACTGCTCCCCTGCTTATGCTCTCTCTCAAATAAATGAAATCTTGAAAAAATTTAAAAAAAGAAAAAAATTCCAATCTCAAAAGATTACATACTCTAATGCTACTTCTATAATACTCTCGAAATGATAAAATTATAGAAATGTAAAACAGGTAAGTGGTCGCTGGGGGGGGAGAGTGGAGCTAAAAGTAGGTGTGGCTATAAAAGGACAACAGGAGGGATCCTTGTAGTGATAGAAATGTTTGTATCAATGTCAATATCCTAGTCATGATATTGTATTACAGTTTTGCAATATGTTACCAGGAGAGGAACTGAGTAAAAGGTAAATGGAATCTTTCTGTATACTTCTTCACAACACATGTGAATCTATAATAATCGCAAAATTTTAAATGTAGTATTTAAAGTTATGAAACAAATCAACAGAATGTAGCATGATTGTATCAAAAATCTAGAAGCTATAAATCCTGTCTACCAAAGTCAAATTGATTAATGATACCTTTAAACTAATATTTTTCATATCTTAGGAATAAAAATTATTCTTCAAAGCACCTATTGTGGGCGCCTGGGTGGCTCAGTTGGTTAAGCGACTGCCTTTGGCTCAGGTCATGATCCTGGAGTCCCAGGATCGAGTCCCATATCGGACTCCCGGCTCTGCGGGAAGTCTGCTTCTCCCTCTGACCTTCTCCCCTCTCATTCTCAGTCTCTGTCTCTAATAAATAAATAAAAAAAAATCTTTAAAAAAAAAAAGGCACCTATCGTAAGTATTAATTCATTACAGTTTCTACAACACGGCAGACACTGCCAGGAAAAGGGAATATAAAAATGAATAGGACATGGAACCTGCCCTCAAGGTGTGCACAGTGTAGCAGGGATGACTGAATGGCAAATGAGTTCTCGGAATGCAATCTGGAATGTGCAGTAACAGAAGTCCAAACAAGGTCGAATGGGGGCATAACTGCATAGGAGACAAGTTGACTTAACAGAAAAGGTGACAAGTGAGTAGAATCCTAAAGAGTGAAGAGGCTGTTGCAGGCAGAAAACAGGGAAGAAAAGGATAAAATACAATGCAGGATTTTAAACAAGAGATTTGTTTTGTCTTGTGTTTTTATAAAGAAATCTGACAACAGTACAGGAGGAAGAGATAATTGAGAGGGCTACCAAGTTAGTCCAAGTGAAAAATAGGACAGGCAAGATCTAAGGGGGCAGTGGAGGACTGAGAGAAGGAAACAACTAAAAGGGATGTTTTAGAGGGAGAAATGATAGGACTTGCTGAGCTAGGACAGGGTTAGCCAAACTTTTTCTGCAAAGGATCAGATAGTAAATACTTAGGCTTTGCAGGCCACAGAGGGTCCCTTTGATTGGTTAGAACAACTGCTTAAAAATACACAAAAACGGCACCTGGGTGGCTGAGTCATTAAGTGTCTGCCTTCGGCTCAGATCAGGATCCCGAGGTCCTGGGCTCGGGCCCCGGACCAGGCCCCTGCTCGGTGGGAAGCCTGCTTCTCCCTCTCCCACTCCCCCTGCTTGTGTTCCCTCTCTCACGGTCTCTCTCTCTCTATTAAATAAATAAAATCTTACACACACACACACACACACACACACACACACACACACACACACACACCTCCTACGTCTCTGTCTGGATTTGACCCAGCAGTCACAGCTTGCTGACCTCTGACCTGGGAGATAAGCAATAAAGAGGGAGAAAGAGCTAGAGGTGACACCCAAGTTTCTAGCCTAACCTAGTGGACAGGCTGAGGTGCCACTCACAAAAACTGTGAACACGCAAAAAAAAGGCAAGAGTTTCTGAGCTGCTACTGAGAGAGCGGGGGAAGAGATAAGTTTATTCTTAGATGGGCCAGATGAAACTGTGAAACAAAGTGTTGGATATACTTATATGGAGTTCAGAGCAGAGGTCTGGGGAGGAGAGAGAGAGAGAGAGTTGGAAATCATCAAGATATGAAACAGTTAAAACCATGTAAGTGGCTGATGGTGAAGTGAAAAGAAAATGGTCTATAACCTTGGTGAACACTAGGGGAGTGGGGCGAGAAAAGGGGTCTGTGAAGAACACAAAGAAGAGACAGGGAGGCAGGTATATTTTAAAATGCCAAGGGACAGCGCAAAACCAAGTCGTGGACCTTATTGCTGGGAAAGAATGCTAAATGCAGATGTTTCAGAAAAGCAGCAAGAACTGCCTATGGAGACAATTCTCATGGTTCTGGTAAACAAACGTTTGCCATAACGTCCGAGAGGCCAATTGCTTTAAAGTCTGTTTCCTAAAACAAACTGCCCTGAAATAGTACCTCCAGAGGTTAGTGCTATAGTGGGCTTCTCCACCAAACACTGTAAATACTGTCCAGGGCTCAAGGCTCATCTCTATCGTTTTTAACACCTACAGTACATTAAGGATAAGGTTATACAGACTGTGCTGGAATCACCAGATGGAATGAAAAGGAGTCAACACCAAGTTGTAGGTGGCTACAGACGAGGTAGACCAGGAAGAAATGGACTTAAAATGGGATGACAGGTAGACCAACTAGCACAGAGTGTTCTATTAAATCTGCAAGTTACTTGACAGGTACTCAATTTTATTTGTCTCTTTACACCCTGAAGCACCCAGAAACAGCTTTATACAGTAAATGTTCAAGCAGTTATCTGTTTAATGAACGGGGTGTTTGTGGCTGATGAAGCCAGAATTCTGACTTTCAATTAATGCTTGTATTTGAAGATTTTATGGAATTCACTTCTGGATTATGTGCTAATAGTGGCGGTCAGATTTAGAGGAAAGCCTAAAAGGATACTCAACCATTTCATTCTGCCCAATTGAAAACATGGAACACCCTATGTGGCTTTATTTATTAGAGTTCGCATGCAGAATAGTTTGTGTCTAATCAGTTTTGGCGCGCCGAGAGTGTTCTTTATTTCAACAGCACACTCTAGCCAAGATGCTGACACTGGGCATATTCTCAAACTCTCAAGTGTCTCCTAGTGCTGCTCAGATCTGATTTAATACTATCAATGAAGAGTCACAGCACGAGAGGGGCTGGATCAAGATGCTTTATGAAAAGCAGCCACTTATATAAATGTTAATTTACACAAAAAGGCACAAAATGTTTCCTGTTGTTTTAATACCGGCAGCATGAAGGAGAAAAAGCCACCAACATTTTAAGCAAACTCATTTTACAGGTTTTCCACCTTAGAGAATTGATAAATTAGAGCTCTGATTTTCACTATCTGGGAAATGGCGAAGATGCATAATGGAAAAGAGGAGATTCAAACAGTGTAGTAAATTGGAAGGTCCTTTGAAATAGAGCCTGTGTTTTGTTCATTTTCTTATCCTCAGAGGGCCCAGAGTAGTGCTTTACTGCATTCAGGAAATGTTTACTGACTCAAACTGCTACGAAAGCATTCTCAGCACACCACCAATCCAGCCTGCCACAAGTTTAGCAACCCTTAACTCTCTCCTTAGCAAACGCTTCCAGTTCCACTTAATGGCAAAATATTTTTCGAGAAAACATACCTCCATACTATATAAGTGAAAAAAACAAAATCTCCTTTGTGTGTGTGTTTTTTTTAAGGAGCCATATACTACGCGGCAAAGTCCAAGGTAACTCTGTTCTTATTCTGGGAATAATAGTTGTACATCAGCATGCGGTGGCCATCTTCGCTTTGAAGAGAAAAGGAAGATAAGTAAGGAGGATAAAGTAGAACAATAGATCCGAGTTGGTGATTTTTTTTTTTTTTTAAGTTTTGCTTTGTTTACACAGACTGAATAAAGACAAATGAGAAGTATTTTGTAGTAAAAAGGAAAGGGCACCCCAAGCAGAGCCATATAAGTGGAGCTGCACCGTGAGGGACTCAGAAGAGCAAATGCTTGTAATGCTGCCCTACAGCTGTAGCCATACATGTCTTTTCCTAATGGACTAGTTAAACTAAAGGTTAAACTGAAAGGCAGATGCATTTTTAAATAAACTCCCAGTCCTAGATGTACGTTAAAGTCAAACATACTTTCTGTATGTATGACTTTAATATTTTATTAATATTAATACATACATAATTTATGTTATGTATGACTTTAATATTTTAGCTAAAATAGTAAAGTATTTTAATTAAAAAGCCAAGGGTCACAAGAGAATCTGACTCCCATCTACCTACAGCCAAAATAATTCTTCGAGAAGCTGCCAACAATAATGCATTCTCTGTGAGGCTTTTCCTGGAGGTCGTGTCCTTCCCCAACTCCTCCCCCATGTTGTCATGGCAATTTCTCTTCATACCTCTATTTAATCACTTACCTTACCATATAATCAAATTTTAATTTCCTTTTTATTATCGATCAGCTCCTTATTAGATTGGAAGTGCTTTGTAGCCAGGAACTGGGTCAGAGTCATTTTGTATTCCCAGTATCTACTAAATAGTAATCAGTCAGTAAAAGTTTTGTTGACAATAAAGCCAAAACTTCTGAGAATACTGTTTTACAAATTTAAAGCTGCTCAAGAAATTATTTGTTTACGCATCACATAACCACACATTGTCCTGCCTATATCTTTACACCTTAGAATGACAGCAACTGTGAACTGTATAAGACTGATGAATCACAGACCTGTACCACCAAAACAAATAATATATGTTAATTTAAAAATTAAATTAAATTAAAAAATAAAATTTTTTTTAAAGTAAAAAAAAAAGAATGACAGCAACTATCTCATGCAGGACAATGTTTGCACTCAGTAGGTAATTATTAATTAATACATCTAGAACACTTTGGGTGTTCAGATATAAATACGTAAGACAGAGAGAGAATGAATGTATACAATATACTACAGAATGTAAAAGACAAATTTCCTAGATCTGTTTTTAATCTATGAAGATGTTAAATAACATATAAAGGGGGGAAAGAAAAACGTAATGAAAAATTAGAGAACTTCCTCATTGTCAATCAGGACTTGGAAAATGTTCTAGAGTTGATTTTCAGAAGTAATTAAGGAATCATGACATAGTAAAAATCCAGCCAAACTACTAAATCTCTCATATAAAGGTATCCTATAACTTCATTCATAGATGTGATAACTTTCTACAACAAATCACAAAAGATTTCTGACTTGTAACAACTAGCAGTTAAGTGTCAACAGAGAAGCTCAGATGTTACTCCTTCTCAGGCATTAGATGATTTTTAAACTTCTGAGTTTCACAATAAACAGAAAAACATCTAAAAACAAAATCTTTTAAAAGAGTAGTTTATCCAATATTTAATAACTTTTAAAACAATGATTATAGTTCATTTAAAGGTATAGTTTTATAAAAGAGCTGAATCTCAAAGCCACTATTTTAAAAACTAGTACGTACTGAGAAGTAAAAAAAAAAAAAAGTCTGATAGTAAACAGTGAGGCTAAGCAATCTTCAACTGCTCCATATAAAGGGTTTAAAAGCCTCCTTCTACCCTTAAAGTCTCACCCTCAACCCACCAGAAATAACTGTGATAGATCAGCAGGCCAAGAGAAAGGATCCAACAGTTCAAATGGTGGAATTCACATGCATAGTCTCTCCTACCTCCAAATGTCTGGTAGGTTAAAAGGATATTATCAACCACCTAAAATGGCCTTGGTTTTCAGTAACAGAATGTCATCTGACAAGTCACAATGGAACAAAATTCTCCCCAAAAATCCAATATACACTACAGATTTACACTGCAGAGTGGGGGGGGGGGGGTAATGGCCAATTATGCAACATTTATTATAGGTGAAATGTGTAGTAATTCTCCTTACAATCTCAGTTGTTAACATACTCCTCAAAAAAGCTACAATAAGGACTCAACATTCAGCAGACTCTGGGAGAGAGAAAAACAATGATCACATTCCCTGAAAACTAAACTGTCTTCATCACTAGACTTTTCCCTTTGACTAATAAAAAGGGAAAATGCCTTTCAGATACCGGCAACCTTCATTTATAATCAAGATTTTCAAGACCCATTAAAAGTATAATTATAACAGATCTAACATTCTTTTATTCCTTTTATTAATGGAGTGTGACTACTTTTAGTGAAAACATATGCATTTATAGCATACCATGTGTGTTATGGGCTGAAATGTGTCCTCCCACAGAATTCATGCATAGAAGCCCTAACCTCCAGTGCCTCAGAATGTGACTGTATTTGAATACAGGGCCTTCAAAAGGTAAAGAAATTCAAATGAGCCCCTTAGGGTGGGCCCTAAGCCAATCAAACTCATTTTCTTATTACTAGAAGAGAAAGTCTGGACACACAGAGATGTCCACACACACAGAAAAAAACCACGTGAAGATGTAGTGAGAAGGCACTATATGCAAGCCAAGACGAGAGACCTGAGAAGAAACCAAACTTACTAACACCTTGACCTTGGACTTCTAGCCTCCAGAACTGTGAGAAAATAAACGTCTGTTGTCTAAGCCACCCAATCTGTATTTGTTATGGCAGCCTGCCAAACTAATACACACAGTAAAAAGATGTCTTTTACATAATCAAGAAGTGGTATGGCAAAGATGGTTAGCTGCCCAGCAGAGAGTCATGCTTTCCTTCACAACTGGTGCTGGAAAGCAGGTGACAAATACAGGCTACATTTTCTGCCTCTTTTGTACCTACATTCATGTTCACCAACCCAATATGCTCGGTCTGGGATGAGATTAAGAAAATGGAGGGGCACATGGATGGCTCAGTTAGTTAAGCCTCTAACTTTGGCTCAAGTCATGATCTCAGGGTCTTGGGATCGAACCCTGTGTCAGGCTCCCCCCTCCCCCTCAGCCTGTCCCTCTGTCCCTCCCCCTGCTCATGCACACGCTCAATCTCTCTCTCTCTCTCAAATAAATAAATGAAACCTTAAAAAAAAAAAAAACAACCACATGGAAATTTTACAAAAGAAAAGTAAACTATGTCAAATAAAAAGGTCACAGGATGGGCTGAATAGAAGAATTGAGATTATAGGAGAAAAAGCCAATGAATATAAAGACAGATCAACAGAATGATTCAATCTGAAGAAGAGGGGAAAAAATGAAAAAATTTAACAGCCTCAGAAAACTATGAAACACTATCAAAAGGCTTACTATCTATGTCATTAAAATCATAAAAGGAGAAAAATCTAGATGGTTAAAAAAAAAATTGAAAAAATAATGGCTATAAACTTCCCAAACTTGAAAGACACAAATTTACAGATTGAAGAGAACGTCCAACGGGATAAACTTAAAGAAAATCACACCCAGACACATCATAATCAAAATGCTAAAAACCAAGAATTCTTCTAAAACACTTAAAAGTAGCCAGGAAAAAATGTCATATTATACATAGGGGAACAATAATTAAAATAAATGCAGATTTCTCATCAGAAACTATAGAAACCAGAAGACAATGGAACTGTATTTTGAAAGTGTTGAAAGAAAAATACTGTCAATCCAGAATTCTATATTCACTGAAAATATCCTTCAAGAATGAAGGTGAAACAAATATGAGGAAAGGCTAATGGAATTTGTCAACAACAGTTGGAACTTTCTGCACGATTTTCACAATTTTTCTGTAAATCTAAACTTATTCTAAAATAAAAATTTTATTTTTAAAAAAAGAGATGAAATGCATAAATTTTTCGAAAAATATGAAATGCCAAAGATGGCACAAGAAAAACTGTGAACTTAGGGATGCCTGGGTGGCATAGTCGGTTGAGCATCTGACTCTTCATTTCAGTTCAGGTAATGACCTCAGAGTCGTGGGATCAAGCCCCATGTCAGGCTCTGTGAGTCTGCTTAAAACTCCCTCTCCCTCTCCCCTACCCTTCACTTGCTTGCTTGCTCTCTCTCTCTCTCTTTCTCTCTCTCGGATAAATAAATCTTTAAAACAACAACAACAACAAAACAAAACTGTGGATTTAAATGACTAAGCATTAAAAGGCCTGAAAGAAATAAAATCAGTTTTGAAAAAGACCTTTACTTTTTCATTCAAATTTTACAATGTTTGCCAAATCTCTCAGGAAAAATACACATGGAATTTAACTGGGACAACACTGACTCTATAGAATAATTTGAGGAAGAAATTACATCTTTTTAATTTATGTACCCTCTGAGTTTTTAAGACAGCACAAAGCAGAGTAATGAAAACAGTTGGTACCAAAATAAAAATGAGCAAACATACTCAATAAAACACACTAAAACTTTTAGCCTTGGAAATATAGAAACATGATATATAAAATATAAGAACAGTGGCACCACAGGGGCACCTGGCTGGCTCAGTTAGTGGAGCATGTGACTCTTGATCTCAGGCTTGTAAATCTGAGCCCCACATTGGATATAGAGATTAAATTTTTAAAATATTTTTTAAAAAGAAAGAAACAAACAAAGAGTGATACCACAGATCAGTTCATAAGGTTTGGTAAAGAGTGTCTCTACATGAAGAAAAACATAATCAGGTTATTATTCTAAACCATTTTACAATGATGGACTCAGATGAATTACAGACCGAATGTGAAAGGCTGAATTATAAAATATATAATCAAAAATGTAGAATATCTATTATATTTAACAAGACCCAGAAATCCATAAGGTAAAATATAGACCTCTTATATCACAGTTAGCTTCTGCTCAACAAAAAATACCATTCACAAAATTAACATATGACAGACTAGGAAATGACAAATGCCAGGCTAACATTCTAAACTAAGCAACAGACTTCTTTCTGTAAATCAACCAGGAAAAGACAGGAACCCTAATGAAAGATATGGGTGAAGGATATGAACAGGTAATTCACTCAAGGAGTGTTCTAAATGGCCCTTATGGTATACAAAGAGATCTTGCAACTCATTAGTAACTGGAAAATGCAAATTAAAACAACATTAAGGGATGCCTGGGTGGCTCAGTAGGTTAGGCATCTATCTGCTGTTGGCTCAGGTCATGATCCCAGGGTCCTGGGACTGAGTCCCATGTCAGGGTCCCTGCTCAGCAGGGATCCTCCTCCCCCACTGCCTGCCACTCCCTCTGCTTGTGCTTGCTCTCGCGCTCTCTCTCTGACAAATAAATAAAATCTTTTAATAAATAAATAAAATCTTTAACTAAAAAACATAAAACAACATTAACACACCATTTTAGCCCTATCAGATATGCAAAAATTATTAAGGTGGATAAAGCTAAGTGCCGGCAGGAAGACAGAGAAATAAGATCCTTTTGCACACACTCAGAAATTGCCCAAATCTGACAGTACTTTATCAAAGGAAGTATAGCAATCTACTCTTGTGCAGATGTTCAGAGAAATTCTCTGTAGACCACTGTCTGTGATTGTGGGGAGTTGAAGGTAATCCATGCGTCCTTCATTGACAAAACGAATCATTTTACAAAAAAGTAGATAGCAGTTAGAACCAAAGAACTAGATATATATACATAGAAATAGGTAGTCCTGAAATAGGTCTTAAACAGAGGGGGGGGAAGGCAGATGGAGAAAAGAACCACAACAAAGACTATATATGGTATATATATATCTATACTATATACTGATCTATATACTATATATAACACAGTACCATTTAGGTAAATTTAATAACACACACCAAAAGTAAAAAGCCACTACATATTTACAAAAATACATATAAATACAGGATATGTATCAAACCACTTTAGAACAGTTAACTACGGGAAACTGGGAGCAAAAGTGGAAAGTGGAGGTAAAAAGGACATTAATTTTTTTTAAGATTTTCTTTATTTGAGACAGAGAGAGACAGGGAAAGCACAAGCAGAAAAGGATCAGAGAGAAAGGGAGAGACAGACTCCCCACTGAGCAGACAGCCCGACACAGGGCTCGATCCCAGGACCCTGAGATCATGACCCGAACTGAAGGCAGACGCTTAAGCAAATGAGCCACCCAAGCGCCCCTAACTAATTAATTTTAAAAGTAAAGAAAGAGGACCACACAGACCAGTGCTGATGAACTGAGATGTACGATTGATTCCATCTGTGCCACCTAAGGACTGCAAAATAAACTCACATGTCCTGTCAACATTTCAAGACTTAAGAATCAAAGAAATTTAAGGTACATAAAACAAGAGCTTTACACAAATAAAAAGGAAATGAAGTGGAAGAAATTACATCTTAACAAAACATAAGCATGTGTTGAAACCAAACAACCAGCAGCTCGCAAACAAATGAACTGAATGAAAATTGATGCACTGGTCTTCTGTTGGTTCCATGAGTAAATCAAGCTCTGTGTGTGTGTGTGTGTGTGTGTTTGTTTCCCCCCAAGATTGTATTTATTTAGCTGAGAAAGAGAGAACGCGTTCACAACTGCGGGGGGGTGGCGGGGGGGCACACCAAGAAGCAGACTCCCCGCTGAGCAGGGAGCCCAATGTGGATCTCAATCCCAGGACCCTGAGACCATGACCTGAGCCGAAGGCAGATGCTCAACCAACTGAGGCCTCCGAGCTGTGGTTTTTAATCTTAAAATTTTGGACAACCATTCTTTGTGGCAACTAAGTCAACTGAGATAATTGATTTTGTGAAATAGCTAAAATGGATTTGGTGGTCCCTAAGAGTTAAAATTATTCCCCTGGCACCAACATGACTAAGTATTTATTTGGCTTACATTTCAAAATTGTTTTATAATCAATCTTCCCCATCCCACAATGGCCATAAAGTGATACAAATGAATCACAGGTGACATGTTAATCTGACCATTAAAAAAAATCTGAGTATATTTTAAAGGAAAACTAACTCCCTAACTTTCAAATATATAAACAGAATTGCTGAAAGGGGATGGGGAAGCCCTGCTCTATGCTTTTAAGCACTTGCTCCAACCCTGTGTACAAGGCAGCCTAAATGATAATTTCCTTCCTAATCTTATCACCATAAACACTCCCTCACGATGCCCCATAATCTTTTGTATTCCGTAATCAGGTATAACCACTATTTAAGACTTGCTCTGAAATCTAGAAGAACAGCTTCCAACACTTTCCCTTCCTCCACCACCTCTTTATTTGAAAGCTTGTTCCTGGCAGTCAAGGTCAGTGAGATAACTAAAACAATTCACATGTCAGTTTAGAAAGTGATTCCAAATATTTGAATTATGATACTATATTATTTATTCTCTTTATTTCAGTCAAGAAGTACTTAATGGGCCTAGCAACATAGAGACAAAAAACACAGTCCCTTACTAGATTAAGAACTCCTCAAAGAGAAACTGACCAATAATTTCAATAGCGATTGAACAGTATTAAGTTAGAGTCAGTTAATTTCCCTAATTATGTGATAAAACAAATTTTTACATGCAAAAATTACAGACAACTTCTTAGGAGTACCATTTCCATAAATCAAGGGATTTCCATCATCTCAGATGCAATGCGTTTACGGGTGCACAAATTTAATTCATTCTACCCTGAGGAATTCCACAGAAGCTAGTTGTAGAAAGACGTTTGTAGGTCTCTTAAAAAGAAAACAACAATTTAACTACGTAAAAGTCACAACCTGAGATGGTGATAATAAATAAAGGTTTTTGTATAAAAGCATTAAGAAATGTCCACAGAAAATTCTCCCACCTTTTAATATGTCTGGAGATACCATGAGAAACTGGAGAAATATAAAAACACCCTTGTCAGCTTTCATTAAAAATCTGAAATGTCAAAACAAAACAAAACCAAACCCCTGATATGTCTCTGACTCAAAATAATGACTCCTAAGCATAGTTAATAAAGGATAACAGGCGTGTCTGGGAGGCTCAGTCGTTAAGCAGCTACCTTGGGCTCAGGTCATACTCCTGGGATTGAGCCCCGAGCGTGGCTCTCTGCTCTGCGGGGAGCCTGCTTCTCCCTCTCCCATTCCCCTTGCTTGTGTTCTCTCTCTCACTGTCTCTCTCTCTCTGTCAAATAAATAAAATCTTTTAAAAAAATAAAATAAAAGATAACAAAATCTCAAAAATCACCATTATTAATTGGCTTGGCTGAGAAGAGGAAGGAAAAGTATCTGGGGGTCTCACTTTTCTTAAACAATCTATATTGAGTAAATAGGGGGAAACAGCTGATGTTTTAAATATAACTTATCGTCAATCTAATTTACATGGGAGTTAGGGGAAACATGCTCTTATACAGGCTACTATTTCCTAAAGTTTTACTCTATGGAATAAAGTTCAGAAAGACTGAGCCATAAAAATGTTAAAAGTTTATTTGCCAGAAAATTGCCCAAGCATTAAACGTGCTACTGTTTCATGTGAATCTCAAAAAGAAGAAACTAAACCGCTGAATCTTTTAGAGATGTAATATCCAACTAAAATTAACAGTCACTAGAACATAATTTGAGAAAGACCATTTCAGACTGAAAATTCTGTGAGGGTAGAGAGTAAGATTTTTCTTTTTGCCTTTTAACTCAGTCTTATACTTGTACACAGGTACACAAAGAATGACGGTTAGATTAACTTGGTATGCCACATCTTTTCCCTTCTCCAAGTGCAAAGAATACATTTTAGATTTCTTTGTACTGCACCCCCTACCAGTCTCTGGTAGGGTGAAGAAAGGGCATTCTTTTGGCTGCCTGGAAGGAAGGAGAGAGAATCTAGGAGTCTAACTTGTCTTAAATAGACAGTCAACAAATCTTCCTGTTTGTGAACCTACTTTCCCCCCATTTCCAGGGGAAACTGGTCCAGCCCATTCCTAAACCTTTTGGATTTTCATAGTGTAAATCGCCCAGCTCCCCCTCTGCCACTTGGACTCGGCTTTTTCGGGTCTACCGAGTCAGTCAGTTACCAATTATCCACCTGTTTTCCAGTTTCTAAAATTTTGTTGCTGTTGTCTCTTCCCTGATTTCGTTTTGCCCTTGTAAGTTAATGCTCACATTTTTTTTTTCTTCACTGTCATTTAGTGAGGGATGGGAAAGAACCAAGGCGGTTAGGCATAGTTAGCCTCCAGCTCTGACTACAAGCTCCTGAACTGTTCCTGATATACTCCTCAATGGGAGAAAACACACTCAGAAACACACCGCTGCCTCCTGCGCAGCCTCAAGCAAACCACTTCCCCTCGCAGGACCTCGATTTCCACATATATAAAAAACGTTAGACCAGAAAATTCCTAAGGTTCTTTTCAATTCTAGGAACGTATGATTCTCGATTATTATCCTTGGCAGGAGCACAGAAACTTAAATCACCTTGATGTCTTCAGTCAGCACTGCTGTATCTAGAACTATTTCCTTTTTTCTATTATTTGTATTACCTCTAAGGGTAAAGGACATTGATCAAAACAATGCAATATCTAAAAATTTTGAACTAGACTGATTTAATTTATATAATTTATATATAACATATAATTTATAATAAACCTCAAAATTTGTGACAATTTACATTGGGCTGTGTTGAACTTCACTTTTTACTATCTGTAACACTACCACTTATGTACTTAGTTTTCCTGGTTCTTGAAGAAATGGTTACCTAAACAAATCAGTAGTGCCAATTATATGGCAGAGAGGCAAAACTCAACCTGAGAAAACAGAAACAAGAATATTAGAATCCATTTACTAAGAATCACAAAGCTTACATAACCGAAATTCCTCCAGGGCTAAGCAGTCTATGCACACAGATGTGGTCACAATAACGGTAACAAGATTCTTGCTGCCTGTTAGCCACCAAGAGCTCCAGCAGATCCCTTGGGGAGTATCTCCCCCAGAGCAGGCCACCAGTCATAGTTCAGCAGGGGTCAGCCACCATCATGCAGTTCTTGCAGATGCTTCTGCCTAGGAAGGGCTTGCCACTGTTCTAAGAACACCAGTGTCCCTACCAAGAATGCCAGAGCCGATACTTGAGATCTGCCAGACTTAGAGGATAGGGCAGGGATGGCTGCTACCCTAAAGTGGAGAGATCACCCAAGACACAGGATATCCTCAATCCCATTGGTGCCCGCACACAGGAAATCACCTCCCATGCCCCAGCCTGGACCATCTGCAGAAGGCAAGATGGGCAGCGCATATAAATTACATATACATTTTGGAGATTTCCAGACACTTTCTGCCCAATCGATCAAATTTTCTTCTCCAAGTCCTATAGAGTTGGAAGATATTAGTACCCCTGTTTTATAGATAAATGATCAGATTTAGTCACTCAGAAAGTCTCAAAATATCTAATATCATCTAGGGCACTAAACTCAGTTCTCCCGAGTTTAGAGAAAACATAATGTTTTCTCTCTTACTCCCTAAGCTTATTCTACTTAAAAAGGCAATACCTGTCTTCCTAGTGGCAAAACCCTGCAGAGAAGAAGACATATCAGTAGGTAAATAATTAGTATAAAGATGAAAAGATGAGAAGTCAAAGAGATAAAACATAAGAAAAGGGTAGCAAGCATGGAAGAGAAGCAAAGTTAGGACATGGGCTAAATCAACAGAGATTTAATTTCTCAGGATTTGTATGTAGTTTTTGCTGTTGTTCAGAAGAGTTTCTTGAACAGCTAGGAAAACATAGGCTAAAAAGAAAAAAAAAACATAGGCTAGAACCTCTCCTTTGATTTGTGTTTTATATACTGGGCAGCAGAGAAACTGATAAAAAGCAAAGGGAGAGAAGGCTTACTCTGCTTAGCAGAAGCACCTAGAAATAGAGAACATGAGGTACGAGAGAAGTGTGGGGTAAAAGGAAACAACACATAAAAGGTCCAATAAGCTGGAAAAAAATAAGTATTAAAGATGACTGCAGTTGGAACGAGATGCAGCAGAAGTTAGACGTCAGAGAGGCAAAGTAGATAAACGTAGACTAGAAAACCAGCTCACAATGAAGAGGAGAGCCAAAGACAGTCCCAGGAACTTCCAGTCAGCACAGCCTCTGTTCCTTCTCATCCCTCACTGAAGAGCAGAAAAGGAGAAAAAAATCTAAGCGTTAACCCACAAGGACAAAAAAAGGACTGAAAAGACAACATCAACAAAATTCTGATATTTGGAAAGCAGGTAGATGACTCAACAGTCTCAAAAAAGCTGAGTCTAAGTGGCGAAGGGGGGGCTAGGCAATTCACACTAAGAAAAACAAAAGGAGGGCGCCTGGGTGGCTCAGTTGGTTGGGCGACTGCCTTCGGCTCGGGTCATGATCCCGGAGTTCCGGGATCGAGTCCCATATCGGACTCCCGGCTCTGTGGGAAGTCTGCTTCTCCCTCTGACCTTCTCCCCTCTCATTCTCAGTCTCTCTCTCTCTAACTAAAAAAAAAAAAAAAAGAAAAACAAAAGGCTCAAGAATGGGCTGGACCAGTCTCTGGAAATGGCGGGGAAAGTAGGTTATAAACAGGAAGATTCGTTGAACATCTATTTCAGAAAAGTCAGACTCCCAGATTCTTTCTCCCTCCCTCCAAACAGTCAACAGAATACCCTCTCCTCACCCTTTCAGAGACCACAGATTTATCTTCTAAAGAGCGTGAAACAGAACATCTCTAGAAGAGTAACATCAGGCACGGCTGAGGGCAAAACCCTATACTGAAAAAAATGAGAGACACGTAGAGACGTCTTTCGGACATACACTTAGCCAAAGTGAGGGAATAAACCCAAAAAGGTAAAAACCAGGACCCAGGGCATGGAGAATGCAGCCCACGAAGCAAAAGCAATCCCTAGGAAACTAGAGGACGGCCCCTTCTAGTGTAGTGCCGAAGACCCAGAGATCAACCCATCAAAACCAGAGAGGCTCTGGGGCACCTGGCTGGCTCAGTCCGCAGAACCTGCGCCTCCTGATCTCAAGGATGTGAATCTGAGCCCCATGCTGGGCACAGAATTTACTTTTTAAAAAATGTTTAAATAAACCAGAGTGGGTCAGAAGACTCCAGGACAGACTCTGTTCAAGAAAACAAGACTGAGAGAACACTTAATGTGAACGACCGTACGTACAGAGGTGAGATTCATGCAACTGAGTCTGAAGACATACCAGTGATAAATATATAGAAAATTAGTAAATTCAAGAACTAACAACTCCAGAAGAAACAAAAATTTAAGTAGGAAAGAAAATAATCATAGTATACAACATAATTTAGCTGTCAGTAGCATCTACATAATCATAATAGTGTAAATACTGAGTATCGATCTAACATTTAACCAAAACTATGCCATGATTATATGGAGCGGAAAGTGGTACCGAAAGTACAGGTGGGTAGCTAAGGGAGGAAGCCAATAATGCAAAAAAACTGAAAATCAAGAAGTAATGTATGCATGTTATTTAAAGACATGACGGTAAAACCTAAAAGAATCCATTAAAAGAGGTTATCTCTGAGGAGAAAGAAATTGGGTAGAAGTGGTGAGCAGAGGACTACTGTTTGTGGTGAAATCTTATAAAATTATTTAACTCTTTAAAACATGTGCATGTAAAACTTCAATACAAATAAAATTTCAGTAAAAATTTAAGAATAAAGGAAAACAATAATGAACCAAAGCCCTCTTTTAAGGAAAATTTTAAAAAGACTTCATATTAACTACTAGAGTTAACATTCCCATTTAGATGAAACAGATAATGCCATTAGATATATAATTTAGTCCAGCCTTACAACATCCTGGCAATGATCCTCAAACTGCTCTGCAATGCATAGACAGTCTCTTGCTACATTCAGGATTGCTTAATGCATTTATTCAATAAATGAATACTGAGCATCTATACTAAGTGCCAGGGACTGTGCTAGGTGCTCAGTGGCCAACAAAACAGATACAATCTTTGCCCTCATGATACTTCAATACAGTGGAAAAGAGATTTAAGCAAATGATCACACAAATAAAAGGACAATTTAAAAAACAGCTTAGGTGAGAAGGTACCAAGACCATTCAATGGTGAAAGGGCAGTTTTTTCAACAAATGGTGCCAGGAAAACTGGGTACGTCCATGAAAAAGAATGAAGTTAGACCCTTATCTTACACCATATGCAAAAATTAATTCAAATGGATTAAAGACCTAAACGTTAAGATCGGAAACTATAAACTCTTAGAAAACATGGGGAAAACCTTTATGACATCACAATGGGAAATAATTTCTTGCCTATGACACCAAAAGCACAAGAAACAAAAGCAAAAATACATATTAAATTTAAAAACTTCTGTGCATCAAAGGACACAATCAAGGGGCGCCTGGGTTGCTCAGTGGGTGAAAGCCTCTGCTTTCCACTCAGGTAATGATCTCAGGGTCCTGAGATTGAGCCCCGCATCAGGCTCTCTGCCTCAGCAGGGAGCCTGCTTCCCCCTCTATCTCTGCCTGCCTCTCTGCCTGCTTGTGATCTCTCTTTGTCAAATAAATAAATAAAATCTTAAAAAAATTTTAAAAAAGGACACAAGAGTAAAAAGGAAACCTACAGAATACGAGAAAATATTTACAAATCTCCATTTGAGACAACATGGACAGACCTCGAGGGCATTATGCTAAGTGAAATAAGCCAGAGGGAGAAAAACCAATACTAAAAAATACCATATGTAGAATTTTTTTAATATTTATTTATTTATTTGACAGAGAGAGAGATCACAAGTAGGAAAAGAGGCAGGTGGGGGGGAGGGGGAGCAGGCTCCCCACCGAGCAGAGAGCCCATGCAGGGCTCGATCCCAGGACCCTGAGATCATGACCTGAGCCAAAGGCAGAGGCTTTAATCCACTGAGCCACCCAGGCGCCCCATATGTAGAATCTTAGAAAGAAAAAAAAAGTCCAACTCATAGAAACAGAGCAGAAAAGTGGTTGCTGGGGCTGATGGATGGGGAAAAAGGGAAAATAGGGAAGGGTTGGTGAAAAGGGTACAAACTTTCAGTTATAAGATGAACAAGGTCTGAATATCTATGTATAATATGGGGACTGGAGCTGATAACACTGTATTGTATAATTGAAATTAGCTAAGAATATAGAACTTAAATGTTCTCACACACAAAAAGTATATGAATAAAAATATGTGACATAGATGTATTAATTAACTAGATGGGGTGGATCTTGTCACAGTGTATGTATGTATCAAATCATCATGATATACACGTTAAATATCTTACAATTTTGTGTCAATTATATCAATAAGGCTAAAATTAGAAAAATATTTACTAAACATATGTCAGATAAGGAGTTAATATTCAGAATATATAAAGAACCCTTACAACTCAACAAGAAAAATATCAATCAAAAAATAGAGGACTGAGTAGACGTTTCTCTAAAGATGATATATAAATAGCCAACAAACATATGAAAAGATACTCAATATCACTAATCATCAGGGGAACGCAAATCAGAAAGGAGCTATCACCTTAACCTCATTAGGATGGCTACTATCAAACAGAAAATAACAAGTGCTGGCAAGGATATGAAGTTTAATGCAGCAATCCCACTTCTGGGTATATATTTAAAAGAAGGGAAAGCAGAGTCTGGAAGAGATGTCTGCACACCATGTTCCTAGCAGCATTATGCTACGATGGCCAAGAAGCAGAAGGAACCTAAGTGTCTACTGAGGCATGAATGGATAAAGAAGATATAGTATATGCATAAATGGAGTATTATTCAGCCTTATAAAGGAAGGAAATCCTATCACGTGCTACAACATGGATGAAGTTATGCTAAGTGAAATAAGCCAGCTGCAAAAGACAAATACAGGGCTCCGGGGTGGCTCAGTGAGTTGGGCATCTGACTCTTGATTTTGCCCCAGGTCATGATCTCAGGGTCATGAGATTGAATCCCACATTGGGCCCTGCACTCAGAGGGGAGTCTGCTTGGGACTCTCCCTCTCCGTCTGTGTCCCCATGCACATGCACACCCGCTCTCCCTCTCTCTCCCTCTCAAATAAATAAATAAATAAATAAATAAAATCTTTAAAAAAAAAAAAGACAAATACTATACGATTCTACTACATGACATATCAATAGCAGTCAAATTCATAAAGGCAGAAAGCAGAATAGTGTTTACCTGGAACCAGGGCCAGGGAGAAAAGGGGAACTGTTTGACGGGTACAGAGTTTTAGATTTGCAAGATGAGAAAGTTCTGGAGATTTGTTTCACAATAACATGAATATACTTGACACTACTGAACTGTTCACTTAAAAATGGTTAAGATGGTAAATTTTATGCTACGGACTTTCAACCAGGCACACACAAAAAATTGTAAAAAGAAAAAGGCATAGGTGAGATGCACGCAAACAAGTGGTAAGAGGCAGATGAGTGGGAAGAGAGGCATAATGAATAACAGGCCCTCTGGGGCATATGAATCAATTCAATGGAAACAATTATGGCTGCTTACAAGATACTGCCCTATGTTCTTGGGGGTTACAAAGAAAGTGAGACTGCAGTCCTGCCCTAAGAATTGACAGCCTATTACGAAGATTTACTTGGTACTGGACTATAATACCACGTAGTATATGGTCCCAAGCAGCAGAGACGTAAGTGCTGTACATAGAGAAGGTAGATACTGATTCCCAAAGTGAGGATGGAAAAAACACTTGTATAAAAACAGAAAGAGATCCATCACATGCCAGGCAATGTTTCAATGTGGAGAGAGAGAAGATGCCACCACCGCCCACAGTGAGCTCACGGTTCAGAGCCCAAAGTCTAATGAAAGAGGCAGAAAAGTAACAAACAAAAAAGTACAGAAGTGCTACGAAAGAGCTGAGAAAAGGAACTAAGGGGAGCATCTGAAAGGCACCCAGAACCCAGCCCTGAGGATTGAGTTGTAAGAAAAGAAGTCACCTTAGGGCACCTGGGTGGCTCAATTGGTTAAGCGGCCAACCCCTGGTTTCGGTTCAGGTCACGATCTCAGGGTTGTGAGATGGAGCCTGCACTGGGCTCCACACTTGGTGGCAGTGGTGGGGGGGGTGGCTCTGCCTGAAGATTCTCTCCCTCTGCCCCTCCCCCCAGCTCATGCATGAGCATGCACGTGCGTGCGCGCGCTCTAAAATAAATACATCTTAAATAAATAAATAAATAAAATCTTTTAAAAAGAAAAGGAAAAAAAGGGTCACCTAAACTTTGACTTAAAAAATGAAAATCACAAAAGGGTTAAATTATTTACAAGACCAGAGATACAAAAATAGACAGCTTATTTCAGGACCCACAGTGCTACTGTAGGAATAAAGAAACAGACAGGTAGGGCAGAGGAATTCATTCAAAGAAATATTATGAAAAAACACAGCACTTAAGGTGCACTGTTTATTATAAAGTTGAAAAACAGGGTGCCTGGGTGACTCAGTCGGTTAAGTATCTGACTCTTGGTTTCAGCTCAGGTCATGGTCTCGGGTCATGGGATGGAACCCCATACTGGGCTCCACACTCAGCATGGAGTCTGCTGGAGATTATCTCCCTTTCCTCTGCCCCACCCCCTGTGCATTCTCTCTCTCTCTCAAATAAAGAAATAAATATTTTTAAAAATCAAATAATCAAGTTGAAGAACAGAAATAGCCCAAATGTCTAAGAATGGGGGAAAGGTTAAATATGTAATATTATAAGCATACTATGAAATAGCATGCAATTATTAAAAAATATTCTGAAAAAAAATTTCTAGGTGCCCTTTTAATAGAATATAGGCACACTCTTTCAAGGTTATCTGATTCCATGGGAGTCTGGGGTTTCACCATCACTGCCTCAGCTATTTTACAATTAAGCTGTAAAAGATTCATAACAATGCAAATGAATTTTGTCCAGAGGAAATGTAATCACTCCTATCTACTTGGCTCTCCCCCACCTCTAAAAAACACCAGCTTTACATCTACTACTAAATTCATTTCAGCATTCCTGATCGCCTATATAAGTTTCTGATGTTTGAATTCTCTTTTGAGTAGGTTGTAAAAATTCTTTGACATGTGTTGATTTATTTAAAAAAAGTAAAGGAAATTTATTTATTGAAATGTAAAGAACAGATTAAATTACAAAACAGTATATTTTGGGGCACCTGGGTGGCTCAGTGCATTAAGCCTCTGCCTTCGGCTTGGGTCATGATCTCAGCGTCCTGGGATGGAGCCCTGCATTGGGCTCTCTGCACAGTGGGGAGCCTGTTTCCCTCTCTCTCTCTGCCTGCCTCTGCCTGCTTGTGATTTCTCCCCCTCTGTCAAATAAATAAATAAATAAATAAATAAAGTCTTTTTTTTTATAAAGTCTTTTTTTAAAAAACAGTATATTTCATCTGACAAAGAAAAAAAAGGAAAAACAGATACAGAATTATATTTAGTCCTTTCATACACATATACACCTCTACACAAAAATGGACTTTAGGAATATATATCAAAAAAATTAACAATGGTTATCTCTGTGGTACATGGGAGATTTTTCAAATTGTTTCTGCTTGTCTATGATTTCTTTACTTTTTCTACAGTCAGTATGTACTGCTCAATGTGGGGAAAATTAAGAAAAAATTACTCAAATTCAAAGTAAATGAACTCATCTCAGAAGAATTAGAAACTGTTAAAGCACAAACAGCATTCAGAGGCCAGTTGGTATAGAGATGAATAGTCTTATACATACCTCTAACGCCCACAGACAACATAGTAACATAGTACAGGACACTAAACACTCAAAATAATGAACCCAATGTTATTAATAAAGGGTTAAATTATGCTGTTTAAGAAATTAGAGAAATGTCATACAATTTCAGCTGACTTCATCAACCATGACTCAAATTTAAATAGCTTTTGCTCTTAAAATGCACTATGGTAAGTATCAGTCACGTGGGAGATTCACAGATTCAAGATATCCTATTAGTCAACAATAGTTTTAAAAATTATATTATCACTTTATTCTTTTGAGTCAACTACTCTGACTCATGTAATTTGACTGATACTTGAAAAGGCTAAAGAAGTCAGTCACAAAAGACCACATACTTATTGTATGATTTCATTTCTATGAAAAAAAGTCCAGAATAAGCAAATCCACAGAGACAGAAAGTAATTTAGTGGTTGCTGAGGGTTGGAGGAGAGAGAAAGGGGGAGTTATTATTAATGGGTTTGGAGTTTCTTTACAGGATGATGAAAATATTCTAAAATTAGATAGTGGTGATTGTTGCAATTCTGTAAATATAATAAATACAATGAAATTGTACACTTTGTTTAAAAGTGTGAATTTTATGGTATATGGGAATTATATCTCAATATAGATGCTATTAAAAAAAAAAGAGGTAAAGGAAAGGAAAATGCGAAAGTTGACCAAAAAGAAGTTTGATAAAAGATCAGTGTGTGATCCTCACATGTAAATGAAAGTAACAATAACTACCTTGCAGGGTTTTTGCAAAATATATGTAAAGCACCTAGCACAGCACTTGGCACAAAAGAGCTACTCAACAAACAGAAGCTATTATTAATACACACATTACGTAAATTGCTTACAGATTTCAAAACAAATAAATGACACTCTAGTCCTCAAAATATTCACGTTTTGAAAACACTACTAATAAACTTTAAATTTGTAGCTAAATGGAATCCCTAGAAAAATAAGTTGTCACCTGCTTGGCGATGGCGGGGGTGGGGTGGGATAGGCAGCGCTGGTTGCCGGCCCTCATTACTACCTGCATAGGAGTTGGCCATATGCTGCCTGGAGGTTCACAGCCACCACAAGCACTGATGGACATATCACTCCCTTCCCGCTGAACCAGCACTGTTTGGAATCTGGTTCTACCAGGCCTCTTCATTTCCTTCTGTCGAACGTAATTTTTCAATAAGATAAAATGAATCACGAGAGATGGAAAAACCTGGTAGGTTACCCAGACCATTCCCCTCAGGAACTCTGGAATATGGGAAACTTTTATAGAGCTATTAATATACCAATGGTTATAAATAATATCTTAGAGGCTAATTGTTCTTTTAAACTGGGTGTCTCTCATTAAACATTCATAGTTAGATTCTGAGTAGTTCAATTTCTCAACTCAGTTGGGAATGCCATGGTCTCATGAAAAAGAAGAATGAGAAAAAAAATATCAATGAAGAAACTGTCCAAATCTTCAGGAAGCTTCCAGTCTCAAAAAGTGAGCTCGCCCCACGAGGTTGCTATTATTAACCCTAAAATTAAAACCCAAGAGTTCTCATGGAAATTTTAAGAACTTAATGTTATTCATTACACAAAACTAACCAGGTCCAAAAAACCAAAATTCAGTTTCTAGGCATCTCGTTTTCCTTCCCTAGGCAGTGACACAAAGCAAATGGCTGTTACTCTGCAGGCTGGGGGGGGGGGGGGGGGGGGCTGAAGAAGGGAAACAGGCCTAGCTAACTTGCAAACTGACAAGTCCCTGGGATCTAAAATTGCCAATAACACTGAAAGGAGGCTCTAGAAAATTTCCAAATCTGATACAACCAGATATACTGATTCTTAAATTGGAATAGGACTTCTCCTTCATTATGTAAAGAGCTTAAATTTCTTAAATTATTTTTATTTTATTTTTTACTTTATTTGACACAGAGAGAGATCACAAGTAGGCAGAGAGGAGGTGAAACAGGCTTCCTGCTGAGTAGAGAGCCTGATAAGGGGCCCGATCCCAGGACCCTGAGATTATGACCCGAGCCGAAGGCAGAGGCTTCAAACCACTGAGCCACCAAGGTGCCCCTACAGCTTAAATTTCTATACCTGAAAAAGAACAGCACGTCATTAAATTCTTCAAAACTCATCCAGATGAAACAAATTAGGAGCACATGGACATAGCTACGTATTTCTGTGTTCAAGATCATTCTGAAATGAATTTATTTTTTTTTTAAAGATTTTATTTATTTATTTGACAGAGAGATCACAAGTAGGCAGAGAGGCAGGCAGAGAGAGGGGGAAGTAGGCTCCCTGCTGAGCAGAGAGCCCAATGTGGGGCTCGATCCCAGGACCCTGAGATCATGACCTGAGCCGAAGGCAGAGGCTTTAACCCACTGAGCCACCCAGGCGCCCCCTGAAATGAATTTAAATAGGCTATCAATGTCCTCTGAAACATAAAATTCCGAAGTCATGAACAACTAACCACACAAGTTTTTTATCAGCACCCCCCCCCCCAATGCCTGACGTGGTCACTGGAAGGGAATTCCAATTCATAGTCCAAACCTGGAGCAGTTGTATTGAGAGTTTCACTGCTCTCTGACACTTTTTTTGCCCAGTTTCAAAGGTCATGCAGTTGGCTAATTACCATAAAATTTAAACTTTAACTCAGAGACATGAACAAGCTATAACCTGCATTGAAGAAATCCTAACACATATCAGTTCAACACTAGAAAATTATCTACATTTCCGGAAAAATTCCCATCATTTCTTGAAGAACTTAATAACTATTATTGCACATTGTGACACATGAAAAAATATTTCTTTGTGTTCTGTACTTTATTTTATTTTTAAATTATTTATTTATTTGACAGAGAAGGAGAAAGAGAGAGAGAGAGCACAAGTAGGCAGAGTGGCAGGCAGGGGGAGAGGGAGATGTAGACTCTCTGCTGAGCAGGGAGCCCAATGTAGGGTTTGATCCCAGGACCCCAGAATCATGACCTGAGGCAAAGGCAGACACTTAACCGACTGAGCCATTCAGGCGCCCCTGTGTTCTGCACTTTAAAATACATGCCAATACAACGTATCTTGTAGCTTTCCTGAATATCCAACCGTACTCATTCTATACGTGTGTTTGGGCATGTATACATAAATATACATATATATATACACACACATTAGTATGTACATACAATTTTAAAGAACATCTTTGTTAAAAAATCAACTTAAAATAGCTCGTTGGATCTGTATGTTCTATTAATTTTTTTCTTGATTGCTTTATTCGAAAAATCAGAGAAAAGTACACACAAAGAATGTAAGTCACCCATAAGTCTCACCATTTCTCAAAATGCATCTAGTAAGAAGTGAAAGCTCCACACTGTCTCTCCAAATCCAATTCCAAAGGAAACTACTCTTAAGATTCATGTGTTTTCTCCCATGCTTATACAAAATTTAATATATACATACTTTTTTAAAACAAAAATGAAATCATGCTCTACACAGTGTCACAGCCTGATTAGTTTCACTTAATATTTCACACTTTTTTTAGCTCAATACATATATAGCTCTAGTTCATTTTTTTAAATGGATGAATAGTAAAGATAAATCATAATTTCACTATTTTCCTGTTGACAAGCACTTTTGCTCTTACAGGTAATGCTTCAGGGACACCTGGGTGGTTCAGTGGATTAAGTGTCTGCCTCCGGCTCAGGTCATTATCCCAGGGTCCTACATGAATCAAGGCCATGAGGCTCCTTGGTCAGCCAGCAGCCTGCTTCTCCCTCTCCCTGCTGCTCCCCCTGCTTGTACACACTCTCTCTCTCTCTGTCAAATAAATAAAATCTTTTTTTTTAAAAGATTTTTTATTTATTTAACAGAGAGAGAACACAAGCAGGCAGAGAGGCAGGCAGAGGCAGAGAGAGGCAGAGAGAGGCGCAGGCTCCCTGCCGAGCAAGGAGCCTGATGCGGGACTCGATCCCAGGACACCAGGATCATGACCTGAGCTGAAGGCAGCTGCTTAACCAACTGAACCACCCAGGCGTCCCCAAATAAATAAAATCTTAAAAAAAAAAAAAAAAAAGATGCTTCGGTTAACATCTTTAACATCTTACTGCATACATTTTTACAGATCATGCTATTGTTGTTGTGAGAGATTGCTAGACATGCAATTACTGTGTTCCGGGTTATATAAAATGAACCCTGCAGATTACTGCCAAATGATTTTTTTAAAAAGATGGTACCAATTAATATTGCCATTAAGTATTTTTAACTCACTCTTTCATAGTGTTGTACACAGGGAAATTATTACCTCCCAGAAAGCTTTCATTCTTTTCAGCCAAACATTAACTACTAATTGAATCAATAATCAATGGTTAAAGTTAAATATATAAGTTTGTCACTTTTTTTTAATGTAGGTTCCATACCCAGTGTGGAGCCCAAGGCAAGACCAGGGCTAAGATCAAGAGTCCGACTTGAGCGACTGAGCCACCCAGACACCCCAAAGTCTGTCACTTTTATAAAAGGGATACCACCACCACGGCACCACCACCCCCATGCCAAAAAGGAAGGAAATTCGTTGTTTAGAAAGTGCTGCTTTCAGGGCACCTGGGTGGCTCAGTCAGTTGAGTGGCTGACTCTTGATTTTTAGCTCAGGTCATGGTCTCAGGGTTGTAGGATCCAGCCCCAAATTGGGCTCCAGGCTCAGCAGGGAGTCTACTTGAGGTTCTCCCTCCCTCTGCCCCCGCTCTCTCTCTCATGGAAAAAATGAAATAAATCTTTAAAAAAAAAGAAAAAGAAAAAAAAGTGCTGTTTTCACTAAAGCCAAGGGATGAACTAAGTTGGTGGTTAACAATGCCATAAATGTCAAGGAGGAAAGAGAGTAAAAATAAGCCAAGGAGAACTGTTAACCTTTAAGTAAGCAGCATTATTAAAGTAGAGAATAAAGCCAGTCAGTGGTATATTTTAAAGTTGATTTGTAAATAATGAATTTCCAAATTATCTATACATAAAACCAGTTATAAATTTAAAAGAGACCCTTCTTTTTCTTTCTCCACACCGCCTCCTATGTTAGCTCTAAAAAATGAGACACAAGGCCATGATGCAGCCATTCTTAGTTTAAAAGTATCCCTATCTGAGAGCTAACATTTGTTAAGCACCTAATATCTGCCAGCACTAGGTAGATACTTTGCATGCATTATCTTATATTTAATCGTAACAAATGTGTGAGGAAGGTTATTAATGGACCCATTTTCCAAATAAGGGAACTGAGACTCCCCCAAAATAAAGCAACTTGCCTAAAAATAAGTGTTGGAAAATCTAAATTGGTAAGAGTACCAGACTGTGCCTCATTCCACTAAGGTAAATATGTAGCATAAAAATCACTCCTGTAACAAGAACAGACACTAGTATTCCGTGACCTCAGGCATGGCCTCAGAATTCTCCATAACACATGACTCCCACCCATAGGAGGAGGAGGCATCTAAAACTGTATGCCATCCCTGCAGCATGCCATCTTGCCTCTCATTGAATACTAGATATTTCCGGAAGGGCAGGACCAAATTTTGCTATACTTGTGCATGTTTGTACATGTGGGCATATACAACAAATTATTTTCATCTTTTTTTAAGATTTTATTTATTTATTTATTTATTTATTTATTTATTTATTTATTTATTTGGAAAGAGAGAGAGTGAGAGAGAGCATGAGAAGGGAGAAGGTCAGAGTGAGAAGCGGACTCCCCATGGAGCTGGGAGCCCAATGTGGGACTCGATCTCGGGACTCCGGGATCATGACCTGAGCCGAAGGCAGTCGCTCAACCAACTGCGCCACCCAGGCGCCCCTATTTTCATCTTTTTGAGGAAAGAAGCATATCTGGTCAGCCTAGGACAGGGTAAGATAATGTAATCAGTGCAGAGTGGAAACAAAGTGGACAGGCATGGCAGCCCCACTATACTCAATTGTACTCACATCTTTTCTACACAAGGAACTGTAAAATCAAAAGAAGGAACTCTGCTTTTGTTTCTTTTTTTTTTTCTGCTTTTGTTTCTAACATGCTATATAATTACTCAATAAATCTTATTTTATTTATATGCTGATTTTTCTGTTAAAAAGATGTTCCATAAGTATGTTCTGCATACTCATAAGGTGCAAGGAAATTCTGAAATCTACATAATTCATTCTTATAAACAAAATATAACTAGTTAGATAAAGCAAAAAAAAACCCAAGAGATGTTATTGTATATTAAAAATAATTAAATTACAGTTAAAAATATCACTTTGTGCCATACTACTCATTCATTTAAACAACAGTCACTAAATCCTTACCATATACCAAATATTTCCCTAGACAACAGGGACAGAAGATAAACAAAACTCAGTTCTTAACCTTAAAAAGCTCAGTCTAGGGGGTGCCTAGCTGGCTTAGTCAGTACAGCATGCAACTCTCAATCTCGGGGTCATGAGTTCAAGCCCCCTGTTGGGCAAGGAACCTACTTTAAAAAAAAAAAAAAAGCTAAGTCTAGTATGAGAGACATGTAAAACATTACTTATACTTTGTATGACAAATGCAGGGGTCAGCAAACTTTTTCTTAAAGGGTCATACAGTATATATTTTAGGCTTTACTGGCCAAAAGGCAAAATCAAGACTATCACATAGGTGCTTACATAACCATTTAAAACACAAC
This sequence comes from Nasua narica, assembly GCA_028533885.1. NCBI lineage: Eukaryota > Metazoa > Chordata > Mammalia > Carnivora > Procyonidae > Nasua > Nasua narica. The sequence continues at coordinate 63,857,576 of CM052807.1, read as the reverse complement.
AATCTAAAACTGAAAAACCAGGGGCACCTGGCTGGCTCAGTCGGTTAAGCATATGACCCCTGACATTAAAAAAAAAAAAAAGTGAGGGGCACCTGGGTGGCTCAGTGGGTTAGGGCCTCTGCTTTCGGCTCAGGTCGTGATCTCAGGGTCGAGATAGAGCCCTGCGCATGGGGCTCTCTGCTCGGCGGGGAGCCTGCTTCCCCCCCCATCTCTCTCTGCCTGCCTCTCTGCTTATTTATGATCTCTATCAAGTGAATAAATAAAATCCTTAAAAAAAAAGTGAAAATAAAATAAAATTGAAAAGCCATTCTTAGCTCCTGGGTCATTACCTAAATAAATAAATAAGCAAACAAACAAATAAATAAATGGAATTGATGGAATTTGACCTTCTGGCCCAAGTTTCCCCTTTCCTGCATTCAGGAGGACTAAGATAAATAAAGTAGTGGCTTAAAGGAGAAAACAATCAGTTTTTCAAAAGTTGTGCTGATTTGGGCCGCTTAGATCACTCAGTTGGTTGGGCTTCTGCCTTCCGCTCAGGTCATGATCCCAGGGTTCTGGGATTGAGCCCTACACTGGGTCCCTGCTCAGTGAGAAGTCTGCTTCTCCTTCTCCCTCTCCCTCTGCCCCTTCCCCTGCTTGTGCTCTCAGGCTCTCTCTCTCTCTCAAATAAAAATATTTTTTTAAATTGATGAACCAAAAATAAAAACTGAGGAACCAAAACAAAAAAAATCTGGCATGCTTGGAGATCTAAAAGTAGTTTGTTATGATCACTTTGAAATTCATCTCGTTTCTCCTCTAGACCACTACAATTCTCTAAGGGGTCTTTGAGCCGAACCAGGCTTACCACACACAAAAATCTCTTTCAAAATTCATCATGTCACTCCTCTGCTTAAAATTTTTCAACGGCTCTCACTATAGAGTAAAATACAAACTCATTAAAATAATTCTTCAGGCTATATGAGGCTACTCCCCACTACCTCCTCAACGCTAAAGCCAAACCTAAGACCTGAAGCTCTATTAACTGCCAATCCCCTTGCCTTCCTTGTCTTGTCCTCCTTGCTAACCCTGATCATTTTCAGGTCTTGGTTTCAGCATCACCTTTTCTGAAAGGTAAAGTTTGACACAAGTGGCAGAGGCTTAGTGGCTATGGCTTAGTGGATCTGCAAAATTCATCCTCCCCTTATCCTAAGTTAGGGACCCCCGCCCCTAATTTTTAAGCTCATGGGTAGGTGTGCAGTCATATAACTAAGCTCTAAGCAATGTAATGTAAGCACAGTTCCCGTGGACCTTCCTTAAGAGACAGCTCTACGCCTCCTCTGCTTGACTCCTTTCACCATCCCGCAGCCTGAAGATAAGAACCTGGCATCTCAGACCATGAGGCTGAGGCCACACATGGTGGAGTAACAACATGGACGTGCTAAAGTCATGAAATAGCACACCAGCCCTAATCCACCCAGCCAAACATTTACAGAAGAGGGAAACAAACTTCTGTAAACCACTGTTAATTTGGGGGTTCTGTCTTAAACCACTGTTAATCTGGGGGTTCTATCTCAGCTGAACCTAACTCTATTACAGAATTTCTTCTCTGTGTTCCCTTACTGTCTTTGGCACATTCTCACAGTAGCACCAGTGATAAGCACTGTCACTGGTTTTTGTTTTGTTTTTGTTTTTGTTTGTTGTCTCTTTGTAATCTAGACTGTGAATTCCCAAAGAGGGTGCTATCTAATTTATCCCAATATTACCAGCCAAGCACAATATCTGGCATTCTGTCTTGGCATATTAGTAGGTGTTCAAACGGCATTTACTGAATTTAATTATATTGGTGACTAAGTACCAAGTTATTAACCTCAGCTATCTTGCCCCTTCTTCCTTTTCAAAGTCCAAATATGAAAGGAATTCCTTTTCTGAACACATTTCTCAGTATTTCTCCCAAACTTGTGCCCCAAACCTCAAGCTACTTCTTTCTTCCTTTTTGAAAACTGTTGGCTGAACGTAACACATACTGCTACAAAATTACACTCTTCTCAGCATCTCTTCCACATTGGCAACTCTAAAGATAAGAAAAAAATTCCTCATTGACTCAAAAACCTGTATTAAGTATCTACTATGTGTGGGGCACCATCCAAGCAGCCAAGAATATTAATTAGGCATTCCTGGCTCTCATGCTCTGTCAGTTTGGTGCTTCACTTTGAGGACCCACCCCCAGCCAAGCCAGAAACATTAAACTGTGCTCTAAGAGAACTTGTTGCTAGAAGAGCTCCATGTTTGTGAGATTTGATTCAATCCAGTTTGGCATGTGTGTACCTTAACGCTTCTCTGTTCTCTATCTTTTGCCTCTCCAGCCTCCTATCTGCTCCCGTCCTTCTAGTCTGATGTCTAACTAAGTAGCTTTTCCTGCTATGACCCTCCCGATTTATTTCCTGGTCTATTTCCTATCTCATTAGTCCTTTCATGGAAACTTTTTATACAGCCTTCTTGATAACTGACTTCTGATTTGGTTCTGCCCACTCTCCTTGAATATTATCTCAGGAGGCAAAGACAGTGTGCTGGGTTTCCTATCAGTCTCTCCCCCACAGACACATCAACCCTGTAGGGAGTATGGTGTAATGGAAAGTCCACTGGCTTAAAAGCCTGACAAGTATGGCCTTAAGAAAACAATTTACCCTCCTGAGCTTCGGTTCCTCAAATATAAAAGGAGATTCCATCTTATTAGAGTTAACAAGGACTAGAGAAAAATCATGTAAAGGACCAAGGGCTTTTTAGTCATCATGACTTACTTTAATACAAAGAGGTATGTATGTGTTATAATAGATCCAAAATCTTGTCATCAATTATAACAATTATTATTCATTTTTAAAAACCTAGTTTATAAATCCACAACATAGACATCTAACTCTAAGTTGTGCTGGGTGCAAGAACTGTTAAGTAGAAACAAGGAAGAACCTCCAGAGGTTCACGTGCAGATAAGGAAGAAAAGCAAGTAAAAACATAATGAGGCAAGGAACCAGATAGGAGTAAGAACAAAGGTTTAAAACAAAAGAGCATGAAATATTTGAGATACAGATTGAACATATCCAGAGACGTGGAGGAGGCAGAAGGCACAGAAGGAAGGATGGAAAGAAGGAGTGTAAAGGTGAGTACAGGAGACTCCAATTGTGAAATTTAAGGAAGAACAGTTGCCGTCATGTACACTGATAACTTTTCTCCTATTCAAATCATCAGAACCACAAGTTGGCCTGCTCCTATACTCATGAAAGACTCTTATACTCCCCAGTAGTCCCCTACATCACCCTCCTCCGAATCCCAGGGTTATAAACTATCCACACATGAACCACAATGTCCAAATACAGCACAATGGGAATAGGAGTCAAGCCCAGCAGCCAAACGAGCACTGATCCACCCAACTGGAACAAACTCTTAAAAAAAGAGAGAAAGAAATTAAGGAGCCAATTGGGGGAATTCTGAATACAGGTCCAAATATTTAAGGAAGTTAAGATTTTATTTTTTTTTTTAAGAGAGAGAGAGCGCACATCTGCATGTGAGCAAGCGAGCTGGGGAGGGGCAGAGGGAGAGGGAGAGAGACTCTCAAGCAGACTCCATGCTGAGGGCCAAGCCCAACTTGGGGCTGGATCTCACAACCCTGAGATCATGACCTGAGCTGAAGTCAAAGCTGGAGGCTTAACCAACTGCGCCACCCAGATGCCCCAGCCTTTTTTTTTTTAAGTGCACACAGTTGAGCTATATAAAGTGAACTCCTGGGGTCTACTAACAAATGCTGATTGGAAGAGCCATGTACCGAGAATAAAAAACTCGTACAGCAGGAGAAGCAACTCAAAACCTAGATATGCTTTTGAACCCAAAAGAAGAAATGTCAGATAAAACAGCTTTTGAATATATAAAATTTTAAATCTTTGAAATCACCAATATCTATTTTATTCTTACTCTCTTAAAAAACTCTGCATCCTGAAAGCACGTGTAAATTCAGTTTGTCCTTACAAATAAATAAACGTTTTTAATCTTTTTTTTATCCTTTACTTCCTAATTACAGTAAACATTTGCTGATCTCTCACTATGGGCCATTTACCATTAATTATCACATTTAATCCTCACAAAAATCTTATAGCGTAAATACACTATACTATGATCCACATTCCAAAAGTAAGGAAATTAAAGCTTAATTAAGGAGGCTAAACAACATACCTAAGTTGCCAAATCAGTAAATGCAAGAGCTACAAGTCCAACTTAACATAGAGCCTGAGTTCTTAGACACTAAATGATACTAACTTTCTATCTTTTTGCCCTTATTACCTATATTTTTAACTCTTGGCTTGCAGCTCTTATTTTATTCTAACTCTGGAGAAAAATAGTCAACTTTTACTTGTTTATATAATCCCTACTTTTAAATGGATAGATTAAAATTTATCAAGATCTACATTGGGGAGTGTATGTATGTATGTGCTACGATGAGGCGCTGTGAATTGTGTAAGACTGATGAATCACAGACCTGTGCCCCTGAAACAAGTAGTACATTATATGTTAATAAGAAAAAAATTTATCAAGGGGCACCTGGGTGGCTCAGTGGGTTAGGCCGCTGCCTTTGGCTCGGATCATGATCTCAGGGTCCTGGGATGGGGCCCCCGCATCAGGCGCTCTTCTTGGTGGGGAGCCTGCTTCCCCCTCTGTCTCTGCCTGCCTCTCTGCCTATTTGCGATCTCTGTCAAATAAATAAATAAAATATTTTTTAAAAAATTATCAAGATCCTAAGTCATTGTGTACAATTTAAGCACTAACTTATACGTGCAATACTTCATATAAAAATGACTCTAGGGGCGCCTGGGTGGCTCAGTATGTTAAAGCCTCTGCTTTCGGCCCAGGTCGTGATCTCAGGGTCCTGGGATCGAGCCCCGCATCGGGCTCTCTGCTCAGCGGGGAGCCTGCTTCCCCCTCTCTCTCTGCCTGCCTCTCTGCCTACTTGTGATCTCTCTCTCTCTGGCAAATAAATAAATAAAATCTTTAAAAAAAAAAAAAAAATGACTCTACCAGCGTGCCTGGGTGGCTCAATTGGTTAAGCATCTGTCTTTGACTCAGGTATAGAAACCAGGCTCCTGGGGCAGAGCCACACATCAGACTCTGCTCAGCGGGGAGCCTGTTTCTCCCTCTGCCTGCTGCTCCTCCTGTTATACTCTTTCTCTCTGTCCAATAACTAAATAAAATCTTTGAAAAAAAAATTGACTCTACTGGGGTGCCTGGCTGGCTCAGTCAGTGGAGCATGTGACTTTTTTTTTTTTTTTAGACTTTATTTATCTGAAAGAGAGAGTGAGTAGAGGAGGAACAGAGGGAAAAGAACAGGCAGATTGCACTGAGCATAGAGCTGATGTGGGGCTCAATCCCACAACCCTGAGATCATGACCTGAGCCAAATCAAGAGTCGATCACTCACAACCAACCAAGCCACTAAGGTGCCCTCAGTGTGTGACTCTTGATTTCGGGGCTATAGATTCAAGCCCCACAGTGGGTATGGAGATTACTTAAGAATAAAACCTTAAAAAAAAAAAAAAGACTTTACCAAGCCAATATTATCAGGGATTGAGCTTTTAGCAGTCTCCGAGGGTTAAAAATAAATTTTTACTTATCCAACCATGTGCTCCATTGGTTTGTCCTGCAACCAAAGGCCCATATTTACTTGTAAGACAGCTGGCACCACTCAAGGGGCAAACCATGGCCCTGATGCTGGGCAAAGCTAACAACCACACAACTTTGCTTTTATTATCTTCTTATGCACTGTTCTCCAAGTAAGTGACCTCTGGCTAGATATGAATGTGTGTACATTTTTACCAAAATAACACTGTCAATTTCTTAAAGTTTATTGTGTGATCAAGAGATACCATTAAGAGAAGAAAAAGTCAAGACACAGAAAGAATATATTTGTACTGCATACAAAGAACTCACATCCAGCATAGATAAAGAAGGTCTACAAATCAAGAACAAGGCAAATACAACTTAAAAATTGCCAAAACACTTCAACAAGTACATTACAAAAGAGAACATCCAGGGGCGCCTGGGTGGCTCAGTGAGTTAAGCCTCTGCCTTCGGCTCAGGTCATGATCTCGGGGTCCTGGAATCGAGCCCCACAACGAGCTCTTTGCTCACCGGGGAGCCTACTTACCCCCTCTCCCTCTGCCTGCCTCTCTGCCTACTTGTGATCTCTTTCTGTCAAATAAATAAATAAAATCTTTAAAAAAAAAAGAAAGAAAGAGAGAACATCCAAAGGAGAAATGAGCAGAGAGAAAAGGTGTTCAACTCATTGGACATCAAGGAAATGCAAATTAAAAACACTAGGAAATTCTACTACTACATATTTACTAGAATGGTTAAAAGTAAGAAAATAACCATACTAAGTGTTGATAAGTACAGGGGTAAATGGAACTCTCATATTGCTTAATGGGAATGTAAACTGGTATAAACACTTTGGAAAACTGATAAAATATCTCTTAAAGCAGAACATACACATAACTATAGTCAAGCAATTCCACTACTGGGTATATATTCACATATATATAAAAAAGACATATATATATATATATAAAATCCGTAACAGCCAGAACTGGAAACAAACTAAATATCCATGAACAGCAGAATGAATAATAAAATTGGGACAGTCATATAATTAAATATCGTAAAAAATGAAAAAGAATTAACTACTGCTATAAGTAACAACATGGAGGAAATTCACAGATCCAATTATGAACAGAAGTCAGACACAAAAGAGAACATACATAAGTCTACTTATGTGAAATTCAAAATCCAACCAAATTGAATGGGCAAACTGTGAATTGGCAAAACCAATCAATGATGACCGAAGTCACAGTAGTGGTCAACTTTGGGACTGTAATAACTGGGAAGGGGCATGACTTCTGGATGCTGGTAATTAGTGCTCTCTTTCTTGATCTGGGTGGGTGGTAGTTTCATGGTATGTTCATTTTGTAAAAATTCACTACAAATTTCCTAAGCCACATATTTATTATTTGGACTCTGTTTTGTATGCAAGTTATACTTCTGCTAAAAAGTTTACTTTAGGGGCGCCTGGGTGGCTCAGTCATTAAGAGTCTGCCTTGGGCTCAGGTCATGATCCCGGGGTCCTGGGACTAAGCCCCGCATCAGGCTCCCTGCTCAGCAGGAAGCCTGCTTCTCCCTCTCCCACTCCCCTCTGCTTGTGTTCCCTCTCTCGCTGTGTCTCTATCAAATAAGTAAATAATATTTTTTTAAAAAAAAGTTTACTTTAGGCACACCTGGTTGGCTCAGTAGGGAGAGTATGGGACTCTGGATCTCGGGATTGTGGGTTCAAGCCCCACGTTGGGTGCAGAGATGACTTAAAAATAAAATCTTAAAAAATGAAAGTTTAGCAGCGCCTGGGCGGCTCTGTCAGTTAAGTATCGACTCTTGGTTTCAGCTCAGGTCATGATCTCACGGGTCATGGTTTCCAGCCCTACATCAGGCTCTGTGTTCAGAAGGGAGTCTGCTTGAAGATTCTAGTTCTTTGCCCCCCCCCATTCATGTACAGAAGCATACATGAGTACTGTCTATAAATAAATGAATGAATGAATGAATGAATGTTTTTTTGAATGAATGAATTTTAAGGTTTACTGTAGAAAAATTTAAAGCTACCTATAATTCCAATGGTAGGTAAATATTCAAGTATTATGGTATGTCCAAACCAATGGAATATTACTTAGTCATGTTTTTAAAGAATAATGGAATAGGAAATGTTCAAAATAGTTTAAGTTGATATAACTGACTTTGCTGTATTACCTCAATTTTTAAAAATTCCATTATAATTAGTATGTAGTGTATTACTTTAGCTTTTAAAAAGATATCTAAATAGAAAAATGACTGGAGGGGTGCCTGGGTGGCTCAGTGGGTTGAAGCCTCTGCCTTCGGCTCGGGTCGTGATCTCAGGGTCCTGGGATGGAGTCCCACATCGGGCTCTCTGCTTGGCAGGAAGCCTGCTTCCCCCTCTCTCTGCCTACTTGTGATCTCTCTGTCAAATAAATAAATAAAATCTTTAAAAAAAAAAAAAGAAAAATGACTGGAAAGAAATCTAGTATTTGTATTTGGGGGTTAGGTGTGAGAAAATGCTTTCTTCTTCAGTTTCTTTTTTTTTTTCTCCATTAAGCACGAGTTATTTTTATAATAAGGGAAAAGCTATTTTAAAAACATTAACAACTCGCCACAAACACTGCAATTATTTTAACCTTGATGAATCTGCCCATGAAAATCTATCTTGGTGGAGGATCTATAGCATTGCAACCACTGACCCAGAACCAACAATACAAGAAACAACTAGAAATTTGTTTTGGTATGTGTTTCATTTTCTTTGTACGGTCAAAGTGAGAAACAGTGTAATCATCAGTCTGATTAAAGCTTTGTAATTGTTCTAGCACCTGTTTAACTTTGCTGATGAACAACACACGTGACATACTAAAATCCAGACAGGATTTAACAAGTGAGGTATATCAAACACAGGCCTTGTTATTGTCAAGGTTTCTAGGTGTGGTTGCAGCTCAAGTATAATAAGATCATTTACATCTTTCTGAGTCAGTCACCCACTCTCCCGTCTCTGTCTCTTCTTCCATATCAGACGTGGGCAGGAGTACAACACTCTATACATAGCACAGATCTGAGCAAAATGAGTAGATCTTAGGAAAGTGGTAACTCAGAAATATCAAATCTTCTCCTTTCATGAGGGAAAATGAAAAGAGGAAAAACGATACTGAAACACACATCTACAAGGATGAAAAAAAACAACTTTTCGAATACATTTATGAATTCTAAGACAACTGCAGCTTTTTTACCATTCTATTGATGAGGTTTTTTTAGTTTGCCCTATTTGTATGTGTGCTTTCCCACACAAGTTAGAGAGTAGAAGGAATTAGATTACAGAAAGTTTCAAACATAGAAAGGTCAGACACCTTGCAATCACTATACCCCTCAAGTTTATAGAATTCCGGTGAGAAATATAGTCCAAAATTTAAGGGAATATGAAATGCTACAGTAAGCCACAACAGAGGATTAACATTTTCCATTTGTATTTCTCTTCATCTGCCTTTCTCTGTTCTCCAAACATAAGTTGTTTGTGACCATGGATTAAAAAAAATTTCCCCTCCAACTTTAAGTACAGCAGCTCAGTTCTCATACTGCAGTAACACAAATTTAAAACCAGATTTACAACTATTACGAACACTCTAAGAACTTTTAGGGGTTTTGAGTATCATTCAAACCAAGTACCAGTGGTTTCCTTTCACTTGCTAACGTGTCTTAAAAATAGTAACAAAAATGTTGAATACAACGTTTTCGGCCATTTTCTCCACATTTTTTCACCCAGACTCTAAATTTTGTTAGGGATGGGACGAATCAATGAATAAGAACATTACATACTATGTGGAAAAAACTAACATTCCTCTACAATACACTCACAAATATTTTTAAGTTAGGCAGGACCACAATACACCCTCTGAAAGGCTTTCCCACAGTAGGGCACAGAAAGATCATAAGTATTTTGTTTGGTGAAATCTAAAATGGAGATGATACAACAAATGAAGTGTTCTTATTTTAGAAGTTAATATGGACATTAAGTGGGTTGTTGCATCAACTCCAATTTTTACATTCTAATCTCTCGAGCCATACAGTAAATCTAAGCTATTATCAAGAAACTTTCTTCGTCCACCCCCACTGTGAAACTTGACTTTCCTGAACTAAGACTGCCATTATGGCCAAATTTTTCCCCAGTCTATTCAGTACATTTTGCTACAAAGAGATACAAGGAAGGAGATCTATGGAATCCCTCTAAAACCCAAAGTTTACACTCACTCATAACCCAACTGAGAAAACTGCTTGCAGCTCCTTGTGTTCAAACCACTTCCATTATCCAAACCACTTCCATTATCCAAACTTACTTACAGAAAATCTTCAACCAGCTCCCATAATATATTCAAATGAATGTATTACCACGTTTTATATTTCAGGAAACACTCAAGGACACCTGCCTTAGAGAACTCCAGAGGCCTATAAGTGTTTATCCGAGGGAGTGCATCTTTAATAGGTGTGTTTTTTTTTTAAGATTTTATTTATTTATTTGACAGAGAGAGAGATCACAAGTAGGCAGAGAGGCAGGCTGAGAGAGAGAGGGTGAAGCAGGCTCCCTGCTGAGCAGAAAGCTCCGTGTGGGACTTGATCCCAGGACCCTGAGATCATGACCTAAGCCAAAAGCAGAGGCTTTAACCCACTGAGCCACCCAGGCGCCCTGGGAGTACATTTTTAAATGAGGATCACACAAAACTTTCCACAAAGTTTAGAGGTATTTAAAATGGATTTCTTCATGTCTGTGGCAGAGTTTATTAGCTCTATTATCAATCAATCCAAATTTCCTGAGCTCTTTGATCAGTTGCTTTGAATGCCTCTCAATGCTCAATCACCTTCAGCTAAGTCAGTGAGGTACAGAAAAACCGTTACCCCAAACAAGCCTATACAATTTAGGCAGAGTATGCTCATTATCAAAAGCACAGTATGCCTTAGTCTCAAGAATCTCACCACTAAAAGCAAAAGCAAAATCCCAAAACCTTATAATTCATAAGCCAATTGACCTATAATAAATCTCTTGTACTTTTTCAATGCTTTAAAAATACTCCTTATCTTTAGATAGCATAAGTTTTTGATGGTTCTCCTTTATTCTATATAATTTCAGCAAGGAAATTTGAGTGAGACAGTAGATGAAAAGGAAAACAGAAAAGAAATTTAAGAAGCTGCAAACTTGACAGAAACTATAATTCAAGCCTCGAGGTAGTTACAAATAGACTTATTTGATATAGACGCATTGCTAAAGATTCTAAAAAATCACTAAGCTTGCAAAAATCATAGTTAACACATGACAGCTGCACTGATTCTTTCTACATTTATTAATGCAAATTTCTCTTATTAACCCTTACCCTTTCTGCATTTTCCAAAGGAAAACAGTGTATATGTTAAATTCTTTTAAATTCCAGAACATAAAAGTGAGGGCATTTAAAGAACTATGGAAACCACAAAGAAATTTATTAAGGAATTTTTAATCATTCACAATTTTCTATCCAAAGATTTTGTTCTATTTCATTCTAGGCTTTTTTATACACATTTGAAAATCCATGATTAAAGGTCATGTGTATGTCAGTGTATACACACACACATTTAAATATACAAGATATATAGCAATGATGTTTCCAAATAGCAAAAATGTGGAAACAACTAAAATATCTGCCAGCTGGTGAATGGACTAAACAAGTTGAGGTGAATTCATGCAATGGAATGCTAGAGCAGCAGGAAAACAGAAAGAAGTACAATAACTCGAATCAGCAAGAATGAATCTCATAAACAATGTTGAGCAAAAAAAAAAAAAAAAAAGCAAATCACAGAACACATATAGCATGATTCCACTAGTAAAGTTCAGAAACTTGCAAAACTAAATATTCTGTTGGCATATCTACAAACCAAAAAAGAAAAGGAGGTAATGATTAACAAAACTCAAATGATGGCTACATTTGAGTGTGAGGGAGAATAATGAACCCACAGGCCCCTCAGAAGCCCCCAAACTAGATCATGGACAATTTACTACTCTTACTTAAACCATATATACACCCAACATACACTCTTTTGTATGTGATATTCCATAAAAACTTATACTTAATAAGACCAATTTAACTCCAGAAGAAAACCATGCCAAATACGTATCGTAATCAACCTAGTCACTCACATTAACCATGAATAGCCATGAATTACATGACATTTATAGAAAAAAATGGACCAAGATGGATCACTGGAAGAACTTGTCCCAAAAGAAATACATTTCAGGAATTAGAAGAGAACATTAAAAAAATTCTAATCAGCACACTAAGATTCAAAAGGCTATCATGTCCATAAAAATCAAGAATAAACTGCTGTTGGGGCGCCTGGGTGGCTCAGTGGGTTAAAGCCTCTGCCTTAGGCTCAGGTCATGATCTCAGGGTCCTGGGATCGAGCCCCACATCAGGCTCTCTGCTCGGCAGGGAGCCTCTCTGCCTGCCTCTCTGGCTACTTGTGATCTCTCGCTCTCTCAAATAAATAAATAAATAAATAATCTTAAAAAAAAAAA
>CM052807.1:63769465-63845317 GCA_028533885.1 Nasua narica | reverse complement strand
TAGACACAACCTAATGAAATTTCACAACTCCAAGGACAAAAAGCAAATCCAAAAAGTCTCCACAATATAAAAATAGGTTATATTCAAAGAAATGACAATCAAAGGGAGATAAAGACATTTCTGAAAGGCAAGGACTTAAACTTTTACACTCATGTACCCCACATTAAAAATAACTATTCCGGGCGCCTGGGTGGCTCAGTTGGTTGGGCGCTGCCTTCGGCTCAGGTCATGATCCCGGAGTCCCGGGATCGAGTCCCATATCGGGCTCCCGGCTCTGCGGGAAGTCTGCTTCTCCCTCTGACCTTCTCCCCTTTCATTCTCAGTCTCTTTCTCCCTAATAAATAAATAAAAAATCTTTAAAAAAAAAAAAAGATTTTATTTATTTATTTGACAGAGAGAGATCACAAGCAGGCAGAGGCAGGCAGAGAGAGAGGGGGAAGGAATCCCAGGACCCGGAGATCACGACCTGAGCCAAAGGCAGAGGCTTTAACCCACTGAGCCACCCAGGTGCCCCTCCAAATTTTTTTTTAAAGACAAGAAAAACGACAACTTAAAGTATGAGGAACAATAATAGCAGCTGAGTAAGACCTATACGGAACACAGGAAGTAAAAAAAAATTAAAGGAGGATTCAGTAGATCTTGTTTGCACCGTTCTTGTTGAGGCAGGAGTTTGATGATAAAGCATCCAAATTCCTTCTCTGTATGCCTAAAGTGTTTCTAGGTTCTAAAGTAATTTTTATTTAATAATGATACTGCAAAAGTGGTATTTGTGGAGTATGAATATTTGGGCTTAATTTGTACGCACAGCACAAAGACTACTACTTCTTGTTATGCAAAACAGTATAAATATTATTTACTTTGGCAATATAAGAACAACAACATAAGCGAAGAAACTCAGAAGGAAGAGTACTAGAAATGGGTAAATTTCTCATTGACTTACCATATTATTGAAAGTTACACCGTTAACTACCAGAACGATAGAAAATGATTTCATTTGGGAAGCAGGACTGGGAGAGGAGGAGGGAGGAGGTTATTTTTCCATTTCACAGAGTTTTTCAACAAAGCTCCCATGCCATTTTTTTTTTAATTAAAAGGGAGGAGGGAAGCATAGCATTCTTAAAGGTATTCTCATATCTTTTTCCACCTCAATATCCCCTAAATAAATCATCTTTTTTCCTGCTTCATACATATACGCACAAAAACAGCGTCACAGGAATGCCCAGTGATCAACAACATGGGACAGTCTCAACTGCAAAGTCAAGGCCAATGGCACAGTGCTCCTCAAGCCCGCCCCTCCCCAGAGCACATTCCCACCTTTACAGCCTACCTTCTGCTTTCCTCTGGACCCAGAGGGCCACTGATATTTGCACTAATGACTTATAGGGCATCCTAATCTTATAGTTCTACACAAACATCACGTAACCGTGTCCACTCCAAATTCATACCGACCATACGGGCTCTGGCCTCTCAGGTTCTTCAACTTCCCCACAGCTGCTGCCCCAATTCTTTTCACATTTCTCAAAACTCCAAGCTTCCATCTTTCTGAAGAATCTTTTCCCATTAATCCCACACCAAATTGCCCTCCCCAGTTTCCTCAGCCGAACCCCGCCTACAGTCTCAGAGGAGAGGTACCCCTCCCTCCACTCCGGCAGGATGCAGCCCCACCATTCCGCTCTCAAGCGCACCTTCCTCTACCCTCCAGGGATCCAGTTTGCACCCAAACCTCCCCAGCCAACTCCATCTTTTCTTAGCCTCCCCGAGGCTAAAAAGATTCTTCAGGACGCTCTATTATTAAAAAATAACAAAGTAAAGTAAGTCCTTCTTTGAATCTGCCCTCGTTCTTTTCCATCCTTTTTCCCAATTTCAAAATGAGAAGCCTACACTCATAGTTTCTATGTCCTCATCACTTTTGAATCTAGCCTCTGATTCAGCCACAGGACAGGAACTGACTAATCCAATCATCTGTGTTCCCTCATCTAATCCTCCTAACCTCTCGAAAGCTTTCACACTGCTGAGTCTTTACCTGCAAACCAGTATGGCACCACATACCCCAATCCTTCTACTACTCTCATCCTTGCTGGCACTTTGGATGATTCTTCTTTCTCCTCTAGTTTCTAAAGAAAGGCAGCCTTCCCCATTAGCTTCATCTTTTACTTTCCCTTTCAAAGATCTGTTTCACTCTGATAAACCTCACGAAGATGATGCCCAAATCCTTCAACTGCTCCAGACTCTATCTATTGACTAGTCTACTGAAAGTCCCAACAATGCCGCACATTCCATCTTGGCCAAAATTATACTCACCACCTTCTCTCCAAACCAGCCCCTCAGGAGTCTCTATATATAACACCAGCATTCCCTTGGTTACCCAAACCAAAATCTGGGCCATCTTTGACCCTGCTGCTACCTGTTTCCTCGAATCTCACCATCTTTCTACTCCTCAATGTTTTACAAGAAGAAAAGATGAATAAGACACGGTTTCCAGCCTGGGGAAGGACAGAGAGAGATAAGCATTACAAAAGCAAAATGCACAGGATGCTGAGGTGATGGGGGAGGGAAGGGCAAAGGGGAGAGGAGATGGCAGTAAAAGGGGAATTCAACACGCTGTAGGTTCTAAGAGTCAGAACTAAACTCCTGTCCCCAACCCTCACCAGGCCAAAACAGCAAGAGCATACATCCTGAATAATTAAGTGTGTATCTTGCTTTAAGAACACTCAACAATAAGTTTTGACTGACTGAATACAAATTAGGCAACGATGATTCTCACAATATATGGGTCTTCTTTAAATAGTAACTGTCCTCGTGAACTTAAAATAGGATTTCCTTTTCATATACTTTCATAAACACGCAGGTCATCACAGGAATTATAAGCTAGAAAGAACTACATTCACTTGTCTAGCCACTTCATCTCCCAGAGGCAGGAGGTTAAATGACTTGTCCAAGGTCACAGAGCTTGTAAATAGCAGAAATGGGACCCAAACCCAGTAATCTTTTCCATGTTACTTCACTCACTGCCTCTGATGTGTCTCTCACCTCAACATGCTTTCCCAGTCGATTCCCAGTAGACTCTCATGAAAGCCAACAGAAATGAGAATCTGGAAGAAAGGTCCAGACATCAGGTGTCTTTCCAAAGACCTGAATGTGGTCTTTTAGACACACACACAAATAATATAAATTCAGGAAAATACGGATCTGGCCACAACTTAGTGGTCTATAATAATGAGAAATGGGTCCTCAGCTTATTGATGCCAAATTGACTAGAGGACTCTATGGTTCCCCAGGTTCTCCCCAAAATGCCAATGAAGTTCTTTTTCTTCCCTCAAATAAAGGGCTAACTGGAGTTCTAACTATTCAACTAATGGTAAAAAAAAGCTTAGAATGTGGGGGAATGACGTGGAGGCACACAGGGCTCCCCCCATCCCCTATCAAATGTTGGATGGCTTAGAAAAAAATGAATTCTAAGTACTGAGCTAATTGTGATACCAAATCCCAATTAGCATAGCTTAGCCAACCTGATTTCACCTTCTGTCAAAGAAAAGGAAAAAAAGTTACTTCTCTCCACCTCCAAAAAGTGACAGGTGCTTTTCACATTATGAACTTGTTTTCCCTGATAGGGCAGTTAAGTAAGTGATTACAACTAACAACTTGCTCGAAGCAAAACCCCTTTCACTCTTAGAATCTGATCCCTCTCTGAAAGATCCTGTGCTAACTTTACAGGGAACATGTTTTAACATGTGCGAAACGCAAAAACAGAAGCAGCCAGAGCTCAAGGCCAACTCTAGTCTGCCTGGTACAGCTTCACTGTCAGAGGTCGATGTGTAATAATGGCTCGTAAGGTTAATAGCAGAAGAAGAAAAAATCAGCTTGTTTGGGTTATTTAAATTCAACTAAAGTCTAGAAGACCATAAACCCATTCTTACTACTGTATTTTCCCTGTCAGAAAATTCCTGAGAAATATGGAGTCTTGAACTTGATTATACCAGAAAGAGGGACTTCTGAACAAGTGAAAAATTACTAAGCAACTGTTCATTAAAACCAAATGGACACTTTAATGGTCTTTAATTCTGGATAAAAGCTGATAAGGTGAACAAATATGGCCATGTCTTACTCCTTATGACTCACTGAGACACTGTCACATCCTCTTTCTCACTACTACCTCTGCTTCTAAACAGACAAATCATTTTAGATAACAGGTTGTCAAGGTTGGGAAAGCAGTTTCCTGTTAAATGAATCAGAAATAAATCACTGGAAAACCAGCCTGGTCAGAATCCGAGGACTTGCTAACAAAGAGTTACTCTACTTCACTCAAGGCTCAAATTTCTGTTCATTTTATCTCAAAGAGGAGAAAGTGAGCCTCACGCACTGCCTTTCCTTCCGACCTCCGTGAGAGTCCAAGGACAGTCTCCTGCCGGTTGTAGGTGGCAATGAAATGGGGTTCTCACTGGTATGTGTATTCCCTTCTCTCAGCTCACAGCCACTCCCTACATTTACGTTTGAGACTGGAGACCTCTTGTCTCACCTACTCTTACTCATGCTCCCTGGCGCATCCTTACCTCATCTACCCTTTATGTGTGTCTACAATTATATATCCAGAACTTTCCACATAAGCATAACTGCTTAAAGAGGAGTGGCTTTTTTGTGTGACTTCACAAAAGCATTTTCCAAGGATATATACATGATACTCATTTTTACTTTATTTTTAACTCAGAGACTACTCATAAGACCATCAGGAGAGAACTCCCCCAACTTCCTCCTCCACCACCTATAAATATCTGCCCCTATTCCCATTCTTTCTTCCTTCCCTTCTGTTTCAGCAGGAGTCACCGCTGGTATCCTGGATAATCACTCCAGCAGTGCTTGGGATCTCACTTTCCTGACTCATGGCGACCATGGTCCATCACGTCTTTTCTACTCTACACCTTCAACCTCTCCTCTTCAAGCCCCCTTACCCTTCTACCCCACAAATGAGCATGCTCAAGTCTCTCCCCTCTTAACATAATTCATTAATACAGCCATCAAATACTTATTGAGCACCTATTACTCTGTGCCAGGAGCTCTTTTCCACCTGGACATAAAGTGGTGAATAAAAGGAAGTTCCACTCCTCACACAACTTTTTTTTAAAGATTTATTTATTCATTTGCAAGAGAAAGAAAGAGAGAGAGGAGGGGCAGAGGGAGAGAATCTTCAAGCAGATTCTCCACTGAGCGTGAAGCCCGATGCAGGGCTTGAGCTCAGGACCCGTGAGATCATGACCTGAGCCGAAACCAAGAAGCCAGATGCTTAACTGACTGAGCCACCAAGCGCTCCTGCAACTTGCTCTCTAGTGGGGAGAGAAAGAAAGAAGAGAGAGACGTATAAACCTCCTAGCTACTATTCTTTCTCTCCTTCACTTCGCACGAAACACTGCTGTTTCAAGCCAAACTGCCTGCCTCTACTTCCAGTTCCTCTCACCACACTATTCCCAACAGGTCTGCAGTCCCCTGCCCCCACACAATTAAAGCAGCTCAAGAAAAGGTCACCCCCAACGACTTCCTCTACTTGCAAGTCTCAATGGCATTCCTCAGTCCGCGCTCTTGGTTGAACTCTCAGTAGCAACAGGCACTTCGTGCAATTCCCTGTTGCTCTGCTCTTCTCCCTCTTTGGCCATGCACACCTCTGTGACCACTTTTTCTTAGGTCCTTTTTCTTCAGCTTTCCCCTTAAATGGCAGTGCTTCCAGAGCTCTGTATTTAATCTCTTCTCATTCAGTGTGCTCCCTTTGGACCACCATGGCTTCCATGATCAGTGATGACCACTCAGGAGTATTGAATGTGTTATCTTTGGGGCAGGCCCTTCTAAAGAGTTACACGCACAGAGCCAACTGCCTGCTTTGGATCTCTACCCACATGGCCCAAAGACCTTTCAAATTCAGTAATACTGGATTCATCTCTTCCCACAGCCAAAACTCTTCTTCCCTTATTCCCTGTAGCAGGAAATCGTGCCATCTTCCTCTCAAGATGCTAAGTCAGAAACCTTAGAGTCCACCTCAGTTCTATTATATCATATGCCCTCCTCTTCCACGCTAGTCTCGTCAAGTCTGCCTCCTCAAATACCTCTTTTCATTCCCTCTTCCCTAGTCCTATTACAGAAACCACTAGCTCATTTCAGTAGCCTCCTCAGAAGTCTCCCTGTCCTGTCTTGTCCTCTTGCTCTTAATTTAGGACCATTATGCACTGTAGGCAATGGGAACGGTGCCCCTTGGTTGCAGGACACAGAAGCCTGAAACCACCCACCTCGAGGGTGATCTCTACCAAATACCAAAGTTATCCACTCCTGCTTACAATTCTTCAGTGATTCCACATCACCTATATGGATGTTCTACAAACTCTTTGACCCAAAGAAAGTGATGAGGGATGGAGGGTCTAGAAGAGGCACAAGGCACAGCCTGAAGAAGCCAGCCACTAGAGGAAAATGTATTATTTTTAAGTTTTTAAATATAAGATTATAATTTTATCTTAAATGTTTGATTCTACATAATATATTCATGTTTTTTTTATTTTTTTAGATTCATGTTTTAATACAGCAATAATTTCCCCCAAATCCAGTGAATGTATACTCCAAAATGTACATGTTTAACCTATAGCTTTGAGTACCTCCTGGCACATTCACACAAACCCCCACTGGGAAGCAAGGACCTACACAATAAAATTTAAGATTCTAAGGCCCACCCTTGTTATGCTTTCAGCCCTGCTCACCTGTCCAGGCTCATTAAACCTACTGAGCTTACACTTTATGCTCTGGCAGCTACTAAATCATCTTAATTCCTCAAACATGCTACAAGGACTCATGAATCCATGCCTTTCTCAAAACGTAGAGTATCCTTTTCCCTTGTCTGTGTGCTCACCAAACTCCTATTCAACTGTTAACTCTGAACCCCAGTGATATTACTTTGGGGATTCCTTCCCAGAATACTACAGCTACACTAATGCCCTTTGCGTAAGTTCCCTCAATATTTATACACTCATTATGTCATTTATTAGGCCATAAAGATATCATTCACAAAATCTTATCTCTGCAAATAACTATCAAAAAACTAATGTCATGGGCGCCTGGGTGGCTCAGTTGGTTGAGCGACTGCCTTCAGCTCAGGTCATGATCCCGGAGTCCTGGGATCGAGTCCCACATCGGGCTCCCGACTCCACGGGGAGTCTGCTTCTCCCTCTGACCTTCTCCCCTCTCATGCTCTCTCTCACTGTCTCTATCTCAAATAAAAAAAAAAAATATTAAAAAAAAAAAACAAAACTAATGTCATGTCCCATCCTCCTAACAGTCAGCCTTACTGAAACTTGTCTTGTTTTCGAAATTTTTCTATTTCCCCTCTTTCATCCATTAGCCCATTATAATCTGACTTCAGATTCCCACATCACTGCATTAAAATCACTCTCACTAAGTTCATAAACCACCTGGTGGCTAAATCCAAAGAATCCATCTTAATCCTCAACATTATTACATTTGCAACATTTAATCATACCCTCTTTTGTCCTTCTGACCCCAAACTCTCCTGATTTTCCTTTTCTAGTTTTCTTGCTAAACTTCCAGCCACTTCTTCCTACTTGTCTTTGCAGGTTTTCGTTTCCTCTGCCCATATTAGCATTCCTTAGGGTTCTGGCTGAAAAACGCCTCTGTTCATGCCAAGCCCTCCTTCCTAGGTGAACTCATCTATTCTCATGACTTTAACTATCATCCTGTTTTAGATAAAGCTGGAAACCAAATTTGGGCTTATATACCCAATTCCGACACTCTTCACTAATCACAACTTCTCTATGGATGATAGTTTTGGGAGTATAAAATTACAGCCGCACAGTAGCATAAAAGACTTACAGGGCTTACCAGGTGCCAGGGACTGCTGTAATCACTATATTTTTATACACTAACTGATTTTGTTCTGACATAAATCCTATAAAGTAGACACTATTATTATCCACATTTTACAGGTAAAGAAACTGAGACAATTGCAACTGACTACAAGGGGAAAAAAAGTAGGAAAAAATCACCCACCTCTAATGAATAACTCTTTTTTGAACAATCATAAGGAAGAGTTAGAAGGTGATCAAATAAAATTTAGGATTCCGAAAAACTTACTTCTTCTGATAATGATGATCTTCTGTTAGTTAATAATAATCACCTTAGCCATGTTTTCAACCTGATAATCACATTAATCATGTTTCTTTCAATCTTTACTGAAATAGGATAATCTTAATTATTAAGATGTTTCACAAGGTCTATTTCTCAACCATGAAGATAAACCAGAAACTCATGACAGAATAACAAAGAGATGGAATATTTGAGTTGTTATTGTATTTATGCCATGTGCAAAATTACAATAAATTTAGTGTTTGAACAATATTTTGGATATAGATATTCAAATAGGCACCTGAGAAAAAATTCGTAGGACTTAAGATAAAAGTATTGTGTGTGTACAGCTGGACGTACTATGGGTGGCCCATGAATGTCCTCAGAAGTCTAGCTGGCATATACTAGGTTAAACTGACCAAAGGCCTGATCTACTCCAACGTATCTAATATTGCCCATACAGCTAAATATTTCACTTCCCCGGTTTTCCAATATTTTTAAAAATTTTTTTTTAAGTTTTTATTTATTTATTTATTTGAGAGAGACAGAGAGCAGGGGGAGGGGCTGAGGGAGAAGCAGACCCCCGGAAGAGCAGGGAGGCCTGATGCAGGGCTTGATCCCTGGATCCTGAGATCATGACCCGAGGTGAAGGCAGGCATTTAACCAACTGAGCCACCCAGGCGCCCTGGTTTTCCAACATTTTGCAAAAGATATAATGTGCAAAAGATATAATGTGACCAAGAAAAGAAAACCAGGCATACAAAATATTTAGTTTTTCCCAACCAGTTAAATTCAAATGAAGGTTGCTGACAATATGTGTTCTACAGAAAAACGCACCCCATTAGGTTACGCCCCAGATCAGATCCTGTGGGTAATACATTTGGCTAAGGTAAAAGAAAAAGAAAATCAGCTTTGCACGGGCAAACTACAATGAAAGAGAAGAGGTGGCCCGTTCCCCGATGCAGGGAGCAGGGGTGCCCCATGCGGCGGCTCCACTCTCATCGAGCCCGGTACCAGGTGTGGCACTGTATCGCTCGAAGTAGCTGCAATAATGCACATCGGCTGAACTGAATGAGCAAAGTCGTCAGGTAGACTGATGAAATGGAAAGTTGTCACACACCATTCCAACTATAAAAGTCACATGGAAAATCAGAGGGCACAAACTGGTGAGGGAAACAAAGGAAAAACAAACAAACTTTAGAAACTAACCAAATGCCAGGAAACATCATGAGCCCCTGAGTTCCAGCCCTGACCAGCTCCCACAGGGGCCCTTTTCCTTCCTGCCAGAAGTCCTGGGGCCAGAGCCCATACTTCTTTATCCTGTAAAGCTGCACCATCTAAGGAATTCTGGTGGAATCTTCTCCTTGTAAAGCCCATCTGTTCACTGAACAAGTGTCTGCTGAGAGTCTTCTATTCCAGGCTCTGGGCATCCAGCAGGGAAACAGGACAGCAAGGTCTCCGCTCCCACAGAACTAACATTTTACAAGGAGAGACAAGATAGAAAATACAGGAACAAGATCATATCAAATGGTGGAAAGCATTAATTAAAAGATTTTAAAACAGGGGCGCCTGGGTGGCTCGGTGGGTTGGAGCCTCTGCCTTCGGCTCAGGTCGTGGTCTCGGGGTCCTGGGGTCGGGCCCCGCATCGGGCTCTCTGCTAGGCCTGCTTCCCCCTCTCTCTCTGCCTGCCTCTCTGCCTACTTGTCATCTCTCTCTTTCTGTCAAATAAATAAATGAAGTCTTTAAAAAAAAAAGATTTTAAAACAGAAAAAGAAAGCAACAAGAGAGAAGTGGAAGGGCGCCTGGGTGGCTCAGTGGGTTAAAGCCTCTGCCTTCGGCTCAGGTCATGATCTCAGGGTCCTGGGATCTCTCTCTCTCTGTCAAATAAATAAATAAAATCATTAAAAAAAAAAAAAAAAACAAGAGAAAAATGAGAGGAGTTACTTGTTTGAACTTGATCAGGAAAGGTATCTCTGAGAAGGTAACTTTTGAGCTGAGACAGAAAGGAGGCAGAGTTGTTGGCCCAGCACAGATCTTGGAGCGGAGCATTCCAGGCAGAAGCAAAACAACAAACAAGGAGGTGGGGACAAGTATGGTGAGTTCAAGGGAGAGGATAAAAGCCTCACTGCCCTTGGGATTTCGTTCAAATGCCATATAAGGATGAGGTCATCCCCAACTACCTTATTTTAAATTGTAATCACTGATCCAAACCCAGTACTCTCTATCCCTCTTCACAACTGCTCTCTTTTGAAATTTTTACCATCTGACAAGCAATATATATTACTTAATAATTTCTGTCTATTCCTACAGAATGTGAGCCCCTTAAGGGCAGGGATTTGTGTTATTATTACCACAGCTATAGTGCCTCTACCTGTGTGGCACATAGTAGGCCACAATCAATAGCCACTAAATAAATAAAAGGGAAAGGGAACAGAGGGAGGGAGGAAAAAGTGAAAGAAGAATGGAGAGAACAGAGAGAGGGAGACGAGGAAGGAGAGAGGGAGACAAGGAAGAAGTCAGCCAGTGTGGCTGAAGCACAGTGGATGAGAGGAACAAAGGAGGATCGAGACGGGGTAGGCCTTGGAGAGCATGGAATGGAGTTTGAATTTTATTTCAAGATACAGAGAAGCCATTGAAGGGTCTTAAGGCAGGGAAGCAATATGATCGAATTTGTGATTTAAAAAGTTCACTGTAGCTTCTACATGGAAATCAGTGAGAGAAAAGAAAGCAGGGACACTAGCAAAGCCAGAGATGAGCGGGTCAGGCAATGATTAGCAATGATCATCGGTGAAGAGAAGCAGCTTAAGAATTCTTTTCAAGGTGGTACCAAAAAAACTACGGATGGGCTAGATTTGGGGAGTTGGGCTGAAAGAAAGAGTGGAATCAAGGATATATCAGTTTTCAATTTATTGCTTCTCAGCTCCAAATCTACCCTTCATTGCCTATTCTATGAAAATTGAGAACAACCCTTTAAATAATTTTCCTTTGCCTAATACCTTAATGCTAAGCTTGGTCTGTAGGGAGCACCACAAAGACATTGCAAGAGGAATGGCCTTTTCTTTCTGGTTCCAGTGTGCTTCTCTTGGCAGCATAAATAGAAGATTAAGAAGTTCGGCATTGCTGATGTCCTCCAGATTCCTAGCCAACTTATTGTAAGATATTTTCTAATTTGAGAATTTGAAAAGGCAAGGGATCTAATAGCTCATGAAATTTCATGTTTTCATAATTATTTTTCCCACATATACAAGGACTTGGGTACTTTATACTGTCCATTCATCTTTATTCAAATGCTATACCATACTGCTTTGAGCATAGTAATTTTAGACTCTGTTTTAGTACATGGTAAAGCAAGGATCATGTCATGATTCTGTTTCTAAATTTTCTTGGCTATTCCAAAACATTTATTCTACCACATGCACACTGAGATTCTTTTATCTAACTCCCAAAAACTCTCCATTGGAGCTATAATTGATTTCCATTATATATATATTTAGATTTCCCATCTGGGAATATATTATATATTTCCATTTTTTCAAATCTTGCTTTTACATCCTTAAGATTTTATAATTTTCTTCATATGGATCCTGGGCCTTTCTTTTGATATTTATCCTTAAGTATTTTATAATTTTTAACACTATTATAAAGTCTTTCTCTCCTCACCAAGGCAGTTCACTCCCATACTTCCCTCTGCCAACATCCCAATGATACCGAAGAACACTATTACTTCCCACCCATTCCCATACTACCCTGACCCACGATGTCTGAGTTTTGCTGAACTCTTTTAGACTAGTTTATTCAGACAACCAGGTTTTCTGTAGTAATGTCTCTTCTATTTCAAAGATTCTTACTTAGCATTTATATTGCACATTCCTTGTCACTTGTTATATATGCAATTATATATATTATATATATAATATACACATATATACATACATACATTTCAAAGTCCATTGTCCATCACCTTTTCCTTTCTTCCTCCTATCTTGAGTTCTCTGTTTTGCATTTTCTGTTTGGTTAGCGTATACTGCTTCGATTGGAGTCTGTGGGTGATAAAATCTCTGAATCTTCACACACATACATAGCTTTCTTTTCCCTAAAGGGTGAATAATATCTAGACTGCATACAGGATTCTCTGGAGTAGACATCGCTTCTCTAATCAGTAGATGTTTCTTATATCATCATCAAAGTTGCAGTATTGCAAATGAGAACAACCTATTTGGTTGTTGCTGTTTTGACTTTATCCTTCCATCTTGGAGCTTGCAGGATTTTTTTTTTTTTCTTTATCACTGAATTCAGGAATTTTATCAGAATATGCCTAGGTTTATGCCATTTCTCACCCATCTTGCCTGGAATACAGTGAACCCATTCCAATCTGCAGTGTTCTTCCATTTGCAGTCTTTTTTCAGCTCAGGGTATTTTTCTTCTATTACTTATTTCTCCTTCTAAAATTTTATTTTTTAAAAAAAGATTTGAGAGATAGAGGGCACATTCACATGGCGAGGAGAGGGAGAAGGAGAGAGAGATAAAGGAGACTCCCCACTGAGTGTGGAACCTAATGTAGGGCTCGATCTCACAACCCTAAGATCATGTCCTGAGCCAAAGCCAAGAGTTGGACACCCAACCACCCAGGCACCCCATCCTTCTAAAATTTTATCATATGCATTTTAGGTTTCCTGGATCTAACTTCCAAGTCCTTCACCTTCATGAGTTCCCACTCTAACTCTTGACGTTCTTGTTCTAAGCTTTGAAATTGTTATTTTACTTAAACTATGTTTAAAAAAGAGGGCAGTAGAGATGTGCACAAACTGCCATCTTCCCAGAATCATTTCAAATGGGATTTTTAAATGCTACCTTATCACTCAAGCAGAAAACAAAACACTTCTATGTGCTTAAAAGACAATTATTTAAATTAATATTTTTTAAACCCAAACAGCTATTTGTTGAGAAGTTACTAGATTGAAAGCTCCTTGAAAGCAGGGAATCTGCCTTCTACACATCCTTCATCCTCTCAATAGATCTTGTGTATAAATGTGTTCAATAAACCTTTACTGATACACTGATATATTGAGCACTTTACAAGTTCCAAAAGGTAGAAGACTGTGCCATTACACTCACAAAATGGAAAACCCAACTGAGGAGGCAAAAATAATTGAAACAAATAATAGTGGTCAGTTTAGTGTTAAATTCTGTCACTGAATACAATGGTGTAAAAATAGAAGGGATTAATATGAACGAAAGCAGTCAGCTGGTTTCATGATCAAGGGAACATCAGCCAGGCCCTGGAATATGGGGAAATTTTAATAGGAGAAAAGGCAGTCCTGACAAAGAGAAAATAGTCACTGTAAAGGCAGAGAGATAGGAATGGGCCTGTCAGGAAAAAGAGTGAGGAAACCAGTCTGACTATAATAGAAGAGTCAGTCAGAGACTAGAAAGAAAATAAGAATAGACAGGGAGGCTGATGACAGAGTCCAGGTTCGTTCACTAGTTGAACAGGTATTGAAAATAAGACACACTGAAGGATGCTACATGTGGTCTTCAAGCAGCTTACAAAGGGAGGTGAGAACAGGTATGTAAATGGTAACTTCCTAAGTCTGAGATCATTTGAAAATAAGTAAAATACAGGGGTAACATGAGAGACCAGAGCTTAGAGAACCAGCAAATGAGGAAGTTGGTGTTTTTAACAGGAAGTTCATCTTCCAGTACTTCCTTTGGTCCTTGAAGAAAAACAAGCAAAGAACTATGGGAGGAAAATTCAGACTGATGCTTTTTCTACACGTTCAATTTAAGAATGAAAGTTTCTCCAAACCAGAAAGGAAATCCGATAACGTAAGAAAGGCGACACTTTAAAATTTTAAGAAAGGAAAAAAAGCTTTTTGTAACTACCTGTGGCGACAATAAGGAAAAACTGAAGACAGCCTGTTTGCCTCAGTCACAGATTTACCAAACAAGAAACTATCAGAAGCTTCTACCTAATAATTCCTGCTGGGTTCATTTTTAAAAAGAAGAGTGACAAGACTGATCAAGACCGTCATACATGCCTGACCTGAGTTAAAAACCACAAGTTCCAGACTGATTAATCAAGACTTGTACCTCTGAAACAAATAATATAGTATATACTAATAAAAAAAATTTTTTTAATTAAAAAATAAATGTTTGGTAGAATTAAAACAAAACAAAACCCACAAATTTCAGACTATGAGTAACTTGAAACAACATAATTCAAAGTTCTTAGAAAGGAACAAACAGGGTGGCTTATGGGTTAAAGCCTCTGCCTTCGGCTCAGGTCATGATCTCAGGGTCCTGGGATCGAACCCCCCACCGGGCTCTCTGCCTCTCTGCCTACTTGTGATCTTTCTCTCTGTCAAATAAATAAAGTCTTTAAAAAAAAAAAAAGTCCTATAGGTGCTTTAATTTATCCATAAAAGCAACAGTCCTCTAAAAACAAAAGAGATATCAGAGCATTGTTCCTTCACAAAATAAGAAATAACTCCAAGAAAAAAATCAATTAAAGTACATGTCATTTAGAGAAATATCTACATTAACTTATACTTTCACTTTAAACTTAAACATTAAATACCGTAAGAAAAAAACAAAGCACTAAAAACTTTTTGAACCAGAATGTAGCCCCAATCCTCTCTACCGTCCAGAAGCTCAAGTCCAGTGCAAACCAAGGATCTCTCAAAGACACCAGACCTGTGGATTTTCATTTAGGACTGTCCCGTGAAGCATCCAAAATATTTTTCTCTTGGGTTTCCCCTTTTCAGCTTCTGATCATGCTCACCTCAATTCAAGGAAGAAAAATTAATTCCACATCTATTCTCTGAGAATAGGACAGAACATTCCCATCCTTTTCCCTCCAGGGAGCCCCACCTCTCCAAAGACAGAAGCTGTATTCTAAGAAAAGTGAGGTCCAGAAGTTAGGATGGAAAAGAATTTTGCAGAAGCAACTTGAAACATGATTCAGGGAGGCGGAGGCAGATAGCGTTGTGGAAGCCCATGGGGTTTGGAGCCAAGCAGACTTGGGTTCCCACCCAGCACACTAGTCTCAGACTGCATGTTCTTCAACAAGTCTCTACAGAATGGAAACCACACACCTATCTTCAGCAGTTGTAAGATTAGAAATACATTTCAAAGACCTGCCTGAGGTCCCACAGTAAGCAACAAACATAGGACTTAACGCAATTCTAAATGATTGTTAAGTCCACTGTTCCGATCCCTTTGCCATTCATTTCAGAATGTAACTCACTGGCAGGGAGGAAGGGAAAGATCAGGGTATAGGACCAGATATGGCATACACAGCATTCCTCTCCATTTCAGATGCTTTCTCTTAGCCCAGTTCTCTCATTATAACAGGAGCTATTTATTCAGCACCTACTTCCCCGCCAGCTAGGGTATATGAAGAGCTAAAGCACAGGACTTGCTACATAGTAAGCATTCAATAATCCACAGCTTCTTATACAGAGATCACAACCTCTCACCAGAGCTTAGGAAAGGCTGGCTTCTTACAGGAAATTGAGTGGAACAGAAGTAAACCAGGAAGAAAAGGGGGAAGAATGTGTCTGCCAGAGTGAGCATCTCTCGCAGAAAGGCAACGTGTACAAAGGCATGGAAGTGAAAAAGCACAGTGGTGCAAGTAGGTAGGCTTGGCTATAGAGGGGAGGAAACCATAGAAGGTGCAGGAAATTAGGCTACAAAGGCAAGCAGGTCTTGCGATGCAAAGGATGTTTGAATTTTATTCTGTGGATGGGGCAAGCCAATGAATAATTTTAAACAAGGGAGAAGTCACAATTAAATCTATATTTCATAATAATCATTCCATCACAGACTAGAGAAGGATGGACTGGAGGGAAAAGGGCATGGGAAGGGACCGGAGACAGGATGAGTTAGAGGAGACTACTATAATAATCTCAGCGAGGGGTTGATAAGGGCCTGAATAAAGACCAGGGGCGCCTGGGTGGCTCAGTCAGTTAAGTGTCTGCCTTCAGCTCAGGTCATGATCCCGGGGTCCTGGAACTGAGCCCTGCATCCAGCTTCCTACTCAGCAGGGAGTCTGTTTCTCCTGCTCCCTCTGCTTCTCCTTCCCCCCAGCCTGTGCTCACCTCTCTCTCTCTCTCCCTTCAAACAAATAAATGGAATCTTTAAAAAAAAAAAAAAAAAGGCTGAATTAAAAACCAAACGGCATGAATGAAGGGGAGGAAGAAGAATCAATCGGACTTAGTGAACCATTAGATGGATGACCTCCAACGCATTTGACCTGAGTAGGTGGACATTCCTAAGAAGACTGTGGAGCGGGCTGAAATAAGGAGCACAGTGTCGGACTTAACTAAGTTACCGTTGTCGGGGAACCAATGGGATGTCTGGAGCAGACGGCTCTGAGTCAGGCCTAGAGATACGGACGAGGAAGCCATCTCACCTCCAAGACAGCTAATGTCCTGGGCATGGATGAGATTACTCAGCAAGCTTATGTGCAGTGAGATGAAGGCTAATGACAGATAGCAGGAACACCTGTATCAGAAGGAAGAGCAAAAAAGAAACTCAAGAGAGAACATAAGAAGAAACAGGTGCCAGCAGGAAATGACACCGTAAAAGCTAAGGAAGGAGAAGGTTTTATAGAGGTAACTATTCACCATATCCAATGCTGCAGAGAGAGCAGTGGGTACTCTTCAGTCTGAAATTAGAAGTCATTGATGGCCTTGGAGACAGTTGTTGCGGAGACGTGATAAGCAAAAGCAATGGATCAAGGAGTGAGCAAAGAAAAGAAAGGAAAGGAAATGTAAGCTACACCTTCTAGGATCTGTGAGAGGGAGAGAATGCAAGCACACAAGAGCAAGCGGACTCCAACACAAGACTGTCGGAAGCTGCTTTTTTTGGATGGGAGAAATTTCAGCATATTTATAGGCCGAAGGGAAGGAACCGAGAGCCAAGCGTTAAGTGAGAGGCTGAAGACGAGAGAAGGAGACAAAGGCAAAAAGACTATGAATGAAGACCATGAATGAATAAATCAATCAATGAAGTAAGACGCCAAGATCACAGAGGAGAAAGGATGGGACTGAGAACACAGTGAGAGGGATACACCTTAGAACCGTAAAGGGGATATTTCTTCCTCTGAGAAAAGGAGGAAAGGGGATAAGGGTGGGAACTGATACAGATAAGGCTGAGAGTGCTGAGGAGGGAAGTGGAGGGAGTCTGGCTTTCCTTACAAGCTAGTAAGAATGGTTCTTAGCTTTGTTTCACAGTCCTCTTTAAGAAACTGATGAAAGGTATAGATTCTGCTCCCTAAAAAGACATATAAGCACTCATACTCCAAATTCTGCACATGATTTCAGAGTTTCCAGGTCTACTGAAGCCAGCTCATGAATCCAAAGAAATTGCCTTTCAAAGGGGAGCTTGTTTATAGGTAAGCATCCACAGGGAAAGCAAGCAACCAACTCACTATAAACACGAAGATAGGAAAAACTCTCATTTAAACCTCTACAGTATGATCAGTCACCCAAAGAGATGGGGCTATTTGAGGTGTACAAAAACACTAACTTGGACTCTAGGGATAAGAGAGAAGACCACCCCAGCTTTTGGAAAACTTAGACTTTAAAGACAATGAGTGACAAGAGTCCTGGATTTACCAATGGCTTTAGAAAGCAGCAGTATCTTTAAAAGACAAAAGATGGATCCACAGCTGAAGGGAGACAAAAATCAGACCCTTGGGTCTAAAGATAGAGAACCAGACAACGCTGGTGGTAAACACAACTCAAAAGAAAAGTGGACGCAAGAAAACTTCTGAAGGAGGAACTGAAAGGATGTGTTCACTAAAAACAAACGGAGGACTAAGAAAAGGAAGAGACAAAACCTATTTGAAGATTCTAAGCACCCACATGTGCCTTTTCATAACTGGTAGATGCCTGAGTTTCAGAAACCACACTTAAATTTCAAAGTCATTTGCCAGAGCCTACCGGCTCAGAAATGTACACACACCAGATGTCTGTATGAAACAAACCAGCCACTCTTTTCTGCTCTCATCAACTGCCTGTGGTGACCCAACATATGTTAAACTAAGGGTAGAGAGTGCCGACAGGAGCAACTGATGGTGCAGTGAGTCTTTTAAAAAAATACGTGCACAAATTGATTCCATTCATCACTTCATATACAACCATATTCTGCCAAGTAACACAAGATATTAAAAACAGCCAAGTCACGATGCATCCATTCACTGTCAGGAACAATAAAGATTACATGCCCCAAGCAACCACTGCATGCCACACAGCAGAGTCAGCTCCTTTCCAACCTTACAACTCCAATGAGACTTAAGAATTGAAGAAACTAAAATGAGGAAGGTAGGCAGTCTGTCCAGGTCACACAGCTATTAAGTGACAGGTCAGGAATGGGACCCAGGCCCAAAACCTGTACTCAAATGATTACACAGCCCTGCTTCATACCAAAATCAAATCCCAAGACAGGGACTTTATGAGAAGTCCCTGTCTTTACATCACATTGAAGTGAGCAAAAACTTATTGCACTCCTAAAACAATATAAGACAGAAAGAGTTGGGGAGCTACTTAAAGAAGTTTAAGATATGAATGACCTCTGTAGGAGCTTACGTGGAGGTGAAATGAAAAATAGTTTAAATAACTAGAGAATGTATCGGTTGGGAAAAATGACATTTACACTGTAAATGCTGTAAGGTTTGAAGCTAGGGAGCTGACCGTGGTCAGGGCGAGGTTATAAAAAAAGCTAGCACTTCAGCTGAACTCTTAAAGAGCAGTGGGCCGGGTAAGCAGGAAGGAGCGCTTCAAAGAGCATTCTTGAGAGAGGGGGGAGAACTGTAGTAATTATGAGACAAATATAGTGTGAGGGCCCTTTTTAGCCAATCATCTGAACTTTCCACCCTGAGATGCTAATCCTCACACAGGCTAGGGAAGAAAGTAGTCACCAGGGGCCAGGCTAAGAGTGAAGGGTTAATGATTTCCTTTTTCTTTTTCTTTTTTAAGATTTTATTTACTTATTTATTTATCTGAGAGAAAGGGAGAATGAGCGGGGAGGAGGAGAGAGAGAAAACCTGAAGCAGACTCTGCACAAGCGCAAAGCCCGATGCGGGGCTCAAGCCCACGACAGTGACCTCATGACCGGGGCAGAAACCAAGAGTGGGACACTTAACCCACTGAGCCACCCGGGAGCCCCTTAATGATTTCTTTCATTCAAAAATCCAGTTCAATAGGGTTGTCAATCCAGCTATACGGTTGTCAAATGATTATTTTTCAAACTACACATCAGAACAAGGGTGTCCAAAGAAGCGCTATCCTTTCCAGTAAGCTGAATCATTCTATCAATAAATTTGTCACTTGTCTTCTGAAACACCCGCAAAAACCAGTTGACATCATTCTACTGGTTTGATAGTCACAACGCAAATCAGTTTAGACTCACTCTAATTTTTTCAATGACAACTAGTCTGGACTCCAAAAACATCACCAGATTTTCTCTACTTGACTCCAAGTAACCTATAAAATGAAATTCCACCCTCAAATAAAATTTGCCACCGTGAGATTTTCAGAGGAATGTGCCACAGGCTCTGACCATAATTCCTAAAAACGAGTTTCAATGTAAGATAAGAATATATGCAAAATATATATGCAAAATATATGCAAACAGCCCGCAGAGGCACAAACCTGCATTTCAGCACAAAGGTGGCTGAGCTATGACCAAAGCCTGCATATGCAAAAACATATGCATTCAAGCTTTAGGGAGATCACTTAGATAATACCCGGTTTGGATTATTTAAAAATCCATACCCCTGCTTTCCTTCCTTCTCTTAGCATCAGGTATGACGACTACTTAGACATACTTTTCTGATAAACGTATATCGTATGAAGACAAAAAAAAAAAAAAAAAAACATATATCCTACGAATTCACAACTATGTGTTATATTTGGGGGAAAGTGGACCACTTTCCCATCGTAGATACAACAGGAGGGACTCGCCAGTTTCCTGGGTCCTTAATTTTACTTGCCTACTTGGGAGACTGTGAAATATGATCTCTAGCCAGCACCTATCTCTTTCCCTCTTCAACTCCCCCACTGCTTCCCCACTCCTCAAGAGGATTCCCTTCAACTCCTAGCAAGGAGCCCTCTCTTATCCCTCCACCTTCAAGGTGGGCCCTACCAGCTTTGCAGGGCTGCCAAGATGAGTGATCAAAGGGGAGAAAGCGAGGATGTGACCATGTTTGTTGTGTTTGTGCTCAGAGAAGTGTTCAAACAAGAAAAGGGAGGATCCCTTCCTGTGTTATTTTGTCTTAAATACCTTCCCAGTTGTCATCTTTAGATACTGAAAGGCTTGAGCCCTTCTGACAAGCCACAGAAGTATGGGATTTATGTCCTTCTTTCCTTCATGCTTAGGACTCAACTGCACACACTCAATCTCAGCCATCTCCACTAGCCACACTGTCCAATCTTATATTTAGAGTTCTCCGCTGTTTCTTTTCCACGACAACAACAAAGCATACAGCTTCCCCTTTTCTTAGAAGGCAGCCTTGGACAAAACTCTACCGTGGTCTCCTGTACTGTCTGATTGTTATAAGGGATTTCCATTGCAGACTCAGGGCTCCTTGAAAGCTGACACAGTGCCCTGCTCACCTCTGTATGCCCAGCGCACAGGTAGGCATAAAATAACTGTTGAATCAGGTAAGTGAATGACAGACCTGAAAAAGACTTCAGAAAGAGAATCAAGGGAACTATTTAGAATTGTGGCAAACAACTGTTACACAGCATTTCTTTAGAGTAAAAAAATTAGAATAGCTTGTGCTATAACAAGAAAGGTATTTAAATCATTTGATGGTAACAGATGCCATAATTACATGGTGGCTCAGGATAATGGCACTGACTGAATGAGCGACTTTAGAGAAAACATTTACCTTCTTAACCTTTCTAAGTTTTCCCTTCTGTTAAAACAAACAAACAAAACAAAACAAAGGAAGGAAGGAAAAGAAAAGGTGAGAGATGGTAATAATATCTATCCATTCCACCTAATCACAAACTTGTAGTGAAGCCCACATGACATATAAGATCATTATACAAATATAATGTATTATATGAGAGATTTAAACAAATAAGTCTCATCATTAGTGTTACTTAATATGCATACACTTGAGTAAAACATGTGAATAAAGTGACAACAGAGTTTACTGTCAAACATATAACAGGTAGAATGATAATACAATAAAATATGTGGGTCATGAAAAACATACCCACCATCGAAATACTTGTAGAAACCTCCTACCTAGTCAATTCATCTAAAGAAAAGCTCAGGATTATGTGCAACTTCAAGTGATTCTCTGGACAGTTGCTGCCTGTTCTTTTTGGTGCAGAAGCAGGAGCTTCACCGCCAGGTCCATGGTGACCTGCGTGAAGCACTAGACACAGCCCTGGGCTCTGCAACACGCTCTGCGGCAAAGAGCCCACAGAGGCACAAACCTGCATTTCAGCACAGAGGTGGCTGAGCTATGACCAAAGCCTGCAGCCAAAAATACAGACAAACACAAAGAAATTTCTTTAACAGCACACAGTTCAAACTATCACTGTAATTAAGACCAACTACGGCCTGCATGAAAAAAAAAGAAAATCAAGGAATGAGTACACCAAAGAAAGCAACCCAAGATAAACACATAGTTAAAAGTACATCCTTTTTAAAAGGAATAAAAGTACTTTTGTCAACACTGCAGCAGCTGTACAGAAAATGTACAGTAAACAAACAAGCAAGCAAAGACTCATTCGAAATATACTACAGACATCACAAATAAGCACCACGCCAGAGATCTGGGGTTTAGTGGGCTGTTTTAACTTCATTTGAATTCCTGAAAATGTCTACCTAGTTCTTCGGTCAAGCATCTTTGGGACTTTATTTTTAAGCAAGAGGAAAAGACAGATGGCCGAGATGCTGACACTGCAGGCCCAAGATTTTTCAACTGTACTTCTTCCAGTTGGCCGCTGCTAAAAGAGATGAAATACAGGCCAACATAGCATAAATCTATAAGAAACTAATTCAAACTGAGTATATGTCAACCAAAGCAATCCTGCATGGGAAAGCAAATCAAGCATTTGTCCTTAATGATGCTGGAGCCTTGACATCCACAGTTTGTAGGAGTTTCACACCCTTCTAAAGGAGAGAAAGGTGAGTTAATCAGTGTGAGTCCTAGAAACAGTTCCTCAGAATCATTTCTAGAAACACTCAGAGAAGTAAACAATAATCAGCTGGAAGCCGATATACCAAGAATAAGGAGCTTCCAGGACTTCCCTCCGTGTAAAAGCAATCAACTCCTATTTTTAATCTCATTCTGACACAAACATCCAGCCAAACCTCTCTCTTGCTGGCTAATCGAATATAGCTCATTTGTTACTACAGAGTAATTGTTTTAAAAGTCAGATCTGAATGGAAGTCATTACAGATTTAATGACAATGCTTTAGTATAGGAGAAGAATGAGGTTATCTTGAGAGGCAGGACCAATGGTAATGCTCTAAATACGTCACAGAAACCAACTCATCCACCACCGCTGATTCTGGGGATGAGCCAAAAAATAACTTCTCAACTGATTAATTGAAAAATAATATGCTGGTAATTAAGTGCAAATGAAAAGAGCACCTCCCTATACATTGGGAAAACCTAACAGGGTTATTAAAAATAATTATTTCCTTGTATGCCCAACAGGATTTATAACATTCAAATCTACTTCTGGTTTTTCATTGTAAAGGATAAGAGGGGGGTGGGGAAGAGAATGCCCCATAAGTAAACAGAAAGTCTGAACTCTCCTGGGAACTTGTCACATTCTTCTCTTCCAATCAACAATATTTAATCCACTTGAAAAATGCTAGCAAAGAGGGCCTTTGGCAAGGAACTCAGTAAAAATATGCAACTCTGGGGACACCGCCACAGTACTGACATCAAGCTTGTAGAAAATGCCGCTTTTGTCTGAGTCAGCCCATGATAAAAACAGGAACTTTATGGAGAACTGATCACAACTGCACATGAAGCCTCATCACATGCCCACAACTGAGCTACGTTTCTCTCATTGTTGTCCAAGGGACTTCTCTAATAACAGAGGCTTGATTTATTCCATTCTTTTAATTCTCAAATCCGACCCTCCCTGTACCAATCCATTGTCCAAAGAAAGAGGGTGCCGGCCAGGATTTGCATGTAAACGATTCCCACCCTCCTCCTCTCCTGAAAGACTCCGAAAGGTGATCAGATGCGGAAAATTCACCCGGAATACAGGCACCAGGAAAAAACCCTTATGACAAAGGTGATCTGAAAGCAGCACAGTGTATGTCTCTCTGGGTTAATGCCACTGCTTCTATCTCCCTAGGACCCTCAATGGCCCACCCTGCCTCT
Organism: Nasua narica; assembly: GCA_028533885.1. NCBI lineage: Eukaryota > Metazoa > Chordata > Mammalia > Carnivora > Procyonidae > Nasua > Nasua narica. The sequence continues at coordinate 63,821,838 of CM052807.1, read as the reverse complement.
CGCTCACTCCTGTCACTGGGGGAGACATCTCGTATTGTTAAAGGAGGAAGAAGAAATGCTGCGGATTTCCCTTGTATCTTTCTCTTTTTCTGAAGGGGGGAGGGGGGCTGAAACAGACGTGGGGCCCTCCGCTCGAAAAGGGTAGAGGAGGACAGGAGAAAGGTGTCAGTCACCCTGGTCGCAGCCTCATCCCTCCCCCACCCCCCCCCCCGTCGTGCCCAGACGCCCGGACAGGAGCGCGAGGGCGCAGCTTTGTCTCGGGGTTTGAGGGGCAGGGAGTGCAGAAACAGCCCGGGCCCGGGAAGGACTTCTTCCCCCAAGCCCAGCTTCACCCCTTCCCTGAGAACACAATGAACGCCACGGGAAACCCACTTCATGGGGTGCGAGAGCAGGGAAGACGACCCCTTCAGAGCACGGGCCAGATTTCCGGCACCCTCCTCCCGTCTCGCCCGCACGGCCAGCAGGGCGCGCGGCGGGGACCAGCTCTCACTGTCGCCGCGATCCGCAGCGGCGCCCGGGCGCTCGCTCCCCCGCCCGGCTCCTACCCTCCGAGAGCTCCAGCTCCAGCTCCGCCAGCTGCGCCCGCACTTCGGGCGGCAGCGCCGCCACCGCGGCCGGCGCGGGCTCCAGGCCTCGCTCCGCCATCCGGGCTCCGCCAGCCACACTCCGGAAGACAAGAGAGGGGGCCGAAGGAGGGACGGACTGACGCGGGCCCACACCCCGGCTACAGGATCCGGCTCCGGCCGCCGAGCGCCGCCGCTGTGGCCACCGCCGCCGCCGCCGCAGCCGCCGCCGCCATGAGCGAAAGTCACGTGAGCACGGCGGCCCCGCCCCCGGGCCGAGGACGCACCGCCTCCGCGGCCCAATCAGCCTGAGGACTCGCAAGCTTATGGCGCCCTCTACTGGGCATCTCCTGAGACGACGAGCCCAACCCCGCCACCCGGAACTCTCCAGGGTGAAGTGAGCTTGAGGTGTTGACAGCGTGAGCGCACGTGGCATTTACCTTTTATAAGCTCACAAGTTTTCAGGGGACCCAAGCCTCACTTTTTCCAGTTCTCTTAGTGTGTATGCCTTTGTCTTGTCCCCTCCGCCATTTTCCCAGAATTGACATCTACCCATTTATGAGGACCTGAACTCAGGCCACTTTTTTTTATCGATTAATGATTTTTTTAAAAAATTTGTATCGATATATCACAGGCCACTTCTTTCACGGGGGCTTCCAAGTCCCACTTGCCAGAAGCTCCTTGTTTCTGGTTCAGTTCTCACATCTAAGGCAATGGCGGGAGAATCTCCTTGCTCTCACCTAGAATTCTAACTACTTGCAAGTGGAGAACTTAGTCTTTATCTTTTCATCCTTTTCAATGGATAACTTAATAGGTGTTCCCAACATATTAATATTTTAATTCAATATAAGGAGGATCCAAACATGTGTGTATTTTTACCAGGAACTACTGGCGCAAATGCTTTAAATAGTCATTCATATTCTGTCATTTTTTTTTTAAATGCCGAATCGCCCCTTCACAACTTGAGGGATTTCAGTGTTTTCACTTCTCTTCTATGCTGATCCAAAATTGGTCTTTTGAGAGAAAACACCTCAACATCTATTCACTAGTAGGAGTTTCTGGACAGTAGTAGAACAGTTAGGGGCTGAAAGGAAAAATTATTTTTTATTTGAGAAAATAATTTCACCTTGAAAAAAAAGAAATGTGACATCATGGATGATTGAGGGGTAGACTGAACTGTCCTTTCAACTGCAATAATGTAAGGAGAATCTTGGGGAAAATATATATATGTATGCCCCCTGGTTTACATGAGGACTGTTGCAGGGGTTTCTTTAAGGCTCCAAATTTGTTGACATTCCTCCTGTCAAAAAGTGAGGTCCATGGCCCCTCCCCTGAATCTGGATGGTCTTCTCATTGCTTTCACCAACAAAATACTGCACAGGTGATACTATATAACTTCAGAGGTTAGGTCCTAGAAGGCTGTTCAGCTTCCTTAGTTCTGGGAGTTCTCTTCGTTCAGAGAACCCCTCTGAGCAGCCTCCCTCCCAGGGCACTCTGAGAACCCAGCTGCCATTCAGAGCTGGCCACACGGAAGACCATGTGAGGTGCTCTGCCCAACCGCCCCAGCTCATCCCAGACTTAGTCATCCTAGGTACCCAGGAAGCCTCTAGATGACTCCAGCCCCCAGACATTCAAGTCTTCCCAGCTGATATCCCAAACAATGTGGAGCAAAGACAGCCCATCCCTGTCCAAATTCCTGTAAACAATAAAATGACCATCCTTTTATGCCTCTAAGCTTGGGGTGGTTTGTTACATAACAGTAGACTGCCATAAGAAGGATCTTAGCAGGTGTTCTTGTTTACCCGTCCAGTAGCCCTGACTCCCTTTTTCCTTGTCACTAGACCACATCAACCCTATTGAGGCTGAATATGCCAAATACACATTTTTCTGACCTCGTTGGCGTGTATGTGACCCACTGGGGGATACCATTGGAAGGGGAACATCTGTGGAGGATTTTCCTTTCTGATGAGAGATATGCACAAGGAGAAAATGCCCCTTCACTTCCTTCCTGTCTTTGGATATTGTCCGGTTTGGGGCACCAGCGGTCATCCTGCAACCACAAGGAAAAGCAAAGAGAAGTATAGACACGTCACCTAGAATTTGACTGAATTGTTCTGCTGAGATAAATTCTGGAACCACTTATAGGGGGCTTGTCCTTCCCATATGAGAAAATGGGTTTAAACCTGTTTTAGTTGAATATTCTATTTACTGCCCACAGCTTCCCATCTGATACTCAGTTTATTACCAAAAAATGGATATTACAAGTGAGCAAAATGTGACATGACTGAGTGCAGTTGCAAAATGTCTAGTAAACTATTATGACACAGATTACATGTAGACTGGGGCTGTTTTGCTAGAGAAATAATGGGAAAATTTCGAGATTTAAGAAGTGAGTAGACTACTTGGAGAGAGGCACGCCTGGGTGGCTCAGTCGGTTAAGCTGCTGCCTTTGGCTCAGGTCATGATCCCAGGGTCCTGGGATCAAGTCCCACATCGGGCTCCTTGCTCGGTGGGGAGCCTGTTTCTCCCTCCGCCTGCTCTGCCTGCCGCTCCCCCTGCTTGTGCTCTCTCTCTCTCTCTCTCTCTGACAAATAAATAAAATCTTTAAAAAAAAAAAAAGAAGTGAGTAGACCACTTGGTATGGCTTTCAGTAAATTCACACAAGAGGTAAACAGTCTGGAGACATCCCAATGGAGGACAGCTGGGGAAATTTGGCTTTACTAAGAAGCTCTTCTGGCTGTGATCCAAATTGTCGGGGATGACAGAGTGGAGGTTTGTTGACTTGGGGAAGCCAAGGTCTCCCAAGTTAAAGCGAGATAAGCAGAACCAAGAGATTTAACGGTGATAAAATTGCAAAGATTGAGGCTCCAGATCTCTGAAGGATCTCAAAACCTTTCATTAAACAGTCTTTGTCAGATGAAGGAGGTCAATTTAGTAATGAATACAATAAGCCTGGCAGGAAAGATTACATTAAGGGTGGGACTCCTCCCCCTTAGGTCATTCATTTCAAATTGTCTCAAGGAACAGACCTTTAAACTAAAGAAGAAGGGGGTATTTGCAGAGTATAGAAATAAGAGCTATGAGGCCAAAATTCTCAGGCTTCATGACTGATCAGTGCTGTCCGATAGAAAATACCTTGGGAGCCACCTGTGTAATGTTAAATTCTACTACATTAAAAAGTGAAAAGAAACAGCACATCTCAATCCAGACTAGCTATATTTCAAGTGTTCTCTAACTACACGTGCCTACTGTGTTGCTTAGCGCAGGTCTAGATCTTGACCTACTTCATTAGCACATGGAATTGACTGGATGAAACCGACCAGAACCCCACTAAATTTTTCAGCATATGTATTGCCAAAGATATTCCAAACTTGGTCTTAGCTACCAGCTAATTATTCAACACTAAAAGCAGTCCCTAAACTTCCAACTCCCACCAACAGGAAAAAGGCTGCCAAAGTTCTGCCCATAAGGGCCTACACCTAACGTCCATATTAGGTAAGCCCATGAAGGACAATGGATAACTAAGGCACTTCCATCAGAACCAGAGGCTGCCAGACAAACACATTTATTCCATTTGCCAGGGTGGGGCTTCCTCACTAGGCAGCCCCTAGTGTCAGGCAGCATGGTAGATTGTTTGCAAAAAGGGCTGCAATAATCCTTTTGACCCCCACTGTATTCACTATCCTTAGGTAAATGCCTCTTATACATAGGGTTTCATCATATGACTTGCTTTGGCTAATGAGACAATAGTAAGCATGACCTACCAACTTGGAAAGTGCTTGTGCATTGGGCTTGCCCCCTTCTCTTTCTGCTTTTGAGACCACTGTGTTGTGAAGGAGCAGAAGCTGGGCTGCTAGATGAGAGACATGGCCCAGCTACCCTCACTGCTCTAGGTAAAACCCAACCCGCCACAAAGCTCTATAAGTGAGGCCATGGACATCCAGCTGATCATAAGTCCATGATTGAGCCCTGCTGAGCCCAGCTCAAATGGCCAATGCACGGGGCAAAAAATGGTTGCCATTTTAAGCTGCTAAGCTTCGTTGGTTTGTAACACGGCAAAAACTGATAGAAACAGGTATGATATGTGCTCAGGAACAGTGTCTGCTGCATATTTCCTTTTCCGAATGGAAGTATTGTACTTACAATTCCTTGTCTGGCATTGTTTGTTGCCGTAGTTCTCAAACATTAGCATACATCAGAATCACAGGGATGGCTTATAGAACACAAATTGTGACATCCAACACAGAGTTTCTGATTTCGTAGGTTTGGGATGTGGCCCAATGATTGACATTTCTACCACCTTCTATGAACAACTGCTGCTTTGGTGTGTGAGCCACATTTGGAGAACCAGTGGTCTATCAGTTGTGCTGGAGACCGGTACAACTCCAGGTTGCTGGTCCATGAGGAATCATCGCCAGGCATGATGATTACATACCCCCAGAGGTCTGGGCTTGGAGCTGGAGGAGGTAGCTGCATGATATTGGGATTGTCTTCCTTAGAGGAAGGGAATGAAATTTCATGTGAGTGAATTATACACATTTTTGGTCTCATGTGTCATTCAAAGACACCATTTCTTTATTGATTCTCTGCCTGGATGAGATATCCACTGATGTAAGTGGGGTGTTCAAGTTCCCTACTGTTATTGTATTATCATCAGTTTCTCTCCTTAGGTCAATTAATATTTGCTCTATATACTAAGGTGCTCAAATATTGGGTGCATATTTACAATTGTTCTATCCTCTCGTTAGATTGAACTATACACCTTTTTAATTGTGTATAATGGAATAACAGTGCTACAAATGAATGGGCTCTGGCAGAGGCTGTGAGCCATCTGCCCAGAGTTCATTTCCCTGCCTTTCTACTTTGTCTGGAGAGCCCACCTACCTCCACAGGGACTGAAAATGTCAGATACTTAGCCTTCCTTATGTTAGGTTATTAACAAATCACCCTATTCTGGCCAAGGGACCTGGATGGAAGTCAGCTAAAGGTCAGGGGACAGAATTCTGGGAAAGATATTCTTTCCTGATAAGGGAGACATCTGAGAAAATCCTGAGAACTCTTGGAGGTTCTTGGATTATTATACCCTCAGAAGAGAGTGGCAGTGGCAAGGCTGGCAAACCAAGCTTGGAACAGAGGGACAGCCACTGAGTCCTGAAGGTGGTGGCAGAAAGCAGCAACCTGGAATGACTTGTGATCTACCTCCTGGGAGCACCCAAAGGTCCCTGAGTTGGGTGAAGAACAGGAAAAGGATCCTGTTAAGGAGTCTCTCACCTGTAGGCAGAAGCAACAACATATTTGCATTCATGTTAATAGGCTTTCCCTTGTACCCCTCAGCTGCATATTGGGAACATTTAGGTGATCTAAAACCTATTGATAATTAAAACTATAAAAAAAAAAAAAAAAAAAAGCCCTGTAGAAACTGGGAAGCATTCCATGAAGGAACAAATTCTGTGAGATGAGCCAATATCTCAGGATTAACATGGGGATTTTTATGTTCTTAAATCCCTATGAAACCACTGGGAAAACACCAGAAACATAGAGTAGACTTTCTTAACTTAGAAGAGTTTAGAGAAATATTAGGGAGAAGATTCTTTCTTTCTTTCTTTCTTTCTTTCTTTCTTTCTTTCTTTCTTTTTCTTTTTTTCTTTCTTTCTTTCTTTTTCTTTTCTTTCCTTCTTTTTTTAAGATTTTTATATATTTGAGAGAGAGAGAGTGAGAGAGCACTAGCAGGGAGAGAGGCAGATGGAGAGGGAGAAGCAGACTCCCTGCTGAGTAGGGAGCCTGATGAAGGGTTCCATCTTGGGCCCCTGGGATCATGAACAAAGCCAAAAGCAGACACTTAGCCAACTGAGCCACCCAGGTTCCCAAGGAAAAAGATTCTCTTCTTATGTTGTGACATGTCACTGGGGAAGGCTGGGGTGTGCTTTAAAGAAAAGGCATCTTGGGGCACCTGGATGACTCAGTTGATTAAACGTCTGCCTTCAGCTCAGGTCATGATCCCAGGGTCCTGGATCCAGGCTTCTCACTCTTTCTCTGTCGCTCCCCGTGCTCCTTCTCTGTCTCTCCATCTTGCTCATTCTCTCAAATAAATAAGTAAGATCTTGGGGGAGACGAAACGTGAGAGACTGTGGACTCTGAGAAACAAATTGAGGGTTTTGGAGGGGAAGGTGGTGGGGGTTTGGGTGAGCCTGGTGGTGGGTATTGAGGAGGGCACATATTGCATGGAGTACTGTGGTGCATGAACAATGAATCTTGGAACACTGAAAAAATAAAATAAAAGTTAAAAAAAAATCTTGGGGAAAAAAGGGCATCTTTCCTCACTATGATCTTATTTAAAAAAAAAAAGACTTTATTTATTTATTCGACAGAGAGAGTGAGAGGGAGAGAGAAGTGGGGATAGTGGGAGAGGGAGAAGCAGGCTTTCCATCAAGCAGGTAGCCCGATGCAGGGCCATATATATATATATATATATATATATATATATATATATATCTCCATTCATTTATCAATGGACACTTCGGTTGCTTCCATTATCTTGGCTATTATGAATAATGAAGCAATAAACATATGGGTGCATATGTTTTTAAATTAGTAGTTTCATTTGGGGGGGTAAAAATCCAGTAGTACAATCACTAGATCATATGGTATTTTTATTTTTAATTTTTTCAGGAACTTCTGTACTGTTTTCCACAGCGGTTGCACCAATTTGTGTTCCCACCAACAGTACATGAGAGGTAATGTAATTCCTTTTCTCCACATCCTCCCCAACACTTATTTCTTGTCATTTTGATTTTAGCCATTCTGATGGGTATGAGGTGATATTTCATTGTGGTTTTGATTTGTATTTCCCTGATGATGAGAGATGTTGAGCATCTCCTCATGTGTCAGCCATCTGGATGTCTTCTTTGGAAAAATGTCTGTTGAACCACTTCTTTATACTATACATAAAAAATAAATTCAAAATGGATGAAATACCTAAATGTGAGACAGGAATCCAACAAATCCTCGAGGAGAACACAGGCAGCAACCTCTTTGACCTCAGCTGCAACAAGACAAGTCATCAGAGGCAAGGAAAACAAAAGCAAAAATGAACTATTGGGACTTCATCAAGATAAAAAGCTTTGCACAGCAAAGGAAACAATCAATAAAACTAAAAGGCAGCCTTCTGAATGGGAGAAGCTATTTGCAAATGACATGTCTGATAAAGAGTTAGTATCAAAAATCTGTAAAGAACTTATCAAACTCAACATTCAAAAAACAAATAATCCAGCTACAAAATGGGTGGAAGACATGAATTTTAGCTTTATTTAAATACAAACACTTAAAAAGCATACTCAAGTTAAATTTTGCTGATATTTTATTGATTTCTGTACTTAACATTATTTCTTGTATCTCATGTCTTCCCTCTGGGCTTGATTTTTTTGCTGATGCCCATTCTCAATAGTTCTTTTAGAGAAGGTATGTAGAAAATAAATTCCCTTAATCTTTAGTGTCTGAATATTTATTTGTTTGTTTGTTTATATTTTGCCTTATTCCTAAAATATAGCTTACTTGGGTATAAAATTCTAGGTTGAGAGTCATTTTTCATTGGCATTGTGAGGATTACTTCATTGTCTTGTGACAAGTATAGTTGTTGATAAGAAGTCTGCTATCAGGCTGGTATTCCTATTCTTAGGTAATCTGTTTATTCTCTGGAAGATTTTAAGATTTTTCTCTTTATCTCCAATGTCTTATAGTTTTTGTTTTTTGTTTTTTGTTTTTTTTTTAAGATTTTATTTATTGGGGCGCCTGGGTGGCTCAGTGGTTAAAGCCTCTGCCTTCAGCTCAGGTCATGATCTCAGGGTCCTGGAACTGAGCCCCGCATCGGGCTCTCTGCTCGGCGGGGAGCCTGCTTCCCCCTCTCTCTCTCTGCCTGCCTCTCTCTGCCTACTTGTGATCTCTCTCTGTGTCATGTAAATAAATAAAATCTTTAAAAAAAAGATTTTATTTATTTGACAGAGAAAGACATAGTGAGAGAGGGAACACAAGCAGGGGGAGTAGGAGAGGGAGAAGCAGGCTTCTCGCCAAGCAGAGAGCCCGATGTGGGGCCTGATCTCAGGACCCCGGGACCATGACCTGAGCCGAAGGCAGATGCTTAACAACTGAGCCACGCAGGCACCCCTGTTTTGTAGTTTCAATACAAAGTGGTTAGGTATCTATTTAGTTTATTTTATCCTTGCAAAGTTATTCAGAATGTATTAAGATTCATTGTTTTCTTCAGTGCTCAGCAAAAACTGTTATTTTCTTCTAAAAAGTTGTCTCTTGGGTGTCTGGGTGGTTCAGTTGATTGGGCATCTGCCTTTGGCTCAGGTCATAATCCTGCAGTCCTTAGATCCAGCTCTGGGTCAGGCTCCCTTCTCGGTGGAGAGTCTGCCTGTTCCCCTCACTGTCGCTCCCACAACTCATGCTCTCTTTCTTGCCTGCTCTTTCTCTCTCAAGTAAATAAATAAAAATCTTGGGCGCCTGGGTGGCTCAGGTGGTTGAGCGACTGCCTTCGGCTCAGGTCATGATCCTTGGGTTCCGGGATCGAGTCCCACATCGGGCTCCCAGCTCCATGGGGAGTGTGCTTCTTCCTCTAACCTTTTCTCCTCTCATGCTCTCTCTCACGTTCTCTGTCTCTCAAATAAATAAATAAAAAATCTTTAATAAATAAATACATAAATACATAAATAAATAAAAATCTTAAAAAAAAATAAGCTGTCTCTTTGCCATTTCCTTCCCTTGATTCTTCTGGATATTATTCTGGGTATATTTTGGAGACTCTCAATCCAAAGACGTCCTTCATGTCTCTCTACTGCTCTTTCAAGTTCTTTTGTATCTCTTAGGCTCTTTTCTGCATACTGGATATGGTATTCTTTATATAGTCATTTTTTTTTTGATAGCTCTTCCCATTGTGTCTAATCAAAAGTTTCTCATATTTCGAGTTTTTATTCATTTCATTTTCAGACTATTTTTTCTGATAGCATATAGCCATTCAATTCTTTTTTGACTATTGTTTGTATATATCTTTTTCCATCCTTTTGATTTCCACCTATCTGTGTATTTGAATCTAAATTGTGCCTCTTATAGACAGCATATAGTTAGATTATGAGGGTTTTTTAACCCATTTTGCCAATCTCTGTCCTTTGGTGGGGGAGGGGTGCTTACTCCTTTTACATTTAATGTCATTTTTTTTTTAAGATTTTATTTATTTATATGACAGAGAGAGACACAGAGAGAGAGGGAACACAAGCAGGGGGAGTGGGAGAGGGAGAACCAGGCTTCCCACTGCACAGGAAGTCCAATGCAGGGCTCAATCCCAGGACCCCAGTATCATGACCTGAGCTGAAGGCAGATACTTAACCATCTGAGCCACCCAGGTACCCCTAATGTCATTTTCCTACTTACATTCTATATGTCATTTTTTTTTCTATTCCTCCCTCACAGCTTTCTTTTGTGTTGGATATTTTTTAGAATACTAGGTTACTTTTCTTGTCATTTTGCTTTTTAGTGGCTGCCCTGGGGACTACATTTGACAATTTAAAGCTGTCTAGTTTGTATTAATACCAATTTACTTTCAATATAGCTCTATTCCCTACCCCTCCTTTGTGCTATTATTATCATACAAATTACATCTTTATACAATATAGATCCATTAATCATCCACACAGTCTTAAAAGTCTTTTTTTTTTAAGATTTTATTTATTTATTTGACACAGAGAGACACAGTGAGAGAGGGAACACAAGCAGGGAGAGTGGGAGAGAGAGAAGCAGGCTTCCTGCTGAGCAGGGAGCCGATATGGGGCTTAATCCCAGGATCCTGGGGTCATGACCTGAGCCAAAGGCAGATGCTTAACGACCGAGCCACTCAGGTGCCCCAATCATCCACACAGTCTTATAATTGCTTTATACAGTTATATATTTTTAAAAGATTTTATTTATTTATTTATTTATTTATTAATTTATTTATTTTGAGAAAGAGAGGGAGAGAGAGAGAGCACAAGCAGGGGGAGCAACAGGCAGACGTAAAGGGAGAAGAAGACACTCTCCTGAGTTGGGAGCCTGATGTGGGATTCAGTCCCCAGACCCTGGGATCATGCTCTGAGATGGCAGATGCTTAACTGACTGAGCCACCCAGGCACCCCGTCTTCTTCTCATTTTTAATTGCATTATTTGTTTTTTGGGTGTTGCATTCTATAAGTTCTTTATATATTTTGAATACTAATCCTTTTTTTTTAAATATTTTATTTATTTATTTGAAAGAGAGATCACAAGTAGGCAGAGAGGCAGGCAGAGAGAGAGAGAGGAGGAAGCAGGCTCCCCGCTGAGCAGAGAACCCGATGCGGGGCTCAATCTCAGGATCCCGAGATCACGACCTGAGCCAAAGGCAGAGGCTTTAACCCACTGAGCCACCCAGGTGCCCCCTAATCCTTTTTTAAAAAAAATTATTTTATTTATTTGACAGAACCAAAAAAAGGTCACTTTCTAAAAATCCACAGCTAATATCATCCTCAAGAGACAAAACTGAAAGCTTCCCCCTAAGGCCAGGAACAAGACAAGGATGCCCAATCTCACCACTTTTATTCAACATAATACTGGAAGTCCTAGTCTCAGCAATCAGACAAGAGAAAGGAATAAAAGGCATCGAAATTGGAAGGAAGAAGTAAAGCTTTCACTATTTGCAGGTGACATGATACTATATATAGAGAACCCTAAAGATGCCACTAAAAAAACTACTAGAACTGATAAACGAATTCAGTAAAGTCACAGGATACAAAATCAATCTACAGAATCTGGCAGTGAACAGTTTCACCATCATAGGCCACATTGAGACAGAGCAGCTGATTGAAATGCTACCCAATATCTTAAACCAAGTTGATGAAGACAGTCTGTGGCATCATTTTATAGGTGCATAACTTCATATTACATGAATATAATTATGTAACCAATTCTTTTTTTTTTATTAAAGATTTTTTAATTTATTTATTAGAGACAGAGACTGAGAATGAGAGGGGAGAAGGTCAGAGGGAGAAGCAGACTTCCCGCAGAGCCGGGAGTCCGATATGGGACTCGATCCTGGGACTCCAGGATCATGACCTGAGCCAAAGGCAGTCGCTTAACCAACTGAGCCACCCAGGCGCCCTGTAACCGATTCTTAATCAGTTCCATTACATTGAATTCTTCAGGTTACTTCTTGTTTTTCAGTACTTGTTTTTCAGTAACCTGATTGTTACCTCAGGATTTACTGCTAGAGGTAGAATTTTTTTTTTTTGGGCAACCATTGCATGATAAATATTTCTTCATACCCTCACTTTTAATCTTCAGATGTCTTTAGGTATGAAATAAGTCTCTTGTAACAGTGTATAGATGGATCTTATTTATTTATCCATTCTGTCACCCTATGTCTTTTGATTGGAGTGTTTTAAATTAATTATTGATAGATATGTATTTATTGCCATTTTATTACTTGTTCTTGTGGTTGTTTCTGAATATCTCTTTTCCGGTTCTTTCTTTCTTTCATGGTTTGCTGGTTTTCCTTAGTGTCATACTTGTATTTCTTTCTCTTTACTCTTTGCATAATTATTAATGGATTTTTAAAAAAAGATTTTATTTTATTTAAATACAGATATGTGTGTGTGTGTGTGCACAAGTGCATGCATGTGTGTGTTTGTGGCAAAGAGCAGACCTGGTAATCAGATCTTGGTTTTTATTTATTTTTAAAACTTTTTTTTTCTTTTAAAAAATTTTAATTCCAGTATGATTAACATACAGTGTTATATCAGTTTTAGATAAGAGATTTTTTAAAACAAAAAATTTGAGGACCATGAAAATTCTAACATTGGATTTTAAGGAATGATTGTTGTTTTTATATTTGGCAATGGCATTGTGATTATGTAACTAAAAGACTACTTTTCAAGGGGAAAACATACTCAAATATTTATGGGTGAAATAGTATGTTTGAGATTGCTTCATAAAAACCCACTGGAAGATGGGGGGGAGAGAAAGTAGAGGTATATATGAAATAATATTGGCTAAGATCATAATAAAGTTGATTGATGAGAATATGCACATTGATTATACTATTCTATTTTTGTACATATTAAAAAAATTTCTCATATCCAAACATTTTTAAGCACAAATATTATTTCTGCATAAGGCCATTACTTTGTAACTTTATCTTGTCCTATTTTATCTAATATTGATGAATATGTAAGACAAAAGGTACTTCAAAACATGAACCTGCAGAACAATCTTTAATAAAAGTCTCATAATTATAATGACTGAAAAATTAGAAATATTGTTTACCCAGAAGTCCAAGAGAATCAACTAACATAACATCATTCATCTATTCATTCATTCATTCTTCATTCAAACATACTGAGTTAATGTGACATGTTAGGCACTGTCTAGGTGGTGGGGAATACAGTGTTTGAATAAGGATCATCCTCTCATAGAGCTTACAGTGTAGTTTTATGAGACTTACTATGAAAAATGTTAAAGTGGCTTAAGATTAAAGTCAACATATAAAAAAAAACTTTTCCTGTATTAGAGCAACAGTGAATTGAAAAAAGAAAATCCATTCACAGAGCAAAACATAAATAGGCACAAGCCCAACAAGAAATGTACAACACTTAGATGAAGAAAAAGCTAACTGACTGTCCTAAAAGAAGACCTAAATGGAAAAAAACGACAACAACATATCAATGCTTCAAAAATTAATCTATAAAAATCAGTGCAATTTTAATCAAAATCCTATTGTAATTTTCTAAATTCTAACTTAAGAAGCTAATTCTAAAGTTTCAGTAGAGGGGCGCCTGGGTGGCTCAGTGGGTTGAGCCTCTGCCTTCAGGTCCTGATCTCAGGGTCCTGGGATCGAGCCCCACATTGGACTCTCTGCTCAGCAGGGAGCCTGCTTCCCCCTCTCCCTCTGCCTGCCTCTCTGCCTACTCGTGATCTCTTTCTCTCTGTAGAAATAAACAAACAAACAAATAAATAAATATTTTATTTATTTATTTATCAAATAAATAAATAAAATCTTTAAAAAAAATAAAGTTTCGGTAGAAGATAACATGTTCAAGGAAAGTCAAGAAAAATTAAAAGTAAAAAATTTAAAAGGAGGATTTGCCTGAACAGAGATCAAAACATACTAAAAAGCTACAAGGCTTAAAACCAAAAGGTCATCTCTCCCAAAATTTCCTGTAAATGGAAAATAATATCCATAGGAAACCCCAATAGAATTTTAAAACAAAATTTGTTACCTGATTCTAAAATTCATGTTACAGAAAAAAAAAAAAATCACAAGAATAGCCAGATAGTTTAACAAAAACAACCATGGAAACAATTCACCCTTTTGAACAACAAAATACACTAAAAAGCTACAGGTTTTAAAATGGGTGTTATTAATGCAGGAATAGGATAAAAGGAATTTGATAAATTTTGAAGAAACAAAAAGAAACTGGGAATTTCCTTTATGATAAAGGTAGCATCTCAAAATAGGGGAGAAAATATCAAGTACTTAGCAAATAGTTTTTGAACTGATGGCTATTCAGAAAAAATAAGTTAAACACTTCCATAATGCACCAAAATAAACTGAATGTGTTTAAAAGCAAAAATTTAAAAATCAAAATTATTAAGTATTAGAAGAAAATAGAAGAAAAAATACTTAAAAGCTACAGGACAAGGAATGCTTTTCTAAGCAAGTCATATAGGAAAAGGTTGATAGGTAGGACTTCAAAGACAATTAAAAATACGAGACCATATAGAAGTTAAAGTCTTAAAAATTACTGAGGATATATTTCTAATATATTTAACAATGAAGTACCCAGAACGTGAAGAGCCCTACCAGTAAACAAAAAGTGACAACCTAATGAAAAAATAAGCAATAAATAATACACGGCTAATAAACATATGAAAGAAATTAAACTCACTAGAAATCAAGGAAATATAGTTTTAGCAATAACAGGTAAGAGATACCTAAATGATACATAGATGCTGGGAGTATTGTGTCTCTTGATCTCTGGAGGTCATAAGCTGTGAGATCATAAAAGCCCAGAACTCCTGAGGGTGATTTGTCCTGTTGTGTAAAAGATTTACCATATGGACACTGGGGGAGAGAATTCTTTCTTTATCTGGAAGTTGCTGCAAGGACCATGTAAAAATATGACTGCTACTGGTCAACCTTTCCTGTCACATGAGACAGAAGCCAACACACAGCTAGTAGACTGGGCATGGGAGGGAAAAGTGAGGGAGAGAGGAGAGAGGGAAGAAGGGAGAAATGGAGAGATAGATGGCTAGAGTGAGGTTATGCACTTGGATCCAGCTCTACCACTTTTAAAATAGGCAACTGGCTTCCCTCTATCTACTTTTCAACCTCTTTTCAACCCTGTGTTATCCAGGCTCCCATTCATAGTCTATAAAATTAGTCTGGTAATGTTTACCAGTAACTACTCAATTGTCAGAGTCAATGGACTCTTCAGTCATCTCATTTATGGCATTTATCTTGAATACTCTACATGTCAACATTTTCTCCTTTAATTTCTTTAACATCCCTTTCTCCTATTTCTCTTGTTGGAACATTTAATGCTAGCAATGTTTGAGAACTTTTTCTCTTTTGTTTTTAAAGATTTTTATTTGAAAACATTTCTCAGTGTAAAGAATAATACCTGTGTACCCATGTCACCACCTACTTCTGTTTTAGAACTTTAAAGACAATATAGATAAACGCGAAGGCCCTATACACCTATCCCTGTTATCCACTTGCCTCCTCCTTTCTTCCCCAAAGCTGGTTATTTAAAAGGTATCACCATCTTGTAGCTGGTATCATTCCCAAGCATATTAGTACACTTTTATAACTTTCATTAGAGCTATCCATAATATATAGTAAACTTAGGTCTATAAAAAAGGTATCAAACTCTATATGCCAATCTAACTTGCTCTTTTGACAAATAAGAGCTGTTCCAGTTCATTTTGTTTATTTATGCATTCATTTATTTTAAAGATTTTATTTCTTTGACAGAGAGAGATCACAAGTCGGCAGAGAGACAGGCAGAGGGAGGGGGGGAAGCAGGCTCCCCGCTGAGCAGAGCCCGATGCGGGGCTTGATCCCAGGACCCTGAGATCATGACCTGAGCCAAAGGCAGATTCTTAACCATCTGAGCCACCCAGGCGCCCCAGTTCATCCATTTTAAATAATGTATTGTATACCATCATAAGACACAGTGTAATTCATGGGACATTATACTGTTGGACATTGCTTTTAGCTTCTCGTTGCTTGAAAAAAAAAGTCGCAACATTCTTGCAGTGTCCATGAATAAAGTCCAGTAGTTGTCCCAGGGAATAAATCCAGAAGAGGAATTGATTTTGCAAGGTGTGCTTGTCACTTGCTCTAAATACAGCCAAACTGCTCTCCAAAATTGGTTTTATAAATCTATACTCATATAGAAAAACTAATATAAAAACTTAGGCATTAATTACAAATATACACGTTTGTGCATGCTAAATTTAACATTTTTCGGGATTCTGTAACCTATTTCTAAACTTAGTCACTCATGACATATTCGGTTACTTAACTAGCATCCTAAAATTTTCCCCTAATTCTCACATCACATCCAACCAGATACCAATTCCTGTTTATTCTATTTCTTTAAAATCGTGGGTATGTCCTTTTCATCTGTTTCCTATCGCTGAGTAACAAATTACCATCACTTTAGTGGTTTAGAACAACACATTTATTCTTGTACAGTTCCGGAGGTCAGAAATCTGAGTTCTATGGGGCAAAAATCAAGGTGTTGTCTGGGCTGGTTTCTTCTGGAGGATCCAGGAGGGAATCTTCTTGCACCTCTTCAAACTTCCGGAGGCTGCTAGCGTTTCTTGGCTCATGGGTCCATCACTTTACTTCCATCATTTATGATTACTTCTGTGATTATATTGTGCTCATTTGGATAATCCATGATAATTACCCCATTTCAAGATCCTTCATCACAGCTGCAAAATCCCTTTTGCTATATAAAGTAAGTTCCGTATGTTCTGGGGATTAGGATGTGGACATTTTTTGGGAGAGAATTATTCATCCTATCACATTATTCTAACTGCTGATCTCTTAATTCCAAACATCCTGCTCAAACTGGGCAATCCCAAACTATTTACATAGCCACCAGAATTGTGTTCTCAATTTCAAATCTATCCATAATCCTCTGCTTAAAGACTTTTAGTGATTCTCTACTCCCTGCAGAATCAAGCAAAAACTCATTTTCTTCGCACAGGGTTTGTCATGATTTAACTACAAATGAAATTCTTCGGCTTTTCTCTTGCTATATTCTATTGAATCTACGCTCCATCCATTCCAAAACTATTATGCTGAATTTGCCTTTTTCACTTGCACTCTTTGCTGGTATGCTGCCCATTCCTTTACCTACCTACCCAGCTTACACTGATCAAGAATCAACTTGAGGGCACCTGGGTGGCTCAGTGGGTTAAAGCCTCTGCCTT
Source organism: Nasua narica (assembly GCA_028533885.1). Lineage (NCBI taxonomy): Eukaryota > Metazoa > Chordata > Mammalia > Carnivora > Procyonidae > Nasua > Nasua narica. Next base: position 63,804,769 of record CM052807.1, on the reverse strand, counting down.
CGGCTCAGGTCGTGATCTCAGGGTCCTGTGATCGAGCCCCACATCGGGCTCTCTGCTCAGCAGGGAGCCTGCTTCCCCCTCTCTCTCTGCCTGCCTCTCTGCCTACTTGTGATCTCTCTCTCTCTCTCTGTCAAATAAAATCTTAAAAAAAAAAAAAAAAAGAATCAACTTGAAAGTTAATGCTTACCCCTGCCAGGAGGGCTGACCATTTCCTGTGTATTCATAATACTATGAAAACATTCTAAACACTTTATAGCAATATGTTGGCTTATGATGCTTGACTCACATTATTAAGGGTAAGAATTTCTTAATTTTAGCATCCTGTGCACCTAGTATCTTGTCTTATAGTAAATTTATAAAAATGTTCTAGAACAATCAAGGTCATAGAGAGTTTGTGGGTATTTTCTGAAGGTTTGAATACTGATAAAAATGGCATGCTACACATATAGCCATATATCCACAGGAAAATAAGATAGTGATAAGACACAACAAATTTTTAGGAAAATTTTAGTAAGTTTACATTGGGGAAACTTTGAAGAGTATTGACTATTAACTCCACAATTTAACCAAGGAGTAAACAAGCGGAGAGAATGATTTGCCTAAATATACCAAGATTAGTAGCAGAGATGGCTATAGCTAAGGGAAGCCTTTAATTAAAGAAAAGGGCGAAGTCTGATAGGTATTTAAATTCTACAACCTTCAAGCCATGTTTATGACTATTACATGATTTCTAGGACACAACTGGTTTTGCTGAGGCAGACATGAATTAAGTCTTTGAGGAATCTACACATAGAAAAATGGCACATTGATTGTGAAGAAAATGTTTAGGGATAACAGTTATGACAAGCTTAATGCTTTTAATTCCTTTCCAATACATGACAGAACTTATTGATGAGAAGTGGGGACATTAAGTCTTGAATGAAATCATATGTTAAATGGCTAGCACAATAGTTCATAGCCTGGAAACTGTCCACGTGGGACAAAGGATTGGGATTAAGGTACTGACAATTAAGACAGAAAAGTAGAGGCAGATATAAACCAAACATGTTTTATTTAGCCTTGTCCCTAATAGTCACATTTTAAATTAGTTGAAAGAGGAGTGGAGATAGGACAGGATGCGTGGCGGGGGGTGGCGGGGGTGGGGAATAAAATTAGCTGGAAGAAAATGCAATCTAATGAAAACCACCTTATGCTGGAGATGAACTATTGTCTTTTGGACTTAAAAGGAAAGACTTTAGTTTAGTATTATTTTGTCCCCCCATGTCTCCATTGTTAGACTTACCAGCAATCCTACAAAAGGAGCAAGCGTAACTATCTCAAAACTGTATGCATAATTGTATTTCCCTCCCCACAAAAGGTTCTTTGCCAATGTATCCTTTCAATCATGGTGAATGGCACAAACTTCCATCCAGTTCCAAAGTCACAAATTCATAATTTTTGATGCTTTCTTCGCTCTTCCTCCCTCCATAGATCTCATCCATTTAAGTCTTGTTCCCAGAAGTTTCTCACATCTTCCACTTTGTTCCAACCTATCACCATGAGGTACAATCTAACCAGTCTCCCATCTGTGCACAAATTTCAAATCCGAGGAGTCTGGCTCTTCCCTCTTAAGTCTCAGCTTGAAAGATCAAACAATGTCACCCATGATTTTATGTGCAGGACCCCCTAATTCTTCCAGTGTGTGGTAAAATCCTAACACACAAGTTGTTCTCATCTGAACACCCTCCTGCTCACCTAATTAACTTTTACTCCTTCAGATATGTCCCCTTTCTCAGAGAAAGCTCTCTCTAATCCCACACCATCCCTCACTCCCAATCACAGATTCTGATTCCAGCTTTCATATTTACTACTGGTCTAATTTTGCCATTACTTAGGACTACTTCAAGCTAAGTACAATAAGGGCAGGAATCATATTTTTGCTGCCTAAAACACTGTCTGAACATTGCATGCAATAAATATTGGCTGACATAATATATATAATACTCTACCCATTATGATGAACTCCAATGGTAAGTCAATACCTTTAGTTTTGATAGATCAATGTCAGTTACTTGTACAGGCAGAATTGGGAATGCAAAACTAGAACTTAGATGCATCATTCAAAATACAAGTAGATAAAGATAAAAGCTGCATACATATTATAGGGAGGTTGGAGTCCTAGTATGGTTAAGTCTGATACAGTAAACAAATACAAAAGGAACAAGAAAGAATACACCTTCAAAGATCTGCAGAGCAGCTACCAAAAATGAATTTTAAAAGATGTTTAGGGGTGTCTGGCTGGCTCAGTCAGAAGAGCATGAGACTCTTGATCTAAGTCATGAGTTCGAGCCCCATGTTGGGTGCAGAAATTAAATATATTAAAAAAATGTTTAGGTAGCTTGTTCCTTTGTTTCCCACAACACCATAAGAAAATGGAAGGTCCATGTGTGGGATAACTATAAAGAAAGCGAAAACATCCCAGTTCCTTTAAACCCACACAAACTAAGAACACCCTTGATAATTTTGCCAGACTTTTTTTTTTTTTAAAAGATTTTATTTATTTATTTGAGAGACAGAGAACGTGAGAGAGCATCAGAGGAGATAAGCTTAGAGGAAGAAGCAGACTTCCCGTGGAGCTGGGAGCCCGATGTGGGACTTGATCCCGGAACTCGAGGATCATGACCTGAGCCGAAGGCAGCTGCTCAATCAACCGAGCCACCCAGGTGCCCACTGATATTAACTATCTTCATTAAAATAACTACTATCAAAGGTTTCAGCTGTTTAAAGGACAATGCTACTGAGCTAAGTAATTGAGTGTTCGTATAGAGTGTTACCTTCATGTATATTATTTATAAACATAATCATATAAATTGGTAAAATAGTAAACATTTATGAGTATTTTTGATTAGTGAATCTAATTTGAAATTAGTCCACCATATTTGAAAGACCTAGATTTCTAGTATAAAAAAGTTCATCTTAACTGGGCAACTGAAGAATAAACTGTGGTATAATAGCTATGAAACACTTCATCTTTCCCTTTTTCCCATTTTTGCCTTAACACAGTTTTAAAAAGAAAAAGATAAAAGATTCATTTAAATATCCCAGTAACCTTTCCCTTTAAAAAGCTCCCCAAACCCTTTAGCTTTAGATACAACGAAGATGTGGTGAAAAGCTAAAAATAACCTAATGGTTTTCTCTTGGAAATACAAGTTTAAAAGTCTAGAATTCACGTATTTAGGTCAGACTATAATCTTCCCCAGAAAAGCAAAATCCTTAAGCTGCACATTGCCCTATGTTTTTTTTCCCCATCACCAATGCTTCCGACACTAAAAGAATTTAAGAAAACCCTAGGACCATAACGATGAATTTTCTGGCTCTCTTCCCTCACTTTACAGAGGAAATATCACACATCCTGTATCTCATTCCCCCAAACCAAACCAAACCAAAAAAAGAGCTGAGACCAGAATAATGATAGAACTCAGAGAAGAGGCAACATATAGAACTATGGAAAAATAAATAGAAGTAGTCATTAGACATAAACCACCTGGAGAAAAGGAAACCAGTCCTGCTTTTAAATAATTTTATTTTTTCTAATTTTGTATTACTTTAATTTCCCATAGCACCTTGGCAATGTTGAAAACAGAAATACAAATACAAGGATGTACTCATTTTAACATAATATGCATGAGCATGTGTCACACCATCTTTTTTGGGGGGGAGGGACAGTTTGGACAACAGGAACAAACCTAAGCAATGGACAAAATAGAAGCTGGATAACTGGTTCTGATCCCTGACCCCAAACATTTAATAGGGGTCACTCAAAAGACATGTAAATCAGGCAAAAAAATCAACATCAATGTAGATGTTTCTTTATCTACACTAATCAGTGTTTTGTACTACAAAACTGAAAATAAAACCATTTTATTTTATACACAGCCTGTTGACATCTGAGTTGTACTTTTAGGAATCGTCTATTCAATTCATAAAAAAAATTGTTAGTTTTTAAAAATAAACTTAAATTATTTAATAATTAGGTGATTTTGAAAGAGAATTTACTTCCAACTTGAACACTAATCCTCTTTCAACTTCTTAAAATATCTCATTCAGTTAATAAAAACTGAAATGTCTATGCATCTTCTTGGAAGCTCAGACTAGCTAAGTTAGCATACACGAGAAAAGCCTAAAGTTAAATTAATGGCCACCAAATTGTAAGGAAATATAAAAAATTAGGGAAAAAACCTCATCATACAGTTAAGATTTTATAAAAACCTTCAAAAGGAATACACTGTCCTCTTGCATTTTATCTTTTCTATAAAAACAAACAAAATAGGTACTTTTAAAATATGGTTACTATACATGCCCAACACAAATTTCAAGAGACTTAATCCCAGTGCTGTTCAATTGTGTCAAAGTAAAACCAGTGGACATTTAAGCCAAAAGACTAAATATTAAGGCTATAACTAATAAAGCTAAGAAAAGCGTTCAGTAACTTTTAAATACTATTTTCTGCTCCAGCAGATGCAAATACTCCATCATTAAGCCTTTGCAAAGCCAACCTGGTTATTTAAAAAGGAATGTGAAACAATATTCAAGCTACCTTAATTTTAGGAACCAAAAATAAATTAAAAATCAGCATGTCATTTGAGACCACATGCAAATTGAGCACATAAGATGACAACAATAAATCCTGATTACTGAAAGATCTTCTCTTCTTCCAAAATCCAAGTGAATAAAATTTAGATGGATCACTCTTTTGAATGCCAGTGTCCATATCTGCAAAAATGGAATCACTCAGAGTAGAGACAGGCCCTAGATATCATGAAAATGTCAATTATCAGGATAGAAAATGGAGACAGGTTTTGCAGTATCTCCAAATACCTTCTCTATGAAGTGCTAAGTGATGAACTTGTGTGACTCTTGTTCTATCCATGCAATAGGAACTATGACAGAAAGCCACCATAGTATTCACTCAATATCATTTGTATCTACTTTTAGCCTCCAACAACCCAAGGAAATGTTAAGTCATAAGGATGAAGAGAAAAACTTGACATTTAAATTCCTCCCTCTACAGAACCAAATAAATAGTTGAACTACAATAAACGCCCAACCCGCATCAGTCATAGAGAACTGCTGGAAAAAAATCCCAACAGTTTCACACAACTCATAGGCATCATTTTGATACAAACCTTAAATCTGCTATAATAAAATAAATGCTAAATACATACTGTATGTGTGCGCGCACACACACACACACACACACACACACACACACACACTTATTCTTCCCTATACATCCCACCAAACTGGGAACTATTAACTGTCATGAGGCAAATTAAATTAAAAACACTACATATTTCATAAGAAATTAAAAAATGATCATATCTTCAAATTTCTACTTTCAATGACATTTTGGGTAAAAAGCAGGAACACAGTTGCTTTCTTCAAAAAGAAGATTCTTTTCTTGTGTTTCAAATAGAACATTTAGTTTTTAGAAGTTGGGTGGACTAAGAGTAAGTCACACAAGCATACAAGTAATATAAGCCTATTTCTGTGACACATTGTAAGAAAGTAATGTTTCACTTTAAGTGCAATAATTAAGTTTATAATCCTTATCAAGTGATTTTTATAAAATGTTTATTCTCTTAAATCCAATGCATTCACAGAGTGTTAACACTTTAAATGTTTATCATTTCCACCGACTGTAGCATTAACTAAGTAAACCAAAATAAGCATTTTTATCATAGATGTAGTCAATGATTATTAATACTTTTTTTTTAAAGGACCTAAACTTCCCCAAATTTCAGCACAGGTAGTTTTATTGTATGTTTCATCTAGTAGATGATTTTTAAAAATAGTGTGTAGAAACAAATAGTTTGAAACTGCTTAAATATATTATACCATGTTATCAATTCACCAAATCAAAAGCAATTGCCAAGCTGAATAAGTTACAAAGAAATGATAATCCTGGCTTGTACAGAAATGTGCAGTGTTTAGTTACCTACTAATACAAATCTCCAAAGCTTAACTTAGAGTTGGAAGATGAGTTTCACAGTAATGTAATTTTAACCTCCATTTACATTCATTTTAATATATTACTAAGATGTTTACTCTATGTCACAATGGTGCTTTCCAGTGTTCACAATTTACAGTTTCAATTTGTACATATGTAATTCACTAACATAAGGGACAGTTATGACTATTACAAACTATCCCTAAAAAGAAAACAAAAGCCCACCTTACAGGGAATTCTGAAGATGGTATGACTTAAAACAGATTAATGCAACATGGTTTTTAATATTTTAGCCATTTTCTAAACACCAGCATGTAAACTTGCCTACTTAATATGACAGCTACAACTTTATTCACTGAGAAAGTATGTATTATTAATTTTCTTCAACTATCTTTCTCACCATAAGTCAAAAAATCGCATGACTTGCTGGTTTTGTTTCTGTGAATTCCAAACTGTATTTTTTTTTTTTGGAGAAAAGGAAGCAGATGATAAAATACATTGTAAACAGAAAAAAGTCACCCCCAAATTAAGCCATATATATATATATATATATATATATATATATATATATATATACATATATATACACTTCTACACTACTTAACACTTTAAGAAATCAGTTACAATGTTTCATCTTTAACACAAATACAAATAAATTACTGTAGGGTCAGTCTGACCTACCATTTCTGGGATCTAAAGTTCTAAATACATGAACAGAAGAGTAAACTACTTCAATGTTCAACTGGAGATTTAGAACAGTTATATGATTTGACTAGACTGGTCAAGGCAATTAAGAACATACAATTCTGTAGGATGTTGGTTATTTTGCTTTTGGGGGGTGGGCAGTCAAAGAACAGAGAATGACAATGAAGTAACCAAAAAAACCTATCTCCTATTTTAGGAGTGGGGCAGGAAATCACAAAGCAGTTTAAACCTCTGAAGTCCATTTGACCTATTCACTCAGACCTTAAACAAATTTTTGATTTTTTGAATAACCCCTTTTCTTTCCTTGAGTATCAAACTGATTGACAGTCACATCTCTAAGTACAATCAGAGCTTAACAGCTTGTTGAATGAAATATTAAGGTCAAAAAGACAGACTGAATTTCAAAATGGAAAAAAAATCTACTCAAGTATTACATTCAGTTTTCAAATCATTTACTAACATGACAACAGATTTGGCTTCAATCACTCTTGCACGCACTCACACAACAGGCACTCCAGCCACTGATCTGCTTTGCAACACAAGGCCATATAGGCAGAGATGGCATTCTCCAAGCCAAATTTTAAATAGATTAAAAAAAGTAATTTCTAATTTTACAGAAACGCTTCTTCAAAAAATATTTTCTCTCACTCCCTCATCTCCTGTACTGAAGGATGTGTAATATGTTTTTTTTTCCAAGCTAAATCTGAACCCTCAAAATTGATTCTAGGCAGAAGATCTCTGCAAATTAAAATCAAAAACAAAAATAGAAAAATTATATTTTTATATATGTATACATATATATATATTTATACTGATTGGAATCCTCCAGCATTTTAAAATCACTTTAGAGATGAATTTTGGGATTCTACTGCTCACAACTCCAAAATCCATAATGATTTAAGGACAGACACTTTTATCTTGTTTCCTTCCTGGCTACCCCCTCCCCTCCAGAACAGTTCAATATAGCCACGGCTCAAGTTTAATGGGAAGAGAGAGAAGTTTTTGAATAGTTTTTTTGTTTTGTTTTGTTTTGTTTACTTTGGTGATCTGGGTGGCACATATTGCTCTTTGCCATTACGTCGAGTCACTCCCTGAGGTATAGACCTATGGCCAAACTGGCGTCTCTGTTCCCTGATTTTTCCAGCTGCTCCCCTGGGAAAGGTATTGCCTCGGAAGCTAGAATATTCCTTACTAGCCCTTGCTTCTGGCTTCTCATGTGATTTCTCAATGGACTTCTCAGGAGCTCCATTCTCTTCATTTTTGGTGGGAGAGGCTACATTGGAGCGAAGTTCTCGTAGTGGCTGCACAAGAACTGGAGATGGCTCTTTAGGGGGCTTCTGGCACACTTCAGCATAACTTAGCTTTCGGGGTTCCTTTGAGTGAAGATAAGCAAAAAATATATGGTACATTCTTTAAATAAAGTACAAAAAGGATAGTGTGATCCACAAGAAAATCAGTAAGCTATCTTCTAGGAAAGGGCAATAGGCATTCTCATATACAATGCTTATTAAAGTATATTAGTACAATCTTTTTTTTTTTTTAAAGATTTTATTTATTTATTTGACAGAGAGAGAGAGAGATCACAAGTAGGCAGAGAGGCAGGCAGAGAGAGAGGGGGAAGCAGGCTCCCCGCCAAGGAGAGAGCCCGATGTGGGGCTCGATCCCAGGACCCTGAGATCATGATCTGAGCCAAAGGCAGAGGCCCTAACCCACTGAGCCACCCAAGCGCCCTGTATCAGTACAATCTTAAAAATCTTTTTTTGGTTAAAATAATAAAAAAATCTTGGCAACTTATATATGATACAATAATTTCACTTGAGGAATTTATCTGAAAGATGTTCACATCAGCATTGTTTATGGTGATGAAAAAAACTGCAAACAACCTAAATGTCTAAAAAGGAAGGACAGCTTAAGTAAATAATGCACATTCATATGATGAAATAAAATGATTCTATTCTCTCTTCCATGGCTACAAAGAACCCTAAGATGGATTCCACAAGAATCTTAGCAGAGCAGGTGGGAACCAATAATATATTAATAGAAGACTAATTAAAAGTCTTAATTACCTCAACTGAAAAAAAAGGACAACAGGGGACTTATGTGAATGGGATAAACCAAGTCAGAAGTACTTAGTACTGGTCTTAGATTATAGCAGGCATTCAGTAATCAGTAGCTGCCATTGTACTATTATTAAATAACAAAATGTTCGTAACATAGAAAAAAGGAACTATCCCAAAATGCAATTAGTTATATTAATGAATGAAAAGATTACTTATATTTTGTCTTTTTGTCCTGCTTTTCTGTATTTTCCTAATTATAAAAATGATTTCTGGAAACTGAATAATAATGTAAGTAGCGCTAAGACTTGTTAAACATTATAAAAAAAGGAATTTCAAAGGGGCTTAGAGGCTCTTTAGCCTAAAAATAATACATCATCATAACCTGAATAAGAAAGAAGTTTCACTTAACTAGAAGGTGATCAGAAAAAAAAACATTAATGGGACACCTGGGTGGCTCAGTCAGTGAAGCAGCTGCCTTCGGCTCAGGTCATGATCCCAAAGTCCTGGGATCAAGCCCTGCATCAGGCTCCCTGCTCAGGAGAGAGCCTGCTTCTCCCTCTCCCTCTGCCTGCTGCTCTGCCTACCTGTGCTCTCTGTCAAATAAATAAATAAAATCTTAAAAAAAAAGAGCCCTAAATCTTAAAACAAAACAAAACAAAATGGGGGCAACCTGGGTGGCTCAGTTGGTTGAGCATCTGCCTCTGGCTCAGGTTGTGACCCAGAGTCATGGGATGGAGTGCTGCATGGGGCTCCCTGCTCAGCTGAAGCAGGGAGTCTGTTTCTCCCTCTGCCCAACTCATGCTCTCTTGCTCAAATGCAATCTTAAAAACAACAACAAAAACCAAAACCAGAATGCACAGTTCCTTCTTCCCTATCTCAACATGGCTAAAATTTCCCATTTTCTCACAATGACTTTAAACTCCTTGAGCTTCGTTTGAGGCAGGCAGCCTCAATTTGGGCTACTTCCAAATGATTCTGCTCTACAAAAACTTATGTGGGGGGAAAAAAACACAAACTTTTGTGGAAAAAACCCCCCAAACTCATTATTTAACCTATTACTCTTCCCCCCTCCCCACATACTAAATTCATCAAGTTACCTGTAGGGCCACAGCTACAGCTGCATTTATGTTACTATTACATGGTGAAGCACTATTTGTCCTTGATGGCTTTGCGGTACTTGGGGAAGAAACTGGTATAGTTGTCTGGTTGAGAACATCCTTCTGAACAGTGGAATCCTCTACTGGATCCTTTTCTTGCTGAGTTGTGCTAAAGAAAAGAGAGCTTGACATGAGACGTAGTAAAGCACAAAGAAACAGCTGAGCAAATGATCAGAAGAGAAAGGAATCTTAATGTGGAAGATCTTCTCTACTGAAACTACCTTAATGCAGCTGTACATGGAGGACTGGTACTCATACTGAGTTGCTGGGCAGAGGTGCAGTCTGTCTGTTCATCCTCTGCAGGCACTGTGCAACTAACTTGCAACTCTTCATTATCCTTAAAGTAAGAACATGTTTCAAAATTAACTCATATAGACACTTCTCCAAAGAAGATATCCAAATGGCCAATAAATGCTTGTAAAGATGCTCAACTATCATCAATCATTAGGGAAATGCAAATTAAAACCACAATGAAAAATCACTTGCACTCAAAAGGGTGGCTATAACCAATAAGTAACAAATGTTTGTGATGATATGGAGACACTAGAACTCTTATACACTGAAAGTGGTAATGCAAAATGGTGCATTTTGGAAAACAGCGTGGTAGTTCTTCAAAAAGTTCAACAGTTAACCATATGACCCGGCAGTAGATACTCAAGAGAAAATATGTATGTCTACACACAGATGTTCATAGTAGCATTATTCATAGAAGCCAAAAAACTGTGAACAACCTAAATAGTCATCAAGTGGTGAATAAACAAAATGTGGTATATCCACATAATGGAATATTACTGTGCAATAAAAGGAATGAAGTACTAGTACATACTACCACAATGGATGAACCTTGAGAACATCATGCTAAGTGAAATAAGCCAGTTACAAAAAGACAAATACTATATGATTCTACTTATATGAGTTACCCAGAGTACTCATATTTATTCGTTTTTAAGTTTTTAAAGATTTTATTTATTTATTTAACAAAGAGAGAGAGAGAGAGAGATCACAAGTACGCAGAGAGGCAGGGAGAGAGAGGGGGAAGCAGCCTCCCTGCCGAGCAGAGAGCACGATGTGGGGCTCGATCCCAGGACCCTGAGATCATAACCTGAGCTGAAGGCAGAGGCTTTAACCCGCTGAGCCACCCAGGCTCCCCCAAAGTACTCACATTTAAAATAGAATGGTGGCTGCCAGGGGCTGAGGGAAGGGGTAATGGGTAATGGGAGTCACTGTGTAATGGGTATAGCATTTTATTTTATTATTGTTTTTTAAAGATTTTGTGTTTTAAGGAATCTCTACACCCAATGGGGGGCTTGAACTCACAACCCAGAGACCAAGAGCTGCATGCTCTACCAAATGAGTCAGCCAGATGTCCCCTACTGCATTTTATATTTACAAGATAAAGAGTTCTGGAGATTAGATGCACAACAATGTGAATGTATTTTAACACAACTGAACTGCACACACTGAACAATGCTAAATACAGTAAATTTTTTAGGAGGGGCAGAGGGAGAGAATCTCAAGTAGCAGACACCACTGTTTTACCACGCTGAGATCAGGACCAAAGCTGAAATCAAAAGCTGGATGCTTAATTAATTGACTAAACCACCCAGGCACTCTTTAAGATGGTGAAGTTGTTTTTTGTTTTGTTTTTTTTTTAAAGGTTTTATTTATTTGAGAGAGAGAGAGAGAGAGCATGAGAGGGGAGAAGGTCAGAGGGAGAAGTGACTCCCCGCAGAGCTGGGGGCCTGATGTGGGACTTGATCCCAGGACTCCTGGATTATGACCTGAGCCGAAGGCAGTCGCTCAACCGAGTCACCCAGGTGCCCTAAGATGGTAAAGTTTATATTATGTGCAATTTACCACAATTTTTTAAAAAAATTATTTATTTATTTGAGATATAGCAAGAGAGAGAGCATAAGGTGGGATGGGAGGTAGAGAGTGGCACAGAGGAGAGGGAGAAGCAGGCTCACCACTATGCAGGCAGTCTGATGCTGGGTGTGATCCCAGGACCCCAGGATCATAAGTGAGCTGAAGGCAGATGCTTAACTGATTGAGCCACCCAGGCATGCCTTAACACAATTTTAAAAAGTAAAAAAAAAAAAAAAAAAAAAAAAAAAAAATTAAGGGACACAGGAGTAGCTCAGTTGGTTAAGCATTTGCCTTCAGCTCGTGTCATGATCCCAGATGCTCGAATCGAGTCCCACACTGAGATCCTTGCTCAGTAGGAGGCTGCTTCTCCCTGGGCCTGGCCCCCTAGCTCATGCTCGCTCTCTCTAAAACAAACACACACAAAAAACCGCATTTAAAAAAAACCCAAAACCAATAGCAAGCCCTGCATATTAAAATCGATTGATGAAATACAAATTTTAGTAGGTTTATTTTTTTTAAAGATTTTATTTCCTTGACAGAGTGAGCGAGGATAAGCAGGGGCGGGGTAAGGGATGCAGAAAAGCAGAAGGAGAGGGAGAGGCAGATGTTCCACTGAGCAGGGAGCTTGATACAGGCTCTGATCCCAGGACTCTGGGATCATGACCCGAGCCGAAGGCAGACACTTAACCAACTGAGCCTCCCAGGCACCCCCAAATTTCAGTAGGTTTAAAGGCAACATTCAGAAAAACTTTGTAGAAAATATAGACAAGTACAAAAATAAAAATTAGGAAGGCCAAAACAAAATGAGAGGTTCAACCTACAAGGTGCAATATCAAATTAAGAGTTCCAAGAAAGAGAAGAAAAGAGAAGTGAAAAATTTATCAAAGAGATAATACAGGAAAATTTCCTAGCATGTAAGGACGAGTTTCCAGACTGAAAAGGTCTACCAAGTATCCAGCGCAATGAATTAAAAAAGAGCTATTACAAGATACGCCTTCATGACATTTCATAGAATATCAGGGATAAATAAAGATCCTATAGGCTTTCAGAGAAGGGGGAAAAAAAGAGGTCACAGGAAGATCAGAACGAGAGGTTTCTGAAAAGGATCTCTAAAGGCTAGATCGTTTCCTAAGCAAGATATAAAAAAGAACAAACCATAAAAGAAAGACTGATTATTATGACTATACTAAAATAAGAACCTGTTTTCACTCACAAATACTAAACACTGAAAACAAACCATAATTAGTAATATACGTTACTGACAAAGGATTATAGTTTCTAAAATAAATTTAAAATTCCCATTTTTTTAAAAATTCTCATTTTGTAAGATAAGTGATAACCCAATAGAAAAAAAAAAGTGCCAAATACTTGACACTTTACAAAGAGAAACTCAAATGGCCAATACAACATGAAAAGGTAAGTTGACCTCAATTGTAATTAAATTTGAAAAGATGCCCTATCACTCAGCAATTCCACTATGTATATACCCTAAAAACAGGGCATATGTGTAGTCTGAACATTCACAGAATTGCTTATGTCAAACACAAAAAAACAGCTCAAGTGTCCATCAACAGTAGAATAAGGATACTCTTACAAAAGAATTTAACAGTGCAAAACGAACTACTTGTGTCAAAACTGATTCATTTCAGACAATGTAGAATGAAAGAAATAACAGAATACATTTTCCATTTATGTTGTGTTCAAAAACAGGCACACTGAACAGTATACTCTCTAGGTTAGGAGTTGATAAACCAAGGCCAGCTGGCCAAATCCAGCCTCTGAGTTTTGTTGGTATGGCCTATGAGTTAAGAGGTGGTTTTAAGTTTTTAGCATGTGGCCCACAAGCCTAAACTATTTACTTTCTGGCCCTATTCTACAGAAAAAGTTTCCCAACCTGGAATGGTAAAATTATAAAAAAAAAGCAAGAAAATTATTATTGCCAATCAGGATGTTTCCTCTGATAGGGAGGAAGGGAAGCAATAGGAGGAATTGTAAAAAGGAAGGGGAGACACGTGGCATTGCTAAGATATTTCTGATGTTCACTGTCCACACCGTGGGTTGGGATCACAAGGGGAAATACATTTTATTATTCTTCTTTAAAAATGTATGTATGTGTGAATCACATTACACCAAATGGGAGAAGCCATCAACTGTAAAACACACCATTATTTTATGTATTACTAAGAAAAAACACTGCTACCTAAACTAGGGTAATGTTTAATTATAGATTTTCAAAGGAGGAAAAAAGGTCTTTTTTAAAAAATGTCTATCTTAAGGCTGATGAAATAACAATATTGCACAATTTTTTAAACAAAGGAAGAAAAAGAAATACCTTCAAAATGCAGATCTCTACAGAAATAAGCTATTGATCCAATGTGAAAACAAAAACATTTTTGGAATGCAAGATCTCGAGAAATTTATACTAAAAACCACTAATTCAAGAAGCTCAGGAAGATGTGACCTACCATAATAAAGGAAAAGTAAAACAATTTCAGTAGATCTGCTGCCTAAGCGAGCACTGGAAAGTAAAACAAGAGTAAGAAAGAGAGGATTCAACAAAAGAAAGGAAAATTCTCAGGATGATGATAAAGTCAAGTCCCAGCTACATAATTGTGCAGTAGGCCACTAAGAGTATAAGAAAGGAGAAATAATGGCAGTATACTAGGAGGTTCAGTTATGAAAAACAACAACAACAACAACAACAACAACATAGTATCAAGATGTGACATACAAATGATGGCATACCCTAATCTAAAGCAACGCTTTTTACTTTTTTTTTTTTTAAAGATTTTTTATTTATTTATTAGGAAAGAGAGAGAGTGAGAGAGAGCATGAGAAGGGAGAAGGTCAGAGTGAGAAGCGGACTCCCCATGGAGCTGGGAGCCCAACGGGGGACTCGATCTCGGGACTCCGGGATCATGACCTGAGCCGAAGGCAGTCGCCCAATGAACTGCGCCACCCAGGCGCCCCATTACTTTTTTTTTTTTAAGGACTTTATTTGAGAGAGAGAGAGAAAAAGAGAGAGAGAGAATGAATGAGAAAGCAGGAGGAGGAGAGGGACAAACAGACACCCCGCTGAGCAGGGAGCCCAACATGGGGGAGGGAGGCACAGCTGGATCCCAGGATCCTGAGATCATGACCTGAGCTGAAGGCTTAATCAACTGAGCCATCCAGGCACCACTGCTTTTTCCTTTCTTAGTGATACTAAATTAATAGGGTACCTTATAATGGATGGTATCCTAGATATGATACAGCAAAATATACAGAGAGGGTAAGAAAAGTATGTTAGCTTAAGAGCTAAATCCTTAGGTTCTAAATGGAAAGTTAATAAACAAGAGAGAATCACATCAAAAAATGGGCAGAAGACATGAACAGACACTTCTCCAAAGAAGACATATAAATGGCTAAGAGACACATGAACAAATGTTCATCATCTTTAGCCATCAGGGAGATTCAAATCAAAACCACACTGAGATACCACCTTACACCAGTTAGAATGGCCAAAATCAACAAGACAGTAAGCAACAAATGTTGGAGAGGATGTGGAGAAAGGGGAACCCTCTTCCACTATTGGTGGGAATGCAAGTTGGTGCAGCCACTTTGGAAAACAGTGTGGAGATTCCTCAAGAAATTAAAAACAGAGCTACCCTATGACCCTGCAATTGCACTACTGGGTATTTACCCCAAAGAAGCAGATGCAGTACAAAGAAGAGCCACATGTACCCCAATGTTCATAGCAGCAATGGCCACAATCGCCAAACTGTGGAAAGAATCAAAATGCCCTTCAACAGATGAATGGATAAAGAAGATATGGTACATCTATACAATGGAATATTATGCCTCCATCAGAAAGGATGAATACCCAACTTTTGTATCAACATGGACGGGACTGGGAGAGATTATGCAGAGTGAAATGAGTCAAGTGGAGGGAGTCAATTATCTTATGGTCCCACTTACATGAGGAAAACATGGAGGGCATTGTGAGAAGGAAGGGAAGGGTGAATGGGGGGAAATCAGAGGGGGCCATGAATCATAAGAGACTGTGGACTCTGAGCAATAAACTGAGGGTTTTGGAGGGGAGGGGATGAGAGAGTGGGGGGTTGGGCGAGCCTGGTGGTGGGTACTGAGAAGGGCACATATTGCATGGAGCACTGGGTGTGATGCATGAACAATTAATCTTTTAACACTGAAAAAATAAAGTAAACATATTTCAGGGGAAAAAGAAAAAAAAGGGGCACCTGGGTGGCTCAGTGGGTTAAGCCCCTGCCTTTGGCTCAGGTCATGATGTCAGGGTCCTGGGATCGGGCTCTCTGCTCAGCAGGGAGCCTGCTTCCTCCTCTCTCTCTACCTGCCTCTCTGCCTACTTGTGATCTCTGTCAAATAAATAAATAAAATCTTAAAAAAAAATAGACAACATTGAAAATTGTGACGTCAAGAAATAAAGTATATAGTGGGCATGCAACTCTTGATCTTGGGGTTGTGAGTTCAAGCCCCACATTGGGTGCAGAGATTACTTAAAAAAAGAGAAAGAGAGAAAGAGAAAGGGAAACGAAAAGAAAACATGAGAGAAGAAATAGCAGTATAACAATTTAGTTAGAAATATAGGGGGAAAACAGGAGAAAAAGCTAGTTGAAATGGTTGTACAGGACTACTATATTTCACTATAAGCCTAGATATACTATGTGTATGTACTATAAAATAAAAATAAATTGAATAAAGAAAAAAAAGAGAAGAGAATGAGAAAAATATGTGGGGTGTAAAGATTTAGCACAGGAAGGGGTCTACACTGAAAAATATTTTAGGATGGGGTAGCTATCCTAAAGGTTGATGTCCTAACTCTTTGATATCAACTCTCCATTATTAGAAAGCCTGAATTTTATCAAACTTAGGATTCATTTACATCATTGACTAATTATAGTCACTTAAGTGCAAATAACACTTTCCACCAGCTGGCATTAATGGGTTCTACCAAGCTGAGTTGATGACTGATACCAAAGACATGCAAAAGTGAAGAAACACTTTATTTTTAAAAATTGGTTTAATTTTTATTTATTTTATTTTTAATTAACATATAATGTATTATTTGTTTCAAGGGTACAGGTCTGTGATTAATTAGTCTTACACAATACCCAGTGCTTTATTGGCCTGTGTAGCTTTACCATAAATCTTTTTACAATACTCAAAGTAAGTTGACAATCTTTTTTTTTTTTTTAAGATTTTATTTATGTATTTGACAGAGAGAGAGAGAGATCACAAGTAGGCAGAGAGGCAGGCAGAGAGAGAGGGGGAAGCAGGCTCCCCGCTGAGCAGAGAGCCCAATGAGGGGCTCGATCCCAGGACACTGAGATCATGACCTGAGCTGAAGGCAGAGGCTTTAACCCACTGAGCCACCCAGGTGCCCCTAAGTTGACAAACTTATGAATAAAAACTATGATAGAAATACATATTAAGTGCAAATAAAATGTCAAATAATAACTCTGCAAACAAAGGCTAGCTATGGTCCCACAGGTAAAAGATTGATGCCTCAGGTTTACCTTATCTTTGTAGACACCTTTAACAACATCAGACATCCTACTCTCCAAAACAAGTTCACCTGGAGTTCTTGACGAACTTCCAGGTAATGGAGGAAAATTTGAGGCTAGTAAGTCAAACTTTGGTGTTGGAGTCTTTGCTTCAGCTGATGAAGACTGGGGTCTCTAAAAGACACAAATCATAAAACAGGTCACAAGCCAATCTCATTCCCTAATCCTGTACCACAGAAGCTTAAAGCTGTAAACAAACAAAACTCTAAACTAATCCACAGAATTGTTTGTTCTATAAATTCCTGGCTTCTCATCCCAGTTAAGCTCTCATTTTTTTCTTAACCAATCCTACTTACCTTTCGTAACTGCCTCTCCTGTTTCTTTTGCAAACTGTGCCATGCTTCTTAAGCCTGCTAACCAAATCTCCACTATTTGCTTTCTAAGTTGTGTTACTCCCCTTCCAGAACAAAAATAAAAACCTCTATCTGACCTAAACTTGCCATCAGCTTTTCTTCCTTTCATATAGTCTCAAGAGAATATCCTTCCTTGAAAAGTCTCCTGATCTGCCTTTTCTGCCCACCATCCTATTCCCTCTGACAAGCCTCTCACTTGTACTTCCTCACCTCTGTATTCTTCACCACTAAAACTGCGCTGACCAGTCACCAATGCCTTCCACAATGCAAAATCTAACAGACTTTTTTTTTCCTAATCTCATATAGCACCTGACAAAGTAAATATTCTTTCCTTTAGGAGCTCATGCCTCCCTTAGTTTCTGTGATATCTCTTTCTCTTGACTTTCAGATCTCACAATCAGGTGCTTATCTCTCTCTACCTACTCCTTTTGACAGTTTGTTTCTATGTGGTTACTATTCTTTTCACTTCAATACTCTCTCTGTGTGATAGCCACTATTCAAGGCTTCAACTACTACCTATATGCAAACAACCTTTACATCTATCTTTTTCACTTTCAGTGACTTTCTGGCTACACACCACTGGAAATTTACCAAAACTCACTTAATTGTACACTTTCAATACTGTCAGCCCAGACCTTTACCTGAAACCTAGACATCCATTTGCCTATTAGCCCTCTCTACTCAGATTTTGCTTGGATACGTCAAACAACATAATAAGTACTCTCATTCAGCCCAAAGCTACTATGATGCCAAAGTTCCATTCTTGACCACTTTTTAAATCACTTACTTTACAGAGTCCCCTGAATGATTTCATCTACTCTTATGATTTCAATTACTTTGTAGAAGCTTACAAATACTCAATTTTATCTCTAGCTAAAATCTCCTTCCTGGGGCGCATGGGTGGCTCAGTTGGTTGAGCAACTGCCTTCGGCTCAGGTCATGATCCTTGAGTTCCGCGATCGAGTCCCACATCGGGCTCCCAGCTCCATGGAGAGTCTGCTTCTTCCTCTAACCTTCTCTCCTGCTCTCTCTCACTTTCTCTGTCTCTCAAATAAGTAAATAAAATCTTTAAAAAATAAAATAAAATAAAATAAAATAAAATTAAATTAAATTAAATTAAATTAAAATAAAATAAAATCTCCTTCCTGTACAAAGGCACTTCCACTCTGCCTTTCCTACTAGAAAGCATGCTTGTCTCTCCTTTTTCTTCACCCCTTCAATCCTCAATGTATTTTCAACATATTATACGGACTTCAAAACTAATCTCTTCACTCCTCAATTGTTAAGGGCCACTTGTGGATTCATGTGGACCGCTGCAATGGTATCCTAAAAAAGCTGTTGCCATGTCGTGGCTGCCCATGGTACAGAAAGGTATAATTAAAAAACGATACTATTTTGAAAGGCTCACAGTTTGCCCTAAGGACCATTCTGTGTGTTATAATGCAGTATGTTTTCTTCTTTGAAAATGCTTATCTTTTCACTACTTATATATGTAGTATTTATATGTATATCATATGTAGCCTACATGCTACATGTATACTAATATGTATATACAATTCACTACTTATACATGTAAAAATAAGTATTATACGACAATTTATGATTTATCTGTAAATTCCAGGCAGGGTTTTCTTAAGACCTCTGTGGGTTCCTACATCATTCTGATTTCTCAATTCCTTTTGCTCTCAGTTAAGAGATGGCAAACATTCACCATGAACAAACCATAAAAAAATAAAAACATGATTAATTTGAAGCTAGGTAAGTCAAAATTCAAATAAAAACATATCTAGAACTATAAAAAATTTTAAATCTATAAGCAGTTTTGGATAGAAGAATAAATAGGTAGAAAATTGCCCCCCACCAAGTAACAAACAGTTTAAGTTTCCCACAACATCCAGAGAGCTTTGTAAGTGAATGATAAGCTTTATCAACTTGGCAGAGTCATATATTTGTAGGGCTACTGATAAATAGGAACTTTTGTTCAATGTCTGACAGAGTATAAATTGGCATAACCCCGTACAGAAAGCTGTGGGCTGGCACCAACTTACTGAATTGTGACCCAGAAAGCCCATTTCTAGGGGATTCTCCTTCAGGTGTTATTGCACACACTGGAGATGATGGTTGTATGAAGCTATCATTGCACTGTTTGTAAGACTGAAAGACTGAAACTACTTAAATGTCCACTAATAATGTAATAAACTTTTCACTGAATATTTTCATTTTTCTGATTTTTAAACCATATGAATATATTAGGTATCCAAGTAATTTTTAACTGACTGAGCCACCCAGGCATCCCAGTATCAAAGTAATTTTTAAAAACACAAGCAACATAGATCAAATCCCTAACTATACATGTGCTTTAAGGGTGAGGAATGGTGGTAGTGGTAGTGGTGGATATTTTAGGGTCAAAGCACAGGTTCTATTTACCTTTGCCTAATACTATAATCAATAAGACAAAAACCTGGAAAGACTAACCACAAGCCAATGCCATACTAAATCACAAAAGAAAATAATAAATGAATAGAAGTAATAAAGGTAAAAAATACTCACCTGGACTCTCTCATCTTCTCGTCGTCTTCGACCTCTGAAAAGAGTTCTCCTTTTAACAATGATAAAAAAGTTGGGGATGATGGGAGGGACAACTCATAAGTTTCTTCAAATATGTAATACACTCTATCAATGATGGGTGAATTTCTAGTTTAACTAATATACTTTCTATATCTCCACTATTAAGATTATTCTTCTGAAGGGATCCTAAACTAATCTACCAAAAACTTCACCTGTTTCCACCACCACCACTAAGTAAGTTGGGTCCATTTTTACTAAGTAGTGCTCCTTCCACACCAGAAGTATATCAAGGTTTTTTGTTTCATTTAGGCAGAGTAGGGAATAAAGTATAACGCCATTTCCATAGCTAGGAAGTTGTAAGAAATTAAACTAGAATGCACATAGGATCTTATCGTTCTAAGCTATTCTTTCTTCAGTGAACCATAAAGAAGTTCAGAGTAACTTCATAAACCTCTGACTCAGCTATATTCTATATGGTCATTATAAATTTCTTAATAATTATGAAAACTATTAACCCATATTATGTGAACACTTTTCATTTAGCATAACCATATGCCAATAGTTTAAAGAAAAAATAATCACTAGATCCTGTTCTTCAAATATCCACATTGTGAGCAAAGAATTTTCATATACCTTATCCATATTTATTACCATATTTCCTTACCTGCCCCTACCATAGTCCCCGTTCTGTTCCATCTGTATAGCAGGAGTTTCTTTTGGAAGGTAGCTTTGCTCCTGATGCCCTGTTACTGTAGGGTTATGCCGTTCAGTCGGAAAGTTCCTTGAGCCAGATCTGTTTAATGGTCCATCCCCCAGTGACACAGAACCCTCTGTTGAGTGTTCTGAACCACTCGATGACCTAAAATGAGGCTTCACACTATAAGAAATATAAGATCACATACATGAGAGGATAAATCAAGACAGAAAGAAAATTTTTCCCCTTAATGATAAAAAGTCTATCTAAGTGGACAAGTTAAAAATTGCCTTCTACTGTATTCCTATTTTCCAAAACTTAAGTTACACATAAAAGTATCACATTATAAAAATGTAAACTCTTTTATGTCTGAGATTTTTACATTTAAAAAAGTTATTTGGAGGGCTGCCTGGGTGACTCAGTCATTAATCATCTACCTTCGGCTCAGGTTATGATCCTAGGGTCATGGGATTGAGCCCCACATTGGGCTGCCTGCTCAGAAGAAGCCTGCTTCTCCCTCTCCCACTTCCCCTGCTCATATTCCCTCTCTCTGTCAAATAAATAAACAAAATCTTAAAAAAAAATTAAAAAGTTGTTTGGAGAGATTTGGGGTAAAATCCAAAGTTCTTCAAGATAAAACTACCTCTATTTCAATACTCAAAATACAACTAGGATTTTAGCTAATTTAACACCAGTTGCAGTCTTAACACACCTAAATCAGCCAGGCTTTAAGCTTATTAAAGTATATATGCCATACATTCTCAATGGGTCAACATCACCCCCAGTGAGAATAAAAAAGGTTCCCAGGGTGGGGTGGGGGGCTGAGAAGGAACAAAAAAAAAAAATCCCTATTTTACTTTTATGCATACAGAACAAATACACATATATTACATAAATACATATACCATATCTCCAATACTAAATTTTTGTAAGGAAAAATTGGGGGATGTCTAAAAAGGCTCTTTAGGGGAGTGACAACGACAACCAGAGAAATATTGCAGTATATTAAAATCCTTCCTTCTTACTAAAAATTAATCGTTCAAAGAGCTTTTGGGGAAAAAAGCTTGGAAAAGATAATGCAACTAATAGCCTGGCATAGCTTCATGAATTAGGTATAGAATCTAGTAAAAACAAACAAAAAAGCCCAATAACTATGAACGAGGGTAGCTTTTATCTTGGATGATAGGTATAAGCACCCAATTCTCTAACAAGAGTAAGCAGATGAAGCTACAGTGGGGGTAAAGGAGAGGCTACAGTTTAATTAACAGTGAAAACAACTAAAGTATAAGCCCAAGCAATTGGCTCTACAGTAGATTATACAGGGAAGTATAAGATTTATATTTGGCCCCTTATTTTTATTTAAAAATTCCATTTTTACAGTCTATTTTCATGATTATAAATTTATATCAATAAACACATTGCCAATTCCTGGTTCTCTGAATTTGGATTTAAAACTTCAAAATAATTATAAGCCCAACAATTCAACAGGAATTCCAACACCTCCAGCTACCCTATTCTTTACAGAAAATAAAAAGATGAGGTTATTGTCATTAAAACTTAAATATGAAAACCAGGAGACAAAGTTGAGTTGAATTTCATTAAGATTATATGAAATAATTACTTTATACCACAAAATAGACTTTAATATTTTTGTTTAAGATTATTATTTACTTATTTGACAGAGAGAGAGAGCCAGAGAGCACAAGCGGGGGCGGGGGGATATGGCAGAGGGAGAGGGAGAAGCAGGCTCTCTGATGAGCTGGGAGCCTGATGTGGGGCTCGATCCCAGGATCCCAACCTGAGCTGAAGGCACTTAACCAACTGAACCATCCAGGAGCCCCACAAAATAGATTTTTAATAGCAACGAAAATTATAGAATGTCGACACAAAGTGGTTTTAAAATATTTTTTATTATCCATATCTGAAAAGGAACTCATGAGATAGATATACTGTTTATGTTATCTGTTCAGAAATTATCATTCGCCTAAATTTTCTCATTGCATTCCAATATACCTAACAGATAAGTTACTAGGTTTAAACAGCCCTCAGATCTCATAATCTTACCCTTCACTGAGAGGGACTTACAATCTCAGTCTAGGCAAAAGGAAAAAGAAAGATGTAAGTGATAAAAGACAGAAAGGAAGAAGTAAAGTGACAGAAAGAGAAAGCATGAAAGGTAGAAAAATGCCCAGACTTCTGAAAGTTAGTCCTAGTCTCTCTAAGTAGGTCTAGTGATCATCACTGGGCTGTTAGGTTGATATAATAAACTAAAAGGGCTTCCTAAAAGTTACTTTCTCCTTGACTGATAACTTCAAATAAACAAACAAACAAATAAATAAAGGTCTGGAAGTGGTCACTTTTCAGAAGAAACCAAACAAGGATTAGGATCTGTCAAAAAGCTCTCTTAGTTTCATTTGTAATATTTGCAATTTATAAGAAGAAATACTCATGTATAATTTTTGTAACTAACAATTAACAACCTGTACTGGTCAAATATATGAAAAAGGATTGTACATGAATAGTTTTGAATAACATGCAAAATTATACTAACTCTGGCTTGTACCTTCAAAAGCACAGGCATACTTCCTTATAAGAAGGATGACTGGACTGTCATTCTTGGCTTTCTTATTGTGATTTCAACCTTTTCACCAAGAAAGCACCACAAACAAAAACAAGTGACAATAAAGGAATACCATGAACCCATTTTATGTTACTATCATTAATTTTCTATTATCTTTAATATTAAAAAATCAGTATGTATTATGTATAATCTTAGTTCTAACTCTTTTTTATACAAATTATCCACTATGAGGTTGAAGTGTGTTTATTAACTCTAGAATAAATTGCTTAAGCGTTTTACTAAGTCTGTAACTAAGCACTTTGATTACCAGAGTAATTCTTTAAGAACTACTGGGAATTGTGTACAATAAATTCCACTACATTTTGTTTTTATGTAGGCTGCATGCTGGGTGTGGACCCCAATCCGGGCTTGAATTTATGACCCTGAGATCAAGACCTGAGCCAAAATTAATAGGTGGATGCTTAACTGACTGAGCCACCCTGGCGCCCCTATTTCACTATTATTTTTATCTTACCGATTTTTTTGGAATGGTCGAGGCATATTCACAGCAGCAGCATTTGTTTTATAAGATCCTGGTGCATTAAAGCCATTCACAAAACTACCATTGGGAAAGGGAGCCTAAAAGAAAATGTAATGTATAAAAACAATTAATGAAAAGGGCAAAACCTAATGTGAAGGCTTTAAGAAACTCCTGATGAACTAACCTAGCATCAAATTTTTTAATGATTTTTTTGTTTTTAAGTAATCTCTATACCCAAAATGAGGCTTGAACTCAGGACCCTGAGCTCAAGAGTTGCATGCTCCATTGAGTGAGCATGGAACCCCTTCAATTTCTTTTACGAGGCAAAAATAATTTTAAGCATTTTACTTACTCACTTTTGTAATACTTCAAATATCAAGGAATCATTAGGTCATTACTTAATAAAGTACATTCTCTCTGAAAAAGTTTAACTGAAAGCATTTTAAACTAATCAGGATTTACCCAATCTCTTATTTTAATTCATTCAGCAAAATCCAAAGAATAAAATTTAAAGCTCAAGTCTTAGTCACACGGTGATTAGAAACCCTTATCACTACTTAAAAGCCAGAAAGAAACCAACTATCAACCAAAACAAAAAATGAACTACTCTAGCTGATTTCTTCAAATTTAAGATTGAGTGAAAAATTTTATAATTCTACAGGGATCTCACTTACCAGTGGTGTTTCAAAGTAAGGTGCAGGATTTGGTGACCAAGACTGAGGCACAATACTATAGACCGAGTACTGTTGATGAGGATTATATACAGGCTGCATAAAAACTGGTGAGGCATACTGTGCTTGAGTTTGAATGGGCTGACTATACATACTAGAATCCATTAATCGATAACCATTCTTAGCAAAAAATGTATTGATGGCTTTTATCCTTGCCTAGAAGCAAGAGGAACACATTATAATGAAGATCTAAGTGTGTATTTTCACAAATATATTTAATTTACATTTTAAACATGTTTTACACGATTATGTTATTTCTGCCTACTATAGTCAGTAGAGCAAAAGGAAATGATAGCTTTAAATTATTTTAAAAACTTTTGCATAGCTAATACCACGAACAAAGTAAAACCACAAAAGTCAAATTATAAAACTAACTGCAACTTATCAAAGACAAGGTGGCTAATATTCCTAACATACAAATTCTAAAAACAGAGATAAAAAAAATGTGTTAGAGAAATGAAAAGAGTTCACAGAGAAAAGAAAGGCAAATGGCTCTTAGACATATAAGATGCTAAACCTTGCTTATAAGAGAAATGCATTAAAATGGAATTAACATTTCTCACGGGATTGGCAAAAAATCCAAAAGTTTGATAACATACTTTGTTGATAAGGTTGTGGCAAAATATACTGCTGATGGCAATGTAAAATAGCACGGCCCTTATAAACAAAAATTGAGCAGTATCTTTCAAAAATCATATATGCATTTACCACATTCTCATCAAGCCCACTTCAAGGAATCTTTTCCAAATATACACTGGAAAGAAGTTTAAAAAAAGGATGCACATGGCTATTCACTGACACTAACTAATAAGAAGGGGGAAAAAACTATTCCCATTATATATACATACACACACTGAATAGTCCATCAATGGTTGAATACACTGTATTACATCCACACAATTATCAAGCAGATGTAAAAAAACCTGAGAAATCACTCTAGATATTATTATGAAGTAATTTCCAGAATATATTACTGTTTAAAAAAAAAAAAGAGGTAAAGGAAGAGGATAAGAATATGTGTAACGAAGCTATTGTTTAGCTAAGGCAGATCGTGATAGAAGATATACTTGCATTCACACATATATGAGTATGTATTTAATATGCCGTTTTATTTTTTCCAAAGATTTTATTTATTTATTTGACAGAGAGAGAGAGAAAAAAAGAGAGAGAGGGAATGTACAAGCAAAGGGAGCAGCAGGCTCCCCACCAACCAGGGAGCCTGATGCAGGGCTTAATCCCAGGACTCTGATATTATGAACTGAGCCGAAGGCAGACACTTAACCAACTGAGCCACCCAGGTGTCCCTAATACACTGTTTTAGATATTCTACTTTAAAACAACACACACACTGAAAATTTAAAAAATCAATTGTAAAAGCTAAAAGTAAAACTAACCTAAATGTGTATCTTTGTTATATTAGTAATATAACAAAAAAATCCCAAGTGATTCTGAGCCATAATAAAATCAACTGTTATGAATGTTCCTTAGGAATAAACTACTAGGCAAAGTACAGCAAAAAAAATCTTAATTTGTTTCCAGAATTATATTCCTATTGGTATTGTTATTCTGATATTTTTGTGTAAGATTATGGGATATGGCAAATCAGTAATTATACTAAGGTCACTGAGATCCGGGATTTTTCACGTGGGAGAAAGAAGACACGGATGTGAGACCCAACCATGTAGTGTGAATTTAAATTGGAAGCCTCACTATAAACTCATATTTTTGTTAAAAACAAACACTTATTTCATAGCTCTACTCAATGAAAGGCTTTTAAACAACGACCACACCAATAACTGCAAGAACTCTTTGTCCCTAGCCAGTAGGCTGCAAAATATCACCTTCCCATAAAAGTAAAGTGGGGACCCTGGGGACTTGACTGACCTCAGGCCTTTGACACAAAATATACAAGACACTAGGAACATCTTGTCACACTGGAAAGCAAGCAAACCACTGAAAATTACTAAGGCCGTGACAAAAGGCCTTCTAAGTTAACTCAAAGAGGTCACAATTCATCAATAACGACAACAAACACACCAATATGTTTAAATATCCAACAACAAAAAAATCCCTGGTCATTTCTGAAGGTTCCTAGGGAACCAACATATGTAATAAAAGCTAGAACAAAGCACTTATCATGCATTCCATACATGAGCTGTACCTCAGAGTAATAAAGATGATGCTAAGCTTCCCTTTATAGAAGTCCTTCAACGAACTAATAAATGGAAAAAAAGCCAGAAAATACCACCTCTTTGCAGCCTTTAATTAATAGATTAAATCAATGATCAGTAGCACCTAGCATAAAAGAGACAGAAACATACAGGCTTTTCTCTCTCTGATGCTCCCAAATCAAACCAAATTTTGATCAAACCTCTAAATCTAGCTACCAATCTGCACAAAATACAGGACAGAGGATCATGCTAAACTACAGTAAAAAATATAATTAGCCAATTCAAAAATGGGCAAAGGACTTGAATAGACATTTCTCCAAAGACGATACATAAGGAAGGAAATTCTGCAATATGCTACACAAGGAAAAACCTAGAAGACATTATGTTAAGTGACACAGTCACAAAGAAATACTGTATGATTTCATTTATATGAACTAATCAGAGTAGTCAAATATCATAGACCAAAAGAATGATGGTGGTTGCCAGGGGCTAGAAGGAGGAGAGAATGGGGAGTTATTGTTTAATACATACAGAATTTCAGTTTTACAAGATTAAGTCAATGGGAATGGATGGTGGTGAATGTATTTAGTACAACTGCATTATATAAAGATAGTAAGTTTTAGGGGCGCCTGGGTGGCCCAGTTGGTTGAGCAACTGCCTTCGGCTCAGGTCATGATCCCGGAGTCCCGAGATCGAGTCCCACATCGGGCTCCCAGCTCCATGGGGAGTCCGTTTCTCACTCTGACCTTCTCCCTCTCATGCTCGCTCTCACTCTCTCTCTTTCCTAATAAATAAATAAACAAATAAATAAATAAAATCTTAAAAAAAAAAAAGATAGTAAGTTTTATATATGTGTATTTTAACACAATAAAAACTATAGCTAGCAAAATGTATGAGAAACTCCATAAAACAACTTAGTTATTTCAACAGCATACTTTCAAAAGAAAAAATAAATAGGTAAAGGATGAAAACTACAGATATAATAAACAAAGAAAAAAAGACAAAAAAATGAGAATCAGGAATATATGATATTGTAGCTATGATTTCTAAAAAATCACTCTGAGCTACGAAAACTAGTTTATTTTTATTTTATTTTTTTAAAGATTTTATTTTATTTATTTTAACAGAGTGAGAACACAAGCAGGCAGAGAGGCAGGCAGAGGCAGAGAGGAGCAGGCTCCCTGTTGAGCAAGGAGCCCGATGTGGGACTCGATCCCAGGACGCTGGGATCATGACCTGAGACGAAGGCAGCCGCCCAAC
Source organism: Nasua narica (assembly GCA_028533885.1). NCBI lineage: Eukaryota > Metazoa > Chordata > Mammalia > Carnivora > Procyonidae > Nasua > Nasua narica. The sequence continues at coordinate 63,776,532 of CM052807.1, read as the reverse complement.
CAACTGAGCCACCCAGGCGTCCCGAAAACTAGTTTATTTATAGATAAAATTAAGTTTCAAATTTGCTTCAAAATAATTGGGGGCATGGAGAAATGGGTGGGAATATGGATGAAGCAAGACTGGCCATGTTCTACAAACTATTAAAACTAGCTGATGGGGGGCGCCTGGGTGGCTCAGAGGGTTAAAGCCTCTGCTTTCGGTCAGGTCATGATCTCAGGGTCCTGGGATCAAGCCCCACATGAGGCTCTCTGCTCAGCATGGAGGCTGCTTCCCCCTCTCTCTGTCTGCCTCTCTGCCTACTTGTGAGCCCTCTCTCTGTCAAATAAATAAATAAAATCTTAAAAAAAAAAAAAAACTAGCTGATGGGATTTCTCAGTGATTGATTATACTATTTTCTCCACTTTTACATATGTTTGAAATTTACTATACTAAGTTGAAAAAAAAAAAAGGAAAGAAAGCAATGTTCTAAAACTTAATAAAATAGATTAGACCATTTGTCTACATATTGCCTATGGATGCTTTGGTGCTATAATGGCAGAGTTGAGTAGTTACAACAGATTTCATGACTGGCAAAATCTATAATGTTCACTTTCTGGTCCTTTAAAGAAAAGTTTACTGACCTTTGCAAAAGAACTAAGTAAAACAGCAGCTCTTTCTGTCCTGTCCCGGGCTATAATGAAACTACCATTTTGCATTAAAAAAAAAAAAAAAAAAGAACTAAAACAGATGTGAGCAGGTTAGATTAGGAATTATCAGTCTCACTAGCTTGTTAGGAATATCAAGTGAAATAATGCATAATGTTAAAGCATAAAAACATGACTTTAACAAATAAATAAAGGTATTATTTTACAATCCTTGTAAGCCAGGAATCCGCCTTCTCCCAAATTGCAACCACGCAAAAAATAAGAAATCCATAATGGCCAATCTCGAAAAATCCTTAAAGTATCAAATGGACTTTAATATGACCTAAAAAATTTACAGCTGTTGCTTTTACTCAAGTAAGGTCATACACTGTAGTTTACTTAAATCTTAAAATATCCCATAAGAAACTAAAACCAAGGGGTGCCTGGGTGGTTCAGTCATTAAGTGGCTGCCTTCGGCTCAGGTCATGACACCACGGTCCTGGGATCAAGCCCCACATCAGGCTCCCTGCTTAGCTAGAAGCCTGCTTCTCCCTTTCCCACTCCCCCTGCTCGTGTTCCCTCTTTGCTGTGTCTCTGTCAAATAAGTAAAATTTTAAAAAGAAAAAGAAACCAAAACCAAGTAAATAACATTATCATCACTTTTTAAATTAACATATAATGTATTATTTGCCCCAGGAGTATAGATTTGTGAATCGCCAGGCTTACACATTCCACAGCACGCACCATAGCACATACTCCCCCCGCAATGTCCATAACCCAAGCACCCCATACCTATCCCCCAACCCCCCAGCAACCCACAGTTTGTTTCATGAAATCGAGTCTCTTATGGTTTGTCTCCCTCCCTATCCCATCTTGTTTCATCCCCCCACAACCCCCCACTACCCCCCTATCCCTGCCTCTCAAATTCCTCATATCAGAGAGATCGTATGGACGGGACTGGAGGAGATTATGCTGACTAAAATAAGTCAAGCAGAGAGTCAAATATCACATGGTTTCACTTATTTGTGGAGCATAAGGAATACCATGGAGGACATTAGGAGAAGGGAGGGAAAATGAATTGGGAGAAATCGGAAGGGGAGATGAAGCATGAGAGACTCTGAGAAACAAACTGAGGGTTTTGGAGGGGAGGGGGTGAGGGGAGAGATGAACATGGTGGTGGGTATTAAGGAGGGCACGTATTGCATGGAGCACTGGGTGTGGTGCATGAACAATGAATCTTAGAACACTGAAAATATAAAATTAAAAAAAAAGATCATATGATAATTTCTCTGATTTGACTTTTTTGGCTTAGCATAATACCCTCTAGTTCCATCCACATCGTTGCAAATGGCAAGATTTTGTTTCTTTTTTTGATATATATACACCACATCCTCCTTATCCATTCATCTGTTTTTTTTTTTAAAAGATTTTATTTATTTATTTATTAGGAAAGAGAGAGAGTGAGAGAGAGAAGGTCGGAGTGAGAAGCGGACTCCCCATGGAGCTGGGAGCCCGATGTGGGACTCGATCCCGGGACTCCGGGATGACCTGAGCCGAAGGCAGTCGCTCAACCAACTGCGCCACCCAGGGGCCCCATTCATCTGTTGATGGACATCTAGGTTCTTTCCATAGTTTGGCTATTGTGGACATTGCTGCTATAAACATTCAGTTGTATGTGCCCCTTCGGATCACTACATTTATATTTTTAGGGTAAATATTACCCAGTAGTGCGATGCTGGGTCATAGGGTAGCTCTATTTTCAACTTTTTGAGGAAATTCCATACTGTTTTCCAGAGTGGCTGCACCAGCTTGCATTCCCACCAACAGTGTAGGAGGATTCCCCTTTCTCTACATCTTCGCCAACACCTGTTGTTTCGTGACTGCTTAATTTTAGACATTCTGACTGGTGCAAGGTAGTATCTCACTGTGGGTTTGATTTGTATTTCCCTGATGGTGAGTGACGCTAAGCACTTTTTCATGTGTCTATTAGCCATTTGGATGTCTTCTTTGCAGAAATATCTGTTCATGTCTTTTATCCATTTCTTTCTTTTTTAAAGATTTTATTTACTTATTTGACAGAGAGAGTGAGAGACCACAAACAGGCAGAGCAGCAGAGGGAGAGGGAGAAGCAGGCTCCCCACCGAGCATGGAGCCCGACATGGGGCTTGATGCCAGGACCCTAGGATCATAACCTGATCCAAAAGCAGTTGCTTAAACAATTGAGCCACCCAGGCACCCTCTTCTGTTCATTTCTTGATTGGATTATTTGTTCTTTGGGTGTTGAGTTTGAGAAGTTCTTTATAGACATAGGATACTTGCCCTTTATCTGATATGTCATTTGTAAATATCTTCTCCCATTCTGTCAGTTTTTTGGTTTTGTTGACTGTTTCCTTTGCTGTGCAAAAACTTTTGATCTTGACAATGTCCCAATAGTTCATTTTTGCCCTTGCTTCCTTTGCTTTGGTGGTATTTCTAGGAAGAAGTTGCTGCAAATGAGGTCAAAGAGGATGCTGCCTGGGTTCTCAAGGACTTTGATGGATTTCCTGTCTCACACTAAGGTCTTTCATCCATTTTGAGTCTATTTTTGTGTGTGGTGTGAGGAAATGGTCCAGTTTCATTCTTCTGCATGTGGCTGGCCAATTTTCCCAACACCATTTATTGAAGAGATTGTCTTTTTTGCATTGGACATTCTTTCTTGCTTTGTCAAAAATGAGTTGACCACAGAGTTGAGGGTCCATTTCTGGGCTCTCTATTCTGTTCCATTGATCTGTGTGTCTGTTTTTGTGCCAGGACGATACTGTCTTGAGGATTACCGCTTTGTAATAGAGCTGGAAGTCTGGAATTGTGATGCCAACAACTTTGGTTTTCTTTTTCAACATTCCTCTGGCTATTCGGAGTCTTTTCTGGTTCCATATAAATTTTAGGATTATTTGTTCCACTTTTTTGAAAAAAATTGATGGTATTTTGATAGGGATTGCATTAAATGTGTAGATTGCTTTAGGTAGCATAGACATTTTCACAGTATTTGTTCTTCCAATCTACAACATGGAACATTTTTCCATTTCTTTGTGTCTGCATCAATTTCTTTCATGAATACTTTATAGTTTTCTGAGTACATATTCTTTACCTCTTTGGTCAGGTTTATTCCTAGGTAACTTATGGTTTTGGGTGCAATTGTAAATGGAATCGACTCCTTAATTTCTCTTTCTTCTGTATTGCTGTTGGTGTTTATAAATGCAACTGATTTCTGTGCATTGATTTTATATCCTGACACTTTACTGAATTCCTGCATGAGTGCTAGCATTTTGGAGTGGAGTCTTTCAGGTTTCCACATAAAGTTATCATGTCATATGCAAAGAGTGAGAGTTTGACCTCTTCTTTGCCGATTCGGATGCCTTTTATTTCTTCTTCTTGTCTGATTGCTGAGGCTAGGACTTCTAGTACTATGTTGAATAGCAGTGGAGATAGTGGACATCCCTGCCATGTTCCTGCCCTTCGGGGAAAAGCTCTCAGTTCTTCCCCAATGAGAATGATATTCACTGTGGGTTTTTCATATAGATGGCTTTGATGATATTGAGGTATATACCCTCAATCCCTACACTGTGAAGAATTTTGATCAAGAAAGGTTGCTGTACTTGACAAATGCTTTTTCAGCATCTGTTGAGAGAATCATATGGTTCCTGTTCTTTCTTTTATTAATGTACTGTATCACATTGATGGATTAGCAGATGTTAAACCAACCTTGCAGCCCAGGAATAAATCCCACTTGGTCGTGGTGAATAATCCTTTTAAAGTACTGTTGGCTTCTACTGGCTAGTATTTTGGTGAGAAATTTGCATCTGTGTTCATCAAGGATATTGGTCTGTAATTCTCCTTTTTGATGGGATCTTTGTCTGGCTTTGGGATCAAGGTAATGCTGGCCTCATAAAATGAGTTTGGAAGTTTTCCTTCCATTTCTATTTTTTGGAATAGTTTCAGGAGAAAAGGTATGAATTCTTCTTTAAATGTCTGGTAGAATTCCCCTGCGAAGCTGTCTGGCCTTGGGCTCTTGTTTTTTGGGAGATTTCTGATGACTGCTTCAATCTCCTTACTGGTTATGGGTCCGGTGAGGTTTTCTATTTCTTCCTGGTTCAGTTTTGGTAGTTTATATATCCCTAGGAATCCATCCATTTTTTCCAGATTGTCAAATTTGCTGGTGTATAGTGGCTCATAATATGTTCTTATAATTATGTGTATTTCTTTGCTGTTGGTCGTAATCTCTCTTCTTTCATTCATGATTTTATTAATTTGGGTCCTTTCTCTTTTTTGATAAGTCTGGCCAGGGGTTTATCAATCTTAGTAATTCTTTCAAAGAACCAGCTCCTAGTTTCGTTGATTTGTTCTACTGTTCTTTTGGTTTTTATTTCATTGATCTCTGCTCTGCTCTTTATTATTTCTCTTCTCCTGCTGGGTTTAGGTTTTCTTCGCTATTCTTTCTCCAGCTCCTTTAGGTGTAGGGTTAGGTTGTGTACTTGATACCTTTCTCGGTTCTTGAGAAAGGGTTGTATTGCTATATATTTTCCTCTCAGGACTGCCTTTGATGTGTTCCAATGATTTTGAACAGTTGTGTTTTCATTTTCCTTTGTTTCCATGAATTTTTGAAATTCTTCTTTAATTTTCTGGTTGACCCATTCATTCTTTAGTAGCCTCTTTGTATTCTTTAGCCTCCATGTATTTGAGTTCTTTCCAACTTTCCTCTTGTGACTGAGTTCTAGTTTCAAAGCACTGTGGTCTGAAAATATGGAGGGAATGATCCCAATCTTTTGATACTGGTTGAGACCTGATTTGTGACCCAGGATGTGATCTATTCTGGAGAACGTTCCATGTACATTAGAGAAGAAGGTGTATTTGGTTGCTTTGGGATGGAATGTTCTAAATATATCTGTGATGTCCATCTGGTCCAAGGTGTCATTTTAGCCTTTATTTTCTTGTTGATCTTTTGCTTAGATGATCTGTCCATTTCAGTGAGGGGGGTGTTAAAGTCCCCTACTACTACTGTATTATTGTTGATGATGTTTCTTTGATTTTGTTACTAATTGGTTTATATAATTGGCTGCTCCCATGTTAGGGGCATAGATATTTAAAACTGTTAGATCTTCTTGTTGGACAGACCCTTTAAGTATAATATAGTGTCCTTCCTCATCTCTTATTATGGTCTTTACCTTAAAATCTAATTTATCTGATGTAAGAATTGTTATCCCAGCTTTCTTTTGATGTCCATTAGCATGGTAAATTGTTTTCCACACCCTCACCTTAAATCTGGAGGTGTCTGTGGGTCTAAAATGAGTTTCTTATAGACAGCATATCGATGAGTCTTTTTTTTTTTTTTTTTACCCATTCTGATACCCTGTGTCTTTTGATTGGGCATTTAGCCTATTTACATTCAGGGTAACTATTGAAAGATATGAATTTAGTGCCATTGTATTGCCTGTGGCAATAGGCAATAGTCACTAATAGGTGACTATTAGTGTATACTGTCTCTGTTCCTTTCTGGTCTGTTACTTTTAGGCTCTCTCTTTGCTTAGAGGACCCTTTTCAGTATTTCCTGTAGGGCTGGTTTGGTGTTTGCAAATTCTTTTAGTTTTTGTTTGTCCTGGAAGCTTTTTCTATTTTCAATGACAGCCTAGCTGGATATAGGTATATAGTATTCTTGGCTGCATATCTTCCTCATTTAGTGCTCTGAATATATCATGTCAGTCCTTTCTGGCCTGCCAGGTCTCTGTGGATAGCTCTGTTGCCAATCTAATACTTCTACCGTTGTATATTACAGACCTCTTGTCCTGAGCAGCTTTCAGGATTTCCACTTTGTCACTGAGACTTGTAAGTTTTACTATTAGATGGAGTTGGAGCTATTTTTATTGATTTTTTTTAAAAGATTTTGTTTTATTTTAACAGAGAGAGAACACAAGCAGGCAGAGAGGCAGGCAGAGGCAGAGAGAGGAGCAGGCTCCCCGCCAAGCAAGGAGCCCGATGTGGGACTCGATCCCAGGACGCTGGGATCATGACCCGAGCCGAAGGCAGCTGCTCAACCAACTGAGCCACCCAGGCGTCCCTATTTTTATTGATTTTGAGGGGGGTTCTCTGTACCTCCTGGATATTGATGCTTGCTCCTTTTGCCAAATTAGGAAAATTCTCTGCTGTAATTTGCTCCATTATACCTTCTGCCCCCACTCTCTTTCTTCTTCTTCTGGGATCCCAATTATTCTAATATTGATCATCGTATGGTATCACTTATCTCTCAAATTCTCCCCTCGTGGTCCAGTAGTTGTTTGTCTCTATTTTGCTATTTATTCTCCATCATTTGGTCTTCTATATCACTAATTCTCTCTTCTACCTGATTTATCCTAGGAATAAGCGCCTCCATTTTCGATTGAACCTCATTAACAGCTTTTTTTATTTCAACTT